>OZ023327.1:10161833-10221119 GCA_964007535.1 Brachyptera risi | reverse complement strand
TATATATATAATATATATATATATATATTATATATATATATATTATATATATATATATATATATATATATATATAATATATATATATATATATATATATATATATATATATATATATTATATATATACTATATATATATATATATTATATATATATATATATATATATATATATATATATATATATATATATATATATATATATATATATATATATATATATATATATATATATATATATATATATATATATATATATATATACCACTGGGAAGACGCAGCATATGCGTTGTAAGATGAGCGAGATATCTGTTTAAAGTATAATCGAAAACTTTCTACACACCTTGACACATATAAAATATACTTCATTCTGTAAATAGCGAATCCAGAAAACAGTGAATCTCAGCAACATTTTTCTGCGGTATTATTTATCCCAACAAAAACCCTGACGGGTAAAAACTTGGAGCCAAGGCCTGAAATATTTCAACAACTACAAAAACTTCTTCATATAAAAGGTGTGAAATCAAAACTGTATGCCAAGTGCAACTTATTATTTGTCAATACGGCATGGAAAATAACAGGAAACACTTGGCTCTCTGCCCCCCACGTCCCCTCATATAACACCAAGCAGAATTGAAGTGAAGTGCATGATGCTATGAAATGGGTAACTTCACGTTCCTGACACAGGGAAACGTAATATGATTCAAGAAACTTGCCCTTCCGTCTATTCTCCATTATAAAATTTCGGTTTCCATCAACTTGGTGTCATTTTGTAGGTAGTAATTGAGAAAACTCAAATTTGAAGCCTACATTTCTATCTACATTCATATCTAGGCTATTTGAAGAAAAGATACAATTATGAAACTATTTTCTTCAAGACGGCTGATCCGAATTGCATACAAATTCGTATACTTCATGTGTTCACATTCAGTGACAATTTAAAGCTATTTTAAGAGATTTTATTTCTCAAATTTTCTTACTCACCCTGATCTCATGATGTTTTCAGATAGTTTCAGATAATGTTTCTCAAAATTGGTCCAACCGATTTGACTCAAAAACTATACAGTTCTAAGTTGGATGAGTCTGCATGCATAAAAAGTTCACATTCATCAGTCAAAACCTGCGACCTGTGCAGCATAAGTTACTTACAGACAAACAGAAACAAAAACACACAGACAAAGCTCTATAAGAGTGGGATGGATGTCTTCGCTATCGCTCCTCTAATTATATAAATAAATATTGGGTAACAGAATGCCTTAAGAGGCCGCAGGCGCTCTACACGGGCTCGTTGTTCGCTCGCTTCAGACTCGAGTTTTACATGCATCGTGTGCTAGGCGCAACACATAGACTAGCCCGCCGAACTCATATTCACGTAAACGCCGTTAATTCCCTTACTCACACTTTTGATATATTTCACAGTCTATATTTTTTTTCGGTATTCAAAAATATGTATCTAGGTTTTCGTAAACTAGATATTTTTTCATTTTCCATTTGAAGAATTTGAAAAATTACAAATATTTTGTTCAAAATTCTGTGAATGCTTTAACCTCCGTTTTTTAATTATCAACAGAATGCAAAAACAATCATATTGATATCTCAAAAATTACGGCCGTGAGAGTTTGCGGCGTGAAATACGAGCGCCTGCGGCCTCTTAAGCACGGAATGAATAGACTTGAATGACAAAAATATCTTGTAATTATTATTAATCTACCTCATCTCAATATCAAGTTCATAAAACCCAACTTACGAATATTGTGTGAGATTTCGTGATTTGGGTTATATGAATATAACAAAAATACTAAAATTACTTTCCAATTCAAAGCATAATTTCAAATTGTTTTCATATTATTTTTATTTTTATTTGAAATAATTTATTATACTCCGACGAGGAAATGTATGTCTTGGTCAAAGTCAATATTTGCCTTCTCTCGAGCTATACAAATGCAGCATTGAAAAAGGTTGATATTTTGATGATTTAATAACCAAACACGTAAATTACAATTTTTCTTGAAACATATTACGTTTCCCTGTGTCAGGAACGTGAAGTTACCAATTTCATAGCATCATGCACTTCACTTCAATTCTGCTTGGTGTTATATGAGGGGACGTGGGGGGCAGAGAGCCAAGTGTTTCCTGTTATTTTCCATGCCGTATTGATAAATAATAAGTTGCACTTGGCACACAGTTTTGATTTCACACCTTTTATATGAAGAAGTTTTTGTAGTTGTTGAAATATTTCAGGCCTTGGCTCCAATTTTTTACCCGTCAGGGTTTTTGGTGGGCTATCAGTAATTTTTGTTGTTTCATAATGATTTGCTCGACCACAATAGCATTAGAACATATTTTTGTGTTATCAAATTTTCCTTCCAATAAATACAATATTTTAATTGATTACCTAGCTAATCGTATACCAGCATTGAATCAACATAGTCGTGAAGTCGGAACATTCTTTAAATACCGGTACTTGAAATATCGTATTACTAAAATGGGCAGAGATTTTTTAGAACATCTCTTTTCGGAGAGGAAGAAGAACGATCCACATTTGTTAGGAATGCGGTAGTTTTAACATAGAGAAGTCTATGGTTCTACTAATGCACGGTACTGAAATTCGCGCATGTATTTTTTAGACAATCTCATTGTATAGAGAGAATTAAGACGCATGAACTACGATCATTAAAGAAGGCGGTGGTTTTACTAATGCACGACACAGGGTACCGAAATTCGAGCAACTATTTATTTTCATTAGTTCGAAAAGTTTAATTTGTTATATATTGTTGATTATGTTTTCTCAATTAATATTGACGTTCAGATAACATACTGACGTGTGTTGCCTATAGTCTAGACATATTATGACCCATAGGCATACAATCTATGACACATTATTATGTAATAGGCCTAGGCCTACTAGCTGTTCTAATGCCACTATAACTGAATTAATGTAAGTTATGAATATTTGCTAGAATATTTACAACACATGGGCCCAGGCAGGCCTACTATATCGTAGACAAACAATAATTATAGGCCTAGCATACGAATTGATAATATTCAGCTACTCTGATTAGCCCCGCATGTTGGACTTACCGTCCGTTTCTATAGCAGTTTGCTGTTCTTCTCCTCTTCTTCTTCAGTTTGTAGATACCAAATTGAATACGGCATGACGTTTATCATGCAATAAGGTATCAATCTGATAATTTGTAAATATCAGCTGTTTCATTTGACATTCAGTTGTGTCTGGTGGGCGGTGGCGATCATTCAGATAGATCGAGCGGATCGAGCGGAGACAAAAAGTACCCATAGTTTCAGATGGTTCATTGGTGGCCGTGATTTATCTTCGATACGACAGTATTCTACATTTTATGTACGTTATTATTCCAATCTTTTCCAATAAGAAATTATTAATTGACAAATCTCTCACACACAATCGATTTGGTATATCTATACAAATATATCGTTGGAATTTCATTGAAATATGTTGTAACATGATTTTTAAAAATAATGAAAACTTAAAAGAGGAGTTTAAAATGGCATCACTTCCGGTTTTAAAAACGGACTTCCGGTTGAATCATACAAAGACACATCTCCATATGGGTCCACATATTCCCTGAAAAAATCAGATAAATTGGAGGATTCGTTTGGCCTGTAGCCCATTTCGTATGTGACGACGGAAGGAGGAGAAGAAGGAGGAGAAGAAAACGAAAAGAGTACGCTTTTCGCAGTGCTATAACTTCCAGAAGTTTGGTCCGGTATAGCTGATAGATGAAATGCCGTGTCGTGTATGGCGCCTCATTCCATTACAACAAACTAGAGGTATCTAAGTTCATTATAGTTTCGGAGATACAGTATGCTCAAAACCACCTGTAAGTACTTCGTGTAAACAGTGTAAGCGTGTAGCTGGCTTTGCACGGGACTTGGCTCCCGTCGAGCTACCGCTCAACTAGATATCAATTTTATAATAAACGAGAAACATTCATCGAATTATTTTATTCAAAACGGCAGGTTCGAATTGCGTACAAACTCGTGATAAGGTGTCATTCATGTGTTCAAATTCAATGCAAATTTGAATCTTTTCGGTGAGATTTAATTTTTCAAATTTTTACGTCCAGCCTCATCTTGGGGAATGTTCAGGAACTTCGAGATGGTGTGACTCAAATGATCCAACTGATTCTACCCACAAACTATACAGTTCTGAGTCAGGTAAGTTCACGTGTACAAAAAAAAGTTTCATGTTGATCGGTCAAACCCTGCAGTGCAGTGCTTTCAAACAAACATAAAAAAAACACACAAAGCTCCATAAGAGAGAAATGGAAGTCTTCGCTATCGCTCATCCAACAAAGTGTACTGGTTCAGCTGGGTCGAAAAAAACTTTTACTCTTGCTTCGCACTGTACCATTTAAACCAGTAAGACTGCATAAGTACGTGTTCAATCATAAAATGGTATAGGGCTGTCATATCTTTTCCCATCGTGAGTGGATGTGGACTGGAATTAATCCAGTGGACTGGATTAGTTCCAGTCCTTTTCCATCCGAACCCAGGAGTGCAATTTCCTATCTAGATTCCAGAAGCGATATAGATTAGGCAATATCCACGATTGAATAAGTTGGCCTGGTTCTATTGAGCCTGAATATCAACAGCATAGTACTTCTGAAAGTGAAATGACAATAAAATGTTTCAAGTTTTACCTCTCAGATCATATGAACCAAGGTCCGATTTACCCCTCACCTCCCGGATCGCATGAAACCAGCGCGTCAACCACTGAGCTAAATGTGCCGATGAAATATCACGGTAACAGTACTCAGTCTATATGAAGAAAGATTGACACATAAATTCACATCGTCAGTTGATTTGTCTGATGAAACTTCATTCACACAATGTGTGGAAAAAAACTCAAAACAGTCATGAATTAAAAATTGTGAATGATATGGCAAATACCGGCACAGTAGCTGAGTGGTTAGTGCACTTGCTTCGTGTGATCCGGAAGGTGAAGGGACATATCGGACCCGATTCGATCCCCGCCTCCGTCCATCTTTACAGGGGTTTTTCGTGGTTTCCCTCTGTAGTCTAGGCTAATGCCGGGATGGTTCCCACAATATAGGCCACGACCGCTTCCTTCCCACTATCCTTCCCACTACCCATAAAAAACCTTCATCTCATCATCCCATCATCTCATTAATCATTCATCCGACGTCAATAGATCTTAGTAATCATTACAGTGCGTCGTTAAACCCCCCCCCCAAAAAAAAAAGATATGGCAAATACCATTCGAGCACCCAAAAGTTGAAAGAATGCACATGTTAAAGAGCGCCCCGAGAGTCGATTTAGCTGAATATCATTTTTTTTGTGATCACTTTTGAAAGGTGTGAGGTATCAAAATTATAACACGGAGGAAACACAGATTTTTTCAATGCCTTCAATATGGTGTTTACAAGTTATTTATTCAACACAACTCATATCGCATTGTCAAGCGTATACAGCTAAAATGACAAATATTGTAGCTGTACACGTTTGACAATTATGCGATAAAATATGAATAGTTTTTGATAGCTCAAATACTTATACTATCCTGAAGGTACAAATGAATGGAAGTATTTAAAAAATAACTTGTTTCCACCGTCTTCGAATTTTGATGCATCATACAGTTATCACTAAAAAACTGATATTTCGCTGAATCAAATTCCATGCTCTTTTGAAACTTTTTCGCACAATACCACATGCCTCACTACAATAACTAATACATCAAGACTAGCTCTATAGATGCGGGATAAGGACCTAGTCTATATAGGGTCGCTGTTTGATTCGCACGTTTCCTATAAATTCCACGTTTTTTTATATATATTGGGTTTCAACGACGCAAGATACTGATGGCTACGATATATTGGCGTCGGTGGATGATGAATGAGAAGATGGGATGATGAGATGAAAGGTTATTTTAATTGGTGTTTTGAATGGTGGAAAGGAGTCGGTCGTGGCCTGTTGTTAAGGAACCTTCCCAGTATTAACCTAAACGACAAAGGGAAACCACGAAAAAACCCTGTCAGGGTGGTCGGCCATGGTGGGAATCGAACCCAGGTCTCCCGAATGACGGTTCAGTGTGTCATTCCACATTTCCACATTTCCGATATCGATCAAAATATTCAAATAACCATATTTCTTCAACAATATTCGATATTGAAAGATGTCGATATCGTCCCCCCCCCCCCCCTTCCCCTCATTGAACCGAAGACTTCAGGCTATGCGGACCCGTGAAGACAATGACATAACAAACAACCTATGTGTGGTAACTTATTTCGCTCACGTCTTGCTAGAAGTCAGATCTTGTAATTTGTCTCGACATGACGGCGTAATCCCAGCCAACTAATCCCGCACTGAGCTTTTTATATGCCCCATCCAAACGGTTTATTGTTCAGTAATCATCAAAATTTACTGCTTTGTTTCATCTGGTGTTACACACACTTACGCTATCCACAGTGTGAACGCCGACTCTCTATTCTCGGAGGAGATTCATTCATTTCTGTTGGGTCGAACAACGCTTTGTGATAATAAATGAGATCTATTGGCGTCGGTTGATATATGAGGATTGATTGATTGATGGATTTAGTCTTTATTAGCAACAGAAAAATACATTCTCACTAGTGTCAATCCATCATAATGATCAGGATGGTGAGATGAAGGTCAAGTGGGTATTGGAAGGATAGGGGGAAGGATGCGGTCGTGGCAAATATTGAGATGAGCGATAGCAAAGACTCTATCCCATTCTTATATAGAGCTTTGTCTGTGTTTTTTCTTTTTTTTTTTTGTAAGCACTCCACAGGTTGCAGGATTGAACTGATCGACATGATTTTTTTTTGTACACGCAAACTTATCCTACTTAAAACTGTATAGTTTTTGAAATTAATCGGTTGGACCAATTTTGAGAGATATCACCTCAAAGGTTCTAAAAAACCCCATAAGATTAGGCTGGGCAAGGAAAAGTGAAAAATAAAATCTCTTCGTATAGAATGAAATTCTCTCTGAATGTGTACGCATGAACGATACACATTCATCACCATTTTGTATGCAATTCGAACCAGCCGTTTTGAAGAAAAAATTCAAACAACTGTTTTTATCCATCAAATATATAGGAATAATAGCATAATTATGTTGCCAAGAATCACTGCTTTCTAGATTCAATGTTTGCCCAACAATTAAGTATTTTTTATATGCGTCAAGGTGTGTAGAATACCAGAGTCGATGTAGTAGCAAAGGTAGAACTATACTTGAACGACTCTTATCATACCTTATTCAGATATCTCGCTCATCTCACAACGCATATGCCGCGTTTCCCTAGTATAGCAACCAATCCTGGCATCAGATTGGACTACAAGGGAAAAATCTTATTGATAAGATGATGAGATGAAGTTTTCTTAGGTAATCGGAAGTATAGTGAGAAGGTAACGGCCGTGGCATATATTGTAGAAAATATCCCGGCATCAGCCTATATAGACTACATAAGGAAACCAAGAAAAAAAAAAGAACCGTAAAGATGGACGGTGACAAGGATCGAACCAGGTCCGATATGCTCCCTGATCACATGAAGCGATCGCTTTAGCCACTGAGCTACATGTGCCGGAAGCGTGCAGATTCAAGCCGACCAGCTAGTGTTTAATCGGGTTCAGCGACGGCTTAATGCACTCCATACAACTGCAATCCGACAGGCAAGGTTCCGCGACGTTATTTTCACAATCCGGCCGTCAGACTATCGGAAGGCCACGTCAGTGTGTTCCTATAGCCGTTGTCACGTCGCTTCGCGTCAAGTATCTAGTGTATCGACAGAAACTGGGTCTAGGAACAGTCAAAATGATTTCAATATTGAGTAATTATTCTGATTGAATGAAATAATATAATGAGTGTCATATTTTCTTATTATTATTGTCACAAATTAGTTTATACAACGATAGTAATGATAGTAATATAACTATTTTTCATGATACAATAATCTGGTGAAAATAATTCAGATGGTGAAAATAATTTGATCTCCGAAATAATATCGAAATAAAACCGAAGTGCGACGATCGAACCATAATTATTCAAACGGTAGTACATTTTGACATCCGCAAAATGTCCCGTCCCGTCCCGGCAGTCAAAAGTTGAAGTTGGTTATGGCCAGTTCACACGAGGCATTGCAATGCCACCGTTGGAATGTTAGCCTTCCAATGCTGCCGTTTTAATGAACAAAACATTGATATTGGCGGGCCGAAAACTTTCAGAGATTTGTTCTAAAACCTGGCATTGGAACCACAGCCTTCCAACGGTGTACGGTGACATTGCAATACCTCGTGTGAACTGGCCATTACTTGAACAGGGAAAAGTCATTTCCTCTAACGCCATTTTCCCTCGCGTCCATTTGTTATTTTTACAGCAATAACGTCTCAAATTGTTCATGAAGTTTGGATGCCGTCGTACAAGTACTAGGCGGCCATGTTTTATCGCTCTACTGTTCTCCTATCACCTCTGTAAAATCATTTTAGGTCCAACGCTGCATGATTGAAATATAGAACTCCTGAAATCGTACGTGTCTCAAGCATGCAGTGTTGACCTTGACGCGATTACACGGGGTGTTTCATTGCTCAACAACGTAGGATTGACACGTTGCAATGCCTCGTCTGAACAAGCCATAAGGTTTGCAAAATGTAAATGTTGTGTACTTGGTCGCATTACATTGCATTACATTGTTTCCCGTTTGACCGGATCGTGACAGTTTTCTCTCGCTCGGTAAGAGAGCCACCGTGGCACACTTACGTGACCATTCCGCATACTCCTTGATTACAGGCAATCCTTTATCCGTGCTAAAGAGATCTGTTTACTCGAGAGCATTTCACCATCGATTGTAGAGTGCAGATCATCATATCAACGAATGCACCAACAAGTGAACGCAAATACATATTATATACGAAATGATTTCTTATACAGAGACGTGTGGCCGAGTGGTCAATACACTGAACTGTCATTCAGGGGACCGCTGTTCGATTCCCGCCATCGTCGACCATCCTGACCGGGGTTTCTTGTGGTTTCCCTCTGTCGTTTAGGTCAATACTGGGATGGTTCCTTAACAACTACAGGCCACGACCGACTTCTTCCCAATTTCCAAAAACACCTAATAAAATAACCTTTCGTTTCATCATACTATCATATATCATTCACCGACGCCAATAGATCGTGGTCATCAGTAGAGTGCGTCATTAAACCTAACATAAATGAATAACGAAGAATTCTCATAGTGAAGTATGTGTTCATATGAAAAACTAAAATAAAAAAAATATTATATTCAGTACTTCCGTTTATTTTCAATAGTCCTCAGCAATCCCACCAACAGTTGGGCCATATGGGAGTATAAATGAGCGGATAACAATGAAGCAATGAAAGGTACATCATGCGGGATTCGAACACACGCTCGACTCGACTTTTACTTTCAAAGCGGTATCTGCTGAATGAGCCATGCGAGAGGAGGAGGAGTTGAGGAGGGGCGGGAGGGGGGGAGGGGACGGCTCCTCTTCCACTCGCATCAGGATCTCGCACAGGCCTACCACATATAGTAATCATGTACAAGTCTCGAATATGTTCCAGTTCCGAGTTCCCTCGAACTTTCCCATCTCGAACCATCTTGAGTTTCCCAATGAAGAGACACCGCGAGCTGTCATGTTGCTGGACGAACGAATTGAAGACGTCAATATATCTTAGTTGTCATGACATTGCGTCGTTAAACCTGATATGAGCAGTGTCTATCACACTCTCATGGATGTTGCACCTTTTCATCTAGGCCTATGTGCGTGCCACAGGAGAAGAAGTCGACAATCAACATTAGTTTGTCGAGAAACTCGGAGCTGGGGAAAAATAAGTAGGGTCTATATGTTTCGAGAACAAAAAGTGGTCAATTCTTATTCATCAAATGGTAGAATTTGATATCAAATTGTCAAGAGTGTACGGTACTCAATTGAAGCGAAATATCATTTTTTCTTTGTGATAACTTCTAAACGGTATGAGATATTGAAATTTGAGTAGGGTGGAAACACAGATATATTTAATACCTTCAAGATGGTATAAGTTATGACTATTACTCTCATCTCACATGATTGTCAAACATATGCATCTAAAATCACAATTTTTTTTTAGCCGTAAACGTTTGATGAGTGTGCAATGTAAGTTGAATAGTTTTTACTTATATAATTTCGAAAACATAAAAAATCTGTATTTCACCGATATTACAATTTTGATATCTTATACCACTCAAAAGTTATCACCAAAAACTGATATTCCGCTAAATCGACTTCTAAGCACTCATGAATAAATAATAATTCCAATTTTTTAATTCATTCATGAATTAAGCAATCAATGTTCATGCACATGTATCTCATCAGTCACCCCATGCACCTCACAACGCGCATGTATAGTGTTATCTCAAGAAAAATGCAGCTTTGTTCTCATAGAGTGAACTCACTATATTGCTGCCCTACTATATTAATTTCACAAGGATGTATTTTCTCGCTTACGAATTACGATAGCTTCTAATTTGTACGTTAATCTCCCCGAGATTTTTATGGTTGAGTCTCTCTAATTTACGACTGAACCTTAAGTGGGAAACGTAGAAAGAACGTCTTACCTATTTGTGAGACTATTAGATGAAGATTAGGCTGTACTATTTATTTTATGATATATATACCTACTTCTGAGAGTAAATATAGCTTCTGTCTAGAAAAGTAAATGCTCTACATGATTTTTTTCATATTTATATTAAAGTGTGTGGGTTTACAAGGGTTTATAATCACAGTTGAGCTAATTCTTGTTGGAGCGCTATTTACGTTGGATTATGTTGACGAAATATGACCTGAAATGTAAATGTCTTTATCTCGCAAACACTGCTACTTTTTAAGAAAGCTTGACACCTGCCTTATATTAGCTTTAACCTATCAACTGCCTGTGGGGGCATTAAGCTGTACAGTCAAGTATATCAGATAATGGACAGAGACAACTATAGAAGACACTCTGTGAGTGACTGAAACGGGGCGAGATGAACCCAGCGTCATTCATTCAATTCATTTTAAAATCATCTTATTCTTGTTTTTGAACATCATTTACATACATTTTTCAATTATTTTTTCTCACATTATATTTTACAACAAGAAACCCGCATGAGAGAGGAACTCTTGTGTGCGGGTTGCCTGGAAGAAGTTGCGCAAGAATAAAATAAATAAGTGATAAACTTGCTTAGAATCTATTTTTGAATGTCCAATATGGCCGGTGAGATTGGAACGAGCATATGTCGCTATCGGCTGCAGGAGTAACTTATCTCAGTAAGGTGAATTAGCCTATATAAGTGACGTATACCTGAGTACTGCTCGATGTTATATGCTCTATCTAATAACAACAATTAGGGGACGTCCATAATTAACTATAGTGAGTCATCGAACATACAACAAAACAGAAGAAGGTTCTCAATAATAATAATTAGCACAATCTTGGAAATCCATAACTTATGTGATACTTTCAATCAGCAAAACAATTAAAAATATATATATATAAATATATATATATATATATATATATATATATATATATATATATATATATATATATATATATATATATATATATATATATATATATATATATATATATATTATTGGAGGAATAAATAATAATAATAATATGACAGTAACATGAATGGAAACATGCACACATGAGGTAAATATATAGATACCATGATTGTATGAATAATGAATGGGAAGAAATATAGTTAGGAATATGAAATTGAATCACGTGAAATTATAAGTGACTGAAAAAAAAACATTACAATATAAAGCGACAGTACAAACATCAACAAATATAACAGAACGGGTATTCATCCTGATTTCATTAATAGCAGGAAGTCTATAATTTGCAATATGTTGTTCATTTCTGGCCCTTCCATCCAACAACAAAGTTTCTTTTTGAACAAATAAATTGGAAGCAACTGAGTGTCTTCAATCTACGAAAGAAACCAAATGATGATACATCACGGATATGTTTACCTCATATTTTCATATATGCTTGGGCCTATACCATATGTACACCGGTACGGGACAAGTGTGCTGTCGAACTTTAATGTTCCAAATTTGAAAATGGGGGAAATAAATCGAACGGAACATGTCTTGAAATATAAATTTGATTTTTGTTCGTAAATAACATCGAAGCTAGATACAAAATCATTGTTTCCCAATTACGGCTATGGATGAAAGGTGAGATCGTTCGGACGGGTCATCACAAGGGCGATCTTACAACCCAATTTTATTTATTCGAAATCAATGAACTACAACACCAGAACTGCTCTGTCTGTGCTCATAATCAATTTTCTGCCGCAGATGAAAGACTTTCAGTTTCCAAAAGTCTGGAGCACATTATAAGTATGAACAATTTCTGTAATATATCCAGCATTGGTATAGAGTAAATCAAACGCACAAATGTTGATATCTTTTATGAATCATGAAATGTAAGACATTCCAAATTTACGTATACTCTTCAGAACAAAATTCGCTGCTTTCAGATCTGATTCTGGATTTAATATCCACAAGTGAACGTGTCCCCATCTAAAGAACCCAGAGGCCCAAAGGAGAATTGATTGTTTCATTCCAAGTATAACAATGATGTTTCATCCTACGCATGACACTTCAATAGGTATACGGTCCATCACGGAAAACTGAACACACATTCTCTATCATAGCTGGATATGTATGCGTATTACACATGGTTGAGTGTTATCTCAATATACACATACTTTATTAGTGGAAACGTAAACAAGAATGCAAGCTGAAAACATATTTGTATATATGCATTTACGTTCAATTAATGAATATCGAGAAGGTCCGATGAGAATAATTAGCCTGCATGATATCCATGACAACACCCCTAGCAAGAATCGAGACAATGTCGTACACAATCGAAAACCGATATGGGGAAGTCTGTTTCGCCATACATGGAATTATTTGAAATATAAAGTGACCAGGAGTGATATTAAAGGCTTTTCAGAATTACATCGGAGCAAAAGAATGTTATTGTGTTATAATTGTGAGAAATTCACGTCTGAAAGATGGGTGTACCCTTGTGAGTTCCTTGTGATTGAGTAGGTCCGGCCCGGGCCGTCTCTGTGTACCTTTCCTTGTGATGGAGTAGGTCCGGCCCGGGCCGTCTCTGTGTACCTTTCCTTGTGATGGAGTAGTTCCGGCCCGGGCCGTCTCTGTGTACCTTTCCTTGTGATGGAGTAGGTCCGGCCCGGGCCGTCTCTGTGTACCTTTCCTTGTGATGGAGTAGGTCCGGCCCGGGCCGTCTCTGTGTACCTTTCCTTGTGATGGAGTAGGTCCGGCCCAGACCGTCTCTGTGTACCTTTCCTTGTGATGGAGTAGGTCCGGCCCGGGCCGTCTCTGTGTACTTTTCCTTGTGATGGAGTAGGTCCGGCCCGGACCGTCTCTGTGTACCTTTCCTTGTGATGTAGTAGGTGCGGCCCGGGCCGTCTCTGTGTATCCTTCCTTGTGATGGAGTAGGTCCGGCCCGGGCCGTCTCTGTGTACCTTTCGTTGTGATGGAGTAGGTCCGGCCCGGGCCGTCTCTGTGTACCTTTCCTTGTGATGGAGTAGGTCCGGCCCGGGCCGTCTCTGTGTACCTTTCCTTGTGATGGAGTAGGTCCGGCCCGAACCGTCTCTGTGTACCTTTCCTTGTGATGTAGTAGGTGCGGCCCGGGCCGTCTCTGTGTATCCTTCCTTGTGATGTAGAAGGTGCGGCCCTGGCCGTCTCTGCGTGCCTCTCGTTGTGATGGAGTTGATCCGGCCCGGCGTATACCTATCTTGTTCGTGTATTGAGATTTGCACAGGGGCTATCATTATCACTTTCACGTTAAGCTAGGTTTTCTCTGAAGAAAAAAAACTCCTATCGACCATGGCGGGAATCTATCGCCGAACTCTTCCGTGTGCTAGCCACTCGACTTCTCTTCTGAGTGACAGTAATTCGTATCGATGACATCTCATCATTATACTTGGAATATATTCAAAAATATGATAGCGAGATTTTTTTGTTTGTTTTTTGTTTAGTTTGCTTGTGCGCATTACGCACGGTTTTACTGATCAACTTGTAAATATTTCTGGACACGAGTACTCACCCAACTTGGAACTATTCAGTTTTGAGGTCAAATTGGTTGGACCACTTTTGAGAAACTTCAACACAAAGTTAAACTTCAACACAAAGTTTCTGAAAAGCGCTAAATGACCTCGCTGTCGATGCGCCTTAAAACCCTGATATTCATTCAGTTTCTGAAAACTTTGAAGGATATAGGCTTTCTATCTGGAGAATAGAATATCCCCAAAACTTCAAATTCACACTCAATGTGAACACATGAAAGATACACACTATCGCAGATTGTTATTCGAATCGGAGGAGCCGTTTTGGAGAAAATAATAATTCAATCAATATTTTATATTCGTCAGATAACTAGAAATAGCAGAACCATATGCTGCCGAGACTCACGGCTTTCTCGACTCATTAAGTTGCCGAATGAAGTAATGAAGTGGCTAAAGACACGACATTTTGTATCACGAAAATCCCCATTTTTATGGTTTCTAGGTGAAGACAAACCTAATACTAATATTCCCGGGAAGTTAGGGTTAGTTTGGCTAGGTTGGGTCGTTTAGGCCAGTTAGATCAGATGAATATATGTTGATGTAGCATTCAGTTTCCTCAGGTTATTGTGTGAGACTTGCGCATTGCGTACTAGTGCCACAACTCACACAACTGCGAGAAATTCGTGGCAATAGGTGCTTCCATCATAGATATATATTACCTTACCGAAATACGTTACTCCTGCGGCCGATAGCGACACATGCTCGTTCCGATCTCAGCGGCCATATTCGATCTCTACAAATAGAATATATAAGGAATTGCTTCAAAAATGTCCAATATGACGGAAACTTCCTGGCTTGTAAAGCGGTGTGAAGTGAAGCTACTGTTGAGACACAAATATGTAAGCCTTCTTAACGTTGAGTAACGTATCTCGGTAATATATATCTATGCTTCCATAAAGTGAAGTTGAGACACACCAACTCATACGGTGTGGGTGCATTCTCATTGCACCTATTCTCATAACACCTATACTACCATGTATACTTTTTTCTTCTCACAACGCCTATATTACTTATTAACGCCTATATTACTTATTTACTTATTACGATATTGCTTCCCCGCATCCCTCACCATGTCGCACATTTTTTCTTGTTTCACTTCAGAAATCCCTTTTATTTATCATCCCACCTACGCTAATCTGATCATTTCCCATTACTTTTTCTTCTTTTCTAAAGCTGACAGTTACATCATATCAATTTTTCAAATTGGACATGTATGATACAACCAATAATGTGGAGGAATAAGTATAAGATATAGGAAATTAACGAGCATCCATCCAATCAAATAATTGTATTATAAGTTTTAATTCGTAAAATATTGTCTTTTACGAACCTCCATCTACATAATTGTCAGCTTTAGTAAAAAGAGAAGAATAGTGGGAAATGATCCATATATCGTAGATGTTATGATAAACATGAGGGATAGCTGAAGTAAAACGAGAAAAAATGTGCGACATGGTGAGGGATAAGAGAAAGCAGTTCTGTAGGCGTTCTGAGAGAAAAAAAGCTGAACAGGTAGCGTAGCTGTTATCAGAATAGACCATTTTCGAAAATAATTAACCATCTAGCGGCGATCGTTTAAACTAGAACGGGATGTTATTACCCGAGTTTAAAAGTCTTATGCTACCAATACTATTTAGCACGTTTAATTTATATTATTGTGCGTCACAGTGAACGTATCAAGTTATAATATGATAGTAGTTTCAACATTTATATGTTAACTATATAATGAGAGATTTACACACTGTCAGAGTGAGTAAGAGGAGAGATAATGCAAGTTTTATATCCTGGTGTTTTGCCTCTAACCCTGTGGATAAGTGGGCTGACTTTTTGAACAGTAATAAAACTCCCAGAATGCAATACCAGCGATCTCGGCTGCTAGGAGGTTAGACGCGCCTGCGCATTGAATTATGAAAATGGTCTATAGGTGCAATAAGACTCGACCCACGGTGTGTAGATCTTCCGTTCATCTTACAACGCGCGCTAACTTCCGCCACTAATCCCGTTCCCTTGTCGCCAGGTGACCCTGTCGCACCTGTGCCGGAGCCCCCCGATGTCACCCGGCACGCACGCCGTGCTGCCGGAACCCAGCGAGGACTGCCGCCGGAAGTTCGAACACTGGTGGACCATGCAGCTGACCAATCAGCAGGTCGCCCACAGCCACGTGATCCCGCACTCGCCCATCACGCGCTACAGTCCCGTGGGCAACCGGTCTCCCAGCAAGCTCATGGACAGACCGCCGTCCATGGCGGAGGGCGTGCATCCGGCACTGCAGGTGAGAACGGAGGGTAGTAAGGAGGCGACATACCAACATGCATTCAGGGTTGCGTTGGTCTGTCAGTTGGAGATGGTGACTTCACTAATTCGAAAACATGTTCCATTTTCTGAGTACTTTCCTGAGAAATATTGATCACTGCCTCTATATATGGTGTTGTTTTGTAGAAACGGCTGATGATATGAAGGAGATGGAGATTCAATGATGGAGAAAAAGGATAATGGAGAGAAAGGATGATGCGGATGATGGAGAGAAAGGATGATGCAGATGATGGAGAGAAAGGATGATGCAGATTATGGAGAGAAAGGATGATGTGGATAATGGAGAGAAAGGATAATGCGGATGATGGAGAGAAAGGATAATGAGGATGATGGAGAGAAAGGATGATGCGGATGATGGAGAGAAAGGATAATGAGGATGATGGAGAGAAAGGATGATGAGGATGATGGAGAGAAAGGATGATGCGGATAATGGAGAGAAAGGATGATGAGGATGATGGAGAGAAAGGATGATGAGGATGATGGAGAGAAAGGATGATGAGGATGATGGAGAGAAAGGATGATGAGGAAGATGAAGAATAAGATTAATGAGGATAATGGAGAGAAATGATGATGCCGATGATGGAGAGAGAGGATGATGCGGATGATGGAGAGAAAGGATGATGCGGATGATGGAGAGAAAGGATGATGAGGATGATGGAGAGAAAGGATGATGGAGAGACAGGATGATGCGGATGATGAAGAGAAAGGATGATGAGGATGATGGAGAGAAAGGATGATGAGGATGATGGAGAGAAAGGATGATGCGGATGATGAAGAGAAAGGATGATGCGGATGATGGAGAGAAAGGATGATGAGGATGATGGAGAGAAAGGATGATGGAGAGAAAGGATGATGCGGATGATGAAGAGAAAGGATGATGAGGATGATGGAGAGAAAGAATAATGTAGAGAAAGGATGATGCGGATGATGGAGAGAAAGGATGATGAGGATGATGGAGAGAAAGGATGTTGGAGAATAAGGATAATGAGGATGATGGAGAGAAAGGATGATGCGGATGATGGAGAGAAAGGATGATTCGGATGATGGAGAGAGAGGATGATGGAGAATAAGGATAATGAGGATGATGAAGAGAAAGGATGATGCGGATGATGGAGAGAAAGGATGATGCGGATGATGGAGAGAAAGGATGATGAGGATGATGGAGAGAAAGGATGATGCGGATGATGGAGAGAAAGGATGATGGAGAGAAAGGATGATGCGGATGATGGGGAGAAAGGATAGTGGAGAGAAAGGATGATGCGGATGATGGAGAGAAAGGATGATGAGGATGATGGAGAGAAAGGATAATGGAGAGAAAGGATAATGTGGATGATGGAGAGAAAGGATGATGAGGATGATGGAGAATAAGGATAATGAGGATGATGGAGAGAAAGGATAACGGAGAGAAAGGATGATGCGGATGATGGAGAGAAAGGATGATGCGGATGATGGAGAGAAAGGATGATGAGGATGATGGAGAGAAAGGATAATGAGGATAATGGAGAGAAAGGATGGTGAGGATAATGAAGGGAAAAGATAACAAGAATAACTAAAAACCAGTACTAGGATGCACCCCTGTCAGGATAATCTGGCATGGCGGGAATCAGACCCCAGTGTCCTGAATGACGGGTCAGTGTGCTAGCCACTCGACCACCCGTCTCAGTATGAAAGTGAGTGTTGTGGTTTGTTTGTAGACGGTGTCCAGCCAGTACCCTACGCAGAAGACACGCATGAGGACGTCGTTTGACCCCGAACTGGAGCTGCCCAAGCTGCAGCGCTGGTTCAGCGACAACCAGCACCCGAGTCGGCAGCAGGTGAGTCAATCGGCCACAATCCCTTCTCAATTGGCTAGAATCCCTTCTCAATCGGCTACAACCACCTCTCAATCGGTCACAACCACTTTTCAATCAGCAACAACCACTTTTCAATCAGCAACAATCCCCTCTCAATCGGCCACAATCCCTTCTCAATCGGCTACAACCACCTCTCAATCGGTCACAGCCACTTCTCAATCGACCACAATCCCTTCTTAATCGGCCACAATCCCTTCTCAATCGGTCACAATCCTCTCTCAATCGGCCACAATTCCTTCTCAATTGGCTACAATCAATTCTCAATCAGCCACAACCACTTCTCAATCGACCACAATCACTTCTCAATCGACCACAATCCCTTCTCAATCGGCTACAACCACCTCTCAATCGGCCACAACCACTTCAATCGGCCACAATACCTTCCCAATCGGCCACAATCCCTTCTCAATCGGCCACAACCACTTCAATCGGTCACAATCCTTTCTCAATCGGCCACAATCACTTCTCAATCGGCCACAATCCCCTCTCAATCAGCTACAACCACTTCTCAATCGGCCACAATCCCTTCTCAATCGGCCACAACCACTTCAATCGGTCACAATCCTTTCTCAATCGGCCACAATCACTTCCCAATCGGCCACAATCCCTTCTCAATCGGCCACAACCACTTCAATCGGTCACAATCCTTTCTCAATCGGCCACAATCACTTCTCAATCGGCCACAATCCCCTCTCAATCAGCTACAATCCCTTCTCAATCGGCTACAACCACCTCTCAATCGGCCACAGCCACTTCAATCAGCCACAATCACTTCTCAATCGGCCACAACCACGTCTCAATCGGCCACAATCCCTTCTCAATCGGCCACAATCCCTTCTCAATCGGCCACAATCCCTCCTCAATCGGCTACAATCACTTCTCAATCAGCCACAATTAATTCACAAACGAATTGAGAATTCGTTGAAGGGGTGGCCCCAGCATTGAATACTTTTTCATATATTTTTTTAATGTTCATTCATATGATTTGATTACTAATTTGAAGTAAGGTGTTTGTATCTTGAATAGTTTTCAGTTATTGAGGTTTCATGCACCAGCTTTGGAATCATTAAAAAAATGTACTTTTCTGATGGCTATGGTGGGTAGTGAACATGATATCAGAATACCATCAGAAGCCTTGTAACATGCAACAGTGCTATCAGAATACCATCAGAAGCCTTGTGACATGCAACAGTGCTATCAGAATACCATCAGAAGCCTTGTGACATGCAACAGTGCTATCAGAATAACATGGTTTTTCAAATTGCCCGAATTAAAAAATTGTAGGCCCACCCACCATAGCCACAACTGTAATCGACAAGAAACCTGGATTTTGTATCGACTGACTAAACAGGACTGGGGATAACAGGATACGGGTCATGCTATGTTTGGTGAGAAATTCAGAAACACTGTTTGCTGTAAAAAAATGTAACGTCTTGATTCTTTTTCACAGAATTATTTTTTCATTAGTTTCTAATATGGCTCCTATATAAATCGCCTGAAAATTTAAGTACATCTGATGATTACTTCATATTGTCTTAATAGTTTGAAATATGCACTTATGAACCCATGTTATGCTGGGGCTCCCCCTCAATCAATCCACAAGTCACATTTCAATTAGATTGTGTTATCAGTGAGAAAACGATATGCGTTTTCAGATGCATTTGCTGACAAACCGTGTAGCCCAAATTACTTGAATTCGTGATGAAACAAGAAATTAGTTTTTCAATTTTCAAAAACAGATCACTTGGACTATATTTTGTGCGAAATGATCCGGAACACACACCTTCAGTTGTATCATCCAATTGATTAATCGTAACAAGTCATTCATTACGTTCATTCAATATTATAATCAACACATTTCTCGGAAGGCAAAACCCTAAATTATGATTCAGATGTATGATTTACATACTTCAAATTTCGAACATATCTTCATCACGGTAGCCCAACTGCATTGTACTGATGCGTATAATGTGATATTATTCCTTCCAGTATAATCGGTTCACGAAACTACATGCAAATCGTGATTTTCAACGTTTTTGAACTATTATTTATCATTAGAAAGTCGTGCTGTATCATTTCTCCGAAGATTTATATGATTACAATAATGTTTTATCGGAACACCCTGCCAGTTCAAGGGTCTTCAAAAATGGTGGTCATTGAAATAATGGGATAACATTTTCATTCTCCAGTTGCGTACTGTGAGGAGGTGACCTACGGGTGGTGAATTGATACGCTATCGGTGTCACAAGAGGAGAAAGTTCAATTCCAAGGAATAAACTATAGATTGAATAATTGGCGAAAAGATGAAATTTACACCATGAATGATTGTGCCCGATATGGACAGCTCCCCTGTATGATTGTTGTTCATACACGCCACGCACAAGTTCGTGTTTCAGTTCCTTGTATTTGGTGGAAGGGCCGTACAGCTCCCCTGAGTAACCGTTGTCCCTACACGCCACGCACAAGTTCGTGTTCAGTTCCTTGTCTTGGATGGAAGGGCCATACAGCTCCCATGAGTAACCGTTGTTCCTACACGCCACGCGCAAGTTCGTTTTTCAGTTCCTTGTATTTGGTGAAAGGGCCGTACAGCTCCCCTGAGTAACTGTTGTTCCTACACGCCACGCACAAGTTCGTGTTTCAGTTTCTTGTCTTGAGTGGAAGGGCCGTACAGCTCCCCTGAGTAACTGTTGTTCCTACACGCCACGCACAAGTTCGTGTTTCAGTTCCTTGTCTTGAGTGGAAGGGCCGTACAGCTCCCCTGAGTAACTGTTGTTCCGCCACGCACAAGTTCGTGTTTCAGTTCCTTGTCTTGAGTGGAAGGGCCGTACAGCTCCCCTGAGTAACCGTTGTTCCTACACGCCACGCACAAGTTCGTGTTTCAGTTCCTTGTATTTGGTGGAAGGGCCGTACAGCTCCCCTGAGTAACCGTTGTTCCTACACGCCACGCACAAGTTCGTGTTTCAGTTCCTTGTCTTAGGTGGGAGGGCCGTACAGCTCCCCTGAGTAACTGTTGTTCCTACACTCCACGCACAAGTTCGTGTTTCAGTTCCTTGTCTTGGGTGAGAGGGCCGTAAAGCTCCCCTGATTGACAATTGTTCATCCACGCCACGCACAAGTTCGTGTTTCAGTTCCTTGTCTCAGGTGGAAGGGCCGTACAGCTCCTCTGAGTAACTGTTGTTCCTACACGCCACGCACAAGTTCGTGTTTCAGTTCCTTGTCTCAGGTGGAAGGGCCGTACAGCTCCCCTGAGTAACTGTTGTTCCTACACGCCACGCACAAGTTCGTGTTTCAGTTCCTTGTCTCAGGTGGAAGGGCCGTACAGCTCCCCTGTATGGTCGTTGTTCCTACACGCCACGCACAAGTTCGTGTTCAGTTCCTCGTATTTGGTGGGAGGGCCGTACAGCTCTCCTGAGTAACCGTTGTTCCTACACGCCACGCACAAGTTCGTGTTTCAGTTCCTTGTCTTGGGTGGAAGGGCCGTACAGCTCCCCTGAGTAACCGTTGTTCCTACACGCCACGCACAAGTTCGTGTTTCAGTTCCTTGTCTTAGGTGGATAGGCCGTACAGCCCCCCTGAGTGACAATTGTTCTTCCACGCCACGCACAAGTTCGTGTTTCAGTTCCTTGTCTTAGGTGGAAGAGCCGTACAGCTCCCCTGAGTAACCGTTGTTCCTACACCCCACGCACAAGCTCGTGTTTCAGTTCCTTGTCTTGGGTGGAAGGGCCGTAAAGCTCCCCTGAGTGACAATTGTTCCTCCACGCCACGCACAAGTTCGTGTTTCAGTTCCTTGTCATAGGTGGAAGGGCCGTACAGCTCCTCTGAGTAACCGTTGTTCCTACACGCCACGCACAAGTTCGTGTTTCAGTTCCTTGTCTCGGGTGGAAGGGCCGTACAGCTCCTCTGAGTAACTGTTGTTTCTACACGCCACGCACAAGTTCGTGTTTCAGTTCCTTGTCTCAGGTGGAAGGGCCGTACAGCTCCTCTGAGTAACTGTTGTTCCTACACTCCACGCACAAGTCCGTGTTTCAGTTCCTTGTCTCGGGTGGAAGGGCCGTACAGCTCCTCTGAGTAACTGTTGTTCCTACACGCCACGCACAAGTTCGTGTTTCAGTTCCTTGTCTCAGGTGGAAGGGCCGTACAGCTCCCCTGTATGATCGTTGTTCCTACACGCCACGCACAAGTTCGTGTTTCAGTTCCTTGTCTCAGGTGGAAGGGCCGTACAGCTCCCCTGTATGATCGTTGTTCCCACACGCCACGCACAAGTTCGTGTTTCAGTTCCTTGTCTTAGGTGGGAGGGCCGTACAGCTCCCCTGAGTAACCTTTGTTCCTACACGCCACGCACAAGCTCGTGTTACCGTTCCTTGTATTTGGTGGAAGGGCCGTACAGCTCCCCTGAGTATTTGTTGTGCCTACACGCCACGCACAAGTTCGTGTTTCAGTTCCTTGTATTTGGTGGAAGGACCGTACAGCTCCCCTGAGTGACCATTGTTCCTACACTCCACGCACAAGTTCGTGTTTCAGTTCCTTGTATTTGGTGGAAGGGCCGTACAGCTCTCCTGAGTAACCGTTGTTCCTACACGCCACGCACAAGTTCGTGTTTCAGTTTCTTGTATTTGGTGGAAGGGCCGTACAGCCCCCTGAGTTATCGTTGTTCCTACACGCCACGCACAAGCTCGTGTTTCAGTTCCTTGTCATAGGTGGAAGGGCCGTACAGCTCTCCTGAGTAACCGTTGTTCCTACACGCCACGCACAAGTTCGTGTTTCAGTTCCTTGTATTTGGTGGAAGGGCCGTACAGCTTCCTTGAGTAACCGTTGTTCCTACACGCCACGCACAAGTTCGTGTTTCAGTTTCTTGTCTTGGGTGGAAGGGTCGTACAGCTCCCCTGAGTAACCGTTGTTCCTACACTCCACGCACAAGTTCGTGTTTCAGTTCCTTGTATTTGGTGGAAGGGCCGTACAGCTCTCCTGAGTAACCGTTGTTCCTACACGCCACGCACAAGTTCGTGTTTCAGTTCCTTGTATTTGGTGGAAGGACCGTACAGCTCCCCTGAGTAACTGTTGTTCCTACACTCCACGTACAAGTTCGTGTTTCAGTTCCTTGTCTCGGGTGGAAGGGCCGTACAGCTCCCCTGAGTAACTGTTGTTCTTACACGCCACGCAAAAGTTCGTGTTTTAGTTCCTTGTCTCGGGTGGAAGGGCCGTACAGCTACCCTGAGTAACTGTTGTTCCTACACGCGACGCACAAGTTCGTGTTTCAGTTCCTTGTATTTGGTGGAAGGGCCGTACAGCTCCCCTGAGTAACCTTTGTTCATACACGCCACGCACAAGTTCGTGATTCAGTTCCTTGTATTTGGTGGAAGGGCCGTACAGCTCCCCTGTATGATCGTTGTTCCTACACGCCACGCACAACTTCGTGTTTCAGTTCCTTGTCTTGGGTGGAAGGGCCGTACAGCTCCCCTGAGTAACTGTTGTTCCTACACGCCACGCACAAGTTCGTGTTTCAGTTCCTTCTCTTAGGTGGAAGGACCGTACTGCTCCTCTGAGTAACCGTTGTTCCTACACGCCAAGTTACTCACCAAGTTAATTGACCCCGGCGGCCATCTTGCTTGAACTTGGCTGCCATCTTGCTCAAGATGCTTGGCGGCCAACAACTGAACTTACAAAATGTGATTGTCAGCAATTCTTCTCTCAGATGGAATCTTCGATTGTTTCTAGAATATGCATATCATATTGCTGACTACATTTCATCATAGTGAACCAGAATTAAATGATGAGTCATCAAATGTTCAAATGAGCCTGTATTCGCCCCATGTTCAACTGAGCGTGTATTCGCCCCATGTTCAACTGAGCGTGTATTCGCCCCATGTTCAACTGAGTGTGTATTTGCCCCATGTTCAACTGAGCCTGTATTTGCCCCATTTTCAACTGAGCCTGTATTTGCCCCATGTTCAACTGAGCCTGTATTTGCCCCATGTTCAACTGAGCCTATATTCGCCTCATGTTCAACTGAGCCTGTACTCGCCTCATGTTCAACTGAGCCTGTACTCGCCTCATGTTCAACTGAGCCTGTACTCGCCTCATGTTCAACTGAGCGTGTTTTTGCCTCATGTTCAACTGAGCGTGTTTTTGCCTCATGTTCAACTGAGCGTGTTTCTGCCCCATGTTCAACTGAGCGTGTTTTTGCCCCATGTTCTACTGAGCGTGTTTTTGTCCCATGTTCAACTGAGCCTATATTCGCCTCATGTTCAACTGAGCCTATATTCGCCTCATGTTCAACTGAGCCTGTACTCGCCTCATGTTCAACTGAGCCTGTACTCGCCTCATGTTCAACTGAGCCTGTACTCGCCTCATGTTCAACTGAGCTTGTTTTTGCCTCATGTTCAACTGAGCGTGTTTTTGCCCCATGTTCAACCGAGCCTTTATTCGTCCCATGTTCAACTGAGCGTGTTTTCTCCTCATGTTCAACTGAGCCTGTATTTGTCCCATCTTCAACTGAGCGTGTTTTTGCCCCATGTTCAACTTAGCGTGCTTTTGCCCCATGTTCAACTTAGCGTGCTTTCGCCCCATGTTCAACTGAGCGTGCTTTTGCCCCATGTTCAACTGAGTGTGTATTCGCCTCGTGTTCAACTGAGCGTGTTTTTGCCCCATGTTCAACTGAGCGTGTTTTTGCCTCATGTTCAACTGAGCGTGCTTTTGCCCCATGTTCAACTTAGCGTGCTTTTGCCCCATGTTCAACTGAGCGTGTATTCGCCTCGTGTTCACCTGAGCGTGTTTTTGCCCCATGTTCAACTGAGCGTGTTTTTGCCCCATGTTCAACTGAGCGTGTTTTTGCCCCATGTTCCAGATCCAGCAATACGTGAAGGAGTTGAACGGACTGGAGTCCCGCCGCGGCCGGAAGCCGCTGGACGTGAACAACGTGGTGTACTGGTTCAAGAATGCGCGCGCCGCCCAGAAGCGTGCCGAGCTGCGCCAGGGGCCTGGTGGGGGCCTGATCGGTCACCTGGGCCTCAACGGGTACAGCTCGGCCAGCCACAGCCCCCCGGCCAGCCACAGGCCCGGCTCTCGGGGCCCGCTCATGAGTCCCAACCCGGCACACCAGCTGTTCAACGTGCAGGATCAGGTGGGTGCCGGTCATGCATTCATTGATTTGGGATTTTATTGGATCCATTCAAATTTTGAAATCCATCGAAATTGATGCTTTCATTTCTATCGGATATGATTGGATCCATATAAATTTGGAATATTCCATGAGGATATTATTTGGATCCATATAAATTTGGAAAAATCCATCAAAATTAATGCTTTGATGTCTATTGGATTCCATTGGATCCATCCTAATGTTGAAATATTCCTCAGAATTTATGCTTTTGTTTCTATTGGATTCTATCGAATCCATCCAAATCCGAAAACTCTCATTCATTTTGATCGGAATTTCCATCCCAATTCGAACAAACCCATTGAAATCGGATGCATTCATTTTCGTTCAGTTCAATTTGATGATCAAGATGTATTGGCGTCGGTGAATGATAAATGACACGGTGGAAAGATGGGATGGAAAGTGATTTCTCCATGTGTCTTGGACAGTGGGAAACAACTATCGTGGGCTATTGTTAATGAGCTATCCCAGTATTGACCTTGACGATGGCGATAAACCACAACTCTAGTCAGTTGGTCAATCATGACGGGAATCAAATTCCGGTATACTGAGAGACGGTTCAGCGTGCTGTCCACTTCACTACTCTCTCAGTTGCATCAAAATTGCATCGGATTCATATCCAATCAGAAACACAAGAGTGGAATATACCTTGGTGGAATTTTCCAAACAATTCATTATACTGATGCGTTTGGTCATATCTATGGTTAGAAAGAGGTGCTATATTTACTATTGTAAATCGATCCCAGTATAACATGGCTAGATGTACGAAATGCTCCCAGGCTAAATCTTGTCAAATTAAGTCGTGAATAATAATATTGATCACTTATGCATTCAAATTGGGTTCAACGACGCACTCTACTGATGAGTACGATCTATTGGCGTCAGTGAATGATATATGAGATGGTGGAATAATGAGATGAAAGATTATTTCATCAGGTGTTTTTAGATGGTGGGAAGGAGTCGGCCGTGGCCCGTTCTTAAGAAACCATCCCAGTATTGACCTGAACGACAGAGGGAAACAACGAGGAAACTGTGGTCAGGATGGTCGACCATGGCGGGAATCGAAGCCCGGTCTCCTGAATGACGGTTCAGTGTGTTACCATTAGACCACTCGTCTCAGTATCATAATTTTTTTCTTATATTCCATTTCGATCATTATTACCATTATAAAATATTAGTGATTCGGGAAAAAACACTTCGTTCAAGTCTCAATAATACTGTTTTATTCCCGACACAATTCAAATAACTTCCCAGAGTTGGGTCGTTCCAGCCCCGATCGAGTTTCTGTAGCAACTTGCATGGGATGTGTGTGTTGATGAGCAATGCCACTACAGATACAAGTAGATACAACAGACTGTCTTGCTGTAGAATGTCGATTATGTAGAGTGGAATATACCATTGGCTGTGCGGTGAACGGTTAATAGGTCAGTAAAGTGCACGGTGCATTTCGTTACCACTTTGGGCTCATTGGTCCAGAATCTGAACAAACATGAGCTCACTTCTCCGGCAGGAGTACGTGGTAGCAAGGTTAATCATCATTTAATAATCGTGTTCAAGTCAAATTATCTTTCGGAATGTATAAATCAAAATTAAAATTATGTGCTGTATATAGCGTATAATTCTCAATATATATAAACCTGTATTGGTCTCTGACTCCAAAGTGTACAGGATAACAATTGATTTAAAATTCATGGGCAACTTTGATGAAACAAAATCAAATAACGGAATATTGAAATGATATAAGAGTGTAATAATTACCGGTAACATACAAAAATGATGACACTATAATGATAATTGAAATAATAAAATGAATGTACACGGTGATAGATCATAATTACATGGATGGTTTCTGAATATTCGGTATAAATCATTCAGGGTATGACATTCCAATATCATATCTCAAAGAATTATTCATCTAACAACGTTTACAAAAATCAATTAAAAAAAACTTCTAAACATGATTCCTCAAGCACCAACAAACAGACCAATAACCTCGATCTCTTACAAGATACGAAACAATGTAGGGCCTACAAACATAGACAATAATATAACATAACAATATACAATATCAATATACGTATATAGAATAGAAACCGTCTGAAATTGATAAAGTTGTGTGAATGAGTCTTCACAATAAGTACAATTTCGGTAATAATCCCACGATATTCATTGATGGTTTCATCCGTCCCATCCAGTAGTTTCGTTTGATATTACTTCCTAATTATATTGGAGTTGAACGACGCTCTATACTGATCACCAGGATCTATTGGCGTCGGTGCACAATCTTTGAGGAAATCTGGCAATAAGATCGAAGGTACATATTCCATCAAGTATTTTGAACACTGTGCGCAGGAAAAGGTCTTGAGCTGTTGTTGAAGTACCATCCCACTATTCACCAAACCACGAAAAACCTGTCTGGATGGTCGAGTATGTGAAAATCGAGGATCTAGCTCACGGTCTTCTAAATGACGCTAAAATCGTTAAGGGGTCACGACCGCTTCCTTCCCACTATCCTTCCCAATATCTGAGAAACCTTTCATCTCACCATCCCATCATCTCATTAATCATACATCCGGAGCCAATTGATCATAGTTATCATTATAGTGCGTCGTTGAACCCAATATATGAAGAATAAAAAAATAGTCCAGTGTGTTATTTCCTTCAGGCTGGTGGCATCCTTTTTATTCATCCATATTGAATTTAACGACGTACTGTGATGATAACCAAGGTCGATTGGCGTCGGATGAATGATCAATAAGATGGTGGGATGAAGGTTTCTAGCGGGATGCATTGAGGGTTGCGTTGTTTTGCCGGTTTGAGATGTTAACTTCACTTCCTATCCCTCCCATGTTGATAATGTGTTCCAATTTACCAGCCACATCTTTAGAACTATCGATCGTGCATAGTGTAGTAGTGATAGAAGGAAATAACTCATGTTCATGTCGCCTCAGCTAATAACAACTGTCATCAAGTTTTTCAGCCTGTCAGCCGTTTCTACTGAACAACACTAGATAGAGCAGCGATCTTTGGTTCCAAGAAAAGTACTCAGAAAATGGAACGTGTTTTGAGTTGAGTAAAGTCACCATCTCCAACCCGCAAACGCAACCCTCAATGGATCTTGGTTTCTAGGTGATGCTGAGAATAGTGGGAAGGAATCGGTCGTGGTCTATATTGTAGGAACCATCCCGGCATGAGCCCAGATCGCAGATGGGGATCACGTTGCACCCCTGTGAAGATGGACGGTGGTGGGGATCGAACCGAGCTGGATGCGCTGTCCAGTGGTGTTCCGATAGAATTGACTTGTCAACAGTTGATTGAAGTGTTGTTGTTATTGTGGTTTCAGGCCAGTGACAACTCGGACACGGAGGTCGGCGTAACGTCGGACATAGAGGACGACGAGGAGTTGCCGCAAAGCCTGATCGAGGAGTCTCCGCTGAGCCTCACCACCAACGACAAGTCTCCGCACACCCCACCTGTGAGTCACACTTCCCCTCTTCCCCCGTCTTATTCAGCACCCAACCCGCCTGTGAGTCGCACTTCCCCCTCTTCCCCCGTCTTATATAGCACCCAACCCGCCTGTGAGTCGCACTTCCCCTCTTCCCCCGTCTTATATAGCACCCGGCCTGCCAGTGAGTCGAACTTCTCCTCTTCCCCCGTCTTATTTAGCACCCGGCCCGCCTGTGAGTCGCACTTCCCCTCTTCCCCCGTCTTATATAGCATCCAACCCGCCAGTGAGTCGCACTTCCCCTCTTCCCCCGTCTTATTTAGCACCCGGCCCGCCAGTGAGTAGCGCTTTCCCCTCTTTCCGTATGCAGGGGCCATGATATACGCAGTGCCTGAGTCACCCAAGGGAAGTAGTTCTAACCGACAGTTTGCTGTCTGTTGTCACCAACTCTCAGATAAAGGCTAATATTCACGTATACGCGTTTGCATCAAAGTAAAACAATAATCTCCTCGGAATTAGCAGATGTTCAAGTGAATAAATTGCTGAGAAATATATTTCTCTGCAATTAATTCACGTATATGGAAGAGAGAGAGTGTTTCGCTTCTCCAAACACTTCTCACTCATGAATCTTCTGAACCAAAGATACAATTTCAAGTGAAAAATAATTAAAATGCATGGTTCTACTCTGTCACTTGAATATTGATTTGTCACATCATTGGACGGTCCCTTTATCCATCACATTTCTCTAAATAAGATTGTTGACCCGGGATCTACTTGCATAAAAACTTGCAAGAGTAAGAACTGGTCGTCAGTGGAATGAGCTAGAGTGATACTGATTATTTAAAAGTCAAATTAACAACGGAAATCAAATAATATTAAAAACTAATCCAAGCATTTTGATCAATGTGTGTTATGTGAAGTTGTTGTGAGCTATTGGAACCAGTAGCCGTGGTACATACCTCAATCTGATCTGTAATTCGCATCCTCTTCCACAGCTCGACGGCATCAAGCAAGAGCCGCCAGACAACCTCATCATCAACAACAACAACAACAATAACAATATCCACAAGGAAATGGACGATCTGTCCGACGAAGAGGACGACGACGAAGACGAGTCGGACGACCGCAAAGACCGCGAGTCGTACCGCACCCCAAGCCCGACGGACCTGATCGTCGCCCGTCAGCCCCCCACTTCCGGTCCCCTTGCCGGCTTTCCGCTCGTCCCCAACTCGATGTTCAGCCACAGCATCATGTACATGTCCCACTACATCCCCGGGCTGGGCCACGGCATCCCCAACAACCCCCCCTCCTCTTCGCAGGGTCTCAACCTGTCCGCACTCGACGAGCGCCGGAAGCGGAACCGCACCTTCATTGACCCCGTCTCGGAGGTCCCTCGTCTGGAGCAGTGGTTCTCCATGAACACTCACCCATCGCATAACCTGATCCTCAAGTACACGGAAGAGCTGAACCGGTTGGCCTACAGGCAGAAGTTTCCGAGGCTGGAGCCGAAGAACGTGCAGTTCTGGTTCAAGAACCGGCGGGCCAAGTGCAAACGACTCAAAATGTCGCTCTTCGACTCACCGCAGTCGGCACCTCCGGTCGGTCACATGGCTTACGCAGGCAATAGAGATTAACTTGGTGTGTGCTTGTTAATGTATGGTAGATGTTTGTATGTGTAGATTAATTGTTGAAATAAATTCGTCATGTTATAAATGTATACCAGTTGATAGCCATACCAAAGAGTTTTACAGGATTATGTTGTTATATTTGTGACGTTAAGAGAAATGAACCCACCTTTCAAGTTCGCCAAATGGTAGATGATTTTTAGTTGTAATCAAAGTCCACAGTTGTAGGTAGTCTTACGTTCGCAATGATCTTGAATGCATTTGCAGCTGTGCATTCGCATGAATACATTTTGATTAATACCACTATTATTGTAATTGTATATGTACAAAGGAAAATTTTTGGATCTCAATAAAATGTGTCTGTTCTAAATATGTAAGACATGTATTAAATGATTATTAAATGATAAAAGTACCAATAAATATAGAAGTTCGTCAAACAATCTCTTTCTTCATTGTTTCAGATTATAGTAGTTTTTCAAGTAGACCATACGATATATACTAACTCCATTGGCCATGATTTCATTCCATTCTATTCCCTGCAGAACAGTTTCATTATGAAAACAGAATACTCGGTCGAGAGTCGCAGAAGTGAAGCAAAGACTTGAGAATTCAATACGTAATGTCGGCCTGTAGTACACATGCCTATCTCACTACATACTCGGCTTCTGTCTCACACACATAGCTTTTCTCAGCTTCTGATAAGACGTGCTCTCTCTCTCTCTCTCTCTCTCGTGCGTCATCCTTTCGACTCTGAGTGTTCAGGCAATACTTGCCACACGGGCACGGTTTCGAGCCCTACTTCGAGCAATTTTTTTTTTCAAAATCAACATCGAAACTTGATACAAAATCATTGTTCTCCAATTGAGGCTATGAATAAAAGAAGAATAGTTTGGCCGGGTACAACAAGGGCGATCTTACCACCACATTTCAATTATTTTAAGAGTCCATGGGAGTCGATTTAGCGAAATATCAGTTTTTTTGTGTTAACTTTTGAACGGTATGAGATATCAAAATTCTGATGTACGAGAAACACTGGAAATTATAATACCTTCAAGATGATATAAGCCATAACTATTTAAGTCATGTCGCATAACTGTCAAGCGTAGGCCTATTCAGCTGAAAAAAAAATCAGCTGTATACGCTTGCCAGTTATGCAACATGACTTGAAGACTTATAACTTCTATCATTCTGAAGCTATGATAATTATCTGTGTTTCTTGCGTATTAGAATTTTGATATCTCATACCGTTCAGAAGTTATCACAAAAAAATGATATTTTGCAAAATCGACTCCCAATGCACTCTTAAATGGAAAAAGAAGTGATACCAGGATGTCTGTGATCATACCTTTCCCCGTGGATCAAAGTCTTTCAGTTTTCAAAAGTTCGGAACACATTATGAGTATAAACCTTTGTTGTGATATATCCGAACATTACTACTATTGGTATTCCGAGTGACTTAACACACGATCGTTGATATCCTCCACTTTGAACCAAGTACTGTTGGTGGGGTCGTCAAGCACCACATAAAATAGACAAACGTCTTTTGTATAATTAAGAAACGCCTGCAAAGGTCCATTAGTCTGCCTTGGGCTGTAGAATAGGAGCGTGTTGAGAGATGGATCAGAGACTTTAGTCGCGTCAGGTCCATTAGTCTGCCTTGGGCTGTAGAATAGGAGCGTGTTGAGAGATGGATCAGAGACTTTAGTCGCGTCAGGTCCATTAGTCTGCCTTGGGCTGTAGAATAGGAGCGTGTTGAGAGATGGATCAGAGACTTTAGTCGCGTCAGGTCCATTAGTATGCCTTGGGCTGTAGAATAGGAGCGTGTTGAGAGATGGATCAGAGACTTTAGTCGCGTCAGGTCCATTAGTCTGCCTTGGGCTGTAGAATAGGAGCGTGTTGAGAGATGGATCAGAGACTTTAGTCGCGTCACCTTCTCCCCCCACTTATCAAAATCGAACTCATTGCAATTCCATTCAGCAGCTCAGATAGGTTTTTATATCGGGTTTCAACGACGCACTGTAATGATAATTAAGATGTATTGGCATCGAATTAATGTTTGATGAGATGAAGGTTTCTTTGGTATTGGGAAGGATAGTGGGAAGGAAGCGGCCGTGGCCTATATTGTAGGAACCATCCCGGCATCAGCCAAGACTACAGAGGGAAACCCCGAAAAAACTCTGTGAAGATGAACGGTGGTGGGGATCGAACTGGGTCCGATATGCCCCTTCACCTCCCGGATCACATGGAGCGAGTGTGTTAACCACTCGGCTACATGTGCTGGTGCTCAGATTTTCATGAGCTTGATGAGGGGATGCGAAGATCGCACAATGCTGTTATTATTATGGATGATAGTTTTCACGACTCTGTATTAATTTATATTGGGATTAACGACTCACTCTACTGATGATCATGATCTATTGGCGTCGGTGAATGATATATGAGATGGTGGGATGATGAGATGAAAGGTTATTTTGATGGATTTTTTTGAATAGTGATAAGGAGTCGGTCGTGGATGGCCTGTTGTTGAGGAACCATCCCACTTTGATCTGAACAACAGAGGGAAACCACGAAAAAACCCTGTCAGGATGGTCGACTATGACGGGAAACGAAGCCCGGTCTCTTGACTGACGGTTCAGTGTCTTACCACTCGGCCACGCGTCTCAGTCACTACTCTTAGTCGATGATATCAACCATCATATATATATATATATATATATATATATATATATATATATATATATATATATATATATATATATTGTGTTCAACGACACACTGTATAATTGACGTCGGATGAAAGTATAATGAGATAGCAAGGTGATGAGATGAAAGCTTCTTGTAGGCCTATTTTGTGTTTTGGAAAGTGGGAAAAAGCGTTCGTAGCCCGTGATGGAATAGCCAGCTAACGAATGAGGAAAATCACGAAAGAACACTCTCAGGATGGATGGTATTCCCAACGACGGTCTAGTGTACAGTGCGACTGATGCATCCGACTCAAGTGTGAATATTGTCAGAAGCTACAACGTACAGGACGATTCACAATTCAAATACAGGTGTAAGAAATCGATATTCAATCAGCAATGTGATATGAATATCTACACGATGCCTTCAGTCGTTCTGAGCAACCTGAGCGAACATAGGACTGTATTGCTCGCTGAAATTGCATCCAAAATTACTGGATGCAATTTTTTGCAAACGCTAGGGGATTACTGAATCTCTACTCCATGGAAAGTCGTCGCTTGTATACGTTGTCACTCCTGAATGTCTGTTCTCATTATATAATTGAATGTATTCATCCATCTCCGAGGGGTTAACAACTCCTGAAATCTGGTGTATACACATGTCGTGAGATCTTCCTGAGATCCCTTAAAATCTTCTAGAAATCCCTCGGGATGTTTTCGAAATCCCTTGAAATCTTCTTCAATACCCTTGGAATTTTCTTGAAACCTTCTTGAAATCCCTTGAAATCTCTTAAAATCCACTTAAAATACCTTGAAATCCTTTAAAATCTGAAATCAGGTGTACACTAAATGTGTAAGTTGGTCACCCCTCGTCCATCTCTGCCCTGCGGAATGTATTTCCCATGGAGACTCTTCACCTGCTATTTATATATTCGAAGATAATTATTGAAAGTCTGTTCTATGGAAAGTCTTCACCAATAATACTCTTTCATATATCAACAACTGAATCTCTACCCCACGGAATATCTGTGCCACCCAAGGTTGTCACCAATAATATTACATTTTATTATTTTCAAGTCGTCACTCCGCTGACTTGGTTCATTATTGGTGACGACCTTGGGTTGAATAGATATTCCGCGGGGTAGAGATTCAGTTGATTCAATATATAATGAAGATTTTCCATAGAACAGACTTTCAATAATTGTCTTCGAATATATAAATAGCAGGTGAAGAGTCTCCATGGAAAAGAGATTCCGCAGGGTAGAGATGGATGAATACATTCAATTATATATGTGTACAGACATTCAGGAATGACGACTCATACAAGAGACGACTTTCCATGGGGTAGAGATTCAGGCAACTCAAGATGCATTGAGGGTTGCGTTTGTTTGCGGCCGGGAGACGGTTCCTTCACTTATCTTGAAAACACGTACCATACTGTGAGGACTTTTCTATGTAATATGGATCGATGCTCTATCTAGTGTGTTTTTGTAGAAACGGCTGATAAGCTGGAAAACTTGATGACAGCGAGCCGGCCTTGAACATATCGTTAGTTCACTTATCCACGCACGGTCAATAGTACTTTAAACGTGGACCGTGAATTGGAACATATTTTTAACATCGGAGGTATAGGAAGTGAGGACACCATCTCCAACGGGAAAACGCAACCCTCAATGCATCTTTAATTGAGGCAACCCAATTCGCTAGAGTTATTTTGTCACGAAGAGCATCACGACTATTTATCATCTGTTTGTCCATATTTTTTTTAAACTTCATACATATACGGCATTATTACACGTCAAGCCCACCTTCACTCTTTGTAGTAGGCCTATCTCTATTCCAGTATTCGCTCTTCAGCGCCCCTCAATATTCTTGACGAGTGGAGCTATCAGATATTTAATGTGCACGATGGTCTCGTATAAGTATTATTGTTATTATTTCATTCTCTTCCAAAGAACGTATACATTTGATGATTCACAATCATTATGTAACATAATATGGCACATCAATCGCTGAATGAAAAAAGGACACGGAGAAAAACAAATACAATCCTTCAATTACACATTTACAATAATTCATTCTGTTTGGCGGCCTTCCGAACCACATGCAAACGTTGTTAAATTGTTGTTGTTGTTGCGATTTTCGATGTTGTTGCGCGCATCCTGAACCTCTTTCAATTATCTGATACAAAATCATTGTTTCCCAATTGAGCGTAGGCCTATTGATAAAAGCAGGATCGTTTGGACGGGTCACCACAAGGGCGATCTTATCACCACATTTTGATTATTCCGAATCAAAATCGATTGATTTTGACACCAGACTGCTCTATATCTATGACCATACTTTTTTCACGATGTACTCTTTACTTTTTATTTTATTTTTTCTTTGTTTAAAACCTGAACCAACTTGAATCAATCAAATCTGACTAGGTTAATCAACCTGACCCATCCGATCTATTCTGAGCCAACTAGTCCAACCAAACAAACATTCAAAACAAATTTAATCTTAACTAGAATCAATCTGAAAGCTACTTCCGGTCCAAGGAATAGGCACTACGATGATTCTGTTAGCCAAGCACTTTGCGTTGACTCGAAGCCTTGTTATGATCTCATCATGAGTCTAGTTTAATCTTGGAGAAGCAGAAATATCATAATACCGTCAGGATAATGAAATGAAAGCGGATTTCTCCAATTAAATTCACGAAATAAAAACTTATATTTTGTCCCCCTCGAAGAAAGATTCGAACTTAAGCCATATCCACCTATAATGAACCGCGTTCTAGTCGAAATGCAGGCCTAGACAGACACAGTATAACACTATAAGCTGCAAAAAGTACGGAATTCAAAAAGTTTCAGGTGTACAAAACTTGAAATAAAAACAGAAAAGGTTCATTTCATTTCACGATGGATGTCATTTTCACGTTTTGTTCGTTCACATCTCACAACCAAAGCCGTGAACTTATTTATTTATATTGAGTTAAACGACGCTCGGTACTGATGACCACGATATATTGGCGTCAATGGATGATATATGAGATGACGGGAGGATAAGATGAAAGGTCATTTATATAAGGTGTTTTCTCGATAGTGTGAAGGAGTCGGTCGTGGCCTGTTGCTAAGGAACCATCCCAGTATTGACCAGAAGGATAGAGGGAAACAACGAAAACTCCAATCAGGATGATCGTCCATGGCGAGAATCAAATCCCGGTCACCTGAAAGACGGTTCAGCATGCTAGCCACTCAACCACTCGTCATAACCAAAGCCATGAAATAAGCAATTGTAATAATCGCCACAGGTTTATAACAGTCCTTCAGGCCATACTATCAGTTGTACGTTATCGATTGTACTGAGTTGGGTGGATCAGTGGACAAGAGCCTTCTGAGCTGTCGTTCAGGAGAGCAGAGTTCGATTCCCGTCATGGCCGTCAATCCAGACTGAGGGCTTACGTGCTACTGAGATGGTTCTGGACGTCAGTCCACGACCATGTTTCCCATCCTTGCTGATCAGGACTACTCGCATACGGCATGCAGCACTGCGCGTGCGCGAAGAAGGGCCCGGCTTGTAGCTAATGCACCACCAGGAAGAGGGTACCTTCAATATTGCATATCAAATCATCTCAAACAATAATTAGGCCTACTAGGCAAACGCGAAATATGCGTGTAAGATGAGCGAGATATCTGAATAAGGTATAATAACAGTCCTACATTTGCTATACTTTATCGACTCTGGTATTCTACACACTCTGTCCTTCATTTAATTGCTATTTTATCTTCTCTAGAATTCTACACACGTAGACGAAAATGAGGATTAGGAATTCTTGGGCAAATATTGAATCTAGGAAACGGTGAATCTTGGCTCATTTCCATATATTTGATGAATAAAAACGGTTATTCGAATGTTTTTTTGTTCGAATTGTTTTTTTTTTCGATGGATGGATGGATGGATGGATGGATGGATGGATGGATGGATGGATGGATGGATGGATGGATGGATGGATGGATGGATGGATGGATGGATGGATGGATGGATGGATGGATGGATGGATGGATGGATGGATGGATGGATGGATGGATGGATGGATGGATGGATGGATGGATGGATGGATGGATGGATGGATGGATGGATGGATGGATGGATGGATGGATGGATGGATGGATGGATGGATGGATGGATGGATGGATGGATGGATGGATGGATGGATGGATGGATGGATGGATGGATGGATGGATGGATGGATGGATGGATGGATGGATGGATGGATGGATGGATGGATGGATGGATGGATGGATGGATGGATGGATGGATGGATGGATGGATGGATGGATGGATGGATGGATGGATGGATGGATGGATGGATGGATGGATGGATGGATGGATGGATGGATGGATGGATGGATGGATGGATGGATGGATGGATGGATGGATGGATGGATGGATGGATGGATGGATGGATGGATGGATGGATGGATGGATGGATGGATGGATGGATGGATGGATGGATGGATGGATGGATGGATGGATGGATGGATGGATGGATGGATGGATGGATGGATGGATGGATGGATGGATGGATGGATGGATGGATGGATGGATGGATGGATGGATGGATGGATGGATGGATGGATGGATGGATGGATGGATGGATGGATGGATGGATGGATGGATGGATGGATGGATGGATGGATGGATGGATGGATGGATGGATGGATGGATGGATGGATGGATGGATGGATGGATGGATGGATGGATGGATGGATGGATGGATGGATGGATGGATGGATGGATGGATGGATGGATGGATGGATGGATGGATGGATGGATGGATGGATGGATGGATGGATGGATGGATGGATGGATGGATGGATGGATGGATGGATGGATGGATGGATGGATGGATGGATGGATGGATGGATGGATGGATGGATGGATGGATGGATGGATGGATGGATGGATGGATGGATGGATGGATGGATGGATGGATGGATGGATGGATGGATGGATGGATGGATGGATGGATGGATGGATGGATGGATGGATGGATGGATGGATGGATGGATGGATGGATGGATGGATGGATGGATGGATGGATGGATGGATGGATGGATGGATGGATGGATGGATGGATGGATGGATGGATGGATGGATGGATGGATGGATGGATGGATGGATGGATGGATGGATGGATGGATGGATGGATGGATGGATGGATGGATGGATGGATGGATGGATGGATGGATGGATGGATGGATGGATGGATGGATGGATCGATCGATCGATCGATCGATCGATCGATAGATAGATAGATAGATAGATAGATAGATAGATAGATAGATAGATAGATAGATAGATAGATAGATAGATAGATAGATAGATAGATAGATAGATAGATAGATAGATAGATACTTTAGGTTAAATTAAATTCTGAACTGAGAGCACAAAATGATCTTCCTGATCAGTTTAAATCCACGGCCTTCTATGTTATGTATACAACGAGTGTGTATCATCAATATATATTATCAATATATATTATTCAATACATTTATTCAAATATCATGAAGAATATCATATAGACCAGCAATTCTTTGAGAAATTTCACTCACTAAGCGATGTCCAGATTTTAGCGAGGACATACCTAATTATTTTTTGTTATTTTCGTGCTGCGGTAGATAAAAAATGTGATTCGCTCCTAAGACGAAGCTAAGACTATTCCATGTTATCAATAAATTGGTTCCCTCTAATTCTCGCCCCCCCTCACCCACGCCCACAGCTCACACCTAAACTCATCTTGGATTAACACTATAACTCGTCTAAGCTGACAATCAGAAACTAAGGAAGTCGTAGGTCCACGAGAAATCAAGGACCTCTTAGAACGTCTCGCTGTGGAATCGGCCGCAGTGTGCTAAAACCCTTCATGCTATTATTTTTATCACTGCCATCCGTGCTAAGTCGGTGGAAGTTTAATCGGATTAGAGATATCTCGAGCTATACGCTACACAGGAGCTAAAAACTGGGTCTAAATCACACAGAGTCATTCGAGAAGGATATTATGTTGATGAGGAAACGAGTGCCAACCATTACGGAAATAAGAAATCCTAAATCGGCACTATTATGTGTGATGCTTCAAAAATGTATGTATGCGTTATAGTTTATTTATATTTTAAGGCTCATTCACAATGCAACGCTAACATAAACGCGATAAACGCGATAAACGCGTAACACTAACGCGATAAATGTTTGTCTGATTGGATGTCCTTGGTCTTATCACAACCACCACTAACCATTACGTTAAGCTTGACGCGAACATGACAGCTTGCAAGCTCCAAGCTTTCATGTTGACGTTACTGTAAAACATAATAATAAACCTCTAATTTGAGAACAATAAGAGACAAGTGGTGAGTAAACTGAACTGAATGAACTGGTCACCAGATTTAGTTTGACAGTTGAGGGTGCAGTAATGGGCGTCGGCAGGGGGAGGCAAGGGGGTGCACCACTTGGCACTTGCCCCTCCCCCCCTGGGATCAGGCAGAAATGTATTTGAAAAATTGAATTTTTTTTTTCAACAATTATGTTTTTGAAACTTTTGTGAGTACCGACTGTGCCGGTAACGTATTTTGAGATGTCTTGTAACGCGGGTGGTCACAGTCTGATGTGACTGGGGTGGGTAGGCAAGGTTGTGCCCTCGCCGACTGACGAATATGATTTATCTTTCATTGGGCTATTCTTATTTTCTAGAATATCCTGTTTGTCTGAACTCGGTTGACAATAATGAAAGAAGTTTGTGCTAAGAGTCCATAGGAGTCGATTTGACGAAATATCAGTTTTCTAGTGATAACTTTTGAACGGTATGAGATATCAAAATTCTAATATGCGAAAAACACAGATAATTATAAAAGCTTCAAGATAATATAAGTAACAACTATTCAAGTCATGTTGCATGACTGTCAAGCGTATATACAGCTAAAAAATGTGTTTCTTCAACTGTCTACGCTTCACAGTTATGAAACATGACTCAAATAGTCATAACTCACATCATCTTGAAGCCATTATAATTATCTGTGTTACTCGCGTATTAGAATTTTGATATCTCATATACCGTTCAAAAGTTATCACCAAAAAACTGATATTTCTCTGAATCGACTCCCATGGACTCTTAACTGGGGTTGGTGGCAAGTTTCGAGAATCTTTGAGAGTGTTTATCATGGATCAACAAGGGTTTCATCATTCATTTTTATGACAATTATCAATTTTGATATTGGGTATCATACAGACCAATCAGACTCTAGTCACTCATTTTGGCTATTTTGTATGATAAAATATTCAAAAAGATGAATAGGATTAACTACTCACATAGAATTCAACCATTTCAACATTCTTTGTCTTCTTTCTCTATAAAAATCAAAAGCTAATTGAATAGTCACAAAACTTTCCAAAACACCATAAAATGATGGAACTTCAAAGAATCCCTTTCCTTCCTCCCCTCACACATTGCGACTTGTGCATTTTCGAGTTTAGGATATTTTGCCCCCCCCCCCCCCCCCTTGAATTTCTTCCTGCCGACGCCCATGGGTGCAGTGATAATGGGGCCTGCGTTAGGCGTTAATTGGCACGTCACAATCATATTGATGTAAGTATCGTGTTGCACTGGGAATGAGGCTTCATTTATGTGGTGTAAGTTTGGTCGTGTGTGTGTTATATCTCTCATTATATTTTATCACGCTGTATACAATTGTTTTTTTTTTTTTTTTTTTAATACATGAAACTTGATACAAAATCATTGTTCCCCGATTAAGGCAATGGATGAAAAAAAGGATCGTTTGAAGGGGCACCACAAGGGCGATCTTACCAACCCAAAGAATAATTATAAATAAGATAACCCATTTTACAAACAATAAATCCCAAGGAAATAGTGCCAGGGTCAGAAAACAATTACCGGCACAGGTATCTGAGTGGTTAACGCACTTGCTCCATGTGACCCGGGAGGCAGTGGACATGTCGGAACCGGTTCGATCCCCGCCACCGTCCATCTTTACAGGTTTTATTTCGTGGTTTTCCTCTGTAGTCCAGGCTGAAGGCGGGATGGTTCCCACAATATAGGCTACGACTGCTTCCTTCCCACTATCCTTCCCATTACCCATAAAACCTTCATCTCATCATCCCATCATCTCATTAGTCATTCATCCGACGCCAATAGATCTTAGTCATCATAACAGTGCGTCGATAAATCCAATTTAAAAAAAAGAAAATAATTCAAACACTCACAGTGGGAAGAAGAGTTTTGAGTCTTCTTATCATCTTGATCTTCTCCTTCTTCTTCTTCTTCTTCTTGAAATCTCCTCCCTTCGTCTCTCTTTTTCTCTGTACATGTGTTTACTATAGAATTAATTTTTTTCGTCTTCTTTTTTCCTTTCCTTTTTTTTCTTTATTATTTTTTCCTCATTTTTTCTTCTCATTTATTCATTTAATTTTCCTTCATGCTTATTTTCTTAATCTTTGTATATATTTTTTTCATTTCCTTCGTCATTTCATCATTCTTTCTTATTTTTCATTCAGTTTTTCTTCCTTTTTTTACTACCGACAATATTATTTATTTATTCATTTTATTTTCATTATTTTCACTTATTCATCCATTTTTCATTCATTTATTTTATTCATTCATTTTTGAAATTGTATTTTATTTTTATTTTTTCTCGTTTTTTTTCAATATTATATGCTTGTGAGTTCTGGAACGTCTGAGGGAAACCATGGAAAACCATCAATCAAAATGAAAAAAATCTTCAAGTTGTTGATGTAGTGACGACGTACACATTTTCCAATTGTAGCCACGAAATATGAAGGCTCTAAACACTCGCTCGCCAATGTTGTGAGATAGGCGGGACGTTCTTCCGGAACCTCCTTCTTCCGAACGTACAAATCATTGGCGTGAGCAGGACCTTGTTATAGCTACGACCCCGTAGCGAAAAAATGAAAATATGTACTCTAACACAGCTTTATATTCATGCAAATACACCTGGCTAGGTATTACATTGTTATACCATACTCTAAATATAACCAGGTATCACAGTTCAACAACTCACGTTTATATACTTTTCATTATTTTATATTCATGAAAATACACCTGGCTAGGTATTACATTGTTATACCATACTCTAAATATAACCAGGTATCACAGTTCAACAACTCACGTTTATATACTTTTCATTATTTTATATTCATGAAAATACACCTGGCTAGGTATTACATTGTTATACCATACTCTAAATATAACCAGGTATCACAGTTCAACAACTCACGTTTATATACTTTTCATTATTTTATATTCATGAAAATACACCTGGCTAGGTATTACATTGTTATACCATACTCTAAATATAACCAGGTATCACAGTTCAACATCTCACGTTTATATACTTTTCATTATTTTATATTCATGAAAATACACCTGGCTAGGTATTACATTGTTATACCATACTCTAAATATAACCAGGTATCACAGTTCAACAACTCACGTTTATATACTTTTCATTATTTTATATTCATGAAAATACACCTGGCTAGGTATTACATTGTTATACCATACTCTAAATATAACCAGGTATCACAGTTCAACAACTCACGTTTATATACTTTTCATTATTTTATATTCATGAAAATACACCTGGCTAGGTATTACATTGTTATACCATACTCTAAATATAACCAGGTATCACAGTTCAACAACTCACGTTTATATACTTTTCATTATTTTATATTCATGAAAATACACCTGGCTAGGTATTACATTGTTATACCATACTCTAAATATAACCAGGTATCACAGTTCAACAACTCACGTTTATATACTTTTCATTATTTTATATTCATGAAAATACACCTGGCTAGGTATTACATTGTTATACCATACTCTAAATATAACCAGGTATCACAGTTCAACAACTCACGTTTATATACTTTTCATTATTTTATATTCATGAAAATACACCTGGCTAGGTATTACATTGTTATACCATACTCTAAATATAACCAGGTATCACAGTTCAACAACTCACGTTTATATACTTTTCATTATTTTATATTCATGAAAATACACCTGGCTAGGTATTACATTGTTATACCATACTCTAAATATAACCAGGTATCACAGTTCAACAACTCACGTTTATATACTTTTCATTATTTTATATTCATGAAAATACACCTGGCTAGGTATTACATTGTTATACCATACTCTAAATATAACCAGGTATCACAGTTCAACATCTCACGTTTATATACTTTTCATTATTTTATATTCATGAAAATACACCTGGCTAGGTATTACATTGTTATACCATACTCTAAATATAACCAGGTATCACAGTTCAACATCTCACGTTTATATACTTTTCATTATTTTATATTCAATCCATGTCTAAATTTACTTAATGTCAACCACCCCAGCACAAGATAGGATTTACCCCCTAATCTTAATGGGGTATAAACAGCAATGTATAACATTATGTATTTCAACTTGACTCAATAAAGAAACGTTTGATAATATAATATCCCATTATGCTAACTTCAATAGAGGAAACATGAACAAAAATGATATTTGAGACCAATTTTTTTTTTTTTTTTTTTTGATAGGTAGATAGACCTACTGTCTTTATTTGTCATTGTATGCAGATGTACAATCAAAAATCAAAAGGGTGAGGTTTGGTCTTACAACCGCACTTCACACTTTTACACTTTTTTTTTTTATTTTTTTCATTAATATTGTCACACAAAGAATACAAATATATAACACTCTCAAAAAGATCTACAAAGCCTTAGAAAGGCTTGTCTGTAGAATAACAAAAAAAAAAAAATAGTTTGAATTAATCAAACACAAAGACAATAAGTGGTGAACAATAATAACTACAATATATAATACCTTTGTCAACTGACAATTACTTGACGAAAATGATTTTTTTTTTTTTTTACGAAAAATACTAATTTACAAAAAAAAAAAAAAATTACGAAGAAATTACAATTACAACACATTTATGTTCGAATAATGAAATAGGCCTAGTAATGATGTGAATGATTGATCTGCATTATATTCATGGCTAACTCCAACGGAAATGAAGCCAATAACCATCACGAGCCAATAATGGGGAATGCTCCTATTTCACCCCGAATGTGAATTTTCGAAATTTAAAATAATTCAAATCGATTTGTGAGATTTGTGAGATTACGATGGTGCAATGAATGCTATTCGGTGACAATTGTTGGAGATTGTTCACCGTTTAGGATTGAATGTTCGGTGTTTCCTTCCTTGAGGTGTATTTGCTCGGTCTGTGTCGAGGGGTAAACAACCAGTGAACTTGGGGTACACCTGATTTCAGATTTCCAGGGATTTCAGGAAAATATCACGGGATTTCAAAAATATTACAAGGAAATTTGAGAAAATTTCACGGGATTCCAATTAAATTTCAAGGAAATTCAATAAGATTTCAAGGAATTTCAAGAATAATTTTCAACTGATTTCAGGGAGATTACACGGGATTTCAAGGAGATTTCAGGGAGATTACACGGGATTTGAAGGAGATTTCAAGGAAATTCAAGAAGATTTCAAAGGGTTCCAAGAAGATTTCATGACAATAGTACACCAGATTTCAGGAGTTGTTAACCTCTCGGCCTGTGTACCCTATATCCGCACGCTTGAGTGATTTAATTATCAGATTTGATAATCTTAATGATTATTACATAGAGAGGAAAATAGCTGTATAGGTATGACCTTTGTAACCGATTGCTTTCGAAGAGATGTAAGATATAGCTGCACTCTTTTTGGTGAATCCATTGTTATCGTTCAACAAGAACCTGGAGAAACCTGGCGCCTCCACTCGTAACTGGAACTTGCGGTATGGCTGATGGCTCAGTCGAAAAGTATTCAATTTTATTTCATCGAAAATTAATACAAAATCATTGTTCTCCAACTGAGGCTACGGATGAAAGTTTGGATCGTTTGGACGGGGCACCACAAGGGCGATCTGACCAACTCGAAGATTAATTGATACCATCAATTAATCTTGAAGTGATAATTTCAGGGGTATTTGGTTGACAAATCAAACATGCACAACGGAGGAAAAAATCCTGAATCTTCATATCATTTTGATCTTAATTTTTTTATTATTATTACATTTTCATTTGCTACTTGTTTTTCTTTGTTCTTGTATTCATTATTGTTGATTTTTATCTCGATTATTTTTTCATTCATTTTCATTCTCATTCATTTTTTATGCTGATTTTTCCATCATCATTATCATTATTATTATCATTTTAGTTATTTATTTAGTCTGTCATTGATCCATATATCTTATCACTTGTTATTTCTATCATTTTATTTTTTCACCTATATCTTCATTCTTATTGTATTTGTTTTATTACATTTTTGAAGTGATCATTGCCCAAGAGACTTGGTTCAAAGTGGAAGAAATCAACATTCGTGTGTTTCGTTTACTCCTAATACCAATGTTGATAATGTCCGGATATATTTCACAGAAATGATATTTACTTATGATGTGTTCCGGGCTTTCGGAAACTGAAATACTTTTATCTGCGGCGGAAAGTTATGGTCACCAACAGCGCAGTCCTGTTGTTGAAGTTCATTGATTTTAAATAATTAAAATGGGGTGGAAAGATCGCCCTTGTGGTGCCCCGTCCAAACGATCCTACTTGTCATCCTTAGCCTTAATTGGGGAACAATGATTTTGTATCAAGTTTCGATGTTATTGAAAAAAAAAAAAAATCATTCAATTTATTCATTCATAATTTTAATCCATTCCTCTATCAGTATTTGACCGTGGCCGATTAAACTCATGAATAAAACACCAGAATTAGATATCAGGTATTCATTTTTTTTTCTTCATGATTCACATTTGTATCTTTATTCACTATTTTTTTACATTGTGCATTACGCAGATGATATAATAATAATCCAATGTGATTAATCGTAATGAAGATACAAATATAAACTACTTGCGAACAACTATCTGTGACTTCTCGAAAGCCCTAAAAGGTACAGGACCTATAGAAAAAAAGGGGGTGGGGGCAAATACAATTATATTGACGCCTTTCTTTCTGGCTCTTACCCCGACACGCTCCACCCCCATAACCCAATAATCACAGTCATAACAACGCCACACGTGGGATGGAGGAAAGCTCATGATAGAAAAAGTTCAAACAAAAAGTCGACGAAATTCACATTCGTTGTTTCTCTGAATCTTTCTCTTCACTGAGTTAACTTTGTGAGATCACTATCGTACTTAGATGTCACAATCAATTTCTCCAAGCCGGGATAAATAAGTGACATAGTAACTTAACGTATGTCTGCCGATATCTATTCACTTTCGACACGTCAAGTAGATGGGAGGCCTACACACGGCGTATGTCATTGGGAAGAAATAAAATTCCGCCTATTTGATAGAAGTCTCTTCAGGACGTCCCCAGTCCTCATAGGGTAAGATTTTCCCGCCAGGGTAATTCATAGATGTAGATGATCATAAAACTTGAACCGTGCAAGAAACAAAATTAATAAATACATCACCTGATGCAGACAACATTTATTGAAAATGATAAGAATCTCACATTTTTCAATAACACAGGTTGAAAGATAAAAGTAAAAGGTAAAAGTAAAAGTATAAGGTGTAAAAGTAACGGTCGATATTTGCCATCGATTTTTACCTCACCGCGCACACCGTTACATACAAATAACATGTAACATATTATGAATATTTATTACGGGTACACAACAGTATTTCAGAAGATACCTCTGTGAACGGCGTGAAGTAGTTTCATTACAATATGTTCATCTGGAAAGTCACTACGATCGTTTATATGTTATATTGACACTGAACATGTAACGCTGTGGGTGAGTTCCCCCAAGGGCTCAACAACTCCTGAAATCTGATGTACACTTGTCATGAAATCTTCCTGGAATCCCTTGAAATTTTCTTGAAATCTCTTGAAATCTTTTTAAAATCCAGTGAAATCTCCCTGAAATCCTTTGAAATCTGAAACAGGTGTACAACAAATGTGCTAGTTGTTTACCCCTCGGGTTCCCCTTGAATTGACTTAAGGGTAGCGGTGTTTTCATCAGCGTGGCCCGAATGGAGCCATGGTCTTAATCCGTTACAACATTTCGCATGAACTTGAACTTGTTAATCTAATTGACATGATTAATCCATCAGGTGTATCGAGTCGACAACAAATATCAAACATCAGATTAACGTTAACATCAAATCTTGTGAACTAGACTTCAGTTCAGCTAGTTTTTGGTATGGATTCAGAGGTATTATAATCCAAATAATGGATCACGAGAAATATTCTAATGTAAGAGTTACGGTGTTCTGTGTGTGTATGTGTAGAGCGGGTCACGCTGTTCCTCGAACGTGATTGGTTCTTTAAAGAGTGTGGGTTGAGGGGGTGGGAGGGGAGGGGAGTTGGCACAGGGTCAGCTGGGTTGGGTGGCAGGGGACAGGAAGGAGGAAGAAAGGTGCAGGTGAGAAGAGGGAAAGGAGGGAGGGGGGGGCAGACGTGCAGTGGTAAATTGACCCGTTCGAGAATGTGCTGTGGAAATTTCGATTTGTATGACGTAGTAGTAATACGTGATTGACAGAGAGAGAGAGAGAGAGAGAGAGAGAGAGAGAGAGAGAGAGAGAGAGAGAGAGAGAGAGAGAGAGAGAGAGAGAGTTGAAGGAGGTAAGAGGGGGAACTGGGAGGGGAGGGGGAACCGTGCTCTTCTGGAATGTTCGTTTGCATTATTTCCTGCAGCTGCGCACGTTTGCATGGTGGCAGGTATGTACCCATCCACCCTGACCGACCGACAGTAGTAGCTAGTAGTATCATAGTTGCCAACTTGACTCTTTCTTGTACTGATAGTACGTAATTGTGTTCACACGGCAGAGTATCTAGCGACGTGTAAAAATGATCATGCGTAGAAGGGAGGGCATATAGTAGAGAATTGACTCTCGTGTGTGTGAGTGAGTAGGTGTGTGACTTTGTGAATGAGTGAATAAGTAAGTGAGTGGGTGAGTGAGTGTGTAGTGAGTATGTGTGTGTGTGTGTGTGTGTGTGTGTGAGTGTGTGAGTTAGTGAGTGAGTTTGTGAGTGAGAGGGTAAGTGTGTGAGTTATAGTACGTATTTGCGTTCATACGGCAGAGTGGCTGGCGATGTGTAAAAAATGATCACGCGTAGAAGTGGAGGACATACTGGTGAATTGGCCCTCATGTTTGAAACATGAGGGGTCTTGCTAGAATAATATAAACCATTTCGTGTCATTTAATACCAGAAATAATTCGATAATATTCCATGGTAGAGAGATTATACGCCCTAATAGACTCAATAGGCTGAAGTATTCAACAATAGGCCATACACAATAGACCATTATTTTGCTGCAAATCTGATTTTTGTTTATCAATGAATTTGTACAAATGGTCACGTATTAAGGTGATCCAGTCCTATTTGAGAGAATATATGAATGCATCATAAATATAAATATGAGAATAACCGGAATAAATTTGTTATATAATTTTACAGAGTAAATCAACCATGAATGACAACAGTTTTTGAAATCATTCTGTCCATTTGGGCATAATTTTTCAAAGTATAATTAAATTGAACCAATTCTATTCTCGGTGATGTCAACTTGATCTCCGAGCAGCATGATACAAGTGAACAGAAGGAGGGGTAATAATTTCAGTCATTTTGTGAAATACCTACTCAAACGATACAATATTCTGACTTCTGGTCAAGCCAGAAGGAAGGCTTGACATCCAGTCCAGCTTATTTGAAATTTAGTGATCTCACACAGTTGTTATATGACTTTGAGCTGTGGTTTCGATATTTTTGTTCCATTATGTTGTATTTTGAAATAAATTCATAAAAGCACATTTCCTTTTTTAGGGATATCAAGATACTTGAGTTCCAAAAGTTTGAAAACCATTCAATAGAATAAGGAACCTTGGATGACACATGATGTGCACGGCCATGAAGATATCATCAACGTCAAGATGGCTGTAGAGGAACAAGATATTTCACTGCCACCTTGGTGACTTGCATGCATGCAATCACAACTATCAAGGTTTCAAGAAAAGAAGTGAATAAGTTTTGAATCGTGAAAGTATCTGGTTCAAAACCAATACAAATTACAAGAGACTACACGGCATTCGATACCATTATAGCCTAGCTGTTGATAGACCGTTGAGCAAAACAATAATCATAAACATTTATTAATTATATCATTATGAATGAATATATTGATTATTCATAAATTCTGATAAATAAATATAAAGAGTCAAACTGTTAATCAAACATATATCAATTTATTCCAACAAATATAAGAATGGAGGTGAATACAAAAATTCAGCAAAAATTCTAGGAAACAATAGTAAGAATGATGTGGAGGCCATTTGGGCCTAGTGACGAGACCTTGAGGATCCTGCCCGGATTTTGATGACGTCAGACAGTTTGGGTTCTGGAAGATTGGCCCAGTTCGTGTACCACTCCTCGGCCAAGGGGTCCGGCTCCAGGATGGAGTCGTAGATGTACTCGGCGTCTCTTGTGATGCCGCGGTGAATACAGCGGACGTAGACCAGTGTCGGTGACAGAATGATGCACGTCAACATAATTATGTACACTAATGGCATCCAATCGCGTCTTGTTAATCCATCATATACATACACTAAACCGTTCAATATGGTATTCGTCATTTTTTCAATAATCTTATGCTTCGAGATTGTACTATGAATGCTCATTCTAGTCCGACGAGAACAAAGAATTACAATCTTCTGATCGGTTATGGAAAATGAAACCATAAATATTCGAATTGACGTGATAAGTATTTGTTTCCATGGAAACAAATACTTTTGTTTACGTTCTAATTTTGAAATGTTCCATTGTTGACTTTCATTTTTTTAAATGTTTCATTGTTGACTTTTATTTTGTGTCATTGTTAACCCAGTTGATTTATATGTCTCTTAAGAGTGGTATAACTCATTGTTGACGTTCTATATTTGAAAATTCAATTGTAGTTTTTTGTTCTTTTTAATATTATATTAATGCTTTTGGCTATAGGTTATTAGGCTGGTAGGCTGGCAATTGATATTGTTTGTCATGTCAATATTATTTAGAGACCGATATGGACATTGTTCTTCATTACGAAGCGCATAAGCTCACTGGAACACGGATGTCCCCGGTTCGATTCCTGTCGTGAACCGGTTGTGTTCAGAAAGCGTTGCCTCGTGACACTGATGCGCAGAACGGCATGCGCAATAGCTGTTGATCTTGATTCTGTTGTAGGAGTATGATTTAGGCCCTATGCCTTATATGCCTGCTCCCAAGGTTAAGGTACGTTCATAGAGCCACGGCAACACGAATTTGCCGTGCCGTCAAAGTGAATGAGCCAATCACAGACTTGCCGGGCTTGTCGTTCACTGTGGCCTTGAAAGTTGAATGAAGTTGAACATTTTGCCGGACGACAAACTTGCCGTGATGACGTAGACGACATCACGGCCACGTTTATACTCGAACTGTGTGTTCTGCGTACGAACTATCGACTGTCAAACTCGATCACTATCGACGTTGCCATGGTTATTGCATCGATTCGATATATAATTGCCTTAAGTCGGCGATAGTTTGCCGTGGTAGTATGAACGGTACAAATCATTTGACGTCCAACGGCACCCGACAAGATTGCCGGCCGGCAAAAATGCCGTGGCTCTATGAACCTACATTTAGTATGCTCCAAGTCTATTGGCTTCGGATAAACGATTATATTGAAATGGTAATTGGATGAGATGAAGATGAAGGTTTCATGTAGGTAACGGAAAGGATAGTGGGAAGGAAGTAGTCGTGGCCTATATAATATAGGTATATTGTAGAAGAGATTTTATCTTATTCTTATTCATCTTGTTTTTAGACCCACATGTTGTTAGACCCACAGACCAAAAGTCTACTTTTTGTGGCCTTGCGGCTATAAAAAAATCCACTCACACCTTTGTTGATATATTAATAAATATCCTTGAAAGAACAGAAAAATGAAATATCATTATCATTATTATTATTGAATTTTCATGAGGCGGGGGTGTCAACCATCACTGATTTTCAGTTTCTTTGAGCACTTCCAATATGATGAAATATACATGGAACAAATCAAGTCCACAATTTCCATGAGGCCCAAAACACGGCTTATATGTGGAAACAGAAATTAACGATGAAGAATCAAACACCATAACTGCGTATATAAATAATATTATGCATGAATCAGAAAATTAGAATACTAGAAAAAAAAGAATATAATTTTTTTTCTCAATGATGATGATGATAGGCCTAATAATATGATAAAAATGATAATAGTGATAATGATGATGATGATAATAATAATATATTTTTATTTCTTTGAAATCATTACATGATATAGGCCTACAGGATGTCTGTCATGCAGATAAGAGTCAAATCAGAGTTGAATATGATATTTGGATACAGTTGTCACAGTTGAATACGGTTATACAGTCATGTTCCCCCGAATTATTTATTTTATGTTCTGTTCCATAAAATCAAAATGATCTGTAGAATTTTCCCGAAGTAACAACAATAATTGCTGAATAAATAAATCTCCATTATATGAATTTACTAACTATCTCATTCTTTCCTATACGTTGATATGATGAATTAGTTTTCTCCTGTATTTCTCAGACTGGATCGTGATCACCCTCGGTTCTCCCATTCCTTCCCTCTCCTCCCTCTCTCCCTCATTCCTATCCAAACTCACCCCGCATCATATACGCAGTCGACAAATCTCGGATATTACTTTATGTCTTCTTAGAAATAAATCTCTTCATAAATCCAACAAGAGATAGCTAAATAATTAGGACTATCTTTACTCAGTGTGGAATTATGTAATATCCCTTTGCGACTTGCGACTGCCTTGGATGTGTTCAGTGGTGCGACCTCGAGCATATAAGGAGTACAGATTGAAGGGGGGGGGGGGGGGGGAGGGGGTTATTGTTGATGTAGATCAAAAAGTGTATGTCTCTGTTGAAATGTCTGTAGTGAATCTTTTTAAAAGCCATGCGAGACAGTTCACGTGTGAGCCGTGCCCCCCCCCCCCCCCCCCCCAATTCCCACCCGTGGCTCATTCAGCTGAAAACCGCTTTAGAAAATGATGTCAAGCTGGGATTTGATTCGAGTCTCGCAAAGTAATGAGATATTGTGAATGTCTGTTCACCTTCCATCTTTTTCATCGTTTTATCATTATGAATGTATCATATTATATATGTTAGGTATTGTATAATCACTTTGGAATGAGTCAGTTAATTGTGAATACTAAAAGTCAATTCGATTTTATTACATTTCTTCATATTTTGTTGCTACTTGAGTAGATTTCCGTCGTTTTTTGTTTTCGTTTTTCTCCCCTGTTTGCCATTGCGATAGCTGTTCTTAAGGTTAGACTGAGAGTAATACTATCATTAAGATATTGTTCAACATAACTTCACTAAAGTTGCGAAGTCTGAGGGGTTGACGCGGACTTGCGAGAATAAAAGTTGTCGAGTTTCGTTCAAAATATGTATCTTGTTTTTTAATTGTGATTTAAGGAAAGTATATATATTTATTATACGGATGGACCTACAGTTTCATATTTGAATGCAGGTAGCTCTTTTTTAATATTATTATATTGGGTTTTACGACGTACTATACTGATGGCTACGATCTATTGGCGTCGGTGGATATTGAATGAGATGATAGGATGATAAGATGAGAGGTTATTTCATTAGGTGTTTTGGATGGTGGGAAGGAGCCGGTCGTGGCCTGTTTATAAGGAACCAACCCAGTATCAACCTGAACGACAGAGGGAAACCACGAAAAACCCCTGTCAGGATGGTCGACCATGGCGGGAATCGAACCCCGATCTCCCGAATGACGGTTCAGTGTATTAACCACTCGGCCACGCGTATGCTTAGTTGCGCAGGAATACCATTGTTGAAATTAGCTGATGATATTATTAAATTATCATTGCAATAGTAAAATGGGTAACATGTACGCGCTGTACAGCAAGATATAGGCCTAATATATGAGGAATAGTGAAGCGCTGGGCTATATATCCAGAGGTCTGGGGTTCATTTCACCTGGTGGGCTAATTTTTCCGAATTGATCAGCATAACACACACACACACACACACACACATAGGCCTATATATATATATATATATATATATATATATATATATATATATATATATATATATATATATATATACATATATATATATATATATATATATATATATATATATATATATATGTGTATATATATATATATATATATATATATATATAAATATATATATATATATATATATATATATATATATATATATATATATATATATATATATATACATATATATATATATATATATATATTTATATATATATATATATATATATATATATATATATATATATATATATATATATGTATATATATATATATATATATATATATATATATATATATATATATATATATATATATATATATATATATATATATATGAATATTTTGTTCAATTCACAAAAATGAATACAAGCGGGGAAACGAACCCCAGTTTTCTGGATCTCTCTCTCTCTCTCCCTCTCTCTCTCTCTCTCTCTCTCTCTCTCCTCCTCCCTCTCTCTCTTTCCATAAATATATATATCCTCGCCCTTGGTGGCTCAGCCAGCTCGGTCACCGCTTCAGAAACTGAAGTCATCGTTGGGCGTGGGTTTTTGTAATCGTTCTTTCACTCATCCTAATTTTATAATCACCTGCTCATTCCTACCCCCATATAACCTGGCTATTGATAGTGGTATTGTTGTGAGCAAACAAAAATCAATATATATATATATGAATATATATATATATATATATATATATATATATATATATATATATATATATATGTATATAGGTCTATATATATTTATATATATATATATATATATATATATATATATATATATATATATATATCAAATTTAAAGTTGACATGATGATTCATACTCAAAAATTGTGGTCATATACGTGATCTGAACCTAACAACTAAAATAATGCATGTCAATGTATAGTAGAGATGAGAGATTGTTGACTGATGGCTCGCTTGTGGGACACGCGAATGCTCAAGCGATGTGAGTCTAAAAGTTGACCCAATTATGCCATCTCACCTCTTGGCAAAAATATCGAATCATAACCCCCCCCCCCCCCCCCCGTCCATAACTTTTTCTTTCACTAACTTGGTCTATTTTCTTGGCTTTAAATTCTAGTTAACCTCTTAGCTCCCGGTTAGTTGATATATAGCTTCGGATTATATACAGTTCTTTCTCATAACTTTCTATTCTACCCCCTTCTCTCTCTTCCTACCCCCTAGCCTCCCTTGCACAACCACAGCACCGCCTAATAGTTCATTCTTCAAGCCAAACGACATTTCACTTTATTAAAGCCCTTTCTGGAGGTAGGCTCACCGTGTAAAAGCAATGCCACCAGACCAAGTTTATTTAATACAATATTCTCATGTGGGCTATTGGATATCGCACATAATTTTCATTCACGTGGAAATATTTATGCATAGTCAAATTTAATATATATGCGTCAAGTCGAGGCCCAGCATATTTTATAAATGTTCAGTAAATGAGTGGATTAATTATTTATTCAATGTGTGCAATAATATTAATGAATTTCATCTATCTGTAATTGGAAATATATTATTCATGTAAACTGCATATATTTATATGTTGGTCTGAAATTAGAAATGAGTAAGATTGAAACAACATGAATGAAATATAAAATAATCAAGAATTGGTTGTGCCAATGAGTTAGATACCGTTAAAATGATTACAATGAGAGAAGCCAAAAAGTAAACTAGGAAATAAATATCAATGTCCAATCTATTCTTTCTGATCATGTCCATTGTTGTTCTCGAAGGAATGTGGCTGTATTGTTGGTGTGATCAATGGTAGTAAACAGTGGCTGGAGTTATGTAATTGATTCTACCACCCCCATCTCTCCGTCTCGCATTTTCCTTTAGAAAGCTAGCGCGGGGAGATCTTAATAAGATTCATGAAAGGACGCTATATTTTATAAGTTTACCAGCATCAGAGCCGCCTAGCGGTGGTAAACCCCAACACACATACAGCGAGATAAGCTCCCATATAGAGTTGTAGATATTTCATATAATAATTTCTCCCCCCCTAGCACAATATAATTCTTGGAGACGCTCGCTAGCTGCGGTATGGGCCTCAGTGGCTGCGAGGAGAAGGCAGTAAATCTTAACTTTTAGACTTGCAAAGGATTAAAGATCAGTAATCTTAGAAGCGCAACCTCGGGATAGATGAATTATTACATCCAACATAACACCGTAGAAAACACTAAGAATGTTTAGTAAGGAAAATATACCGCAGTTTCTATTATATTATTATAGAGTTGCAAGCTTTCTCGCTGTTCACTTAAGATTCAAGAAGTTATGGTACTAACGATGTGATCCGAGTTGAAGATTAGAACAGCTATCAAATAATAGAACAATAAACAAGTTGCAAAGAAATATGGGTTAAGAACTGAATACATGGATTGATGGGATGATGGGATGATGTATAGGCCTATGAAAGAGTCGCATTATGAGATGATAAAGGTCTCCATGGCGTATGGCAATTTGATCGGATCACTGCAAACGAAATAGAAAATAAAACATTTTGTTGGTTCACTTTATTGTTCAGTTATTAACCTTCATTCAGGATAATTGTAACTTGTTATAAAAATGAATGCTCAATACATCTTATATCTGAGTGATAATTAGATGAGCGTAGCGAATTTTTTTGTACGGGCCAACCTTTACAACTTAGAACTGTATAGTTTATGAAATCAATCGGTTGAATAGATTTTGAGAAATATCATGTCAAAGTTTTTAAAAACCCCATAAGATTAGGCTGGGTGAGAAAATTTTGAAAAATGAAACCTCTCGAAAAAAAATTTGCTTCAAGTGTTCAAATATGAATGATACACATAACCACCATTCTGTAAGCAATTCGAAACAGTTGTTTCGAAGAAAAAAATTTAAATAACTGTTTTTATTCATCAAATATATGGAAATGAGCCAAGATTCACTGCTTCCTAGATTCGATATTTGCCCTAGAATTACCTATTCTTTATATTCGTCAAGGAGTGTAGAATACCAGAGAAGATAAAGTAGCAATTAAATGAAGGACAAAGTGTGTAGAATACCAGAGTCGATAAAGTAGCAAATGTAGAACTGTTAGTATACCTTATTCAGATTTCTCGCTCATCTTACAACGCATATTTCGCGTTTGCCTAGTTATAGTAGCTGAAAATGAAATGTGTTAATTAATTTAATTATTGATTAATGAAAACAAATAAAATTGATGACCAATCGACAAGTCAAGTCCACTCATCATCGTTTCATCGATGCACTACTCTTGTTTTCATCAAACTGATGAAACGGTACAGTATTTTTAAACTTGTTGGGTTGATTTGCGTGAAGTGGGTGCATGGATACTCGAGCCAAGATGTAGTGATAACCACCTATTTCATCATAAAATGAAAAAGGTGACCCAACTCACATATACTGATAACATGGAAGGCATTTGTGGTTTCTTTCGGTCAGTTCAGAGACAATCGTCTCGATTGCCTGTCGCGATTTAGCGGACCCCCTTGTAAACTAGATGTAAATAAGAGTGGCCACGGTACCGGTGGCATTGTTGAACTAACAAAATCTATCATTCTCTAATCTACTGGGCCGTGTGAAGAATTAAATTGTTGTTATAAATAATTCGATTTAAAAGCGATCGATTGCCCGATTGCCTGATCGTCCGATTGCCTGTCATAGGCCTACAGGTCGGGAAAAAATACAATTGACTTGAAATGTTTTGTAAATGTTGATGCCACATCAGATTAAGTTAGGATCGTTTTCCAAACAAGTCGGTCGGAAGATTTTTCTTGAAAAAAATCGGAAAGTTTGGAAAATCCCCATAAGAATAACCCGAGTGGAAAATACTTGAAATATGGAATTTTTTGAAAGCTTTAAAATTCTCACTAAATATGGAAAACACCACATGCATATTTTCAGTGACTTGCACAACAATCAAACAGGAAATAACGAAGAAAACGCAATACAAGTATACATTCTATTGATTATTGGGATCAATTGGTTTTGCAAAGTGTATAATATGCGTCAGGTTGCAGCACCATAAATGTCAACAAGTTTCAGGAAAGATTTTTGATCGTTAGAAGTAATCCAAGGTCCGTAGATGTGGATTGAGGTGAGAGAATATTCTTCATTCTGGATTTCCATACTTCTGAGCTCATCTCACAACGCGCATCCCGCGTTTTCCTAGTTTATTTGGTAATATCAATTTCATCGGAAAATATGTGCGTCTATAGTTATAGCTTCTTGCGTGAGCAGATTTTCACCCGTAGACATAATTGTACTTGATATTCAAATATAATCGTCTACTCTCGAACCATGTATGTAGGCCTATATATACAGTGGATCAATATATATAGAATTATTTTCCTCAATTTATTTGAACGGTTGAAATTATTTCCACTCTGAATTTAATGTCGAAAATTCAGACTCTTAAATAAACAGCTATCTTTATCTATATGCAGCAAAAATGAACACTTTCATGAAGTATAACAGCTGATAAAATGTGCTCAACCAATTATGCAAGAATCAAATCAGCAAACACCGTGTAACTACATTACTAAGTGAATAAATAAACTACTTGTCTCCAAGCCGTAACTTGTATATATTATAGAAGCAAACTTTTCCATGGGGCCAAATGTGGAAAATGCGACGCTATAGAACTTTATGAACATATTTCTTACTTGGGGGATAATATCTCTGTAAGGTTTCTATTTGGTTATCTCCTGCAATGGAGTGAGTGCCTTACAGTATTTCTGTTCTTTTCTCTCCGTCTGCTGATGGGATCTCGAATGTATCGCATACAGCCTCTTCGCTCTTCGCACTAAGATGGCCATAACGTAGGATTGTGTCTAATAAAAGATGACACATAACACAACCAGCCATTACATTACACCGGCAGATTACATACACGGCGGCCGACACCCTAGTCGTAACGTTTATACTAAGTTAGTAGCGTGGGCGCACGCATTAGGCGACGTGTTATTTGCCATGCAGACGAATTAATAACAGATACGACTTCGGGACACGGATTTTATTGGATGGAAAGATCGACAAACGATAAAATATTGAAAACAATCCAGCTCGGTTTCACTGTGAAAGATGTGTAAACAAATTGGTTATTCAAGTCGTCGTGGTTTGAAGCAATAATTTCGATAGAAACGTTTTAGAAAAACATTGTGAATATTTTTGAGATAATTGAATACTACAATAGGTTAGACCGGAAGCGAGTTTTAGATGGGTTTTAGTGAGGACTGAATTAGTTCAGGATGGTTGTTCAGTAACGTTAGTTAGTTTGGATTAGTTTGAATGGGTAAAAGATTAATTAGGTTAGTAGGACTGGGTTATTTAGCTCAGTTTTAGGCTGCGCGCAACCACAACAACAGCGTCCGTACGTGGATGATGACAGGGGCCGATTTTTAGCGGCTGCCTAGCAACAACAACAACAAAAACAACAAAACTACAACAATAACAAAAACAACAATAACAACAACAACAACAACAACAGCAGCAGCAACAACAACAATAGCATCACCCGTATTTGATGGCATGGGCCGATGAATATAGTGGCTGCCTAACAACAACAACAACAACAAAAACAACAACCACAACAGAACAACAACAACAAAACAAACAGTAACAACAACAACAGCGTCCGTATGTGATGACATGATGCTCATGAATAGCGGCTGCCCAACAACAACAACAACAACAACAACAGCAACAACAACAACAACATCGGCATCCGTATTTGATGACATAGACCGATAGTCCGATGAATAGCGGCTGCTATAAATATTAGCCGAAATGAAATGGAAGAAGAGGACAAT
>OZ023327.1:10154333-10159333 GCA_964007535.1 Brachyptera risi | reverse complement strand
ATGAGAGAAGTATAAGTGTAAGGGGTAGGTTCTAAGAAGCGATGTATCTCCACCGATCTCGAGTTGTATATCTTGAAGTGTCTCTAAGGGAAGTTTTAGTGGTATTAGTATGATATTTATGTGTTATTGAAGATTATCAGGGTACAAACACGAGTTGGTACTGCGAAGGTCTTAACCGATGATGAACATCTTTGTATCACCAGAACACGCTATAAGGTAGCGAGGACTTTCCGCAAACAACTTTGGAATTAGTTTACGAAAGGTAGTAAATTTTCTCCAAATAATATGTAGCCGCCCCCCCCCCCCACCCCCCCTTCCTCCCCCACACTATAGCTTACTACGACTATGAAGGTGGAACTACATTATACTCAATAAGTTATTGAGCGTACAGACTAGTCAATACTGATAATATGTGGATGTATTTATAGACAGTTGGGCCTATATATCATAATCAGTGTCTCGACTCTTGTTGATTATTGTTCTTTTCTGAATCGGCACTAAATGTATATATATATATATATATATATATATATATATATATATATATATATATATATATATATATATATATATATATATATATATATATATATATATATATATATATATATATATATATATATATATATATATATATATATATATATATATATATATATATATATATATATATATATATATATATATATATATATATATATATATATATATATACATATATATATATATATATATATATATATATATATATATATATATATATATATATATATATATATATATATATATATATATATATATTGATATATATATATATATTTATATATATTTATATATATATATATATATATATATATATATATATATATATATTCATATATATATATATATATATATATATATATATATATATATATATATATATATATATATATATGTATATATATATTTATATATATATATATATATATATATATATAAATATATATATATATATATATATATATATATATATATATATGTTCATAAAGTGTAAGTGTATATAATACACAAGTGTACATTAAGTGTATATATATATATATATATATATATCTATGTATATATATATTTATATATATATATATATATATATATATATATATATATATATATATATATATATGTTCATTCATATAATATATTCAGATATATATATATATATATATATATATATATAAAAATATATCTATATATATATAAATATGTATATATATATATATATATAGAGAGAGAGATAAATATATATATATATATATATATATATATATATATATATATATATATAAGTATATATATATATATCTATATCTATATATATAAATATGTATATATATATATTTATATATATATATATATATATATATATATATATATATATATATATATATATATATATATATATATATAAATATATATATATATATATATATGTATATATATATATATATATATATATATATATATATATATATATATATATATATATATATATATATATATATATATATATATATATATATATATATATATATATATATATATATATATATATATATATATATATATATATATATATATATATATATATCTATCTATATATATATATATATATATATATATATATATATATATATATATATATATATATATATATATATATATATATTTATGCGTTTGTGTGTGTGAGTGTGTGTGTGTTTGTGTCTCTTTGCTTGTAGTGCGGTCAGTAAGGGTGAACATATTGCATTTCCAGTTACTAGCATGAAATTTGGTACAAAGCTAGATAACACTATAACAATTCAAAATCGACTGGGGGGCAAACTGTCACTGAACTTGTTCACCTTTTTTCCAAAATGGCGGTCAAAAAGTCACATTTTCTCTAGAAAAACATGTAAATTATTCGAGATACGACGAAATAATGTTGATAATAATGAGCATGATAGTAGTGACCATAATGTTGAAGGTGATAGAATTTTCGAAGTGAGTTTGAGTGTTAAAAAAATGAATATAGCGCTGTGGTACATTGTATAACAATTTTTGGGGGTTTCAAAATTTTGACCAAGGTTGACACATCGAATGAAAGCTTTTAAGACAAGAATTTTTCAAAAGTTACGATTAACCGACGGCAGAGGTGGCTTTTCATCTCAAAATCAAGGTCAAAGGTCAAATGTTGAGTTTTTCTCATCATTTTCTAACTAATAAACGAAGATGCGTGTCAACTTTTCAATATGATCAGAAGCTATGTTTCATAATTTTCAAGTGAAAAGAGGAGATCCATTCATATTGCATATTTTGACCTCAAAATGGGTCAATCATTCAAATGTATGAGAAAATTGACATTTTCTTCACTTCTCATCGTTTAATTGATTATCACAACATTCGGACATGATTAATCGGTCAGATTAAATATAGGCCTATTCACTATAAAACATGTTGTTATGGTCATATCAAAATGTAAAACGTATTTGAGGTCAAAGGTCAATATTTGAGGTAGATTGGTCTTCTCGAAATATCACTTAGGCCTAATTATGCTTGTGGGTAATGTAACGACATGGGAATTCGATGGGAACATTAGTGATGATGATTATCATTTTCTTGATGATCCCACCAACAGCTAGTATATTCGAGGGTACGAATGAGTGGGTAATAATGAAACTATGTTGTGAGGATAAGTTGGAGGACCAAGTTGAACAAAACTAGATGTGAAAGGCAGAGGCGATATTCCTGTGAAGCGGACCGCATGCGACCGATAGTGGAATCGGGGCTCCAGTAAAAAAATAAGGTATGGGATTCAAACTTACGTCCAAGGGTGGCCATGGTTTCTAAAGCGATGCCTTAGTTGACTGAGTCACGGAGGGTCGCAAAGGGAAAAATTAAATAGCAAACTTAAACCAAATATGTAATATATTATTGAAATCGATTAGGGGCCTAATTCAAATTACAAAACGTCATCCAAAGAATCATCTATACTGATTTTCTCATTTATGCGAGGAATAATGGTTTGATTTGATTCTCATTCACCGATGAAACCCGAGAAAAAATGCTTTGGACTCACTTTATGTTCATGAATTGATATATCATGATATAATATTTGTGATGATATTATGTTCCGGTTACAGCTGTTACCTTTGGGGTCACTGCCCAAATCATCAAACCCCGACTAGTTTGGTATCACTGTATTGGGTCTCAGTACTTGTGCAATCCATTTACTTGAATGCAACTTTGCACTTCATGATCGCCTGAATTCACAAGTGGGAACAAGAATAGTGATTTCCAAGTTTTGAGTTCATCAATGCCCCCATTCTATCATGAATTTATTCATGAATTTATTTTCATGAATTCATTGAAATTCTAGCAATAATTAACTCAAAATTTGATCATTTGATAGGACCTACCTCAATAATGAAGGAAGAGAGTAAAATTGTACCACAAATGAGTTCAGTTTAGATACTAATAGCTAACTTTTTTTTCTGATGGTGACCGAGGTCATCAAGCTTATGAAAAATCAAATTTCTCGATGCATTGCCATCTAGATTTTTCAGGTGCTGGCCAAAGCAATCATTGCATATTACTAGCCAAACGCAACATATGCGTTGTAAGATGAGCGAGATATCTGAATAAGGTATAAAAGTTGTTGAAGTAGTTCTACCCTTGCTACTTTATCGACTCTGATATTCTACACACCTTGATATCTGAATAAGGTACATAAGTATTTAAAGTAGTTAGCATTACTCTTGCTACATTATCAACTCTGGTATTCTACACACCTTGACGCATATACAAATACTTCATTGTTGGGCAAATATTGAATCTAGAAAGCAGTGAATCTCAGCAACCCAATTCTGTCACATTTGTATGATATATTTGATGAATAATACCAGTTATTTCAATTTTTTTCTTCAAAACGGCTGATTGGAATTGCATACAAAATCGTGAAAATGTGTAAAATCTATGTATACACATTTATAGAAAATTTCATCCCATTTGGAGAGATTTTATTTTTCAACATTTTCGGCCCAGCCAAATCTCATGGGGTTTTTAGAAACTTTGAGATGATTTTTCTCAAAATTGGTCTGACTGATTCATTCCAAAAACTATACAGTTCTAAGTTGGATGAGTTTGCGTGTACAAAAAAAATCTCATGTTCATCAGTCAACCTTTGCGACCTGTGGAGTGCTTACAAACAAACAAACATAAAACAAACATACAAAAAAACAAAACAAATAAACAAACAAACAAAAACACACAGACAAAGCTCTATGAGTGGGATGGAGACTTCGCTACGCTTATCAACAAGTGTGATGTGATTTACTGATCATATCTTAATGAATATACCTAATTATGAGAATTTCTTAGTTTTTCTGATCTTGTGGTACACTATTTAGGGGATGAAATTTGCTCCATAAGGTAGTGGAACCAATTAGAATCTGCACTAGGTGATTTCAAAATCTGAAATATTATCCACTGTATAGATTTTGAAATTCAAATAATCAAAACTAGATAGCCCCGTTTTAGGGATAGTTTCTGGAAAAACCCGAGCGAATTTGGCTTGCTCTTCAGTTGATTTGGAATCGTAAAAGTACTTTCTGGCTAAGTACCAAATTTCGTGCTGGTAATCTGAAATAGATATTCTGCTGAATTTTCACCCTCCTGATCGCACCATAACTGGATGGCCTCGTTCCAGGGGTAGTTTTGGGCAAAACCCGGGTGAATTTGGCTTACTTCCTGGTTAATTTCAAATTGCAATAGTATTTTCTATTCATGTACCAAATTTCGTGCTGGTAACTGAAAATACAATATTCCGGGAAATGTGTACCCTCACTGATCGCAACAGAACTGAATAACCTACTTCCAGGGGTAGTTTTTTAGAGAGCCCAGGAGAATTTTGCTTGCCCCCTGGTTGATTTAGAATTGTCCTAGTATTTTCTAGCTACATACCAAATTTCGTGCTGCTAACCGGA
>OZ023327.1:9961833-10149333 GCA_964007535.1 Brachyptera risi | reverse complement strand
ACGATGGATAGATCGCAGAAAAACAAGATTCATTCAGAAAGAAGATTGAAAACTATTTTCCCAACAAGACTTTTGATTTGTTTTTCATTTCTCAACTTATCACTACGATTTGTACAATGTGTTGAATAAGCTATATATGAGACTATTTGTTTGGGAAGGTAAGATTACCCTTATGGTGTCCCATTCAAACGATCCTAAACTTCTATCTTTCGCCTTATCAGGAAAACGAGGGTCAGTTAACAAGTTTACGATGTTGATGAAAAAAACATGGAAGTGATACTCCCGCATGAGAACTCTATCAAAAATGAGCACAAATATAACCTGAGACAAATACATTCAATTATTTTTCAAGTCCATTGGAATAGAGTGAGCGATGAATCAATTTTACCGTATTTCAAAAAACAAATTTGTTTGCGCTCCATAAGTCAAACGAAAAGACAAGTGTTAATAAAACTTGACCTGCGTATGAATCGTCATCTAATAACCCCTTTACACGATCAACTGAAGCAGGGTTTCCAGTTCCGATTTTTTCTTGTCGTCCGACACGATTTTCCCAACTGGCCAATCACAAGCCAGTATTCACCCAAACAACATGGCGGTTCACGACACCATTTCGGTACCGATTCGGTGTCGTCATTATTGACTCAACTTCAACTTTTGTCGGCCGAAATTACAATTTTACCGGAAGCTACACTGAGATTGTGATTGAACGACTGTAAAAAAGAATCGACTCACAAAAATATCGATTCATCCATCCATGAAAACTGCAATTTCAAACATCACCACGTTTCCAGAATCACCTTGTTGAATTTTTCATCCAGTTAAATTATTTATTCAGATGGTACAGAACAATCCGTGTTTGTATAACTTCAATTGCGTGACTTGAGAAAAGTGCGTCAATTTGTAATCTGACGGCTCAATTCCTCACATTCCAAGAAGCCTGTGAGTTTGAGGTAATGAAGGCTATGGATATGACGTCACGAAAACGTTACGACAAAGCCAAGTGGAAACAGTCATAACAAAAATCGTACCGAAATCGTGTCGGACGACAGCAAAAAATTGGAACTGGAAACCCTGCTTTAAGCTAGGTTCCCATGACTATTTTCTCACGTCCCATCCGTCAAAACTTCGGCCGATGGCAGCTTTCAACCAATCACGTGCCAGAGAATGCATCGGAGGGAGGAAACGATTTTTCCCAATCCAAGAAGAGTTAATTTTAACTTTTGTCGGACGGGACGGGACGATTTGCGGATGTCGTGTGGAATGCCAACAGTCGAATGTAGGATCGCATCGTCGCATTTTCGTTCTATCTCGATATTACTGTTATAATCACGAGTAAAATCACACGGTGTTTTAAATTTTGAGGTTATATAAACAATTATTCATGTTCAATGATTAGTTTCGATCCCAAAATGTTCATGGAGAATATACCTGCCAAAGATAGTGTCATGTTGACTCGTTGATCTCGATGGTTGTCTTCGGAAAGTTCTAGTTTTTTCCGATATAACGCATTACCTTATGTGACGGGAAAAATGCGGTATGGAAACGTGATCTATTTTATACCAACGATGCCGTCCAAAGCTTTGACGGACGTCACGTGAAAAAATCGTCATTGGAACCTATAGCTTCATCTCTAGCATTTCATTTTTGAAGTGTATCGTTACCAAGTAGAATACATGCCCCTCCTATCTTGCGTTTACACTACAGTAAAAATTGCTATTGCTGTCAACGCATTGCCTCTAGTAGGAATACGCTCAACTTTCGAGGCAATATTGCTTGTAGCCGACCAATCAGCGACCAGTAAAGTGTAACGTCACATTCCGTCGACTGTCTAGCTTCTGTTGACGCCATATCGTTGAGTGGGAGAATCTCGAAGATTGGTGACTGACCATTTTCGATCGACCAACCTTTTTCAGTGCTACAAAAGACAGGTTACTTTCAGGTTATATTTATATTGATCTAAATGAAATCTCTCATTATCGATACAGTGGTACTCGAGGTGATATCGATCAGGATTGTTATCGCAACTGTCGATCTAAGTTTGAGTGATTTGAGCTCTAAGTTGCGCTACTGGCATTCTCTGGTTCAAGAATCAAGCTACTGGCACCGCTACGGCAGAAAATATTTTTTGGGGGATCTTTTACAGGACGGAAAATATATTGCCGAAATGCATTGCTATTTTAGTTGATCGTCTGAAGGGTCTTCAACTCGATACTGTCTAGTTTGATGACGCAATCGGTTAAACCACTAGAAAAAAAAACATTTCAACATTTTGAAAAATCTTCCAAGTAACACAGAGGGAAAATCAGGGAAAAATAATTCATTCGAACCAATACAAATATTTAAAAAATTAGAATACATCAAATGTTACACTCAATTATCAAGTTTCACAAGAATTGGATCAACCGATCTGTAGAAACAAACATAAATGTAATGTTTTGGATGAAAATACAGAACTGTTAGGACGAACATCGGATACAACCAAATATAGCGTGAAACGCTTCAGATAATCAACTGGTCCATTAATTAATGCTGAATTAGAAGTCCTTGACTTACAGTCTCAAAACCAAGGTGTGTATAGCTATAACTCGGTCGTCTTATAACGCATATTCTACGTTTTCCCAGTTATTAGTGTGAGCACACTCAAGAAGTTAGTTCCAGTGGGTCGATCCGTCTGTACCGCAATATACACTCCAATTAGAGTTGCAGTGTAACTAGGTACTAGATGAGGCTTATATATATCAAGAGCTTGATTCATTTGGCGGTTGAATTCAAACCGTTATGTAAAATGAATCAATCTACTAAGCAAAAGTGAAAAAAATATCATGATATTAGAAATAATTGTCTGGTGATTTGAGCTCATTAAGTGCCAATTGTTGTTGCTCAACTATTTAATTACCCAATATCATTTTCGACAAATTATAATTTCTCGAATGCTGGTGAGCTGAACCTGCATGTGGTGACTTCTCTGTGGGACAAATACTGACACAGAAATACAATCATCTCGCTCTCACATTTCGCGTATATGAAAACTGTATTAATAAAATAATTGAATTGAATGGAATAATAAATGGGAAAAGATGAAAGATGAGAATATATCATATACAAACAAAGGATGAAAACAAATGTATCGAAGAGTAGACGAATCAATGAATTGATCAATGAACAATGAATCTATATGAAATTCAAAATTGAATGGAAAATTAACGTTATCATGATAAATACAAGAACACGAAGATCCAGAGAAAACAGAGAAAAGATAATTTGGTATCCAACTCCCCGAATGATCTGTGGCTAGTTGCCGACTGTAATACGGTCACGGTGGCTCAGCAAATCACAGGCTCATGAGGTGGCAGACAAGTCAACGGAAGCTAAGTACGTTTTAAATAAGGACAAGCCAGCTCCAGGGTGTGTTGGGAAGGGGGGGAGGGGGGGCTTGGCGCAACAGGTGGGTCATCCGGGTGATTTAGCCGCTTGGCAACGCCACCGTCTCGACGCTCATCCGACGCCTTAGCTCGTATCTAACCAGAGACGCTCGGGGACAGAAGAGAGAGAGAGAGAGAGAGGGAGAGACAGGGAGAGACTCTATATACAAACAACTCCAAGAACTGGAGTTGAAGACAAACATATAGAATGGAGCGAATCACTTTAATCAGGGGAAACTACCTATATCGTAACGGTTTCAGTGTCAACGTGACATATAAACGATCGTAATGGCTTTCCGGATTAATATATTGGAGTGCACTGCTTCATATGATGCAGAGAAGTATCTTCTAAAATACTGTCGATCCATAATTCCATAATGAACATTCACAATATTATGCTACATGTTATTTGTATGTATGTAACGGCACGCTGTGATGTAAAAATCGATGGCAAACATATAAAGTGTTACTGTTACATACAAGTGATCTTTCCACCTTTGTTATCATAACATTTGACTCATTAGCATTCTCGACAAAAATTTTCACCATCTTGATGTATTTGTTAATTTTGCATCCTGCACTCTTAAAGTATTATGATCATCTATACTTGTGAAATCTCACTGGCGGGAACTTTTTGACGTTTGGGGACTGAGCGTGTCTTAAAAATTCGTTCAAAACTTTGGACAGTATTGGCATATATGGTATATGTTCATTATTATTCATCGGAGAATTCATTCAAGTAAGTCAAAATGGTCGGTTATTATCCCTATCATTTGAGTTTCAAAAAAAGCACACATCTGTTATGTACTGTACATAGCTTGAATTCCTCAAATGAACTCTGTATAAACAATTCGTGTGCAAAGTGAAGTATTATTTGACTATTTAGACAGTTTTTGTATTTATATATGACAAAGCTGAGAGCAAATAATATACGACAGTGAATTAACTTGGTTGGGTGAAATCTCACCTATAAATAACACTGTGCCGTGCTTTACCGCACACGTCTAGGCTTCCGGCTTTGATTTGTATGTTTGTTCCCTTGAACATATTACAAACATGATATTTATCACTAAAACTCAACTCGCTCACAACCAGAGCTGTTAGGTGAACGTTCTACCTTCAGTTTCTTCATTAGGAGTACTGAGATGTGTGGCCGAGTGGTTAATACACTGAATCGTCATTCAAGGGACCGGGGTTCGATTCCCGCCATGTTTGACTATCCTGGCAGGGGTGCATCGTAGTTTCCCTTTGTCGTTCAGGACAATACTGGGATGGTTTCTTAACAACAGGCCACGACCGACTCCTTCCCACTATCCAAAAAACACTGATAAAATGACCTCTCATCTATCATCCTACCATCTTATATATCATTCACCGACACCAATAGATCGTAGTCATCAGTACAGTGCGTCGTAAAACTCAATTTGATGATTTTTTTTATTAGAAGTAGAGCGGCCGGGTGTCTGAAGATATTACTGAAACTGGTGGACCAGTAGATAGCTGGCTGAACCGTCATTCAGGAGACCGGGATTCGATATCATCCACTGTCGACAATCCTGACAGTTTTTCCGCAATGGCTTTCCTCTGGCAAAAAGACAACTACTGCTGGTATAGTTTTCTTCCCACCTTCCAAAAAACCCAATGAAATACGCCATCACCTCACCATCCCTTCACCTCGTTCATCATTCACGGACGCCAATATGTTTTAGTTGATGCACTCTTCAATGGTCATAGCTCCTGATAGCTTTTTTCAATATCGGGTTCAACGACGCACTGTAATGATAACCAAAATCTATTGGTGTCGGATGAACGATTGATGAGATGATGCGATGATGAGATGAAGGTTTCTTAGGTAGTGGGAAGGATAGTGTGAAGGAAGCGTTCGCGGCTTATATTGTGGGAACCATCCCGGCATTAACCTAGACTACAGAGGAGAACCACGAAAAAAAACTGTATGAGTATGGACGGTGGCGGGAATCGAATCAGGTCCGATATGCCCCTCACCTCCCGGATCACATGAAGCGAGCGCGTTGGCAACTGAGCTTTAAGTGCCCATAGAGAAGCCGGTACCCTGATAGCTTCTCTCCTATAGATACAGCCATATACAAAACGAATCCAACTATTTACTCAAATAACAAAATGAAATGAAGTTCTGTCCCCCTCTTCCCCGATGTCTATACTACCCCGAAAGCCAGGAGAGTAGAGGAAAGTGAAGGGGATGAGGAATGTATTAACTGACTCCCTCAGGAAGACAGATAAAGGTATTGCTGTATCAACAGATCCTTGAGATCACTAAAGAGACGTCAAGTCGTCTCCATCTCCTCCTCTCGCATTCGACTCGCTGACTGGTTTAGATATTGCCTACGAATGATCCGTTTACTCCGAGGAGGAGAGTATAATATTGTATCAGATAATACTTGACCTATGTATATACTAGTAGCAAGGAAATATTGCGGACATTCCTATTCACCAGAATATCAACAATATCAATCCAAGTGAAGATTTGTATTTCTAGATTTCTATACCATAACCCAATGTTTATACAGTGGGATATTTGAAATATCAGAAATAATTGATAGGTTTATATGATTGTTTTTGAAAATATGACGTTCTGAAAAAGTTCATATTATTTAAAATATTTGTGAATATGACACGATTTTCTTGAAAAGGTTGACAGGGTTCAAATATTGTTAATCGAACGAATTCAGCATGAATATTGGAACACGACCTATATTGAGTATGGTTTTAAAATAGCATACCAATTTTTTTTTTTGACATCGGCATTTGACATGCTGGCTTTCAAAGTGGATACGTCTATAAAATCCCTGTCGGCTGGCAGTTCGGAATTGTAACCGTCACGAACGGCGCCATGCGCATTGAGTCACTACTGACTCGCAATACAGCAGTCACTGAAGATAATGGGTGATAGCACGATACAGTAACACCAAGATGCATTGAGGGTTGCGTTTGTTTGCAGCCGGGTGATGGTGCCACGTACTATACCGTGAGGACTTTTCTGTGTAATATGAATCGCTGCTCTAACTGGTGTTTTTTTTTTGTAGGAACGGCTGATAGGATGGCCAACTTGATGACAGCGAGCCGGCCTTGAACGTAACGTTAGTTCCTTTTATCACCACTCATCTACGCATGGTCGGATATATAAGGTGTTCGACATACAAATACACGAAGGTGTTTGTGGCAGATATGACATGTGTACTCGGTCTTTGGGCGCATGTACTATCGCAGCTATATCCATATTACTTGTCCGAAACAAGGAAATACACTAAGATATTTGTGGCAGATATGACATGTCTACTCGGTCTTTGGGCGCATGTACTATCGCAGCTATATCCATATTACTTGTTCAAAACAAGGAAATACACAAAATCGGCGCCATAATCTGAAACTCCGACAGCTGTTTTATGACAATTCACCATATTTTAAGGTTAGATGAACTATGAAAAATTTCAAAGATATGTACCTATGAAATATGAATCATGAAAATACGTGGAAATTGACAGAATAATTTCCTTACCTGCTGAAAAAGAGACAGTTTCCATGACGCGAGTGGTCACGTGGGGTCCAAGAGTCCCCAAAAAGTTCTGACCACAATAGTCACATGATGTACAATTTTGTTGGATTCGAAACTTTTTTGGTTGACTACTAGAGGGTTCAACTTGAAGGTATAGACTCACAAAAATGAGAAGTTATGGCATCTATGTTATAATTACATAACTAAAGTGTTGGGGACTTGGGGTCCAACCCGGATGATTTGGAAAATCTCCAGGGTCGCGTGGGGACGCGACCCTGGAGATTTTCCAAATCATCCGGGTTTTTTTCGCACAAACCGTTGAAACAATTCTTCTGAAAAACAATGCTCACCTATTCCGGTGTGACACCAATATGTGGAAAAAGTTTCGAGTTGATTAGATTTTTTCCCCAATCTGTATGCCGCGCACAAAATTACAACAACAAAAAACGAAGCCCAATTTTTTTCGTTATATAAAATGAAAATCTTCGCTACGCTCAACTGAATATATCGACACCATTGAAATCAATATTCACAATCAAATTGAATAACCTAATCAAACCAGGCCTATAGCCCCAAAGTCGAAATTGAATCAGTGTAGGCCTATAGTGGATTTCTACACTCCATAAATTTCAATTCCTTTGATCAAAAAACCGATAACGTATTATAAAAGTAGATTAATTCTCTCTTGATATATAATCATGGAATCGGTTGTGTTAGTGTCAGTGTTGGTGGAGATGCCGAGCTGAGATTAAAATATAAATTTTCGTATGCATATACCTGAATTAGATTCAATTTCATCGATTTGATCGAAAATATCAGTCTTATAATAAACTATTGGAGTATGTATAATATATTCAGTGAAATACCAAAATGAGCAGAATTGTATTCAAGTATAATAATGTGAAATACGGAAGGTATATATATATATATATATATATATATATATATATATATATATATATATATATATATATATATATATATATATATATATATATATATATATATATATATATATATACATATATATATATATATATATATATATATATATATATATATATATATATATATATATATATATATATTATATTGGGTTTAACGACGCACTGTAATGATGACTGAGATCTATTGGCGTCGGATGAATCATTAATGAGATGAGGGGATGATGAGATGAAGGTTTTATGGGTAATGGGAAGAATAGTGGGAAGGAGGAAGCGGTCGTGGCCTATATTGTGGGAACCATCCCGGCATTAGCCTAGACCACACAGGGAAACCACGAAAAACCCCTGTAAAGATGGACGGTGGCGGGGATCGAACCAGGTCCGATATGTCCTTTCACCTACCGGGTCACACGAAGCAAGTGCGCAAACCACTCAGCTACTGTGCCGGTCAGGAAGGTATATAAGATTATTGTGCTATAAATAACATAATTGACTAATAGTAACTATCAACGTACAATAAAGTTCAGAACCGAGGTCCACAATAAACAGGTATAAGTATTTCATGTAAGAGAGTTGAAACTATTTGCAGAGTATTGAAACTGATCTCGGTCTATGCACTAGGGTATACTTTATCAACCATTAGTAGAGATGGAAGGAGTAAAGCTTAAGAATTATGTTTTGATCGAAATGGACTCTGAAAGTTCATATTTTGCAAAATATCGAATGAGCTTATAGTATTGGACAGTAGCCATTTTATAATAGCTTCCTCAGTTGACCGAGAAACCAACTTAAGTGAGCTTTCTCGGAAACTTCGAAGACCTTAGTCCATGCAAAATAATGGCTTATACGACGTTGGGATCAGCGTAATAAAAAGACAATGCATATATACCCTATTCTGAGAGGTCAGACTATATTTTGCCGGCCAATTGAGAACAAAGGTCATCTTTTGATCATGTGACTTCTTTAATACACTCTATGGCAGAAATCAATCTCAACATTTTCTAATATCTGTCGTATTTTTTACTCCAATACAACGATCGGACTTAGTGATGATAGTTTCCTACTTTATTCCCTGCATGCCTTTTTATCAACAGATGGACTGATCTAATACTTCGTCCAATCTAAACTGATGCTGGAATATTATGCGCTACTTTGGCGTTCATTATTAAGGAATATTAGGGAGCAGGTAGTTTATTAAGGATTTCTCTTCGCATCAATTGAGATACGAGTATTTTATTTTAAGTTTCCGATGTTGAGGGAAACTACCGAACAGCTCGACATTCTCAGTGTTGACGTAACGTATAAACGATCGCAGTGGCTTTCCGTCCGAATCTATTGTGATGCAATTGCTTGACACCATTCAAATTTATAATTCCCAAAATATTGTCGATCCATTCAATTCAATTCGATTCAATTTTTATTTGGCTCTGTTGGTTGAATATATATATATATATATAAAGAGAGAGAGAGAGAGAGAGAGTAATGTAGAACAAGTCATAAGACATTCACAGTGCGTCACGTGATGTTTGTATGTAACTGTACGCTGTGAGCTAAGAATCGATAGCAGAAATATCGAATGCTCATGTTACATTCAAAACGTGATCTTTCAACATTTGTTATTCTCATTTTCGACTGATTATCATTTTCGACAAATATTGTCCGCATCAGATTATATATTCATTGATTTTGTTTCTTGTACTGTTCAAGTTTTATGATCATTTGTTTCTGTTGAATCGATCTGGTGAAAATTTTTTCCCTGGGAAGACTCGGGATGCCTCAATAATGATAATGGTATATATATACATATATATATATATATATATATATATATATATATATATATATATATATATATATATATATATATATATATTTATATATATATATATATATATGTATATATATTTATATATATATATATATATATATATATATATATATATATAAATATATATATACATAAATATATGAAATATATATATATATAAATATATATGTATATATATTTATATATATATATATATATATATATATATATATATATATATATATATATTTAAATATATATGTATATATATTTATATATATATATATATATATATATATATATATATATATATATATATATATATATATATATATATATATATATATATATATATATATATATATATATATATATATATATATATATATATATATGTATATATATATATATATGTATATATATATATATGTGTATATATATATATATATATTGTGACGGAATGCACCATGGTCAGTTACTGATACACATGTGATTGTATAGACATTCGAGTTGGTGGATAGGCCAGGAACTTGTTCTAGAAACACATTTGTTATGTAAAGGTCAGATTTATAAGAAGAAATTGACATCATTTTCCCTGTAATTGGCTGAAGATAACGTCATTACCTTGCAAGGGTTCATATAGGGGGAAGGGAGCAGGATAGAAAAACAGTTGCCTGAAAAAGACTGACTGCCTGACTGATCGATTGATTGACCAACTGAATGCCTGCTGATCGATTGATTGACTAACTGAATGCCTGACTGATCGAATAATTGACTGACTTACTGCCTGACTGATCGATTGATTGACTAATTGACTGATTGATCGATTGATTGACTAATTGACTGACTGATCGATTGATTGACTAATTGACTGACTGACTGCCTGACTGATCGATTGATCGGCCAACTGACTGCCTGACTGATCGATTGATTGACTAACTGACTGATAGAACAAACAGCACAGCTGTTGTACCGGAAACGGTCTCATTGTTTTAATACCCCCGTATATTAAATCATGAAGAAGTAACTAATGTGATCGAATCAACGTTGAGAAGAAATCTTCCCATATTTTCACCTTCATCTATATCTTTATCATTTCCATGTCAATACATCTGAAGTTCAATTCCCTTCGTTATTGATCACTCATAACTAACCATAGTGAACCAAGATACACATCACTATGAAACCAGGAAAAAGTGTGACTTAAGAAGTACTGATAAATATTCCTCGCTTTCCATAACGGAAGACTAATCGATGCTGGCATAAAACGTTATAACGCATCACCAGCAGACCTATAATTGTTGAAAGGTCACAAGTTATTTGAGACGGTTTCAAATGAGTATAGGCCTATCTATTGAACAATTGCTTCTACTCAGTTTTTGAATTCTGTTCTTATATCGAATAATGGAGGGACATTGTATTTATGTTATTAATGCTCCAATTATTCAGGATCTTATCGGTATTTTGTTATTCTGAATGATGTGACGGATTCTGAATTGTATATTAATTAATATGTATGTCCAGTATTACAAATCTTCATACTATACCCTACAATATATTTTGTATTTCAATAAACAGAACTGACGATAACAACATCAAAATTTAGGCCTACTGATCAATCTTTCGAAATGAAATAATTTAATAATTATTATTTCAAGTTTTCAGATCATTGAAGTGATCGCCTAGCTCGCTTTAGAAGAGAATTATTAGTCCGTGTGCAAATTTGTATTTCCTTTCCTCTTCCAAGTTCATCAATGATTAATTTGCATGAAACTTGAAATACAAGTCCATAAGAAAAAAAATCAAGAGTAAAATGATCCCTGTGGCTCAGCCTACTAGCCCACTTCGTTAGGAACTGAAGTCATGACTGTTTTGCGTTCGATTTCAGCATAGGGCACGGTAAACGTCCTTTCAACTTTCGTCAATTCATGTATTCTTAATCACCCGATCATGCGTATTCCCGTATAACCTAGCTGTTAGTGGGGTCGTTAAGCAGCATCAAATAAATAAATACGTAAAATGAAGAATCGAATGAAAAATATATAATATGGGTCAATTCATGAATTAGTTGCGGTACCGTACTAACGAATAAAAACATAACACACCTGCAGACTGGAGTGCCGTATTTCTGAGATGAATTAGGTGTGAGAAAAAGAAGTGAGAAAATTAGGTCATATTTTTTGTCATCTCACTTTTCACCAGATTCAGCATTCTTGAGGATGAAATATGATGAAAATTGTGAGAAAATTTATCTCACCAATTTAGCACCGCCCTCTTGAATATGTGAGAAAAAGTATGGTGGACCTTGATACGAGGCTATAGGGCAGTAGCCAATAGGAGGCTATACAAATGTATACAAGTTTAACAGCACATGTAACAACCTGCTTCTTATTTGACACGGCTCTTTTCTTCGATGTATGTATATACAATTAAACGTCAGAAACATAGTAACCGTTTTTACACCACGTGTTTGCTCGTGGGTTAAACCGCGGTCTGCCCGCGGTTAAAAATATTGCTGTGTTTACACAGTCCACACCCTGGTTCAACCCGCAGGAGCTCCAACTCTAATGCAGACTAGTGTTGAACCCGCGAGCGATAATTGCCCGTGGGCAGAAGTTCGCTTCTTTCTCACTCTCGTCAAAGTTTCAACTCCCAAGGTTGAAGGTTCACTCAAGTTCCAAGGTATATCCTAATTGAATAGATCATGAATGAAGACTAATATTACACGAACAATCATCTGCAACACACACGGAATCTTAACATACCACTCTATATGGGAGAAAACGTCAAATGTATCCATCATTTCAACCTAAAACTTCGAGTTGTATCTATGCACAGCTGTCAAAGTTATAACAAGAAAACAATCTGGCATACACGGCTTTCTATAGTGCTACTTATATTGGTGCGATTTGTACTGACTCAAGGAGACCTGTATATGAAACACGGTCTTCTATATAAATCATATATTCCTTCGAACAAGCAGTGACAATACAAATGAGTGTAAACAGTCTCCTTGTTGACCAGTGGTATCACCCGTGGTACAGCCCGTGGTAGAAACCCGGGGGTTAGACCACGGGTTGGCCCGTGGGTTTACTTGTATAGTGTAAAAACAGCTAGTGTATATCTTCCGAAATAGTTTTGAATTGAATATAAGTCCAGATAATTCCATGAGTAGGCTCTGGCTCTATACACATAGTGTAGATATAAATACACTCTACATCTATAAATATGTATAATATATAAATATGAATATAATCATAACTATACCAAACTGTGGGAGTGAAGGAAATAGATCGTTTGACAATTATCATTGAAAGAGTGCATATAGCTTTATTCTTTGTGAATGAAATTGAAGTGGCCACTTGACTGAAATCATTGAGTTTATAGTTTTTAATAATGTGAACTTGATGCACATTCACATTTTGCAATGTGCATACACATCTTTTGGAAGTACAGTGCGTGGAAATAAATTAACATAATTGCTGTTTATAGGTCTACCTTCACTTTTGGTCTGTAAACAACTGATGGAAACCATCGGGCGGCAGTTTCATTGTTCAAAACTATAGTAGTACATATATTATAAAATATTTCTAGTATTCAATACGGTCTTCAGATGATTCTAGGCCTACATTAATATAGGACTTACGTGCGATCTCTATTTAAACCAATATTCTATGGGCCTAATAATACTGCTAATCTAGTAATCATTAATAATCATTAATAAATTGGAGTGGTCTATGTCACTGTAGAAGACCTACCATACCATTCGATATCATTAATTGAAATTGTTGTTTGAACCTACATCAATTTTCATTCCGCATTTGACTTGGTAGTTGCTAGGTATTTATAAAAAATAGCATCTACCATTTATTTCAATTCATGTATATTTTCTTGTTTATTTGTTGTGTATGATACGGTACATTATCTTGTATATTACCCTTGACTGCATGTCCATATGATTAAGCTTAAAAATGTTCCATTTTAATTGTAATCCTCTTGGACGAAAATGAAAATAAATAAATAATAAATAAATAAATAAATGAATCATTTGGATTCGATGTGCTTTTTCTCGGCGGGCCCATAGCTGGATATGAATAACCTCAAGGCTCAATCACATCATAGAGTTCTCGTGTTACAACAAGAGAAAGACGAAATCTGTCAGTTCGAGCGCATTTGGTCTTACATTATATGTTCTGAGAGTTTTTTCATATTTATTCACTTCATTTTCATCATCCAATATATCATACGAGTATAGAGCAACCACTATTTCATTAAATTTTAAATATCACTTTTTTCTCACCATCAAAATAGGATGTGAGTTAAAAAAAGTGAAAAACGAGAAAAAAAGGGAGAAAAATTGATTCAGGAATACCAATCGGCCATTTTGTGTGAGATAATCGTTTTCTCACTGACTTTTATCTTTCTCACATCTCATTTATCTCAGGAATAGGGATCGCCAGCTGATAATTCATCATGCTGAATGCTACAACAATATACGTATACCAGTAACCTTCGAGTAGCAAAAATCAAACACTTTTCTCATGAATTAATAATGATATTTACAAAAAATGTGATATTTGCGAGTATTTCAGGATGGTTTTGCCCTACTTTTATGTTATGAGTTCCTACACTCGCCGTTACTTTCCGTTTCTACATTGATCCAACCAAATCGTTCTACTTTTCTGAAAAATTGTATCATTGATAAGTATTCTCCATTCGTATTGTTCGTCCTTTTTCACATTTCAATGAATATTCGTTCGAATTAATTTTTATTTCATGTATTCTATACAATCTTATGGTCTAGACGCGGACTCACTGCATCTTCATATATACAGTAAAAGCGTGCATAAAACAATACATCGACTGCTGTATCATTTTTCAGAATCCTGGTGCATTTGAATTTCTACACGTGTGTGTTTATTACCTTTATTCAGCTACATTACCGATAAATACAAATGTGAGTAAATACTTGAATGACATTTAAACTTTGGACTTGGGATCTTACATACGGAAGTAGTAAGCCATTAGAGACCAACCAATATACAAATACTCAAACATTAAACGCAAATACCATAAGCTTGTGTTTGTCTCAATTTGGATAGGAGATTTGAAAACCACGCTGGGCAGGGCATCAAAGGGAAAACTGCTAAGACGTGGACACTGAGGCTATTTTCTTGGTCAAATGTTGATCTACCCCGACTAATTAAATGGTATGACGTCCAATTAGCAAGACTAGACATTATTAGGTATTGAGATGAATTTGGTAGAGTCAAAGGGAAGTGGAGTCGTCTTAGATGTTCATATAGGCTTTATAATCGCGCTAAAAGTGTCCTTTGCGGTGCCGGTTTCTATTTGGATGATGAGGAGGGGGAAGGGGGAGTGGTGTGGATTTCTTGAGAGAGAGAGAGAGAGAGAGAGAGAGAGAGAGAGATGTGAGGTGCAGGGTACAGTACTTGATTGGGTTGATGAAAGTAGCTGGCTAATAGAAAACCGTAGCGACAAAGAAAGAAAAACCGGACCGGGTTCGAATCTTGGTGGTCCATTGATTCTAGATCATATCTTACAGAATTAGTGTTATTGAGAAGGAATCCGAGTTATGCAATCAATTACACATCATATTGGAGGTTTCAAAATACTTCACGTGTTATAGTGCCTCAGTGATATTGTATACATTTCCAAAATATGAAACTATTCTGTAGGCTTCTCAATATATGAGGAGATGAAAAGATGGGAACATTTTTGGAGCACTCAAGCTACTTCCGGTCAAGTAATGAACTTCACAATGTTTTTGATAGTTATTACATCAGGTTATTATATGTAGTGTCACATATCAACATTTGATACGAATTACAACCATGTTACAGATAGTGAAAACATAAACCATTTCTTTTGTTACATTTGAAAGAGAAATATTGTAATAGATGAACATTTCGAAAGAAATTATGTTTGATCAAAGGATGATACTACTATCGCTTTCTTGTTCACTCAATAGGCAAACTTTGGCATCCCAAGTATTTCTGTAATAAACAATGTCGAAATTAATTGACCCTATACTGGCCCTACCGTTGTTCAGTCTGATATGTCTGATATGTCTGATATGTCTGATATGTCTGATATGTCCGAAATGTCTGATATACATCGATTCATTCCTCTCTATATCATGCTTATTTCTCCTCACTTGATCCTCCTACATGCAGGCATAAGAATGTGAAACATAAATATTTATCTGTGATCAAATAAAGTCATTATTTGGATCAATATGAATCCATATAACTATAATTTTCCTCTCACATGTACAATTTCTAGAATAATGATATTGAGACGAGTGATCGAGTGGTTGGCACACTGAAATGTCATTCAGGAGACTGTGGCTCGATTCCTGCTATGGTTGACCATCCTAACAAGTTTTTTTTTCGTGTTTCACCTCTGTCGTTCAGGTCAATATTGGTATGGTTCCTTAACAACAGGCCACGACCGACTCCTTACCACTATCCAAAAACACCTAATAAAATAACCTTTCATCTCATCATCCCATCATCTCATATCCTTCACCGATGCCAATAGATCTTATTCATCAGTACAGTGCGATATATTAAGTATAAACTGATATACCGGTGGATAAATGAAAACATACAATGTTTCACTTTCTGAAATAATGTTGTTTTCATAGTGCAGTAGATTATAGTCATTATCACCGAGACGTGTGGCCGAGTGTTTTCTCTGTCGTTCAGGTTGATACTGGGATGGTTCCTTAACAACAGCGACCGACTTCTTCCCCCCATCTAAAACACCTAACAAAAATAACCTTTCATCCCATCATCTAATTCATCATCCGCCGACGCCAATAGATCGTAGCCATCAGTATAGTGCGTCGTTAAAACCCAGTATGAATAAAATGTAGTCATTATCACCTATTCAGATGGAAGAGCCAACGCTTATCAAGAATGCCTTTGACTGCATTCTATACGAACAGTTGGGAACTAGTAACTAGGGAACTAGTAGGAGACTGTTTTTCCGGCCAAGGCAGCGCTGGGGTGGTGGGTAAATCACAGACCATCGCGGCCGATAAAGAGGCAAGTTTTCTTATCAGAAATTATCTCATTAAAGAATCAACTGGGGTACAATTGTAAATTACTTGAATTTAATATAGGAGACATGAATCGAATTTCCAAGCGTCATGTTATAATGCAATACCTTAAACAATGGTGACCTAGCTAGATCTTGTTATGGTGCCAGACTATTTGTTTGAACGGTGTCGGGAATCGAAGTCCAATCTCAAGACAGATAGTCTAGCGAGTCGATGTCTGACGAACGGTTGGATCTACTGGTGTGTGTGTATAACGGCTGTGTTACTGGTTCAGACACATACAGTATTCGTGTGGAACAGATTTTACAGTAAACAATAATTTCGCTTGGCTATTGGTCAGAGAAACAGAGAGAATAACCGTCTTTTGCATTTTCTCTGTGTCCTGAATCGTATTATAATTCGATTCTCTATTTGACCAAAATAATTGTACATGTGCTTAGCAATGCGCTTTTTTGAAAAATTATTATGAAATGATTTTTTCAGTTCAATTTCATGATGACATGATACAATCTAGGCTTGAAATTCGTATCTTTTCTCACAGCACAGTGACGTGAGTACAATTGTCTGGAATACAGAAACCACCATGATTGAAGTATGTTCAAGTGATAGCCCTGATGGTAGTTATAGCTTTATACACTATTATGACTCAAATCTCGTTCAAAATGAAAATAGACAAGGAACCAACGATACGGATACATTTTCAAAATTAACAGCTAATAAATGGATTCATGGATTCACAAATTAATTTTATGACAGAAAATATGAATGTTCTTTCACATAACTGAGAAGAATGTGCTATCTTGTCATTACATCATCATTGGTTTCGAATAAATTGTATTTAATGATTGAAATATAAATTCGGGAGAGCAAATTTATTACATTAATTTTAATTGTGTCTGCAGGTAAATTTGCAATATGCTCCGTTCGTCTGTGATCCATTCAGTTTTGATTAGATACACTAAATATACTAGCTTTTACGATGTTTTCCCTCTCGGGGAGTATGTCCGTCAAGTGGTTTGTCCGTATTGTTTTATGCCCGTAGAGCCCATAGAGTGGTATGCCCAAATTCAGGCCGGACCATATCGGACAGAGTTGCGTTGGAGCGTTAGTGTTTTTACCCCGTATCAAAATGAATTAACAGACAGGATCATTTCAATTTATAAACATTGAAATGTTACTATACAATTGATTCTCAATTAAGTTGAATAATCAATCAGTAAGACCGTTTTGAAGCGGCATCTTCTGTTTGTTTCAAGACTTCGAGACGGTCTTGTCATCAAATAAGTTACATAATTATATGAGTTACGTGAATAAGTTACAAATATAGTCACATATCATTCAACTGGTACGTCTGTTGTGATAAATAATAGAAATATACTGACCCTACTCAACATCTTCACCACAGTACATGAATACATTATAACAATCCTGATTGAACTGAATATGGCTCAATGCTGGCCTGAATTGTTGTCACTAAGCACTACATATTCTCAACCAATCACAATTGCAATACAAAGAGATTCTGTGAAAAAAATAATACACACACAGATAGTGATTCTTCCTATAACTATGAAGATTCATAAATACGTATAATTGTCTGTATACCATTAAATTGATTCATCTAATTCTCTGTGTGCATCAGTGACGTGCAAGCAACAACTTTGATATCCTGACTGCGACGAAGACAAACTTAGTCAAGAAGCTTAAACAAAACAACAATCTCCTTCATTGTTACATACTATTTCCGCTTGCATTGAAATGAGTGAAAACATTGCAATAAGTGAACTCACCCAGGTGCTAAGTGACTGCGACGACCTCTTCCAAGAGCACATCGCTCCTTCGAACTCCTCAGACACAGGCACTAACAGTTCTCTGGCCACGAGGACCGAAACACCAAACGAAACTAATACCAACGGAGTGGCGAAGCAATACGGTTTGAACACAATCATAATAGATCCAAGAAATGCAATAAGAAATGAGTTAATCAATAGAACAAATGATCTTGTGAGATCAATAACCGATCAAGTTGAAACCGTTGCAGATCTCCCAATAACTGATTCAATTGTGACACAACCTTCCCGTTTCACTGTTCACGAGACAATGGAACGAATGGCTATATCGACCAATGGACAAGTACCCACCAGTGAAGACAAACAAGTAAAAGCAGTAGAGAAAAAAGATGTCACTGATGAGGAACTGACTGAGAACAGTCAGCTTTCAACTGACTGAGAACAATTTTTTCGAGGAGCCGGAATATCTGAAAGATACGCGGTGTGGTTTTGGACCGTTTAAACCCGAATGGATGAGGAGGCTGGCTAGTGTCAAGATGTATGTACTGATTCACGGGTTAATCGGTATGACCCAATTCGGGTTAGCATCGTATTTCGTAGGGACTATATCGACGATGGAGAAGAGATTCAAAGTTCCCAGTAAAACGTCAGGTAAGTGACAACAAACATGTACAAATATTTCAAATTGATAGCGTTCAACGCCTCGTCAGAATCTAGACTGTGAGGACTATGTCCATGACAGGTAGACATATCATGACGTAAGTCTGACACAAAACCAATTCATGTCATGTAGATGTTATATGCCATGTCGTTTATGGCTCGAGAATAAGTGGTAGATAAATGTGACACATTATCTCAGTCTCAGACAGATGCTGAAATTAAAGCCAGACTGGTATTGTTTGAAGTCTGGCTGTGGGCATAGATTTCTTGAAGAACGTCTGTTCACCCATCACTCGATCGTTTCATCACTACCCGCTTATTCATACCCCCATATATCCTGGATGTTGGTGGGGTCTTCTAGGGAAACCCACTCATAAAAATTATCAATTTTTGTGTCATTTATTGATGTATCAATGTTGAAATTGTATATTAAAAATTTGGAATTAGAGAAAAAGTTGAAAATCTCAAGATTTTTTTTTGATAAACTATTTGGAAAATACGTTAAACAACCAGTATGACGAAATCAGTGGATAGTTAGCATGATGATGTCAATTGATATATATTGGTTGATTGAACTTTCCTCTATAAGATACAGTGGCGTGCAGAGGTGAAAATAGCATAGGCGCAGACACCCTCTGATGGTCGTGGGTACCCTCCTCCCCCCCTCCTCCCTGTGAGAGATATGGGGCTTATATGTCGAGGGTGGAGCCCAAAGACCAAATACACAATAAGTCGATAACGAAACCCTCAATGAGGGTGTCTGTGACAGAGCCACAGCCACCGTTAGCCAATGTCGCCGAAGGCGATAAAAATTGATTTCTTGACTCACATTTCTCTTATTTTGAAGCGAGTTTTTGATGAATCTTCAGATATTCAGACCGCTGGATATCAACCACTTCCTGCTCCTTCCAATATATGTGTGGAACTTCAGAATTGAAAATCAGAAAATGCGATACTTGTGTAGATGAAATATCTAGATGAGCAATAACTCATCTGGATATGGTGATGACTCACCACAGTGAAAATTATATGTCGAGGGCGGAGCCCAAAACAGTCGTATACATAATAACAGAGTCCTTGACCAGGGGTCTGGGGCACAGCCTCAGCCGCCAGAGGCCAATTCGCCACCCCCGTGAAGTTGGCCCCGCACATGAGCCAGATGAAGGCGAACATTTTCGGGTATCTTGACTTACTCTTCTTTTTTTTTAGAGTCAGTTTCCATCAAATTCATAAGTACTTGGCAATTCTCAAGACCTATAGGCCTCGGTCCGCGCATCAAACATCTTTCACTAAGAACACAGTAGGCTATTTTTGAGCATCTTCAAACGTCACAATGCTGGAACGTGAAATATTTTAAAAATAATTGTTCGGAATGATGATGGCTATCACATGACAAAAATGTACCAAATTCCGTACATTTCGGTTCAGTCATCGAAAGTAATATATTGGTGAAAAGTGATATTTTTCGTCAACTCCTTCTCCTGCTTGCGCTGAGTTATAGTTGAACGGGTAAAACATGAACTGCTTGTTCAATTTGGCTGAAATTTGTTCGATGAGTATATGTGAGTGGGCCCTACAAAAGTGCCCTTTTTTTCAATACCCACTAAAACAAAACACTTTCTCTCATATCCTAAAAGACGTATTTCAAATTTCAATTCATTCTTCATCATTCTTCCATTTTCGAAGAGATTTCATCGATATTCGGTTCATAAATGTATCAAGAACATTCAAATCGATTGTGTTTCAGTCAAAGTTCAATATGTAGCCAAAATTGAGAAAAATTGGAAAAAAAGTCTGAATTTTGATCTGATTCAAACTTATTGATTTTAAGTTGTGATATCGAAGGTGTGATGCCCATAAACATGAAAAAAATATGTTTCATGAACAGCTCGCGATTAAAGTAAGAATAATTTGTGAATTCAAGAAGATAATTTTGACACCATGAGGTATTTGTGATTGTGAACTGTTTCTGAACGCCAATAGATCGTAGCTAACAGTATAGTGCGTCGTTAAAACCCAATATATAAAAAAACTGTTTTTGAAAAAATACTAATATTCTATACAGTACCTGTGTGCTCGCCTTGAGCTCGTCTTTAGCTTTCCATACCACAAGTTATGGTTCATAATCCCGTATCGTTTGGCTTAATCGGGGGATTTCAAACACATCTGCTGAGGAAATAATCATGACGATATTGCAATTAATTCAACATTTGATTATAGCCATATATACCGATGGATGGGCAACAGCGTTCCAGAGCTGTGCAACCAGCCATAGATTGAAAATAATAAATGAGCTGGAATACCGCGGTACAAATAACATCTCTTTCTTGTACATCTTGATATAATTACATTACGCATTCAACGTTCAATGGAAATCGAATACCGGTACTTTACAACCTTTCTTTGCATAAAAACAGAAAAGCATAATGCAAGTGTTCACGTAATGTTTTTGCGCAGATTTTTTCTGTCTAAACCTGTCTCTTGGAGAATATTACGCACAAAGCGGAAAAAACAGTTTTCTTGATCAAGAAAACCTGAGGATCACAATAATCCGATTCAAAATACAATTTGAACTTTATTCACCATTCGAACAAAACTGAAAAATCCAACATTTTACCCTCATGTTTCCTAGCTCTGGAGAGAGTCTGCATACGGAATTAGCACGAGTTGCATATCTGTAGAGCTGAAATCGAATATGTAACTGATGACTTTGAACCCCGGAATTAAAATTGAAACCAAGAGTCCAGGACGATGATTATTTTTGCTTGAGGACCCCACCAACAGCTAGGTCATTCAGGGGTACGAATGAGCAGGTGATGAAGTGATACTACAGACTTCATACAGCTCACAAATAAAATGTTATCGACGTTATATACCAATCGAAGCACCTTGCATAAGCTTATACTATTTCACGAACATCCAAGTATCAAAAGTTATTCAGATGAGCGTAGCGAAGTCTCCATCCCACTCTTATTGGGGTTTGTCTGTGTGTTTTTGTTTTTTTGTTTGTAAGCACTCCACAGGTCGCAGGGGTTGACTGATCAACATGAAACTTTTTTTTTGTATACGGAAACTCATCCAACTTAGATTTGTATAGTTTTTGGAATGAATCGATCGGACCGATTTTGAGAAAAATCATCTCAAAGTTTCTAAAAACCCCATAAGATTTGGCTGGGCGGAAAATGTTGAAAAATAAATTCTCTCCAAATGGAATGAAATTTTCTACAAATGTGTATACATGAATTTTACACATTATCACGCTTTTGTATGCAATTCCAATCAGCCGTTTTGAAGAAAAAAATAACTGATCATATTCATCAAATATATAATAAAAATTGTGACAGAATCAAGTTGTCAAGATTCACTGCTTTCTAGATTCAAGAGTTGACCAACAATTAAGTATTTTTTATATGCGTCAAGGTGTGTAGAATACCAGAGTCAATGAAGTTGCAAGAGTAGAACTACTTTAACGACTTTTATAGCTTATTCAGATATCAAGGTGTGTAGAATACCAGAGTCGATAAAGTAGCAAGGGTAAAACTACTTCAAGGACTTGTATACCTTATTCAGATATCTCGCTTATCTTACAACACATATTTCGCGTTTGACTAGTGTTGATGATCTAGATAATTAGTTTTCCCTCATACAGTTCCTAATCTGGATAATTTCAATGTAACCATCATTACATCAACAAAAAATCAAGATTATTCAATTGAAATGTGTGAAAAATATGTAGTTTTCTATGTATGCTCTGCTTATACGTTTTCAACCACTCCGATATGCGCACTGTTTTTCATATTTTTTTAATCAAGCAATGCTCTCTGCTTCTCGTACAAGTTTGGTTATTTGGGGGATGAAAGTTACGCACTACAGCATTGTGAGATGAAACGATGACAAAACAAAAGCAACGCCCACATGAGATTCATACCTAACTTCATAGATGAATTGAATAGTAAATAAAGTCCCATATATTATAATCATGGGAAGTATCCTGGACCTTCAACACGTACTAGTACGCGCGTTTAATGTAGATTAGTTACTTCATCTAGGTATATATTCATCGTTCAACTTTCATAACTTTCTATCATAAATATTTTCTCCAATTGGTTGTGAAGGTATAGGGGGTGGAACCACCCAGTTTTTGATAAAGTCTGCACGCCACTGATCAGATAAGCAAAATCTCATCAGTATACCTATAACCATTTTTGATACAAGTGAATAGTTTCTGTTTTATCTTGATATAAAACCAAAAATGGCTTGAATTTCCTTGGTCTTGTATGCCAAGCGCATGTGATTGAACTGTTTATTTTTAGTTCAGCCCGAAAGCAGTTGTTTCACAAACACATCGATACCATACACGATAAAATCTCTCAAGAAGTAATCAAACTATATAAATAACGTGACCATGCTTAGTGACCATTTTCAGTGTCAACTAAAGCATAAACAATCGTGGTGGCTTTCTGGATGAACGTATTGTTGTGAAATTGCTTCACACCGTGCAGAGAAGAACCTTTTGAAATATTGTCAATCGATAACAAACATTCACAAAATGTTCACAAACCATCACCCAAGTGGGAAAGTTCTTCCCTACGAAGATTGGGGACGCCTCAAGCACCGTTATTTTCCTAAGAACAATAATCATACATCTAGAATGTGCACATACTCGTCGAGAGCATTGTTCTGGCCCGGTTTCAGAATGAATGTAGTTATTAGTTGTTGAAAATGAATATTGCGAGGGCCAAAAATATTGTATTTTCACAACGGACTGCTATTTTTCTCTATAAGAGTAGAACAGAAAACAAGATAACATCAGATAGATTTGTAATTGAGTGAAAATTCCCATTGTGGCGTCATACATATTAACTTTTTGTAAAATGAAAAAGTCCATTCAATAGAAGTCAGTATCTCACATTATATTCCATACTTATATTATGAGTTCATGACCGAGACGCGTGGCAGAGTGGTAACACACTGAGCCGTCATTCGGGAGACCGGGGCTCGATTCCCGCCATGGTCGACCATCCTGACAGGGTTTTTTTGTGGTTTCTCTCTGTCGTTCAGGTTGATACTGGGATGGTTCCTTAAGCCACGACCGACTTCTTCCCACCATCCAAAACACCCAATAAAATGACCTTTCATCCCATCATCTCATTCATCATTCACCGACGCCAATAGAACGTAGCCATCAGTAGTGCGTCGTTAAAACCCAATATAAATATGAGTCCATGAGAGTGGATTTAGCCAAATATAACTTTTTTTTATGATTACTTTCGAATGGCTTACAGGATCAAAATTACGATACGGGAAAATCCATTTATTTTGAATACCTGCAAGAAGGTATAAGTTATGACTATTTAACTCGTGTCGCATAATTGTCAAGCGTATGCAGCTTAAAAAAACATTTCTCACATGTGAATGCTTGACAACTATGCGATATGAGCTCAATTCAATTCCATTCAATTTGATAAAATTGTATTCGCACATAATACATGAAAAATATAGTTCAAAAATACAAAATACAGAATGGAAATAGACATTTATATGTGTGAAGCCCGTGTGAGGATAATACCTTGTGTGCGGGCTGGCTAATGAATGAATAATTGAATGATACATTCAGCAGACAGACATGCACATTCGAATGATAATAACAATAATTAGACGAGCTTTAGCGAGGATTCAATTTGACATAGGTCTACTGAAAAAAATTGGTGTTCGTTTTTATGTTTTTTTTATGTTTTTTTTGTCGGTTCTCCACAGGTTAAACGGTATCAGCTATCGACTTCATACTTTTTTTCATTATGGTTCCTCATCTAGCTTAGATTTGTATAGTTTTGTGGCATCATCGGGTGGTAACTTTTATTTTTATGAATTTTAGAAATTTCAAAAATACCCATTAGAATAACACGGCGGAAAAAAATTGAAAAAATTTTATTTTCAAAAGAATTGAATTGTGTGTGGAGTGAATAACATCTTGATGCACATTTATGGAAATTCTCAGCTTCATCGGGTCAGCCATTTTGAAGAAAAAAGATGAAATGTGCTAAATTGATACCACTCGAAGCCGTTTTTACTCATTTATAACTAAAATGTTACCCAATTGGCGAATTTAGGCAAAAGTTTCGCAATGAAGTCGACATACTATCACTTTCCGCTCGTCTAACAACGCGTATATAGCGTTTTCCTAGTTCTGGTAAAATAAATCCATATCAACGTCATGATATACCAGTGGTGGAAACTGAATTATTTGGATGTTTATGTCTCAGTTTATTATTATCATTATTCATTCAGAGTCCACGTGTGCTATCATACCTCACATGAATTTACACAAAAATCTCTACCTGATTGGATAATCCAATTGGGCCCAGTTTTACGAAACTGGATTGAGCAATAGCGGACTAACTTGTTAGACGAGCTTTAGCGAGGATTCAATTTGACATACTGAAAGAAATTGGTGTTCGTTTTTATGTTGTTTTTTTTTCATGTTTTTTTGTCGGTTCTCCACAGGTCAAACAGCTACAAATATCAACTCCAAACTTTTTTTCATAATGGTTCCTCATCTAACTTAGATCTGTATAGTTTTGTGGCATTATCGGATGATAACTTTTTTTTTTATGAATTTTATACATTTCAAAAATACTCATTAGAATAACACGTCGGAAAAAAAGAATATATTTTTATTTTCAGAAAGAATTAAATTTTGCGTCAGGTTGAGTTACATTCTGTTACACATTTCTGGAGACGTTATATATATATATATATATATATATATATATATATATATATATATATATATATATATATATATATATATATATACATATATATATATATATATATATATATATATATATATATATTTGAATATATATATATATATATATATATATATATATATGTATATACATATATATTTATATATATATATATATATATATATATATATATATATATATATATATATATATATATATATATATATGTATATATATATGTATATATATATATGAGTATATTCATATATATATATATATATATATATATATATATATATATATATATATATATATATATATATATATATATATATATTTATATATATATATATATATATATATATATATATATATATATATTCATTCATTCATATATAATATTCACAAAAAAAACTTGAAGTGGGAATGAAATTATGTTACATTTTGACAATTATTTTGAGCAATTTGAAATTGTTTATAAATTCGGACTTGAGGTTGAAACCCGTCTACTGAATGAACAGATCAGTGAAATACCGAGATCCAGCTGAATGTGTATACGATCAACTGTTTTTCCGCGGTATTGTGCGGCGCCAAACGTCGGACATACGAACTAGCACACTTCGGTGTGAAACTTTCAGTTTTCGAGATTTTAAATGACTTTTAATCAACAATTACATCTAATGATCCTCCCACAAGATAAACAGCATCAAAATATCCGTATTTCCATACGAAAGTTTTAGTAAGAGTTTATTTTGGTGGTAAGGCCAAGTTAAGATGGAGGTGCCGTGAAATATTGTTGAACGAAAATTAGAAATTCGTAGGGGGGCAAAGTGTATCTCGTCGGCTTTTCGTGGAAGAATATAGCGGTGAACGGAATTGAGTTAGGATAAGTTTAACGCGTCTTTTGAACATAGGTTACATCGGCGGAAACCATGCGGAGGACGTCGGTGGCGTCGCGACGCCTGGAACACATTCACGCTCATAATTCGTCAACGACACGTGTGACGAAAAAAACAAAGAGACATCTTATTATAGAAGATTTTAAGACAAGTCAAACGGTACCAAATTCGATACACTCACCCAATTTACACAAATATTACATTAATTTAAAATTGAATTTGATGTAGCGCATATTGAAATAAATATATATATATATATATACATACTTACATATATACAGTTTGTATGGATAGTTTTAAGTATATTGTCACAGTAGTCAGTTGACCACTGTTTTTCTAGCAAGCATCATGTTTGTTCTATTCTAATCGACCATTAACCACTGATCAACATCGATCCAACTGATTGCTCCGACGTCTGTCGTTAGGGAGAATGAACTATACATTTACCTAGTCAGCGTAAATGGCCCTACCGACAGACCGGATACATAGCAACAGCAAGTGAGGTGTGTGTATAAATGCGTGTGTGATAAGAGTACTCGGTCTCTTGAGAAGACACCAGACGACGTGAGGGACAGGGCCGCTATTAACATCTTACGCGTGCCGCTGTCCCCGATCGACGTACTCTCCTGGGCAAAGTTTCACCGTGGGCTAAGTATCGGTCCAGTTGACCATTTTAATTTCTTTCCTGAATTGTAAGATCGTCGGTCCACTGTAGATGCATTTTTCGTCAAATGTCAGATTTATTTTCAACCGTTTCAATCATCTTGTTTTGTTTCTAAATCACCATCAATAAATATCTACTGTCCTTTTAATTACTGTTTACGTCACTTATACCTTCACGATCCTTCAACCAACCTCTCACTATTCAAAAGTAAGCGCTACTATTTCTAAATTATTGACTACACCCCTCGTCTAAATCTATTCAGAACCTGGCATCCAAATTTCGGTTGTAACAATATGTTGGTGGCTGACAGAACAGCAAAAACCAACAAAACTAAACTAAGAATGAAACGACGGCGAAGTTACTTACATCACAGGAAAGGGAAGAAAAGAAGAAATAAGAATATAAAATAATAATGAAAGAAAAATGTATATTAAACACGAAATTAATAATCCAACTTCGGAATGTGGATGAGATGACGAAAACCTAATAATATTGCACTGTATACAATAGTATAGATATTACCTGTGCTATGTTGACACAGGTAAAACCAGTCTATCGCAGAATAACACGGTATGCGGGAGCGAACGAAAAACACGTCCGACCCCGACGAGAGCTCGTGTCTGTGTTTTTTTTTTTTTTTTTGATAAACGATACGGGGCTAAAAAAACTAGTTCCTCTAGCTAGGGTATCAATTTCTACCACTGGAGTTCTAAAAATAACAATAATAACATATTCGTTAACAAATAAGGCAGACTGAAACAAAACATAATGACGGTTGTAACGTAAAATTAAGCAATATAAACACATCTCAATCTCGCTCATTCATTGACAAGATTTGAGAAGAAAATGTGTGTGTGTGTGTGTGTGTATGTGTGTGTGTGTAAGATTGAGAGAGAGAGAGAGGCATATGTTTCATAATTTCATACCATTATAACAGTTAACAATAATATTTTCAAAATATTAAAACATCAAAAAATAAATGACCTCGGAAATTTGAAAAGATTGAAAAAATATGATCAGAGGTTTGTTTATAATAATTATTTATATCTCAAATTATTTCAAACGTATGTCAAATATTGTCTCATCAAATCCATATCAATTCATGAATGACCACATGGGATCGAGCTTGCTACTCAATAAAACGAGACAATAGTAAAAAAGATAACATAGAAATAATACAAGGAAAATTGAAATAATTTAACGAATTCAAAAATCAAGAATGAAAAGAAATCAAATGTAGTTGTTGATTGAAAAAGATAGATAATATTGAACCACTTTATATCATCATAAAAATGATTACACAAACACACTGCAACAGATACACGTCCAAATAAAATGTGAACGAAACATACTTCGTACTTTCAACACATTAAGCCCGTTTTGTTTCCTGGATGACTGGTTATCATAAGTCCAACATTGTTATCTAATCTCGATGTCGAATAAGGTTTAATATCGGTGGAAATAGCGAGGTTTTGGATGTGTAACTAATCAGTGGAATAGCTGGTGTTATCAATATTAGTCAGCCATTCCAGGTGGCCTAGGAGCGTCCTATCATCTTGCTTGAAACAAACGTGTCAGCTTCCAAACCAGAGATGCACTACAAACATTCGTACAAGTAAGATAGAAAAGCATCATAATCTAGTAATAAACAACATCAAAATCGAAAACGAGTAGTGAAATAATGGGTTTCAATTCAAATGTGGTCACCACTTATACTATACTATTGTACTCATGTTGATTTAAATTATTATATGTAGAGTTCAAATGGAAATGTGAAAAAATGACTTCTGAGCTATCGAATGAACATCATTATCATCATTATTATTATACATATGAAAATGGACGTATGTTTTATTGTCTTTTACTGCTTCAAGTCAACATTGGGAGAGAAATGAAATGCATTGGCTCATAGCTCCCAACAAATCCTAAACGAGTTATTATTGAATTAGAAATGATATAATCTTGAAACAAAATTTGAAGATCCTTGGAGACCATCAATTTGATCTGTCAATTAATAACATCCACAATTATGACCCTGCTTAATAAAAAGCGAAGGTCATTGTACCACGGATAGTTTATAAGCATTTTATTGGATTTGTCCACTTTTGGACTTGGTTAATTGTCATTTGGTATCTGATCAAGGTGAGAAAAGCATTGCCAAACTACTGTATCTATATTCTAATCCTTGACAAGTACCGGTGTGACGGGTGGTCGAGTGATACCACACTGAACCGTTATTTAGGAAATCGGGGTTCGATTCCCGCCATGGTCGACCATCCTCACAGGGGTTTTACGTGGTTTCCCTTTGTCGTGCACGTCAATACATGTTTCATTTACAACAGGCCACGACCGACTCCTTCCCACTATCCAAAAACATATCTCATATATCATTCACCGACGTCAACAGATCGTAGTCATCATTACATTGCGTCGTTAAACCCAATATAAATAAAAAATAGACAAGTGCCGGGCGAATATCATTCAATATATTTGAGACGATGCATATTATTCAACATGGCTATTCGTTGGGCTGGAAGTAGGTTTTAGATTAGTTTTAGTTTGGATTAAACTATTTTAGGATGTTTGTTATAGGTTATAGGTTAGTTAGTTCGGGTTGGGTTGACCAAGTCAGTTATAATGGGTTTATTCAGTATTGTTCATAAGCTGCGCGCAACAACAACAACAACAACAACAACAACAGCAACAACAACAACACAAAAACAACAACAACGACTAAAACAACTACAACAACTGCGTCCGCAAATGGGGACATAGACCGATGTAATAGCTGATGTGCGATTAGCGATTATTTCAATGTGCATGGTATCTCCATTCAATTTGAATACTTCTCGGGGAGTTAGCGGCTCTAGTTATATGACCAAGGTGGTGTCTACACCGCGAGGAAGTCGAATGACACTTCCAATTCATAAATCTGTTGTGAAGGTGAATGGTTGAGGATATCAGATGAAAGTACGTGGGATGAAAGAGGCGAGGAAATATCAGATGAAATGGTCAGGTGTTTTTTTGAATAGTGGCAAGAAAATATGTGTGGTCTGTTTTTGAGTTATGATCTCAATATGAGGAGGTAAACCACGATAAACCACAGTCGGGACCAAGGTGGGAATCTCAGCCCAGTCTGTGGACCAGGATAAACAACCATGCTACGATGTGCGCGCGCACAGGGTACGCAGGTCGTATACCTAATGCACCACAAGGAGAGGGATACGAACATTTTGTACTCAATTATCTCTGACAATCTTCACAGAATAACATATCCTGCACCAGGGTAATTTGTAAAAACCTATAATATCATTTCTAATTCCTTTACATTCTAGCAAACATCCTGCGGAGTGAAATTGAAGCCTTCCCTATTCCCGGGTGATTGTGTACATTCATGCCTTCAATTATGTTCCAGGAGTATAGGGGTTCTACGGCTAAGGGGTTCCAGGGGTATAGGGGTTCTACGGCTAAGGGGTTCCAGGGGTATAGGGGTTCTACGGCTAAGGGGTTCTAGGGGTATAGGGGTTCTACGGCTAAGGGGTTCCAGGGGTATAGGGGTTCTACGGCTAAGGGGTTCCAGGGGTATAGGGGTTCTACGGCTAAGGGGTTCCAGGGGTATAGGGGTTCTACGGCTAAGGGGTTCTAGAGGTATAGGGGTTCTACGGCTAAGGGGTTCTACGGCTAAGGGGTTCTACGGCTAAGGGGTTCTAGGGGTATAGCCGTGATCATTATTCGAATTTCAGCTAACATGTGAGCTCATGTCTGCACTAATGTTGAGAGCATATTGGGGTAACATGCAAGGCTCTTTTTAGAAAATGTATTTTCATTTTTTTTTTAAATGAGCCGCATCATTTAAAATGTCCCTAATGTCAGAAGGAAACCATGAAAAACCATGACGGGAAACGAACCTAGGCCTGGAAGATGGTTCAGTGTACTAGCCACTGCAGGCTACCGTATCAGTGCTTTGCCCACTCAATATATTTGTATTTATATTGGGTTCAACGACGCACTATACTGATCTATTGGCGTCGGTGAACGATATATGAAATAGTGGGATGATGAGATGAAAGTTTTTTTTTATCAGGTGTTTTTGGAGAGTAGGGAGGAGTCAGTCGTGGCCTGTTGTTAAGAAACCATCCCAGAAATGACCTGAACGACAGAAGGAAACCACAGAAAGTTCCTGTCAGGATGGTAGACCATGACGGGAATCGAGCCCCGTTCTTCTTATTGACGGCTGAGTGTATTAACCACTCAGCCACTCACCTCAGTCCACTCAATATATAGTTAACAGCCTGACCCCTCATGTTTGAAACATGAGGGTCAACACCATTGCCCACTTACGTTTTATCATTTTTATAAATCGCTAGTCTGCCGTGTTGAATGATTTCTTGGTACTCTTGCAACCCTTTCCCTCCCCTTCCTTCTTCCCTCCTTCATTCCTTCCTCTCCCTCCCCCTTCCACTCTCCTCATCAACTCTCGTCGACACGTGCTGGGATGCGCGCGCACCAGCGTTACGAACACACTCTCGCACTCTCAGACTCTCAGACAGATCTATAGAAAACTCTATGTATAATATGTGACGAATGAACGAAGTCTTCTGAAAGTATATTTGTCGTGTATTCCGTACAGTTTCTACGAGCTATATTCTCATTACACCCACCTGGTAGTGCTTGGTACCCGTCAACGCGGAGACAACGACTCTGAGGCCAATACCCGTTATCTTGCATATCGCCAGCTTTCTCCAGCCAGATCAGATAGCAAAAAGAAAGAGTGAGAAAGTTAACTGGGCAAACGCAGCATATGGGTTGTAAGATCAGCGATACATCTATATGAAGTATAATCAAAAACTCTACACACCTTGACTCTATAAAATATACTCTATTCGGTAAATATCGAATCTGGAAAGCCGTGAATGTCAGGAATGGTACTGTTATTATTTATATCTATTTGTTGAATGAAAAAAATGATCAATTTACTTTCTTCAAAACAGCTGATTCAAATCGCGTACAAAATTGTACGTTAATTGTTGTTCGTTTGTTTTATTTGTTGAATGAAAGAAATCATGAAAATATTAACTTCAGAACGGCTCATTCGAATTGCGTACAAAATTGTAACAGTGTGTAGTATCATGATATGTTCACATTCAGAGGAAATTTAATTTTTTTAAAAGATTTTATTCATGCAATCTTTCGCTCAGTCAAATATCTTATGGAGTTTTTAGAAACTTTGAGATGATATTTCCAAGAAATGGACCAACCGATATAAATCCAAAACTACACAGTTCTAAGTTGGATGATTCTACGTGTACAGAAAAAATGTCATGTTACTCAGTCGAAGCGTGCGACCTGTGCAGTAATTACAAATAAACAAAAATAAAATAATGGAAAACACAGACGAAGCTCCATAAAAGGGGGATGGAAATCTTCGCTATCGCTCATCCAATTATGTTTTCAGATCACATTTCTGTCTATGTTTCCACTAATAAAAAAGTGAGCATATTGGTTTCAACACCCAACTACATGTAATTGGCACTATATTTATAGCATATCTATAAAATGTATTCTCAAATCTCAGTAATGTGCCGTACCTATACTGAAAAGTCCCGGAGACGTCTGTGATCACAAGCTACTGATGCCACAATATCACCAATCGTAATGTTCACTGCGTAAATCGATAGCGCGAGATAAAAATAGGTTGAGATTAGTAGGTGTTATCGGTATTATGACTTGTGTATGGGTTGCGTCCGACTCAGTCGATCCCACAAGGAAGGTACACTGGCGGAGTGTGTGTATATATATATATATATATATTTATATATATATATATATATATATATATATATATATATATATATATATATATATATATATATATATATATATATATATATATATATATATATATAAGATTCTTCAAACTTTCGCGTTCAATATTATGAATACACATTGTTTTGGGGTTATAACGCGTATAATGAAAACAGAGACAAATCCAAATATAAATATGTTTTAGAACATATTTATATTTGGATTTGTCTCTGTTTTCATTATACGCGTTATAACCCCAAAACAATGTGTATTCATATATATATATATATATATATATATATATATATATATATATATATATATATATATATATATATATATATATATATATATATATATATTATATATTATATATATATTGTATATATATATATATATATATATATATATATATATATATATATATATATATATATATATATATATATATTTATATATGAGTTTCTATCAAAACACTACCGAGAGTACGGTCGGTTAATTACCACTTGGGCACAGTATATACCAGTAGCAACCAATGATTATTCATGAGAATGAATATTGTTCTGATGATATAGTAGGATTGATATTATCATGAAGTAATATTTTCGATATCCGTAAGATTATTTACAAATAATTACATAGTGAATGATTCATATACTTTAGAGAAATAATCTACTACACAATAACAAGGTATTGAACAAATCAACTGGCTAAATGAAACAGGTGCATTAACTTACTCCCCCCCCCCTCCTTCCCTCCCCCTCATTTGGAATGTGTATTTTTTTCTGGAGTTATTGAAATGTGTTCGTTTTGTGCTGGCATATGTGCTATATACAGAACCGTTCTGTGCTGCTACTATTTTTGAGTTATTCCAAATGTATTGTGTTCGCCTCCTACCCCCCCCCCCCCCCCCTATCTCGTTACCACCCTCAGACTAGATTTGGATTACAAAATAAGGGGCGCCTGAAGAGAGCACACTGCAATACGGATAGTAAGAGTGAACGTGGACTTGACGTGTGTAGTTGAAAAGAGGATGTGAAAGTGAATGGAGAGATTCGAGGAAACGATCAAAACCTGACCCCAATAACCCTAACCATAACTCCTCTGTGCTCTAACCAATTCCTCGAAATAGTAGCTCTTATGGCATTATTACACGCCGAAGCCACGTTCACTCGTGGTAGTGTCCGTATTCCGGTATACGCTCTTCAGCGCCCCCAAAAATGAACGATAGCGGCACAAAACAATTTTCAACAGTACATTTCTGCACGAATCGAGCACATTTCAATGAATCTTCAGAAAAAATACACATTTCAAGCAAGTGGTGCACTTCAATAGAACAACTGAAGAATTCTTGAGCGTGAAGGTGTGGACCAAAGATTGTGGTGTGAAACCTTTTGTCTTATAGAGATTAGATTAACACAAATTTTGACCATATATGAGTGATTTCTAAGGACAAAGATTGAACCTCTGAATAGTCAATGGGGGTCGCTTCTAGTGAAATATCATTTTTTGGTAATAACTTTCGAACGGTATGAGATATCAAAATTCTAATAAGAAGGAAATACAGTTTTTTTCAATTACTTTAAAATGGTAAACAATATAACTATCTAGCTCATAAGCCATAATTGTCAAGCGTATACAGCTAGAAAATGTGTTACTTTTAGCTGCATACTCTTGATGATTATGGGATATGAGTTGAATGGTTATAACCCATACCATCATGAAGGTACCAAAAAGCCTGTGTTTCTCCCGTATTAAAATTTTGATATCTCATACCGTTCGAAAGTTGAAACCAAAAAACTGACATTTCGCTAAATCGACTCCCATAGACTCTCAAGGCCAACACGAGTATGTGATTTACTGTCTCATTATGTATTTTGAATTGTTTACAAAAGTCGGTAAATAAGTTCATAATTGCACCCCTTGCACCCACAAATAAACCAACCCCTCTTGGCATTGTGTTCCTCTGTTTAGTACGGGACGACCGGGTTGTCTATCAGTTTCTTCTCTAGATAATAATCTGTTGAATTTTTTCAGTTCTTGAACCTGATCTGAATGGCTGGTAGAGGCTGCACCGAGCGACAATGATCACCACGTGGCTCGTGCTCCTAGCTGTTCTGTCTAGCGCCCCGTCGACTTGGACAGCGTGTCCGACCCGCTGCACCTGTTCAGATCAACCAGCTACAGTCAACTGTGTCCTGGGGGAACTGTATGACTTCCCACAGGATCTGCCATTAGAGGTGAGTGGACTTTAGGTCATGGCAGCCCGCAGACGCTGTTCATCGGGCCATCGGCCTATATCAGCACATGCGGACGTTGTTGTTGTTGTTGTTGTTGTTGTTGTTGTTGTTGTCATTGTTGTTGTTGTTGCTGTTGTTGTTGTTGTTGTTGTTTTTGTTGTTGTTGTTGTTGTTGTCGTCGTCGTCGTTGCGCGCCGTCGAAACTAACCAGGGTAACCCAATCTAGCTAGCTTGATCAACCTAAACCTATCCAAACTAATCTAGACTAACTAACCTAACCAAACAAACATCCTGAACTAATTTAATCCAAACTGAAGCCAATTTGAAACCAACTTCCGGCTTGAACAATAGCCACTTCGAAGATGAATAAGCACATTTTGTTCGCACTGGTAGGGTGATAGTTTGAAGCACCTTGAGAGACTGGCTGACCAATACATGTAATAGTGTTTTATAAAAATTCTCTGTTGGTGTGAAGCTAGCATAATTAAATGTAAAAAGAGTGAACAGAAATGTATTCCAAAAGCTACTGCCTTGAGAGTTCACAGCCCGAAAGCTTAGCGTTGAAAGCACTTCCGACATGGAATTTGTTGGTTCAATCCCAAAGTTTTTTTCTGAGAAATATCTTGGAAATTGAACAAAAAGTGAAAGAATAACTTTTCAAACTAGGTCTACAAGCTAAGAATTTCATTATTCGTATTAAGAACAATCGCGTCCTTATCAAGGTCCCAGTATTTTCTGATGACATGAAAGATGGTCCATGTGAACACCTTTTTTTGGACGCAATCTTTCAAGTGTGCAACGCTCAATATATCCTGGAAGTAACTGAGATGAACATTAGGAGAAATTACCAAAACTCTCCATTCTTGTCACTGTTTCATGTAAACAGTGGCGTGATGACCTATCTTATTTTGGTGCCCAGGCACCGGTACGAAAAGGGGTGGGTGGGTGGGTTCCCTGCAAGATGGATGTAATAATCTAAGCAAACAAAATAATATCTGCTGTCGTAAAGTCACAATGAAGTCACACTGTTGACGCGCTAATAAGGTGCAACTACATAGGGGTAGGGGTATGATGTTCTAGATACATCAAAGAATAGGTGTGCGGTATGAGACCGCATGACATGACGTTAATAATCTCGTATTTAATGTTCATCAAAACTACTACGTTAACCGTAATATTAGCTTGAACTCGTAACATCTAGCTTAAGGAGTGCCTATATTCTTGGTTTTTATTTCCCTAGTAACATAATAATTAATTGTTGCTTTTATTTGTAAACTTAATTTGGATTGTTGTATCGATGCCGACTCTTGGTGGACAAGTGCCACCTGACACCTGAATCAAGTATCACCAGATTCGATCGAAAAATAATGAAATGGGGGAGTTGTGATTTGAACAACTCAAAACTGGAAACTGCATAGTGTGTGGGATAGATCAAACCGGGTCCAACCGACAAACTGTCAATCGAAGCTTCGTCTCTTGTAGGTAGCCCAAACTGCTTCAGTATTAAATTAAACGGAATTATCATGTGTTTGGAATGTAAGTTCGAAACTTACTGCTGTCGATAGTATTTGATACATGGAGACTGATACGCTAGTCGAAATTGACAGTTCGAAACAATTGATCGTTAGTAGTCAAAGATTGAAAGACGGGTAATTCCCCCATACGTGAAAGTATATGTTCGCCTCTTTGTCATATACTGCGCGTTAATACTAGAGGAAATCACAAGAATCACCCCCCCCCCCTCTCTCACTCTCTTTATTATCTGATGCACTAGTTCGCTTCACACTCTACGCCTCTACGGAGTCAATTTTCCAAGAACATGTTATCTCGTATCATAATATCGCGACTGAAGGTTGCTGACGACCTAAGACGAGATATAGCTATTAGCTACTATACGAGACCTGGGGATGCATTCCTGTACAATTAAGTTAATACCGTGTTGAACCCGGTTTTAGAGAGGTTCGACTTCGTATTCCTGTACGAGTTTTATAGTAGGTTTAAGGGAAGCGTAGGTTAGTACGTCGGTAAAACAGTTTTTTGACAAATGTTGTTTGGCTAAAATGCTAAAATGCTATTTTTGTCTTCGCGACCTTATGTACGCGCGATCATTTCACGACACACGATATTATTGCCGCGAGATTATTGCCCGCGGTCTTATGTCCGCGCTCTCTTAGCCGCGATCATATTGCCGGCTACCAGTTTTGCTAGTGTTCAAATCGGAACATTTCCACGGAATGCTTGAGACTTGGTCTTATCTCTGTTTCCCTCTGATATAATCTTGCATAGTGCATAATAATTAGCTGTGTATTATGACTGGGATCTGGTATCATTGACTGACGCAGAACATTATCATTGAGCCATAAACAAGAGACCTTTCAATTCAAGTAGCAAACCTATAATTATATACTTGACTGGAATATACGAGTGTGAAGATTAAGGTGAATGTTTATTATGTATCGATAATATTTTAGAAGATACTTCTCTGATTCTGAATGATATCAAGCAGATTCACTGCAAAATGTTCATCCGGAGTCACTACGATCGTTGATATATTTGCACTAAAATTGTTATTCTGCGAGTAGGTCCATTTTAATCAAGAATGATATGTCATGAACGGATATTTAGTAATAAATGAATCTTAACAATTACTAACTGAGTCGCCCTTGGTAGCTCGGTCAGCTGATGGCACCGCTTCAGAAACTGAAGTCACCGTTGAGTGGTGGATTCGGGTCCCGCATAAGGCATGAGTTTTTGTAAACGTCCTTTCACTAATCATCACTTCATAGTTTCACTTTCATTATCACCTGCTCATTCGAACCCCCGTGTAACCTAGCTGTTGGTGGGGTCGTTAAGCAAAAGTCATCATCATCATTACTAACTGAGTGTTCAACCATGGAGTTGTCTTGTTATGGAGGTCCAACTCAGCGACGAGCCATGTACTTCCTGTTACTTCCAGAAGGGCGGCCATGTTCTTAATTCAACTGCCAGTTGGAGCTACTCCTACGTTGGTATTTCAGCAAGGCCTTCTTTATCATAACATATTAGGTAATGATATAGAAGGCCTTTAGTAATGATATAGAAGGCCATGATTTCGGTTACTGAATATAAAACAAATTTCTGTAGGCCCACACCTGACAACAATCAGTTTGAACAGTGAACATGGCCGCCGTTACCCACTATTTGAAGTGATCAAGTGGGTTGAGCTTTTAACACGGAGTTATACCTCATAACAATACAACTCCATGGTTTGACAATTGAGTATAGCTGGGCTCTTGTTCTTGAGATTTGTGATATGTGAGTCGTGATTTGTGGAGTGAGATGAGATAACTTTCTCATTTCACCATTCCATCTCATTTTTGGTCGTTCTGCTATTTCCGAGTTGAAAAATCGTGAAACATGAAAATGGAATTATTCATATTATATGAGAGATACCCTTCATGAGGCTAGCAGATTATAGCCAATGGCAACCCCTTGAAAATGTAAACAAATGGGATACACTGCCGTCTCTAGTTAATTATCCTAGTGGCAGTGATGCAAAGCCATCTCGAGTGCTATATGCACGATATTTTACAAATCACTTCGATATTTATTTCACTAACCAAATGGGTGGTGAGATTTCCAAATGGAATGTGGAATGACATGAAGTTGGAAATAATCATTTCAGGAATATGAATCAGTCATTTTCAGAGGTGTTATTGGTATCTCACCCACATTTTACTCATCCCGCATTTCATAAATCTCGAGAATATGGGTCCAGTATACATACATGGAGTTGTAACAAACTGAAACTATATTCCTAGAAACTAGTAAGAGTAGCAATAATAACAATAACCGTGACCCCAGACAGATGGCAATGGAAAAAAACTCAAACCAACGTTTTGTGTACATGAGTATCCAATACCATTTCGTCCTGAAACGATTTGTCTGAGATAAAGTGTGGATGAAAACAGAAATGTTAATTGCATTGAGATCAATACCCCAAGCACCAAATCTCCGTCCTGGCCAACTGATAAAATGAGTTTCTAATACAGAGAATTGTGACGAGACGACAGACAGAACATTGAAAGCTTGGCTGCATTCACTACAAGTATTATTATTATTATTATTATTCAACTCTTGCAAATGCACATAAATGCGCGGTGGCAAGTTCCCTAAGTACCCCTATCCCACCATCTCCTTAACCCTCTGACGGAATAACTTTAACCTGATTTCATCCCCTTCAAAAACATTTCTACTAAGCCCATTCTAGTCCCTACCTGTCCTATTTAAGAAAGAGAATTTACCGACATCTAATGTAGCCCCCTTTATGACTACCGCTCTATCATGACCCCGCCTACCTCCATACCCTGACTTATTTCTTTTTATCAACTCATGCAGCTCCCCCCACCCCCCCTCTCCCTCCATTACCCTGAAGAAATTACATAAACGATCCTCCTTCCTCCGTATTTCCAATTTCTGCCACCCCAGGTCTCTCATCATCTCAGTTGGACTCTCCAACATTCTTACCCTCTCCCCCCTTTCATTCTCATCCCATTTCCACCTCCTAACCCTACCTGTAACCCTTCTCACAGCAATCCTTTGAACCCTTTCCACATCCCTTATCTCACCTAATCTATAAGGATCCCAAACTGAACTAGCATATTCTACCATGGGACGCACTAACGAGAAATATGCTTTTTCCTTAATCTCCATACCTGCCCCCCTAAGTTGCCTCATTACAAAGTTTAGTGCATTTATACTCTTTTTTACTATTCTCTCAATCTGACTCCCCCACCCTAGACGCCTATCAAATACCACCCCCAAATACTTGTAGTTTTCCACCAACTCCAGCGTCTTCCCTCCTACCTCATACACTACATCTGTCCTTATGTTTCTCTTACCGAATGTGACTAACTTGCACTTTCCTGTATTCAACCCCATCTTGTTTGACTGAACCCAACGATTAATTGCCGCTAAATCTACCTGAAGAGCTACTATACATCCTCCTCTGTAATGATTTCCCTATATAACACACAATCATCTGCAAATAACCTTATTTTCGAATCAACAACACTAGTCAGATCATCTATATATAAATCAAACAATAAGGGACCCAACACACTACCCTGTGGAACTCCTGACGTAACCTTAGTCTCACTTGAAACCTCTGAACCCACCCGAACTCTTTGCACTCTATCCTGAAGAAAGTTTCCAATCCAATTAACCAACCCAGCATTCCCAACGGACATTTTTAACTTCCCTAATAATATATTGTGATCTACCTTATCAAAAGCCTTCTCGAAATCTAAAAACACTGCATCAACACGTCCCCCCCTATCAACTACCCCAGCCAACTCTTCTGCAAAACCTAACAACTGCGTCTCACATGAATAACCCTTCCTAAACCCATGCTGCACTTCTGAAATACTCCTTCTTTCATCTACCTTCTCCACTACTCTCTTTATAACCACCCTTTCCATTATCTTACACACATGCGATGTTAAACTAAAAGTAGAGCTTCTTTCAACCGCAACTTTATACAATTTGGATGTTGACCATGAATAGAATGTTGATATAATGTACCAATAAAATGAAATTCAATGACGCACTTTTTTTCAGGTTCATCCTAAGAATAAACTCATCAAATATTATTTAATAATGATAATCGTTTCAAAATGATGCTCATCATCTTATGATAAGCGTGAAATAAAAAGACAATTGTTCAAATAAGTATGCTACTTCTCCATGTCTATAATGACGCACAGGACTGTTTTCTCAAGCCGTAAACTCCCGTAAAACATTGTGATTTGATTTCAGGTGGAATACCTGAGTGTTGCTGACAACTGGATCCAAACGTTACCCCAACTATCCAAGTACACCAAGCTAAAGGCCTTCGTCGCGTCTGGGAACCGAATCAGCCAGATCCAAGAGACAACATTTGAGGGGCTGCGACAATTGGAGTTCATTGACCTCTCATCCAACAACATCGGCAGCTTGGCAGATATCAATGCAGCCACCTTATTCAAAACAAACGTCAGACTAGGAACACTCAACTTGACGCAAAATAAAATTAAACAGTTTCAAGTAGATAGCAATATTGTGAGTGCATCGTTGAAAAAGTTAGATATAAGTTCGAATAGTATAAGTACTTTGGATAAAACTACTTTGGACGGTCTACCGAGCATCACTCATTTGAATATCTCTCGAAATCCGCTCAAATGGGCAATTGGTCTCAAATCCGCCTCGATGGCTCATTTAGATATGAGTTACGGGCAGTTGGATGCAATCAGTCGGAATGATTTGGACGGAATGCCAAATTTGAAAACTTTCATTCTTTCCCAGAACAAGAAATACAACTTGTATTTCAGAGATGTGGTGTCGAAAAGTTTACAGACATACGATGCGTCATTTTGTCAACTAAGCAGTCCAGGTTTATCCGACTTCCCAAATTTGGTGATTGCGAATTTGAAAAGCAATAGAATCGAATTTTTACGCACGAAAGCGTTAGTGAACAATAAGCAGTTGTTACTGTTGGATCTTTCTGGCAACGGTTTGAAGGAAATAGAAGCGGACAGTTTCCTAGGATTAGTTAGTATTGAATATTTAAACTTGGCAAATAACCTTATAAGCGTATTGGCGTGGGACATGCTTATAACAAACCATGAATTAAAATTCCTTAACTTATCATACAATCCGATAACTATGTTACCAGGTAATTTTACAATGTCTAAATTGGTTGAATTAGACTTGAGCCAGTGTCAAATTCATTATTTGGATATTACCAATTTCGCAAGATTACCATTCCTGACTAAATTAGATTTATCCCACAATGTTATCAAACAAGTTCCAAACGATTTGGAATCTAATTCTTTGAAAATATTCGACTTGAGCTTTGGTCGCTTAACATCCATCAACAATTATACTTTCTCAAAAATGCCCAACCTAGAAACATTAAACCTAACGGGTAACCGTTTCACCAGCCCACCCACAGCGATCATGTTTGACTCCAATCCATTGTTGAAATCCATTCGGCTCAGCGACAATCCATGGATATGCGAATGCAAAAACAAAGAATTCAAATTTCTCTGGCAATTTTTAACAGAACCACCAAAAGTTAAAAGTGACGAACTAAATCTGTTGAAGTGTATGTCGCCACCGAACCTAAGTGGCAAGACTTGGGAGGATGCTTGTTACAACGACTTATACCCGCCCCTGAAAAGTGGCTCCTACTTCGACCACTACGGGGTGTATATCCTGATAGGCGCGATGACACTCAGTTTCTTCCTGATCCTGGTTCTGTCAATACGCAAGAAGATGAAGAAGCGGGAGAAGGCAGTGGCCAGGACGCGCCTGGAGCAGAGAAGGAGGGCGCCACGGGAGCAACAGGAGAGGTACATAACTATACGGACTTACCTTGCATGAGCATTCATGCAGTTTCTTCAACCCACTTTCGGGAAATTTTGATATAGGTCTATAAAATACCAATTATACAACTTGAAATAAATAAACACGGGTGATGTTGTTTTGTATGAAAGTTGTGTTTACAATATTTCTGCACCAAGCTTGGACGCATCATTATTGTTAGTATCCTAATACACATGATAACACATTTGGGTCATTTCACTAAGCTACACTAAAATACAATAAGCAACTACTTTCGGTGCAGAAGACAGTTGTTGAAAAGAATGAAAATAGATCGTGATTTCTTCATATCCAGTCAATAATGATGTTCAGTACTCTGCATTCAATCTGAATGAACTTCACCTGAACCGAATAAATCAATTGTTAGTGAAAGTGTTCTGACAACGGATTCAAATTCTTTTGAAGGTATTTCTTCAATGATTCATATAGAATTATGACAAATCAAGTACTGAGACGTATGGCCGAGTGGTTAATACACTGAACCGTCATTCAGGAGACCGGGGTTTGATTCCCGCCATGGTCGACCATTCTGACAGGGATTTTTCGTGGTTTCCCTCTGTCGTTCAGGTCAATATACTGGGATGATTTCATATTAACAGGCCACGACCGACTCCTCCCCACTACCCAAAAACACCTAGTAAAATAACCTTTCATCTCATCATCCCATCATCTGATATGTCATTCACCGACGCCAATAGATCGTAGTCATCGTTAAACCCAATATAAATAATTAACAAATCAAGTACGATTTTCGCACAAGTAATATTGCTGTACAGACCATTAGGAGAGGGCAGGCTCTCATAATGAACTCAATCGCTCATCTATAGTCGATAAAGCGTCGAGTTGAGTACATCTATTTGATTAGTCTTCTGCATTGGTGACCGGCCCAGCTGTTTTCTTCAGTAACAAGTAATAAGAAACCTCGCATGTAAACCTTCCACTCGAACAAAATGCACATAAATGTTATGAATGCAAGGATTAGTGTCAAACGTTGACTCAATAATTGTACAAATTTTGAAATTTCACAACATAATCACAAAAAACGCTTTCAAAACAACAAAGAAATGGTAAGAGGAGCACAACATTATACTGTTGTAGAACCAGCTTTGGAATCACACAATTAACTGAGATTTTAGCTAAAAGTGATCGCAAAGAATATATATCGGGTTGCGAAAACTGTGGAGCTGATTAAACCTGATCTAGATTTATGCGCTGAATTATTTAATTTCAATTTCAACTTCTTCGGAGGACGTTGTGAAAAATGCTGTTTATTGTATACAACAATATACATCTATCATTATCATATAGCATTCAATTGATCTATACAATTAACAATGCGTGCAGTTAAAGTTAGATATGTGGTCGTACATTTGGATTACCATCCATGGTTCTATAGCCGCCATGACCGGCACAGTAGCTGAGTGGTTAGCGCACTTGCTTCGTGTGATCCGGTAGGTGAAGGGACATATCGGACCCGGTTCGATCCCCGCCACCGTCCATCTTTACAGGTGTTTTTCGTGGTTTCCCTCTGTAGTCTAGGCTAATGCCGGAATGGTTCCCACAATATAGGCCACGACCGCTTCCTTCCCACTATCCTTCCCATTACCCATAAAACCTTCATCTCATCATCCCATCATCTCATTAATCATTCATCCGACGCCAATAGATCTGTCATCATTACAGTGCGTCGTTAAAAACCCAATATATAGCCGCCATATTCAGAATATATACCTGAAGTGAACCATACAATTGTATTGTATATTCAATTAGGGTAACATCAAAGTAATTCACGGAGATAAGTTTCACAATTTTATTTTTAGAAATATTGTTACAATTTGTGCAAGAGTCTATGGAAGTCGATTCAGCGAAACATGAGTTTTTAGGAATAACTTTTGAACGGTATGAGATACCACAATTCTAATACCGAGAAAAAACAGATTATTTTATCATCTACAAGACATTGTAAGTAAAAACTATTCAACTCAAATAGCAGATTTGAAAAGCGTCAGCTGACGCTCGACAATTATACGATATGAATTGTATATTCATAACTTGAACCATCTTGAAATTAGCATTTTGATGTCTCATACCGTCAAGAGTTATCACTAAAAACTGATATGTCACTGAATCGACTCCCATGGACTCTTTGAACTTCCATCAAGAGTCCACGGGAGTCGATTTATCGAAATATCAGTTTTTTGGTGATAACTTTTGAACGGTGTGAGATATCAAAATTCTAATACGCGAGAAATACAGATAATTTTGATAGCTTCAAGATGATATAAGCTATACTATTCAAGTCACGTTGCATAACTGTGAAGCGTCGACAGCTACAAAAAAAAAACATGTTTCAGCTGTCGACGCTTGATAGTTATGCGATACGACTTAAAATAGTTATTACTTATATATTATCTTGAAGCTATTATAATTATCTGTGTTCCTCGCGTATTAGAATTTTGATATCTCATACCGTTCAAAAGTAATCACCAAGAAACTGATATTTCGCTTAATCGACTCTCAACTCTGAACTTCCATTAAGAGGAAAGACTATACAGCGAGATCCTTCTGATAAGAGAGTCATATTGCTTTAAAAAAGAAGTGTATAAAAGACTGGATTCAAAATTGTACACGTGTTTGTAATAAACAGTAAGCCGTGAGAGAATGATAGCATTGCGATTATGAAATGTAATGAGAACAATTGCAATCCTCGGTCGGCTCAACATATATTTCTTTAGGACTAGACATTGGGCAATGTGGTTTATGTACAACCCCCCGTGATTCCTTGTTGGGGAAACCTGTAATGGCCAAATAGGATACACTCAGAAAAATAATTCTGTGTTATTTGAATTGTGTTGAAATGTTACACAAATAAGTGTTATAAAGCAGATTTTTCGTGATTGTGTTAAAATCTCGGTTGTGTTGTTATTATGAGTTGTTAATTTTTGGTATCGAACCGAAATCGACACAGATTTGATAGAATCGTAGTCGTAAGATTGATTTCTACACAAAAGTATGTTACTTTCATTGAATCAACACAAAATAGTGTAAAAGTGACGTACGTATTCGGGTCTAACACTCTCAATTTTACATTTTTTGTATCACTATATTTCGAAGCAAAGTCTGGTGTAAATGGCGTTAAGCAGTTCGGGTTTTAACGCCACATGCTTTTACGCCATAGCCGATTGACACAAAATTGTGCTATATCGCTTGAATGTTTTTCAGTTACAAGTGCCATCAGGGCGTAGGCCATCAATTTCCGACAGTGTGATAGCACGCATTAGAAGCTTGACTTTCGTGTACACGGGTCAAGTTGCGACAAACTACAGAAACTTTAATTTTCGAAATTTTGATATTTCGAAATTGACAAGAGGATTCCTCAGCAAGAAGGAATTGGATTGAATCACAAACCGTTTCACTAAATCTCATAAACTCTGAGCATGGAAAAATAAAATATGACATCTTACGAGTAATTTTATTTCAGCCCCGGAAACCGTTCTATTAGTAATTGCATTACACGAACTTCATTGTGTGAGTGTCCAAACAAGACCCTGACGAAAATGAATGTTGATCATACTATCTCTTCAGATCGAATATGTTCAATACATTTTTGAATAATAATCCAAAAATGTATTAAAATAATCAAATTTGACTCCAGTATCTCTCTCTCTCTCTCTCTCTCTCTCTCTTTCTCTCTCTCTCTCTCTCTCTCTCTCTCTCTCTCTCTCTCCCTCTATATATATAAATATATATATATATATATATATATATATATATATATATATATATATATATATATATATATATATATATATATATATATATATATTTATAAATGACATTATTTCAGGGTTATTTTCGTCGTGTACGAATTGAATTATAATATAGGTTAAATGGAAAACCCTTGGATTATCTAACGTTTCAGTTTTAATGTTTAAACCTTTCTCAAAGAATATATAATGAATGTTTACATGATTTATACAACAATATACCTCGTTGTTATGGTTAAAAAAAAAAAACTATCAAAAGAACAAAATTGACTTGTAAGCCACTGCTTCCACTACTCTAAGGTCCGCCCATGGTTTCTTGATTGGTAGATCTCCAGATTTTTGAATGTTCTATTATTGCATCTGATTTTTACTTCTCAAATTATAAGGTGACGTTCTGACTGTTTGATTTTGGCTATGATTATGTGCTGTTGTGCTATTGTTCTGTGGTTTCAATCGAGCAAACTTTTTCTCAATTTTTCTGTTGCTATCGACCAGCTGTCTGAAATGTTGTATCCATCTTCTCCATTGAAATTATGAGGGTGTTTGATAATCTCTATTGATTCATATATCGCTCTTGGCCATCGTTCATTCGATTTTACTAAATTGATGTATCGTCGTAAAGTATTCGGTGTTATTCATTCTTGTCACTGCTGAGAGCGTGTTTAGCCACTCCTGATAATAAGCTGTTCCTCCTTCTTTCTTGGTATTGGTGTTGTTTAATTCTATCTTTCATAGGTTTTTTGGTTTGCCCAATGTAGACCAAACCACAGGAACAAGGGATGTTATATACGCCACAATTTTCAAGATTGATATGATAGTGTCCTTAACTGTTCTCACCAGTGACTGTACCTTTTTATGAGGGCAAAATACTGTAATAATGTCGTGTTTTTTCAGAAGTCGACCTATTTGATCTGTTGTGCCTCTTATGTAAGGTAAATATGCCGTGGGAACGAATTTCTTATCAGAAAGTTTGTCAGATAAAAATCATATCAAGAAGAACTAGATGATCTTAAAATAACTTTTCATAAAAATGAGTATAACAATAGTGAAATAGATAGAGCCATCAACGGGAAAAGTAATTTTAAGCAACGTTCTGATAAGAAATTCGTTTCCACGGCATATTTATCTTACATAAGAGGCACAACAGATCAAATAGGTCGACTTCTGAAAAAACACGACATTAATACAGTATTTTGCCCTCATAAAAAGGTACAGTCACTGGTGAGAACAGTTAAGGAAACTATCAATCTTGAAAATTATGGCGTATATGACATCCCTTGTTCCTGTGGTTTGGTCTACATCGGGCCAACCAAAAAACGCATAAAAGATAGAATTAAACAACACCAATACCAAGAAAGAAGGAGGAACAGCTTATTATCAGGAGTGTCTAAACACACTCTCATCAGTGACAAGAATGAAGAACACCGAATACTATACGCCGATACAACAATTTTAGTGAAATCGAATAAACGATGGCCAAGAGCGATATATGAATCAATAGAGATTATCAAACACCCTCATAATTTCAATGGAGAAGATGGATACAAAATTTCAGACAGCTGGTCGATAGCAACAGAAAAATTGAGAAAAAGTTTGCTCGATTGAAACCACAGAACAATAGCACAACAGCACATAATCATAGCCAAATTTAAATCAAACAGTCAGAACGTCACCTTATAATTTGAGAAGTAAAAATCAGATGCAATAATAGAACATTCAGAAATCTGGAGATCTACCAATCAAGAAACCATGGACGGACCATAGAGTAGTGGAAGCAGTGGCTTACAAGTCAATTCTGTTCTTTTGATAGTTTTTTTTCAACCATAATAACGAGGTATATTGTTGTATAAATCATGTAAACATTCATTATGTATTCTTTGAGGAAGGTTTAAACATCAAAACTGAAACGTTAGATAATCCAAGGTTTTTCATTTAACCTATATTACAATTCAATTCGTACACGACGAAAATAACCCTAAAATAATGCCATTAATGAATAATTCGGGTCGTGAAAGCATAAGTTTCAAAAACTCATATATATATATATATATATATATATATATATATATATATATATATATATATATATATATATATATATATATATATTTATATATATATATATATATATATATATATATATATATATATATATATATATATATATATATATATACATATATATATATATATATATATATATATATATATATATATATATATATTTATATATATATATATATTCATACATATGTATATATATATATATATATATATATATATATATATATATATATATATATATATATATATATATATATATATATATGTTTGACTTTAAGCTTTCACAACTCATTATGTGCAATAAATTGAATATTTTTGGATGTAGTTGTGTAATGATGATAAAATAAAACAAACTCTTTTAATTTTATATTTAAAATAATTAGTTTTATTCTCGAAAGCTCAACGTTTCATGACCTTTATCGGTCACCTCTTCAGGAGCAATGACAAAAATTAAAAATATTAGAAAAACAACAATTACAAAACAATCAAGAAAAACATTCATATAAACACAAGTGGCTGTGGTTTACTGAACACGGCTTCTCAGATTGTATATTTTATTAAAACCAGAGTTCATGGATTGACCTTTCTTCTGATTCTCGGGTCCAGCTACCGGTTCATTTTGTTTCATTTCTTTCTTCTTAATCAATGCAATAGCTGTTGCCCAAGAATCAGAAAAGCTGTATCCGCAATCGAGACCGTTAATATTTAAAGGATGTTTGATAATTTCGAGACCCTCGCTGATTGCTCTCTTCCAACGATGGCTTTCGTGATTGATTATTTTGGCCTTGTCATATAAGATGTTATGGATTCTTCCACCTTCATCTACCAATGTTGCATGTGTGGCAACAGCTGATAGATTAGGTGAACTCCTTCTATGTTCTTTAAGGCGCTGTTTCAGTGGTTTCTTGGTTTGACCTATATAACACAAACCGCAGTCACAAGGTATCCTGTATACACCACAATTCTCCTGCGGAATAACGTCTTTAACGGGTGTAAAAAAGGAATTTAGTTTTCTTGTTGTTGTGAAGATAGTTTTTATATTATGCTTCTTTAGCATTCTTCCAATCTTATCCGTTGTTCCATTGATGTAAAGAAGAAGTATAGTTGTGGGACTTTGCTCTTCTGTCTCTTTTGGTCTCTTTGCGTTGATCTTAAACGCTTCATCAACTTCTTTTTTCGAGTAACCATTCTGAGAAAAAATTCTCCTCAGATAGTTCAATTCAGAAATTAAATGATCGTCATCAGAAAGAGCAGTAGAACGTTGAACTAGATTAGTCAACACGGATTTCTTCTGAGATGGATGGTGATATGAACTGCCTTGTAGGTACCGGTTTGTATGCGTTTTCTTTCTGTATACTGAAAGGCAAGTATACAAGGGCAAGTACTGAAGGGCAACTGTATAAACAGAGAGATGGTCTAGCTATGGGTAGCCCATTATCGTCCTTAATAGCGAACCTGTTCATGGAAATTGTCGAAAAGAAGGCCCTAGAGACATCAATATATAAGCCAAAATGTTGGTTCCGTTACGTAGATGATTGTTTCATTCTCTTCGGAGATGGTGAAGGTGAAATTCACAATTTTCTCGCACATCTGAATTCGATACACCCTAAGATACAGTTCACAATGGAAATGGAAGAGAACAACAAACTGCCATTCTTAGATTTGTTGATCGAGCGAAACGACGATGGTTCATGGGGTCATTCAGTATACAGAAAGAAAACGCATACAAACCGGTACCTACAAGGCAGTTCATATCACCATCCATCTCAGACGAAATCCGTGTTGACTAATCTAGTTCAACGTTCTACTGCTCTTTCTGATGACGATCATTTAATTTCTGAATTGAACTATCTGAGGAGAATTTTTTCTCAGAATGGTTACTCGAAAAAAGAAGTTGATGAAGCGTTTAAGATCAACGCAGAGAGACCAAAAGAGACAGAAGAGCAAAGTCCCACAACTATACTTCTTCTTTACATCAATGGAACAACGGATAAGATTGGAAGAATGCTAAAGAAGCATAATATAAAAACTATCTTCACAACAACAAGAAAACTAAATTCCTTTTTTACACCCGTTAAAGACGTTATTCCGCAGGAGAATTGTGGTGTATACAGGATACCTTGTGACTGCGGTTTGTGTTATATAGGTCAAACCAAGAAACCACTGAAACAGCGCCTTAAAGAACATAGAAGGAGTTCACCTAATCTATCAGCTGTTGCCACACATGCAACATTGGTAGATGAAGGTGGAAGAATCCATAACATCTTATATGACAAGGCCAAAATAATCAATCACGAAAGCCATCGTTGGAAGAGAGCAATCAGCGAGGGTCTCGAAATTATCAAACATCCTTTAAATATTAACGGTCTCGATTGCGGATACAGCTTTTCTGATTCTTGGGCAACAGCTATTGCATTGATTAAGAAGAAAGAAATGAAACAAAATGAACCGGTAGCTGGACCCGAGAATCAGAAGAAAGGTCAATCCATGAACTCTGGTTTTAATAAAATATACAATCTGAGAAGCCGTGTTCAGTAAACCACTGCCACTTGTGTTTATATGAATGTTTTTCTTGATTGTTTTGTAATTGTTGTTTTTCTAATATTTTTAATTTTTGTCATTGCTCCTGAAGAGGTGACCGATAAAGGTCATGAAACGTTGAGCTTTCGAGAATAAAACTAATTATTTTAAATATAAAATTAAAAGTCTTTGTTTTATTTTATCATCATTACACAACTACATCCAAAAATATTCAATTTATTGCATATATATATATATATATATATATATATATATATATATATATATATATATATATATATATTTATATATATATATATATATATATATATATATATGTATGTATTCCAAATATCTTTCATAATATCAAGGGTTGCAAAAATCCCTCCAAGCATATTCTAATTGGTTTCAACGTTTAACTGATTAAAATGAAATAATCCAAATAGAGTATAATTATGACCATATGCCAGATAGGTGTTCGAATGATTATTCACTCTGATCGGATATATTCTGTGAGACTACGGCTTGTGTTTTGTATACATATTGGTAGTATAATATTATCTGTGCATCAAACTATACAGAATACACAACCTTGATCGAACTTTCTTCTTCTTCTTCTTCTTCTTCTTCTTCTTATTATTATTATTATCATTATTATTATCATCATTATTATTATCATCACTTCAATATATCACTTCAAATCTGAACAGCGTACTTTTGGCACTAAACGCATTCCTTTCTTACATCATACTGAACATCACATATGATATAGGCCTATTCTCTGTATTTTCTACACACAGATAAGTCTTTCCAGCTATTGTTGAAGAGAGTTTCAATTTAAATCAATGAATTGTTATCATTTTTCTCATTTTTTACGGTATTTAGTCATTTTTTCGTGCTATCATGAAACCTTCAAGAATGTTAACAATTAATTCAATCAGATGTAATGTCTTTGTCATCATTTTGAAAATGAGTATAATATGTATGTATACATGTGAATGAGAAAAATTATCAACTTTATTTGGCGAGATTTTGTCTAGTGGCCATTCTTACATCTAGCTTTGCTTTCCTATGACAGTGACAAACTAAGACTAAGACACAGACTAAGAGACTACCTTCTTGGATTAAATGATACAATTCTACTATAAGAGTTACGCTGATCTGTGTATGTATGTATGTATGTATGTATATATGTATGTGTGTATGTATGTGTAGTGCGGAAACGCTGATTCTCGAACGTGATTGGTTCTCTAAAGAATGAGGGGTAGGATGGACAGTTGGCGCGGGCGAGGTCGGCTGGATTGGGGCGGGGGGAAAGAGGTAGGAAGGGGTGAGAAGAGTGGAATGAAGGAAGGAAAGCAGACTGGGTGGCGTGCGGTGTGAAGACAATGACGCATGATGCAGTGGGCTGGTTCTAACATCTAGATTATTCTTGACCGTTGTCGAACGTCCTCATGTTGTTCGTGAATGTGCTGTGAATGTGTGTGTGCATTTGTTGAGTGAAAAAGTGTGTTGAGTGTGTGAGGTAGTGTGTGAGTGAGTGAGTGAGTGAGAGTGAGTGAGTGAGTGAGTGTGAGTGAGTGAGTGAGTGAGTGAGTGAGTGTGAGTGAGTGTGTGAGTGAGTGTGAGTGAGTGAGTGAGTGAGTGAGTGTGTGAATGAGTGAGTGTGTGAATGTGTGAGTGAGTGTGTGTGAGTGAGTGTGTGAGTGTGTGAGTGAGTGAACGAGCGAGTGAGTGAGTAGTGAGAGAGTGAGTGAGGAGTGTGAGAGAGAGAGAGGGGAGGGGGCAGTGAGGGGGGGAGGAGGAAGGCTGGAGAGGGTTTGAAGGAAAGGAAGGAAGGGGTGGGGGTGGTTGGAGGGGGGAGGAGTGACAGTACGTTATTGCGTTCACACGGCAGAGCGGCTGGTGAGGTGTAAAAATGATCTTGCGTAGAAGTGGAGGGCATAGTGGTGATTTGGCTCTCATGTTTGAAACATGAGGAGTCTTGCTAGTTACTATTAGTCATGAGATATGTCTTTGATCATGAAACCGTGGAGACCGGACTGCCCTCGTGCCAAACTATAGTCAAGTTCCTCACACACATCGCGTACGATATTAATTACTACATGCAAGTACACAGATAATTTCTATACGCTCTCTTATGATGATGATACCATAACCTAGAATTAATTTTTCTGAGTTAATTCAGTATTTGAATCAAGAATATGAATATTTTCACATGTAATTTATTTTCATTATTCATGTTGGATTTAACAACGCACTCAACTGATGATTACAACCTATTGGCGTCGGTGAATGATAATTATATGAGATGGTAGGATGGTGAGATGAAAGCTTATTTCATTGGGTGTTTCTGGATAGTGGGGAGGAGTCGGTCATGACCTGTTGTTGAGGAACTATCCCAGTATTGATCTGAACGACAGAGAGGAACCATGAAAAACCCCTGTCAGGATGGTCGACAATGGCGGAAATCGAACCCCGGTCTCCTGTATGACGGTTCAGTGTATCAACCACTTGGCCACTCGTCTCAGTTTTACATTTGATCTAGAACACAGATATGCGACGCAAAGTAATCACGCTGCTAAGACCTATGAATCCGTGCTACCTAATGTATAGCCATAATGCAGCTAATGTAGCCATAATGCAGCTAATGTAGCTAATGTAGCCATAATGCAGCTAATGTAGCTATTGTAGCTAATGAAACTAATGTAGCTAATGTAGCTAATGTAGCTAATGTAGCTATTGTAGCTGATGCAGCTAGTGGTTTCGATGTATAAGCGATATTTTTCAATGTCCAGTTTCCATTGCCTCCATCACGACGTCGTCAACAACTGGGGTATTCTATCAGTTGTCATATTATGCAAATGCATCAGTGCGCGGGACTTTTCAATAGTTACATCCCATTTCGAAGAATCGGAAGTAAATTTTTGTTCTTATACACGGAGCAATATCAATATGTTAGCGCTAAATACTCGTGATCAGGTTTTATTCTATTGCCATCCCAATATGCTCACTCTATTGGTAGCATTTAGATTCAATTATAATAACATGCCAATGATACAAATGATTGATCTGCCTAATATTCATGTCTGACTGACGGAAATGAAGCTGCTGACGTATACAATCATGGGGCGATCATGAAGGTGGCTCCCATTCCGCCCTGCAGGTACACATTTTTTCAAATTCAAATCAATTGAAAGTGATCTCATACCTTTTATTGTAAATTTTGTGGGACTTTCTGTAGGAATTTTGTAGGCATTTTTTTGTACCTTTTATTTGCAGGAAATGCTGATGTGTGACAATCAGAGACAATGTAGGATGAAAAGTTGAGTTTTCTCTTCCTTGTAACTATAAGTCACCGCCAGGGTGATCTCACATAATATTAATGATTATAAAACTTCAGCAGTACCCGATACAAAACCAACGAATACATCATTTGATGCAGACAATATTTGTCGAAGATGCTAGTAAATCAAATTGTATAATGAAAAAGGAAGAATGTTCACTGGTATGTATATCAGTAACATCCGATATGTTTGCCATGAATTGTCCCTCACCCCGTATACAGTTACATTCAAATAACATGTTACCTCTTGTGAATGCTCATTACGGATCGACAGTATTTCCAAAGAACTTATCTACAAGGTGTGAAGCAATTTGACTACGATATGTTCATCCGGAAAGCCACTGCGATCAATTGTATGTTATCTTGGCACTGAAAATAATACACTATGGTGTGTTTGTATGCTCGTAGAATGGTGAGCAAGGACATGGCCTGGACCTCGCCGAAGACAAGGGTGGTAATGAGATAAGGATGTCTTTCATATTCCCAAATTAGTGCAAAATGTGAAACAAGCATGAAAATTATGAAAAACTGAGAACTATAAAGAACAGTACAAGTGTCAATTATAGTGCTACATTTGAATTGTATTTTCTCGATTCGTCAACAATTTGATTATTTTGATTAATTGCTCAATAATATCGATTGTTCCATTGAATGTCGATTTCATACTTTTTTGATGATTCATGCATGATTTGGTTTCATTTGATACCTCATTTGATAATATTGAATCGATTAATTTCAGAAGAATTAAATTTGAATTGATTATTCCGATTGAATGTTTACTCTATTAGTACGATGACTTCAGTCTGGAGCCATCGATTTTCGAATTCAGCATACTTCGATTAGTCAGTGTGCAAAATTTCATGCTTGTTTCACATTTTGCAGTAATTTAAGACATTTTTACCTCACTAAAGATATCTATCTGATGTGTGTGTATGCTCGTAGGATAGTGAGTGGCTACCTCGAGAGCACGGAGATAGCCCTGGACCCCGCCGAAGACGAGGGTAGACATCCATCTGATGTGTGTGTATGCTCGTAGGATAGTGAGTGGCTACCTCGAGAGCACGGAGATAGCCCTGGACCCCGCCGAAGACGAGGGTAGACATCTATCTGATGTGTGTGTATGCTCGTAGGATAGTGAGCGGCTACCTCGAGAGCAAGGAGATAGCCCTGGACCCCGCCGAAGATGAGGGTAGACATCTATCTGATGTGTGTGTATGCTCGTAGAATGGTGAGCAGCTACCTCGAGAGCACGGAGATAGCCCTGGACCCCGCTGAAGATGAGGGTAGATATCTATCTGATGTGTGTGTATGCTCTTAGGATAGTGAGCCGCTACCTCGCGAGTACGGAGATAGCCATGGACCCCGCCGAAGACGAGGGTAGACATCCATCTGATGTGTGTGTATGCTCGTAGAATGGTGAGCAGCTACCTCGAGAGCACGGAGATAGCCCTGGACCCCGCTGAAGATGAGGGTAGACATCTATCTGATGTGTGTGTATGCTCGTAGAATGGTGAGCAGCTACCTCGAGAGCACGGAGATAGCCCTGGACCCCGCTGAAGATGAGGGTAGATATCTATCTGATGTGTGTGTATGCTCTTAGGATAGTGAGCCGCTACCTCGCGAGTACGGAGATAGCCATGGACCCCGCCGAAGACGAGGGTAGACATCCATCTGATGTGTGTGTATGCTCGTAGAATGGTGAGCAGCTACCTCGAGAGCACGGAGATAGCCCTGGACCCCGCTGAAGATGAGGGTAGACATCTATCTGATGTGTGTGTATGCTCGTAGAATGGTGAGCAGCTACCTCGAGATCACGGAGATAGCCCTGGACCCCGCCGAAGACGTGGGTAGACATCTATCTGATGTGTGTGTATGCTCGTAGAATGGTGAGCAGCTACCTCGAGAGCACGGAAATAGTCCTGGACCCCGCCGAAGACCGTAGCCGCCATGAGCGGGCGGCGAGCCAGCCGCCGACTTACGAGGAAGCGGTGCTGATGCCGAGGAGGGCTGAAGGGGATTCCAGAGAAGAACTCGATCGACTGCACCCTTCGGGATACGAACCTGGTACGATACAATCTGCATCTTGACCAGCTAACTGACAATAGTTGACGATACAGTTGTGTTATCTGGTGGAAGCTGCAGATGGTCATAAGTGCTAGAGATTAAATTCAAAGGACATCTCAATCCTAAAACTAAATTCCGACGAATAATTACAATATTTGCCATCCTTATTTTGAAGAAAATTAGGAATAATCATTTCAATTATCAGAAATTATAGTTAATTCATCTGTCCTCTGGGATCCAGGATCTGTCCTGCAGGGCTGGATCTTCCAGGATCCAGCCTTTTTTCCGAGTCGTGGCGTTGACATTATTCGATTTGGTTCGTTTCTATACAGAATCGGTAATGTCTACGTCATGACTCAATGTCTCTAGAGGACCAAAAAATAGAATCAGTTTCCGCAATCGGCATGATGGTTGCTAGTTTCCTCTAATATTGGGTAAATGAATATCGTCATCAGTATCTGAAATCCAGTTCCAGGTTTTGGATGTGCTAACAAATCAACTATATCATTAATGAAGTGGTGAAGATGATTATTGTTTATTAACGACCCACTAGCAGCTGGTCAAGTGGTGAAGGCTCTCTCTCATTTTCTCTCGTTGTATTTTCAACTCAATTCAATCCAGTTTCAATTCCATTTTATTCTGCATATTATATCAATAGTACATAATATGAATGAAGATGATTAAATTAACAGAGAACACAAATTCTTGAGTGCGAGCTGTCAGATAGGCCTAGGGAACATTCATATATATATATATATATATATATATATATATATATATATATATATATATATATATATATATATATATATATATTTAAATATATATATATATATATATATATATATATATATATATATATATATATATATATAAATATATATAAATATATATATATATATATATATATATATATATATATATATATATATATATATATATATATATATATATATATATATATATATATATATATATATATATATATATATACAGTGGTCGAATTGGGGGGGTTGTGGGGGATGCCATCCCCCCAAAGAGAAATAGTCACTCACATCATCCCCCCCAAAGAGGAAACGTTGATTACACCATCCCACCAAAAAGAAAAGGTGGCATCACCATCCCCCTGAAATAATGTTTTTTGACTATTCTATTTTCATATTTTTCTTACGTGTTTTGAAACCGATACCACATCAGTTATTAGATTTCCTCCTATATAGTATCATTATTATTAATCAATTGATAGTTTATTAACACAGTTATTTCAAAGCCCAGTGTTTTACTTTAATTTGCGTTCACTTCATAGTCCAGTTTACCAGTGTCGCGGTAGGCCTACTTTTTAGCGAAAACATGCACATTTCGCGGTAATTCACCGGTGACGCGGTGACTCATCGTTATTTTATATACAGAATATTGGTTCCTCCTCGCTTCATTACACGTAGAGCCCCTCCTAACAATTGATTTAATTCATAAAATACTTTGATACAAATAGTCAGGGCCGTCGTTAGGGATCTCATGGGGCGCGCGTCCCCTCAAACGACATTTGCACCCCCAATAACTTATCCTCCTTTGAAAATATGTAAATAAATATTATATATATAAAAATATAATGTTGACCCACGAATAAGCACACAATGAAATATGATGGGTTGATGACTTATTATTATGAATTGTTTCAGTATACACTCTACTACTTTACACTTCCTTCTTTCTTTTCGATAATGACTCAATTATTAGATTCCAAAACTGCTCGTGAATCGCGAAAATCATGTGAAAAATGACCATATTTCGGAAAAATTACTGCTGGGAATTTTGCTGGCAGAAATCGCGAAAATAGCTTCGAAAATATCCATAATGATGATAATATTAGTAATAACTTCAGTAATGTTCATAGTGATTCAATCATTGGACTCCAAAACCGCTTGTGAATATCAAAAATGACTTGAAAAATGACATGGGTATATTCGAGAAAACTCCCTGCGGGGCTTTGCTGGGGGAAAACGCAGGAGTATAGCTTCGAAAATGTCCATGATGATGCAATTATAAGACTCGTAATATATCACGTGATGACCAAAGGTTGACCTGGTCGACTGACGATGATGGGATGGCGTAGACTGGGTTTTATCCGAATATGTCCATGCAGTTTGTCTATATGCTATATATAGGAATTGTAATTAGACCAAGTGGAACTCATTTCAAAATGTAAAATAAGCGTAGGAGAGTTGATTTTGCGGAATGATGTGACATATTATCAAGATTAGAATGAAGACGGATCAAAGATACGTTGACACTTTTAAAGAGTGGTATAGTAAACTATTTGAAGTTATCTATTGGATGATTTTCACAGGTATAGGCCCTACATTACAGCTAGAAGTCTACCCTAGTACAGGCCCTATAGTAAAGGCCCTACTGCTGGAAAACATGTTTCCAGCTGTGTGCATATCGTGGAAATTATATTCCATAACTTGAATAGTTTCAACTGAAACCAACTTGAGTGTAATCAGAATATGATTCCGTATTTTGTCCTGATCACAATGTTGGTGTCTCATACAGTTCCAGAAAAATCATCATAGAGCTTATATTTTGTCGAATTAACTCTTATGCGCTAGTAACGTATAACGCCACCCTCGGTAGCTCGGTCAGCTGAGGCACCGCCTCAGAAACTAAAGTCACCGTTGGGCGTGGGTTCGAATCCCGCATAAGGCACGTGTTTTTGTGTACGTCCTCTTTCACTTATCGTCACTTTTCAATTTCATTATCACCTGCTCATTCGTACCCCCGTATAACCTAGCTGTTGGTGGGGTCGTTAAGCAAACAATAATCAGCAACATCATCGTAACGTATAACAATAGAATAACAATTCTTTCAATAAATCCATTGTTCTCGTGATGGACTGAATCAAAATTACTTTTAGGATGATGATATATCGACCAGATGCAGTGTTGATAGAACGCTGACGAGGAGTATATGAATATTGTCACTATTGGCAAACGCAGCATATGCGTTGTGAGATGAGCGAGATATTTATTTGAAGTATAATCGAAAACTCTTCCCACCTTGACTCATAAAAATTATACTTGACTTGTCAACTATCGAGAATAGAAAGCTCTGAATCTCTGCAGCATGTTCCCGCTATTATTCGTCTATATTCGATGAATAAAAAACATTCATTACATTATTTTCTCCAAAATTACTTGTCAGATTATAATCGAACTGTGTGATAATGTGTATAATTTATGTGTTCATATTCAGCAGAATGGAAATTGAAGAAAACAAAACATAAACATTTTTAATCGCAATTTTTTGGAGAGATTTGCACGATTTGTCTTTCAATCTTTTCGCCATGTCTAATCCTATGATTTGTTTTATTATTTCGAGATTGTTCATCTCAATAGTGGTTCAACCGATTTGGTCCAGAAGCTATACGGTTCTGAGTAGGATAGGTGTCAGCGTATGTTCCGGGTTGATAAGTAAAAACTGTGTGACCTAAGCTTAAGAGTGGGATGGATGCATTTGCTGTCGCTCATCTAATTGACCCTCCCTCCCCTTGGGAGAGGGAGGGCGAGTCCCCCCTCCCTACCCTCCCTTCCCATTTCTTCATCAAGAAATACAGTTCTCTATTATACAGTTCAAAAGCAAACCTGATATTATTCCATCCATTTCATCATTGATTCCAATTATTAATTTTATGTTGTCTAGGCATAGGCTTAACGTTTTGAATATGAGATTATCATTGTTACCAGGAACGCGAAGCGGGAGACGCCTGAAAAGCATATACCGGAAAAAGTATACTCGGAGGTGTGGCATTGGCTTGAGCGTCAAACCTTAATTGAACCCCTGACCACCTTTATAACCATTCATTGAAAAGTACCCAAGCTCACGCCACACTATACAAAGTATAGCTTTGCATAAGAATGTACAAATCTCAAGGGGTTAACAACTCCTGAAATCTGGTGTACACTTGTCATGAAATCTTCCTGAAATACCTTGAAATCTTCCTGAAATACCTTGAAATCTTCTTGAAATCCTGTGAAATCTCCCTGAACTCCCTTGAAATCTGAAATCAGGTGTACACCAAATTTACTAGTTGTTTACCCCTCGACAAATCCTAATAATTACTTATCGCATGTTATGTAAACCAATATGTTATGTTATTTCAAAATCTCTGAAACTTATCTCGTTCTATTTCCAAAAAATACTATTGGATTTTTTTTTATTAATAACATCAAAAAATGATACAAAATTATTGCTCCCCAAATGCGGCTATAAGAATGACATGTGGGATCGTTCGGGCGGGTCACAACAAGGGCGATCTTACCAACCGCAAAGATTAATTAGAATAATATCACTCATCCAATGAACAATAAATCTTAAGCGTCCATGGGAGTCGATTCAGCGAAATATCAGTTTTCTGGTGATAACTTTGGAACGGTATGAGATATCATAATTCTAATACACGAGGAACACATCTAATTTTATTAGCTTAAGGATGATATAAGTCATGATTATTCGAGTCATTTCGCATAACTGTCAAGAGTCTACAGCTGAAAAATGTGTTTTTCTCAGCTGTATACTTTTGACAGTTATGCGAAATGACTTGAATAGTTATAACTTACGGCATATTGAAGCTATCAAAATTATCTATGTTTCTCGTGTATGAGAATATTGATACCCCATACTGTTCAAAAGTTATCACCAGAAAACTGATATTTCGCTAAATCGAATCCCGTGGACTCTTAAGGTACCGGTAATAATTTCAGAGATGGTTATCAATTCTAACAAATTGTGATTCAATTTAATCAGGTATATGTAGTTTTGTGGCAAAATCATTATGTTTTGTCTACTCATGATTTTGAGAAATCAAGATTGAATTTGTTGAATTGAATTCATCAGCCTAAATATGAAGTATTCTACTCACCTGTGACCTTTGACCTGCGAGACAATGTTGTTTATGTTGTTTTGGCTAATGCCGGGATGGTTCCCACAATATAGGCCACGACCGCTTCCTTCCCACTATCCTATCCTACTTATATACGATAAGAGTCATTAGGACACTTGTGAAGCCCATGAGGTACAAAAAATAATAATAATAATCTAGCCCAGATTCCAAATTGATGGGTACAAAGAAAAAAATCACTTAGGGCCTATAACTGATCAAATCTAATGATTCAACTGCATTGTTCCACTCAAATACGCAAGCACTTCCCCGCATAACCTTGCTGTTGGTGGGGTCGTGAAGCTGATTCGTACCCCCGTATAACCTAGCTGTTGGTGGGATCGTTAAGCAGCACAAGCACTTGAGCAAGCACACTGAGAAAATCAGTATATCGTGTAAAAGACAGATATTTGGAACACGATCGAATGTATAGAATCTCAACAAATAATGCACTTATTCCTAGGAAATTACCAACTACATCTTAAAAAAACACTTGTATCCACGAGAGAAGAAGGTAATCTACCAACTTAACAAACACAAATTTCACCATTATTTTAACAAATTTTGAAAATAAATATTGTTGGGCTACTCTCTTCCATTTTTACTTCGATACATAAAAATCTGTCGGAAAATGTTCAATCATCAACGTTTTGTTGTGAATAAATAAGGTATTTGTGAATAAAATTCAAGATAACATCATGTGTCGGAGGAAAACAAATCAAACTGGTGAAATATTGTGTAAAAACTCATATTGTATTATTGAAAAATGGTACATTTCTTGGAGAGGGATGCTCGACCAATATAATTTTTTGGGGAAGTGAAAGGTGTAAGCGGCAATTTTTCTTCAATTCGACCACTGACCATCCAGTTTAGTCAGATTAATTTGTTTCTAATGAATTTATATACGATGAAAATCAATCAACATCATTTATTCAATCATCGGAATTAGTTGTATTGGAATATTTTCCACCTAAATCAATATCATTAATTAGTGTGTTTTTTCTTCTCAATTAAATTTATATTCCATTATTAGTATTTGTCTTTTGGCAACCATATATGTAAAGACATGGTCCTTACTTAATAAAGATATATATATAAATAAGAGATGTACACCATGATTCCAGATGACGTGGCAAGTGGTAGCCTGCCCGTAGCGGAGGTTGGCCCTCGTCCTGACGCTGCTACTCTGCTCCTGAGCTCTCCTGAAGGGGCCGTCCCCAAACCAGCAAACCATCGCGCCGATCGCGCCGATAATGCCGAAATGGCCGATTACGACGAGGTGACAATAGATGAAGACGACGACGAGAGTGACCCTGAGGATGCGAGGTGGCCACGGATTGAAGTGCATCTGTCGGATGGCGACGACAACAACAGCAACGTTTCGGAACTCGACGAGGCGAAACTAATGCAACAGTTGCGTATTGAAGTGTGGTCCCCGTCTCAAGAAGACATCAGTGGCGTTCCCGAGTGACCACGAGCCAACGTTTCGAGCACAATGGAAGGGAAACTTGGACAGCTCCCATAAAAAAGAAACGTCGAGATTAAAGAGCGTCATAGGAGAGCAGTGCATGCAATGAGACGGTGGGACTTCTCCAGGAATCACTTCGTTCGAATAACTGGACCGTACTGAGTGACTGATGCAGCTATCAATTTAGAAATAACATTTTTTAAAAACCCGATTCAGGATTTATTCAGTTATGGATCAAATGACAAACTGTATTATATTTACTTATATTGAGTAGTTGGTACCCACAGTGGGGCGCCTGAAGAACGCGCACTGGAATACGGATACCAAGAGTGAACGTGGGCTTGGCGTGTTTACTTATAAAGAGGATATGAAAATGAATGGAGAGGTTGTACCCATTCGAGAAAACTATCAAAACCTGACCCAACTAACTGTCGTATGAAGACCATAGGGTTAGAGCCAGACTCAACTGTATCAGGGTTGTCAGCCCAAGAGACCGTGATACAGTTGAGAGAGCAACCCTGATGTGATTCATTGTCAGATTGTATTCAAGCTTGAGGATGTATTAAAAGATATGTGTCACATTATCTATGGATTATTCTATGTCTACTTTAGAATATAACAATAACCCTAACCATTTACCAATTACCCGAAATAGTAGCTCTCACAGCATTATCACACGACAAGCCCACGTTCACTCTTGGTAGTATCCGTACTCTGGTATGCGCTCTTCACCCCCCCCCCCCCCCACCCCTACAGTCACATGCATTAATAGTGTTACTCTTCATGTGGATTTACTATCGGTCGAATACTGTCTAATAACTGTCTCATTTCGAAACAAAATAAGTGTTGAAACACTTCAATTATTCCAAATGTTCCACTGTCTGAAAATGGTGAGAATATTAATTGCATGCAGACGCAAGTTGCATAGAAGTTTCCCCTAGAGATCACATCACTTGCGTCACGATCACTTGGAGCATAGTGACATTCTTCATAACATATCCTGTGCTGCCTTAGTGTTGGGTTTGAACAAATTTTAAGGAGATTCCTGTGAGGGCAGGTTTTATTTGTACACGTATTGAATGTTGTTAAACACTGGTGATCAAGATGGTAGTGAGTATTTAATATACCGACACACATTCTAAAATATTGTTCAAAACAATTAAGTCGTTTCATTTCAGGCACGATGCTTCATGGAAAACCTGACATGATACTGCATGTCTGTCAATCTCACACAGTCACACCTAAAATATAAATTAATGTTTTTCTATTAAATATGAAATAAAAATCACATAAGATATGATTGAAAGTATTCATTTATAATTGTGTAGGAATAGCTATATGCAAATAAGTATGGTAATCAAGACATTAATTGATTATTGAATATTATTTGCTGAAAGACCCCATCCAACAGCCAAGTTATATGAGAATACGAATGAGCGAGCGGTGTTGACAAAAACCCCTGCCTGATGTGGGATTCGAACCCCTGCTTTATGAGGAAATAGAACCCACGCCTGATGTGAGAATCGAACCCACGCCCGTTTCCATTTCAGTTTCAAACGAAGTTATTGAACCAATTCTTCTGGCAGCCGCTACTCATCGAACCACCGGTCCATGTCACCACATGCGGGCGTTATTGTTGTTGTTGCGCGCAACCTTAACTAACCTAAATATCCCAATCCAACTGACTTGGTCAACCTAAATCAACCCAAACTAACTAACCTGACCAAACACATATCCTGAACTAATTGAATCTAACTTAAAACAAATCTAAAACCTACTTCCGGTCCGATGAATAGCCACCTCGAATGTTCTGACTTTGGTCAACCAATACAATTCAAGCGCAAAGTTCAAATAATGAACGAAAGATGCGTGTATGTGCTGTCCGCTATGAATGCTCATCTCCGTTTTTCCCATTTGTGAGGTGACAAATTCTGATTGATACGACATTCATAAGGGATATTGCATGATGTACGGTACAAGAAATGGATTTCACTTTTTTAAAAATGCAAGAAGCACTATTCGATTCATAACTATTGCAAATATAATTATACTGTACAAATTTTGTTATATGTTATCTTCTGTAAACACACACATTCACATTTTCCTATTTCGATCGTAGACCAGACATGAATGAATATATTATGTATTCTCTAAGAACTATTGAGTGGAGTACAATGGATGGTGAATTGAAAGGCAATAATGCACTTGAAGTGGGTCTTCCAATAACATAATATTTCTAAAACATAAATGTTTATTATCATTTTGACACAACAATAGTACATCAAGAAGACCTTGTAAGCCTCTAATGGGCGTACCCAATTCCTCATCAGTTTTAGGATACCATCAAATACTGCAGCACCGTTTTATCAAATTAATGTCAGCCTTGCTAACTTGACATCGCCAAATTCAAAACGGTGAATAAAATTAAACCAAAGTTATCTGACTGAATCAAAACAATTACATTAAAATAATTGTAATATACATCTAGATTATAATGATGAGTACCGAAGGTTGGGCCGGTACTTCGGAATACTAACAGAATACAGTAGCTGTTGAAATATAAAACTAATTACACACGATCGTGTTTTCTTACAATTATTACATCGTGAAGCATTTCTTGTTAAAACAAAAATATGAATAATTACTATCAGTATAGTTCAGTATACATCTACTGTCACTTGAATGATGTCATTGTTCCAAGTGTATGTCATGTTACGCCACGTCAAAACTTATGATATTTGATATTTTATTTGAGCTACACATTTTATAATTACAATTTCACAACAAAAACAACAGATAATAAATGTCAAGGATAATGAACCCTTAATTTTAAGAATCATTATTCTGTCAATTATGAAAAAAACTTGATACTTCTTTATTTGATTATTTTCTTTTGATACATATTTATCATTATTATTATATATTTATATTTATTTCCATGAGAAATAATAACTAGATATCCACTGAACAGAATAATTATTTTCCAAAACAAATGTGAATGAAACACATGGATGAATACAAACATGAACTGCCATCAATAGAAAACGCATTTCCATTTCGAGAAACTAGCACCTTCATTGATTTCCACATACCTATAAGACTGATGGTCCGATGTTAAGACGGACGAAACTTGATTTCGCTCCAGGTACCTTGAATTTCTAGGAAAACATGTATTATGCCTTTCTCATATTATGCTTCTATAAGTCTGTGGCCAATGTTATCCATGAGAAGATTTTCGACTCTTCAGCTAAGTACTGATAACTTCATTTGACTAAAAGAACTCATATCACATCTCGACAGTGGTTCCACCCCGCTTCACAATAACAATCGGAGTCTTAGGAATCGAATCATGATCAATAAACATCTTGATCTTAGTGGTCTCAAGCGGATTATTGCCATAAACCCACGAGCCTCTATCATCGGAAGATTCACCATTGCTGCCATTGTCACTGTCAGAAGGTGTCATGTGTGGAATCTGCAAACCTCCGTTGGCAATAACTGGCATCGTGGCAAATTGCTGAGGAACTTTCTCGACAGTCACTTCAGACAAGTCAGATGGCAACTTGTTTTCTACTTTGGGAGAACTCATGCTGATTGGAGGCTGCGTATGTGGACCGAAGCCATTGGAAGGGAGGTCTGGTCGTTCGGCAGGGTAGGCAGGTTTGGTCGGAGGTGCCTCATCAAGCTCGCTCATCCTCGAGAGTAAGCCATCACTCTCACCACCCACATTATTTGCTGGACCTTTACCATTTGTACCGTCATGATTCAATAATGCTTCGATTTCTTTCAACTCGGTTCCTTTCTCATCTTCCTTCGGCTTGTTCCGAAGGTTACGTTGTTCTTGTTTTTGGCGCTTGCTTTTGATTACTGTATAGCACAGTAATCCTACGATTACAATCATAATAGCGCCCAAAACAATATATGATCCAGATGATGTCGACGCTTTTTCAGGATCAGATGCAGCTTCTTCTTTCTCATCAGTTTTTACTCCAATCTCGTTGATGCTATTTGGTTCGTTGTTTGATGATATATTATCATCCATACCAATTCTGTTTGAATTATTGCCAGGTAACGCTTTTACATCTTTTGCATCTTCACTGGATACTATTATAGGTATATTTGGAATGTCTTCAATAATACCTGGTATGACATTAATGTCTTCATTGCCCCCTTTCGAAGCCGGTAATTCACCCTTATTTTCTTCCTCGTGCGAACCTTCTCTCTTGTTGTTTGAATATTCACCTGTTGGACTAGATCCTAGCTTGCTAACCTCTCGATCAAACAGAGGAGGGAGAATGATAAGAGTATCTTCGGACTCTCCAGACGATAAGTCATCAATGAAAGAGTTTCCGGACCCTTCAACTTCATCAGTAACAGCTAGTATTTTAGAATCTGTTGGTGTAGGCTGGTCTACCTCCACTATTGGTCTCGCATCAGTCTCCACACTCGTTTGGTCGCTGTTGACAGGGGGATCAGCTTCATTTTCAACCTCCAATGGATTAGGAATAGGTGTTTCGTCGTCATCACCATCATCGTCGTTGTCATCATTCTCAATACTAATACTATCGACGTTAGCATTACCGAGTGGGTCAGGAAGAGGAGTTTCATCAATATCATCACTTTCAATGTCGTTCTCACCATCGTCAACAGATTCTAAATCGTCGGTGTCATCACCACTCCCAGAAGTATTGATAATAGGGTGGGTATCAGACGATTCTGAGGAGTTACTAATCGGATCGGGTGAGGGTTTTTCTTCGTTGTCTTCACTTTCTACAACTGATGTGTCAGAGTTTTCCTCATTCGATTCAAAAGTGCGTTGAAAAGACTCCTGAAAAGACTCCTCTTCATTGCTGTCATCATTTTCCACTAGAAAGTCGTTAACGGCTGATGAATTGGATCCAGGAGAATGTACATTCGGATCAGGTTTTGGAGTCTCATCACTTTCTTCTTTCACTTCTTCATTCTCATCCCCTCCTATCAATTCATCGCTGTCATCTTCTACGCCGGAGTGATTCGAATCATTTTTTGTTTCGTCTTTCGTTTCATCTTTCGTTGTATCAGTTTCAACACTAAACTGCTCACTATCAGTGATCTGAGCAATATCACCTGATCCACTTCCGACCCAGTCTTCATCCTCGTCATCGGTCACTGCTCTAAGTTTCCCAGAAAAAGATGTTTCGTCGGATTTTACTGGCAACACTTCGACATCGTCGCTTATTTCAACCACTTCTTTCTCTGCATCGTCTTCTTTCGAAAGAGCTGATTCTTCTTTACGTATTTCGTCTTTGGAATCTTTGTCATTAGCATGTGGTTTGAATTCAGATTCCACCTCACTAGAAATATCCAAACTCGAATCCTCTTTACTTCCTGTTATTTCTTCAGGTTTAATCTCTCCATTGATAGTAGTTGGAACAACGTGGGTCTTGTTCAATTCTTCGTCATTTTCAGACGATAGCTCATTCATTTTACTCTCCACACTGCTCTTTTCCATTTCAACATTCTCAATATTGTTCAAATTAGCATCATCTATATTTGACATATGCGCCTCCTCTAGCGAATCATCTTCTCCTACATCTTCTGTTTCATTGGCATCACCTTCGTCATCATCCACGATATCTTCCCTTAGATCTTCGACAAGTTCATTTTCACCGCTGGAGATGTGTTCCGAATCATCTAAAGTCGTCATTGGCATGGAATGTACGTCCAAAGAAGTTCCAGGACCATCAGAGAAGATTTCTGCTTCGGTTTCGATAGCGTCTTCGGCATCCCGCTTATGTCGCTCATGTTCTTTTGTACCACTGGGTTGACCGAATGGGAACATATCGTCGAAATCAACGATTATGGGTTTGGCACGCTCCTTCTGATGAATACCGCCTGCTTCGTGGATCGCATCGGATAGTTCCGGGGCTGCCGAAGTAGCGGAGCTGTTTCTCAGTGTAGCTGGGTGTACGAATTGCATGGAAGCCACGATGACTAGAAGGGTCCACATGACCACCATCCTCATAATGTACCACGTCCTCTGAAAATAAAATGGATATTTTTAATACTTGATCACAAACAACTTTAGTTCACCATCATAAGATCGTTTACATGTTCTGCAACACACACAAAAACAATGTATCTGAAAAATAGCATTGATGTTTAAGGTTGACTTGAATGCGATCAATCATCTTCAGGAGACGTTGTATTTCTGAAAGGCTATCGAATCCATCAGAAATCAAGGCTCTCTGAACAGTCGCCAGCTGTTCCAAAGTAGTACACATTGCCGCAAATACATAATTCACCATCATCTTCAGGCTATCAAAATCTTTGTCTCATCATATGTGTGTGTATATATATATATATATTTATATATATATATATATATATATATATATATATATATATATATATATATATATATATATATATATATATATATATATATATGGGCCTATATATATGTGTGTGTGTGTGTGTGAGTGTTATTCAACATGAAATATTAAAGTTCGATTAACAATCGCATATAAAATGTTAATTAAAATGACTGAAATATAGGATATAAATGCCTAACATACGCCCCAATCGAAAAATTATGAAAATTGCTCCATGGATACGATCCATGAACCAAAATGTAGACACAAAGTTGTCTATTAATAGAAATGTAACAATTCTATGACAATTGAAACCAGCACCTCTCCATCCAACTGTGCTGAGCTTGTCCAGATTAGGGACTCATTGGTTTTATAGCATTGTAGTTTATAACCCAGAGAACGGCTAGTGAATAGCCCTTGTCAGTCAGTTGGAATGGTGGAAAGGAGACGGTCGTGGCCTAATATCGTGACACTGTCCATGTATATTCACTTTAAGAGTACATGGGAGTCGATTGAGCGAAATATCAGATTGATATATCGGTGATAGCTTCTGAACGGTATGAGAGATCACAATTTTTTTTATGTTGGGTTTTAACGACGCACTATACTGATGGCTACGATCTTTTGGAATCAGTGGATGATGAATTAGATGATGGGATGATGAAATGAAAGGTTATTTTATTTAGTGTTTTGGATGGTGGGAAGTAGTCGGTCGTGGCCTGTTGTTAAGGAACCATCCCATTATTAACTTGAACGACAGAGGAAAACCACGAAAAACCCCTGTCAGGATGGTCGACTGTAGTGGGAATCGAACCCCGATCTCCCGAATGACGGTTCAGTGTGTTACCACTCGGCCACGCGTCTCGGTTGACATCACAATTTTAATACTTTGAAAACAAAGATATTTGTAATAATACCTTGAAGATGAGTCGAACTATTCAACTCATATCACAAAATTGTCAAGCATTTACAGCTGAAAGATTTGTATTTTTAGCTGTACGATATGTATGCGATATGAGATGAATATGTTTTATTTATGCCATCTTGAAGGTATTAAAAATATCCATATTCTTCTTCATCAGAATGTTGATATATCATACCTATCGAAAGTTATCACAAGAAAATCACTAAATCGACTCCTCATGTACTCTTAACAACGGAGGGAGGGGGGGGGGGCATGGAAAACCACTGTCTGTGATATCGACCATGACAAGAATCGAACCCCTGTCTCCTGAATATGACGGTTCAGTTTGCTAGCCACTGGTCCACCCGTTTCAGTGGCATCCAGATTCAAGTCGACCAATCAACAAAGAGAATGTATCCTTCATGTGACGAGATGGTTTAATTCAATTCTTTCAATTAATAAATATTTGTATTCTTCATCTTATAAACATGACAGGAGAACAGGAATACAATACAAACGTAATAAAGTAAACTTATAAAATATGTGCATTGACATTGCAAAATCAAAAAAAAAAGAAGAGAAGAAGCTCGCATTAGAACTAAATCTTGGGGCAAAAGTAAAAGTAAAAGTTAGAAGTAAAAGTAAAGTAAAAGTTTATATTCAGGCCCAATCCGCAATGTAAATTGTGCGACAAGCACCCGGCTCCGTTCCGCCTGCCGGCGGTATACGCGAGTTTGGACACTAACTTAACCTCAAAAACCTAACCTACTGTCCGCAACCTGGCTTTGTCCACATAACTCGCGTGTTTCAGACCGTTTTGCCAGTTTTCGGCCATTTTTTACTTTGTGAATAGCGTTTTAGGTTCTTGTTCGCAAAGTATTACTGTGCGAATAGACACTTCCTAATATTATGTTGACGAAACGTTGACAGACGACTCACACGGACTGTCCAGACAGATCAACAGATCCTAAGGTGGAACGCCTACAAATCAGGGGGAATCAACCCACAGCTTGACATTTTCAGTGTCAACGTAACTTATAAACGATCGCAGTGACTTCCAAGATGAATATATTCTAGTGAAAGTGCTCCACACCATTCAGAGAAGAAGTTTCTGAAATAGGCCAAAAATGTTATTCTGGAGAGGAACGCCGCCATCTATGGCTCAGTCAACTGAAGCACCGCTTTAGAAACCGTAGTCACCGTATAGGGTGTGAGATCGAGTCCCGCATGAGGCATGGGTTTTTGTAGACGTATTTTCACCCATCATCACTTTAAAGTTCCAATATCACCTGATCATTCGTACCCCCGTATAACCTAGCTGTTGGTGGGGTCGTTAAGCCAACAATCATCATCATTATCAACTAACGAAGAAAGATCGAAACCAAACAATCGTATGCTGACTTCATGAACCAATAATGATTGAGTGTATAATGGAACTGAGACGAGTGGCTAGCACACTGAACCGTCTCTCAGGAGGCCAGGGATCGGTTCCCGCCATGGTCGACCATTCTGACAGAGGTACAACGTGGTTTCCCACTGTCGTTTGGGTTAATATTTGGATTGTTCGTTAAACCACACCCAATTCCTACACACTATCCAAAATCACCTGATATATTAATCACTCTTCTCACCATCCCTTCGTCTCATTCATCATACACAGACGCCAATAGATCTTAGTCATCAGTAAAATGCGTTGTTAAAACCATTATGAATATATTGTCTGGTACATGCAACTCAGTTGCTTACGCACTCGCTTCATGTGATACGGAATGTGAGGGATATATCGGGCCTTGGTTCGATCCCCGCCACCTTCTATATCTACTCTTTACAAGGTTTTTCGTGGTTTGCTTCTGTAGTCTAGGCTAATGCCGGAATGGTTCCTACAATATATGGCCACGACCGCTTCCTTCCCACTATCCAATTCTCATTACCTAAGAAAACCTACCTTCATATCTCATCATCCCATTTATCTCATTCTTCATTCATCCGACGCCAATAGATCGTAGTTATGGGGGCATTGAAGAGCGTATACCAAAATCAAGTCGTCTCGGTCGTATGACATGGGCCTCGGAGTACTTTTCAATAGAATGTGGTAAGGGTTCAGGTAAGGTTGGTCACCCGAACCCAAGTCACACAACCGAGTCGACTTCATTCCGGTATACGCTCTTCAGGCGTCCCTTAGTTATGATTAAAGAGTGACGTTGAACCCAGTATGAATGAAAGAATAAATATATAATACACAGTCACATTGCATGGTCAATATTTGCATTTATCACGATGACATTTGTCTGTGCTCGTATCAACAGACTAAAGGTCAGTCCCAAGGACTTGCTGTGTCTCCGCCTTACTAGATAGGATTATTGCGACTTTCTAATCGTCTTATTACAATCATTACTTTGTCGGATCAATCAATAACGGTGATCGAGGAAGTTAAGATTGGCTCTCGAGTACCGATCCCAATTATGAAGAAAAGCTTTGTACAAAGAACCAAACAAACTATTGAGTAGCAGGCGCCCCATCGATGTACGAGATCGGTGCACTTGGATCGAATTCTCCATACGTCAAGAACGCTTCGAAAACCTAATCTTTTCACATTCTATTACCGTGATGGAAGAAATAGAAACTTCGATGTGAAGTACAAACTATTTTGAATTGAACCCATTCACATTTGCCATATTTGTATGATTTGACAATAAAGAGAGCACATCAAAACAAAACGAAAGAAAAAAAAATGTATATATATATATATATATATATATATATATATATATTTACCGAGACAGGTAGCTGAGTGGTTAACGCACTTGCTCCATGTGACCCGGGAGGTAGTGGGCATGTCGGACCCGGTTCGATCCCCGCCACCGTCCATCTTTACAGGGGTTTCTCGTGGTTTCCCTCTGCAGTCTAGGCTAATGCCGGGATGGTTTCCACAATATCGGTCACGACCGTTCCTTCCCACTATCCTTCCCATTACCCATAAAAACCTTCATCTCATCATCCCATCATCTCATTAATCATCCATCCGACGCCAATAGATCTTGGTCATCATTACAGTGCGTCGTTGAACCCAATATATGAATTATATATATATATATATATATATATATATATATATATATATATATATATATATATATATATATATATATATATATATATATATATATATATATATGTATTGTACAACATTTCTTCATGGATGCGATCCATTAAGGATATGTATGAATGTTTTTGTCAAATCATAAAAATGTGACCATTCTGGGACCTGAACCCAGGACCTCTTGGTTTGTACCCAAAGCTCTAACCAACTGAGCTAAATATAGCCACTGAGATTCAAGTCGAATAATCGACACATTTATATGACAATACAAATGAGATGGCCCATGAGAGTCGTTTCTCAAATTTGTCTTGTCATATAAATGTGTCGATTATTCGACTTGAATCTCAGTGGCTATATTTAGCTCAGTTGGTTAGAGCTTTGGGTACAAACCAAGAGGTCCTGGGTTCAGGTCCCAGAATGGTCACATTTTTATGATTTGACAAAAACGTTCATATATAGGCCTATATATATATATATACATATATATATGTATATATATATATATATATATATATATATATATATATATATATATATATATATATATATATATATACATATATATATATATATATATATATATATATATATATATATATATATATATATATATATATATATATATATATATATATATATATATATATATATATATATATTTATGTCTGTATCTTCCCATACATGAACACATAGGTGTGAATACACGATTATATGATGTTTTTTCCATTCAACAGAATCGTTATCTGATAAACGTACGTCTCCTAAAAGCGCACCGGGCCAAGGGAAATTGACTCAGTTACTAACAGTGGAAAGATAGAAGAGAACTTGATTCTTCACACACCGTCACGGCATTGGCACAATCTTTCATAATTTTTTACTGATTTTGATTGATGTGACATTGATTGATTAAGTGTGTATAGTATACAATCCGATTGCGAGGAGTTATGCATGTAAGGCATATATGTTGTCGTGAAGCAGTGCATTTAATTATTGAGCCAATTCGTGTATAGAAAGTATTTTTTTCCAAGTCAACAATATTCAAGTCTTGTCTTGTCACATTTGATGTTTGAGTTTTGCTATAATTGAATAGCATGAAAATGGTATAGATCCAAGCCAAGTTCACCGACTCTATGAAACAAGAATTTCGGTCTTCAGTAAAGTTTATTGCCGCCCTCGGTAGCTCAGTCAGTTGAGGCCCCGCTTCAGAAACTAAAGTCACCGTCATGGGCGTGGGTTCGATTCCCACATAAGACATGGGTTTTTGTAGTCGTCATCTCACTTATCGTCACCTCACAGTTTATCACTCGCTCATTCGAACCCCCGTATAACCTAGCTGTTGGTGGGGTCATTAAACAAATGAATAATCAATCAATCAATAATCAGGTATTTATGGGGAAAATGCCAATGGTGTGAATCAGTTGGAATTGGAGTTGAAGCGCAATTTTTGAACCAGTATATTGAGAACATTTTACATCAGTCAATTTTCCCAAAATGTCACTCCGCGGCTGACCTTCAATGACCTCTCCACGGAGAGTGCTAAAATGACTTCAATTAAGAACTGATTCAATCTGGCCAATTTTTGTACTTTTCCCAAATGAAAACCGACTATGAAATCTTACAAGCTATATTCCTTTAAAATGGAATCTAAATGAAAGATTTCACCTTTTCGTTGAACGTATCCATCACTTGGAAAGTACTGCAACATTTATTTCATGAGGTGTATCATGTCAGTTAAGATGGCCGAATTCAAATAGTTTGGCACGTCTTTCAGCCTATAGTCAACATGAGGTAGCTCCATTTAATCGCTGGATATTGTATTTGTTTCGCAAATCACGAATTCAGTGATGAAAACTGATTTCATCCGGAATTGAATTATTTCCATATATATTTCATAAAGTATCAGAACAAAATGTTTCGAGAGAATGCTTTTGATAAAATATGGTATCCATCACTGACCGTAACCTGTACACTTCCAGCGGGGGAGCCTGAAGATCGCATACTGGAATACGAATACTACCAAGAGTGAACGTGGGCTTGGCGTGTTTACTAAAAAAAAAAAAAGCTTGTGAAAGTGGGTGGACTGTGGAGAGGGTGTACCTAATCGAGGAAACGATCAAAACCTGACCCAAACAACTCTAACCAATTCCCTGAAATAGTAGCTATCACGGCATTATTACACGCCAAGCCCACGTTCACTCTTGGTAGTATCCGTATTCCGGTATGCGCTCTTCAGGCGCCCCCGATTGATGTATGACACTTATCAGTCAATGGAATACAAATCTGCAATGAGATGGTGTTTTCTTTTCATCAAAACCATTGGTAAAACCTGGCTTTTTGTCTTGGCTAAACTGCTCAATTGAGACAACATTACAGGTATTTCACTGATATGATGTTTTTTTTTAGATCTATATTCGGTTTGACGACGCACTGCAATGATAACTATGATCTATTGGCGTCGGATGATTCATTAAAGAGATGACGGTTCCATGAGTATGAGAAGAATAGTGAGAATGGAAGCGATCGTGCCTCATAAGGAAACAGCCCTGCATTAGCCTATAGATTACAGAGGAAAACCACGAAGAGCCCCTGTATAATATGATGTTTGTATAACTGTGATAGCAACAGTTACAATCACACCAGTCGAACCCACAACATATCAGAGGCTATCGACCCAACTTAGTGATACATCACATCTTTCTTACCACTCTCATAGAAGGAAATGGTCAACAATATTTTTTTACTCCTGTCATACATTGTGTAAGATAGTTTTGCATTCAATACCTTGGTGACAATACTGATCAAAGTTCCAATAAAACCCGATTACCATCTGATTGTTTTATTGCACCTTTAATCAAGCACATTTATCTTATCAGCGAAATTTATTATTAAGCATGCATGACGTTTTCATGTTTTCTGATAGCCTAAGACAAATACAAAACTTATTGAGAGCGAGGACAGGAAAAATGGAACTGTTTTGACTTACCTTTAATCACAATTTGAATCCCGTTCTGATGTGGTACCGTATTCAGATGCTGCGACTATCTGGAAAGATATATTTCTTGAGCTTTTTTTTTTGATTTATATATTATTGCTTGATAAGGAAATTACTCGTAATATAAGTTGTCACTATACACTTTCTCAAAGTCCAAATTAATGACTTTCCAATATCACTGTTCTGACACGTACTGACAATCGGTGTCCAACACTAGTAAGTTGATGTTAGCTATCTCAGGCCCAAGCCAATTAGGTCAAATGTCAAACTACACAGACTTGAAAAGTATCCTAATAATCTATCTAGAGAGACACTATAAACTGTCCGTTAGTTTCTCACTCGGAATGCATGCTATAGTAATATAATACTCTATTCTACATTTAGCTCGAACTTCACTTGCTTATCTTGTTATCGATATAATACTGTCTATCACTGATCAAACACAAACCGAAACTCAAATGTTGTAAAGGAGCAATTGATTCATGAATTATATTGAAACGAAAATCGAAACTTGGCGAGAAATTTACCTTCGAAAAACTAACGGTTAATAATCACTAGTGTAATTACTTTCACGCGAATGATCGCAATTGATCGTCCAACTGATTCCAGTGGCGTCGTTTCACTGACAGGTTCACAGTAGCACGACTAATCTTATCACAAAAACACGTCAGTACGCAGAAGGTAAAATTCTTTGAAAATATCGCCTTGAAATGTAAATTCTTCAAACTAAAATTGAGCAAACAGCTTATGTGGTTGTGCTCAATTTTATCTCATAACAACTTAATCTATAATCCATATTTCACTGTATATTGAAGCTTTAAAAAACAATTTATGTATTACTATTATTTATTACGGTTCCAGTGAGCAATAAAAAAAACGTTCTTTTTTATCTGTTTGAATTTGTTATAAAAAGTGTAATTACTACATAAATGTGATGTTTCGTAGTTGTGGGGCACACAGTTGAGCACACGAGATGACTGTATGACCGCACTTGGCTGACAACTAGCACAACTAGCGCGGTGACAACTGAAGACTGGCTCTACTGTCACTAACGTCTTCTGCCAGCAAGTGGACAAAGTCAACCCTGCGCAGACACGCAACTAGCCACCACGCGCACCCGAATCACCATCTTTTTTTACAAACAACTGGCGTAATTAGCCGAATAAAGAGACGAATGATGTTTTTATATCAAGTACTCTTACCTACTACCGCCACCTTCGGATTTCTTCGTAGAGATCATCTTTCCGGTCCGAGGTTGCTTACCGAAGTGACAATTCGTTGGACCGGAAGTAGGTTTTAGATTGGTTTTAGTTTAGATAGAATTAGTTTAGGATGTTTGTGTGGTTAGTTTAGTTGATTTATGTTAGTTTGAATAGGTTAGGTTGATCAAGTTGGTTAAATTGAGTTATTTAGATTAGACAACAACATTCGCATGTGGCGACAATAGAACAATGGTCCGATGAATTAATAGCGGCCGCCGCTCCTTGCTTTCGGCGCCAATCGTCTAATTTCACTTTTACAACTTTTTTTTTTTTTTTTTGTAAATACAAGTGTCTATATTATTGAATTGTAGTCAATATCTCACAAATTATGCAGTGTTAATTCTTATAGAATTCTTCCAAAATATTAATGCTATCATTTAACACGATCTGGTTAAGAATATGGTAGCGGAGCACATTTCAAAGGTCTGCAAGACAACATAACTGTAAACGGGAGACATTCATTTAGAAATAGTCCACACATTCTAAAGTTTTCTAAAGCATAAAAATGTCTCGAGCACATTGGATATGATATAACCCATATAAATTAAAGGACATAGAATATTTATTTGAATTCATTTGTACTTCAAATATCTGTACACGGTACTTCAAAAACGAGTTGGCCATCCGATTGTTTTTTTCAATATTTTACAGAATAATTTAATTGCCTTTGAGTCATGTTATAGAACAACAACAAAAATCAAAGATATCATTTGAATTAGAAATAGTGACTAACTAAGTGAGACTAAGTAACGGCATGACCAAACCACGCTGAAATGCAGTGTGAACCCAGCTACAATTGCATCAGCCAGCAGGAATATCGTACAGTGCACTGACTCGAAGATATCAACTGCTGATTCGAACAACGATCCCATTTCAGCTCGTGTGCGGTGCGTCATCGTCCTGCCGCATTGGTGCTTCAATTCCTCCTGACACAGCACAGTCTACGTGTGGCCAGAACCTTGGCCAGAACCTTGGCCAGAACCTTGGCCAGAACCAACTGCATATCCATTCAACTTCAGGTCCACAATAGAGATATTCATCGCTACTATTTGCTTCTATTATCACGTATCAGTGTCATTGAATAAAAATGTATTTAAACTCCAAGATAATTGTATGTTCTTTAATTAATATGGCATTCTATTTGTATTAATTCAATCAGTTCTAAGATAATAGGTGAATGCGTCAAGGATGTGATGAAATTCATTCATTCATTTTCTTAAAATATGATTGAATACACAAAAATAGAATGTCATATTGATTAAAGAGCATGACATTATCTCTGAGTTAGTATACTTTCTTATTCAATGACACTGTTTCATGTATAATCATGGATACAAATAATAAGGAAGAATCTCTCTATTGTATAAGAACCGTGCATGCATCCGGCCCACGAGACTCGGCCCACGAGGCCCGGCTCACGAGGCCTGGCCCACGAGGCCCGGCTCACGAGACCCTGCCCACGAGACCCGGCCCACGAGGCCCGGCCCACGAGGCCCGGCCCAAGAGACCCGGCCCAAGAGACCCGGCCCACGAGACCCGGCCCACGAGGCCCGGCCCACGAGACCCGGCCCACGAGGCCCGGCTCACGAGGCCTGGCCCACGAGGCCCGGCTCACGAGACCCTGCCCACGAGGCCCGGCCCACGAGGCCCAGCCCACGAGGCCCGGCCCAAGAGACCCGGCCCACGAGACCCGGCCCACGAGGCCCGGCCCACGAGGCCCGGCCCAAGAGACCCGGCCCACGAGACCCGGCCCACGAGGCCCGGCCCAAGAGACCCGGGCCTAGGGTGACAAATCACAACCCTAAAACTCTATTTTAACGAATGATGACGATATTTATTCCCATTATTTTAGAGAAAACTAGAAATCACCATCTCAATTTCAGAAATGGAAATGCATTCATCTGTTCTCCATGACACGGCCCTTTTTCTGAGTCGTGACGTAGACATTTCTCGATTCTGTCTGTTTCCATACAAAATTGGTAATGCCTACGTCATGACACATGGTCTCTGGAGGATACAAAAATCAAGTATAGATTTTGAAACTAAGATGGCGATTTCTACTTCTCTCCAAAATTGGGAGATTAAAGTTCGTCGTCATTGATTAATAAATAGTTCGAGGTTTGTGATATCCTTCAAGGGGTGAATTTGCACCAGCCCATTGAATTCAAAAAAACGACATCAATACATGAAGTTGTCTTCAGATGAAAATAACTGAATGTAATTTCAAATATAATTTATTTATAACGGAAAAATAAAGACTCTGCTTCCATAAAGGTTTCCTATCTGGCACAGAATAGCATAACAATGAGATATAACAGATGAATAGAGAGAACAATTAGATAATAAAAATATGGTGTTTGACACACACAAATATATATGTTGTTCTACAGTCTAGAAACGATATAATATTGTTATTGATGAATATTTTTTAAAAAAGCTAAAAAATATATAAGCGATGCATTCAATTCAAACTATATGAATGTTTCTACAGATTGCGGTGGACCTTCAAGAGACTGTGAGAACTATACAATGAATAAAACTATTAGTAAGGTTTGAATCGCTTACAAAATTCCACGAAGAAGTGGAGAATACTGCATATTCGAATTGCGATTTGCCAACTCAAGAATACAGAAGCCATTGAAAACCATTCTCAAAGATGGATATTATTCTGTATGATAGTTCTGTGGATGTTAGGAAGTAACTTCAACGACATAATTATGTCAAATGGAAGTCTCTATAACAGTGTGCACATATGTCGTGTTAACGGGGGAAACGTTGAACAGTATAGGTATAAAACCCTTTTGATTAAAAGCCTAGCCATGTTGGGTTTGTATTTGTAATCGAAACAGCTGATCACTCACGTATACATCAAGTACAGCGTACTATGTTCATTCAGTGAATCTGGATTTATAATCGTGAAATTTTATGATTTCTCAATTTAACATGAATGTTTGAATGAATTAGAGGCTCACATATATGATTAGACTGGAAAAACGAATAATATTTTGATCCATAAATGAAATTAGCAGAAAAATCATGATGATGGCACATGGCAAAACATTTTTCTTCCCAATACCCAGATGGCCTATTGATATTGATGGCGGGCTAACCATACATGCACATAGTGCGGCGCTCCTCGAAAACCTGTGCTTGCCAATCCGCGTCTTGTTGCTATACAGCTCTCTCCTCTTCATTGGAGCTATCTCCCTTTCTTCTCTTCCCCGTGTCATGTTGCTTTGTCAGTCTCCTCTTCGTTGAGGGTCGCTCCCTTCATTATCTTCCCCGTGTCTTGTTGCTTCATCTCTCTCCTCTTCGTTAGAGGTCTCTCCCTTCATTATCTTCCCCGTGTCTTGTCACTTTGTCTCTCTCCTCTTTGTTAGAGATATCTTCCAACATCATCTTCCCCGTGTCTTGTTGCTTTGTCTCTCCTCTTCGTTAAAGGTCTCTCCCTTCATTATCTTCCCCGTGTCTTGTCACTTTGTCTCTCTCCTCTTTGTTAGAGATATCTCCCAACATTATCTTCCCCGTGTCTTGTTGCTTTGTCTCTCCTCTTCGTTAGAGGTCTCTCTCCCTTCCTTCTCTTCCTCGTGTCTTGTCGCTTTGTCTCTCTCCTCTTTGTTAGAGGTCTCTCTCTCTTCATTATCTTCCTCGTGTCTTGTTGCTCTGTCTCTCCTCTTCGTTAGAGGTCTCTCCCTTCCTTCTCTTCCTCGTGTCTTGTCGCTTTGTCTCTCTCCTCTTTGTTAGAGGTATCTCCCAACATTATCTTCCCCGTGTCTTGTTGCTTTGTCTCTCTCCTCTTCGTTAGAGGTATCTCCCTTCATCATCTTCCCCGTGTCTTGTTGCTTTGTCTCTCTCCTCTTCGATGGAGGTCTCCCCCACCATTATCTCCCCCGTGTCTTGTTGCATTGTCACTCTCCTCTTTGTTAGAGATCTCTCTCTTCATTATCTTCCTCAAGTCTTGTTGCTTTGTCTCTCTCCTCTTTGTTTCAGGTATCTTCCTGCATTATTTTCTCCGTGTCCTGTTGCTCTGTCGCTCTCCTTTTCGTTAGAGGTTTCTCCCTTTCTTCTCTTCCCCGTGTCTTGTTGCTTTGTCTCTCTCCTCCTCGTTAGGGGTCTCTCCCTTTCTTCTCTTCCTCGTGTCTTGTTGCTTCGTCTCTCTCCTCTTCGTCAGAGGTCTCTCCTTTCATTATCTTCCCTGTGTCTTGTTGCTTCGTCTCTCCTCTTCGTTAGAGGTCTCTCCCTTATCATCTACCCCGTGTCTTGTTGCTTTGTCTCTCTTCTCTTCGTTAGATGTCTCTCCCTTCCTTCTCCTCTCCGTATCTTGTTGCTTTGTCTCTCCTCTTCGTAAGAGGTCTCTCCCTTGATTATTTTTCCCGTGACTTGTTTCTCTGTCTCTCCTCTTCGTTGGAGGTCTCTTCCTCCATTACTTTCCCCGTTTCTTGTTGCTTTGTCTCTCTCCTCTTCGTTAGATGTCTGTCTTTTCCTTCTCTTCTCTGCGTCTTGTAGCTCTGTCTCTCTCCTCTTCGTTAGAGGTCTATACCTCCCTTCTCCTTTCCGTGTCTTGTTGCTCTGTCTCTCTACTCTTCGTTAGAGGTCTCTCCCTTCTTTCTCTCCCCCGTGTCTTGTTGCTCTGTCTCTCTACTCTTCGTTAGAGGTCTCTCCCTTCTTTCTCTCCCCCGTGTCTTGTTGCTCTGTCTCTCTCCCCTTTGTTAGAGGTCTCTCCCTTCCTTCTTTTCCCCGTGTCCTGTTACTTCGTCTCTCTCCTCTTCGTTAGAGGTCTTTACTTTCCTTCTCTCTCCGCGTCTTGTTGCTCCGTCTCTCCCCTTTGTTATAGGTCTCTCCCTTCCTTCTTTTCCCCGTGTCTTGTTGCTCCGTCTCTCTCCTCTTTGTTAGAGGTCTCTTTCGTCCTTCCCCGTGTCTTGTTGCTCCGTCTCTCTTCTCTTCGTTAGAGGTCTCTCCCTTCTTCCTCTCCCCCGTGTCTTGTTGCTCTGTCTCTCTACTCTTCGTTAGAGGTCTCTCCTTTCTTTCTCTCCCTTGTGTCTTGTTGCTCTGTCTCTCTACTCTTCGTTAGAGGTCTCTCCCGTCTTTCTCTCCCCCGTGTCTTGTTGCTCCGTCTCTCTCCTCTTCGTTAGAGGTCTCTCCCTTTCTTCTCTTCCCCGTGTCTTGTTGCTCTGTCTCTCTACTCTTCGTTAGAGGTCTATACCTCCCTTCTTCTTTCCGTGTCTTGTTGCTCTGTCTCTCTACTCTTCGTTAGAGGTCTCTCCCTTCTTTCTCTCCCCCGTGTCTTGTTGCTCTGTCTCTCTCCCCTTTGTTAGAGGTCTCTCCCTTCCTTCTTTTCCCCGTGTCTTGTTGCTTCGTCTCTCTCCTCTTCGTTAGAGGTCTATACCTTCCTTCTCTCTCCGCGTCTTGTTGCTCCGTCTCTCCCCTTTGTTATAGGTATCTCCCTTCCTTCTTTTCCCCGTGTCTTGTTGCTCCGTCTCTCTCCTCTTTGTTAGAGGTCTCTTTCGTCCTTCCCCGTGTCTTGTTGCTCCGTCTCTCTTCTCTTCGTTAGAGGTCTCTCCCTTCTTCCTCTCCCCCGTGTCTTGTTGCTCTGTCTCTCTACTCTTCGTTAGAGGTCTCTCCTTTCTTTCTCTCCCCCGTGTCTTGTTGCTCTGTCTCTCTACTCTTCGTTAGAGGTCTATACCTCCCTTCTTCTTTCCGTGTCTTGTTGCTCTGTCTCTCTACTCTTCGTTAGAGGTCTCTCCCTTCTTTCTCTCCCCCGTGTCTTGTTGCTCTGTCTCTCTCCCCTTTGTTAGAGGTCTCTCCCTCCCTTCTTTTCCCCGTGTCTTGTTGCTTCGTCTCTCTCCTCTTCGTTAGAGGTCTCTTTCTTCCTTCCCCGTGTCTTGTTGATCCGTCTCTCTCCTCTTCGTTAGAGGTCTCTTTCTTCCTTCCCCGTGTCTTGTTGATCCGTCTCTCTCCTCTTCGTTAGAGGTCTCTTTCTTCCTTCCCCGTGTCTTGTTGCTCCGTCTCTCTTTTCTTGGTTAGAGGTATCGTCTTTCCTCCTCTTTCCCGCGCCTTGTCACTCCGTCTCGTCACTTCGTTAGAGCTCTCTCCATTTCTTCTCCTACTTGTGTCCTGTTACTCCATCTTTCTCCTTTCCCATAGAGGTCCATATCTTTCTTTTCTTCCCAATCCCAACAATCGCCAAACTCGAAATAAGTTTCAAGAGTATTTGATGAGATGACTGTTATATCAGGTATGTGGGAATTCATTAGGGTCAGATAAACCATTCCGAAATGAAAATAAATCGGAAGAAGAAGAAGAAGAAGAAGAAGAAGAAGAAGAAGAAGAAGAAGAAGAAGAAGAAGAAGAAGAAGAAGAAAGAGATTGAATATATTCTTTCCCCAATGTGAATGTTTGAATTTGTTCCTGTCATTATAATTATTACATTGCTCATAGAATTAGTCATTTTCATTCCAATTATTCTCTGGGTGGTAACATCGCCCCAACGGTGCCACGTCCGAACGATCCCACCTTTCATCCATCGTCTCAACAGACCATTTTCATAATTCAATGCACAGGCGCGGCCCGCCTACTAGCAGCCGAGATCGGTGGTATTGCATTCTGGGAGTTTTAGTACTGTTCAAAAAGTCAGCCCACTTTTAGTTTTGATACATCTTTATTGACTTTGAAATTGGTATGTTTCCACGCGGTGAACATGATATACAAACACACACCGTTCATGTACTAGACCTATTTTGGATAAATTTCTCAATTATATTCTTAGCATCCATCATGAAAGAATAATGTACGAAATGCTGAATAATTATTGTGCCACAAATAGTTAATAAATTTCCAAAATACATTTTCTACATACTGTCGCATTATATATCAAAACCTCTGAAATGTCAGTGTCCAACATCCTAGAATTGCATATGATTGAATTATTATATTACATAACGAATACTGTATGAATCACATAAAACAAAACAAATAGGCCTATATTGCATAATAGTCCTCATATTTATAGCATATGTTGATTAATATCTCGAATAGATGAGGTGATGAATAGAATGTTTGATGGATATGAATGAACTCAAGCATTCCGAGAAGCATATAATGAATAAACATTTGAACATTTGATGTGATGCGGGAGGTTCTCAGTTTCCTCTATGACATAAGTATGAATGTGCAATTGTGCATATTACTTTCGTTATCGGACCAGGAAAGATTTGTTAAAATACCACATTGGAACAGTTAGTTTTTCTGTGCATTGTATGATTCGTGGCTAGCCTCGGGGGATGGAGTTGAAAGCAAGGTAGCAACCCTTCGTAAACTTGAAGTAGTGTGAGAGATCGCCGCAAAATACGGCAGCGCATCGATCATGAACGAAAAGCGAGACGTAAATTCATGAAAATTAACACTTTGATTCATACAACATTTGTGAGCTGTGATATTTTTTCTAACAAATTCCGAGCTGAAAATTGCCTCAGCAATTATTAGGTTGTAGTAATCGCCTTTGAATTTTCACGTTATCTTCACCCGTTCTCAACATAAATATGCATCACGGTAAAACTGTAATTATTTTTACTGTCGTCAATATGATAGCCATGCACTTTTGAAAAATATTGTGATCTTTCTTGAACAATTTCCGTTCCAATGACATATTGTTCATTAGAATAAAACCAGTGGTACTCTGTCAATGGCAATTTATAGCAGTGAATGCGCGGCGGTGACAGATCGCGCAAGCTGTTATAGAGTCCTTAAGGCAAAATACCAAGATATAAAACTTGCATTATCTCTCATTCCACTCACTCTGACAGTGTGTGAATCTCTCAGTATATAGTAAACATATAAATGTTACTATCATATTATAACTCAATACGTTCACTGTAACGAACAATAATATAAATCGAACGTGCTAAATGACACTGGCAGCATGGCACTTTGGAACTAGCGTAATAACATCCCGTTCTAGTTCAAACGATCGCCGCTAGATGGCTCATTCTTTTCGGAAATGGTCTACTGGGAAACAATGATTTTGTATCAAGTTTCGAAGTTGATAAAAAAGAAATATCCAGCTTTTTGCACGAGTGAAGTTGAGATGTATTGAAGTGAAAGACCATGCTCTAGTATGCCAAGACTCCGTTCAACTAGAAGCAACTGCTTTCAAGACGTATCAGGCAATCTGACATGAAGATGGCGAAGGACAAAGATAAAAATGCATCAATGCAGTAATTCAACTTTATGTCCAAGTCAATGAGAGAGATCGTAATTTGTAATCTAATTATACATCGATAACATTTTCCAACTGATTACAATCTCATCAGTTAAAATAATGTGGGCAAGCAAATCTGTATCAAATACCATGATGTTTCTTCCTCATGTTTTTTCCTTCAATTTGTGAACACACACACATATATATATATATATATATATATATATATATATATATATATATATATATATATATATATATATATATATATATATATATATATATGTATATATATATATATATATATATATATATATATATATATATATATATATATATATATATATATATACATATATATATATATATATATATATATATATATATATATATATATATATATATATATATATATATATTAGTTTTCATCGAAACACTGGTGACAACACGGTTGCCACTTGATCACAGTATAACAATATAGCAACAAGTGATCAATTATGAGAGTAAACATTACCCCAATAATAGTAATATCATCTTGAATTAAAATTATTGATATCCGTAGGAGTAATAATGAATAATTACATAGTAATTAGTTCATACATAATATAGAGAAATTATCTGAAACACAATAAGAATAATATTGAAGAAATCGAGCAGGTCAATAAAACATCTGATAAACTCTGGAACGTAAAAGCCTTTGTTTCATAGAGATTGGATTAAGACAACTGTTGACCATAAAGGTGATTCCTAAGAATGACAATTGAACCTTCCAAGGCCAACATGCGTATATGATTTATTGTCTCTTCATTTATTTTCAATTGTTTACAAAAGTCGGTGAAGAAGTTCGTAATCGCACCCCTTACAGTCACAAATAAACCATCCCCTCTTGGCATTGTGTTCCACTGTTCAGTACAGGATGGCCGGGTTGTATATATCAGTTTTCTTAGTAGTAGGTAGTTTATTTGCAAAAAATGTGGTATTTACATACATGTTGATATAATTTTAGAAAGTCAATACAGTAATAATAATTTCTTCAAACTGGAAAACAATACGAGACGATATACAATTACAATACCTATATCTATAATAATACTCAATACCTACAAAACATAGGCTACTTAGTAACAATACCCAATAATATCATCTTAATTATCATCAACTATTTTACCATTTATAGTTATCTACTAATTCGAATACCAATCTACTAATTTACAAGATACCAAAAACCACTTTTCTCGTAAGGTTTCAGGATTAGCAGATCACCTTTGATTAATTCACAACCATTTATTCTAAAAGTAGATGCATTCCTTAGATTTATTTCACTGGGGATTCAATTGAAAATACTGGCACATGTAGCTGAGTGGTTAACGCACTTGTTTCATATGATCCGGGAGGCGAAGGTGCAATTCGGACCCGGTTCGATCCCCGCCACCGTCCATCTTTACAGGGGTTTTTCGTGATATCCCTCTGTAGTCTTGGCTAATGCCGGAATGGTTCCCACAATATAGGCCACGACCGCTTCCTTCCCATCACTATCTTTCCCAATACCTAAAAAACCTTCATCTCATCATCCCATCATCTCATCAATCATTCATTCGACGCCAATAGATCTTGGTCATCATTACAGCTCTGCGTCGTTAAACCCAATATGAAATGAAAATACTCATTCCTTTGTGAAATTATGAGTTTTTTTCTGTGCATGAAAAATTCCTTTCCGAAAATACATTCTTACTATTTCTTATACTTATTATTCAACTGTATCGTTCACATTATTATTACGTGACCAGTAACAATAATCAAGCTTTGATTGATATTACGATATCAGATAATCATTAAGTTGCCCATAAAAACAATATGCAAATTTATTCATCGTACCATACTTTAATAAAAAAATACGGTAAGAGGAATTTACAGTACGCAATTTTCAATCATATATCTGCAGGTCATCTAAGGAACTTGATATCTCTGAATCAAATGAAAAAGGAAATGAAATGTTGAAATGAAACATTAAATGGCCTTTCCTTAGATGTGTTTAGTTGAATGATGTTATATAAGTAAGCCAGTCAATATGGTCTACATTTAATATCAACTCTGTTATTCATTGTTCCCTAAAATCAATTTGTTTTTGTTTTTCATTCACTTCAGTAAAATACTTACTTGGCTTTAAATGAAATTGAATATCAGAGCCTATCAAATTTCCTTCGTATTTCATTAATATTTTTGTATATTTCCTGATTCTATGATTACTGCACCAACTGTATACTTCTGAAATTATATTTTATTTTATATAAATGCAAGACACTTGATCATTCAACTGCACAAATAAGCAGCTGTGATACACAGGATTTATGTAAACTGTTATGTACTTGTCTTAAATTGCTTAATTGCTAAATATATAAGCATGAATATCAAATTAAATCCCAGAAATCAGATATAGTATGGGCCCACATCGTTCTCTGATATTCTTCCATTTGTCGCACCGATGATGTTATTTCCGGTGTCCACTAATAGTTTACAGTCAACTATCGGCCCACATGTAGCGTTATATTATTAACAGTATCAAATATAGAAGTGTTTATTATTAGGCTCTGAAGCTAATAGTTGTTGACTTATCAATACAATAGCATAGTTTGGTGTACTGCTAACAAGGTTGTTACAAATATTACATACCAGTACAAAGTATGGTAATAATTACCTCCTCTGCCCCCCCCCCCCCCCCCCCCCTTTATCTACTGTCAAGCAGTGTTCCCTGCGCTGTCGTAACACTATTATCGCACCAAGATTAGACTCATAACGACAGGTAGAACGTTCGACCAAGCAGTCAAGCGACGTTCAACCAGACAAAAACAATTCTCAGACCAACATATCACCAGGGGTAAGTCTTACATAAGTATAAACTCGAACTGACTAACAATCATCTCTAACAACAAACTAGACAGAAATATGACAGCTTCCACAGCAAAGAAGATGTGTTTTGTCTATTTCATTTCAAGTTTCGCTTTCAAGAAACGTTTTGTTGTACAATTAATAATTATACAGTGCCTTTTCCTCGCGAATTATCGCTAATAAGACATTTTGAATTATACTACTAAAATTTAAAAACTACATTCGTTACTCAAGTCAGCTAAGGCACCGCTTTAGAAACTGAAGTCGCCGTTGGGCGTGGGTTCGAGTCCCGCATAAGGCATTTTTGCGTAAACGTCCTTTCATTTTTCATCTTCATAGTTTCATCTGCTAATTCGTCAAGCGAACAATAATCATTATCATCAAATTTGAAATTAATATCTGCTTGAGCGTAGAAATAATTTTAAAAGAGTTGAAAAAAGTGTCAAATAGGCTATACAAAATCCATCAAACCGTTAGCCATTTTGTTTCCCAGTATTGGAGACGACAATGAATTTATCTTATCACTTATAGTAGACCTCCTGCTGCAAGTACTTTCCGAGCTAAATTAAACAAAGTGAAACTTTTATCTGACAGTTCAAATATCAAGTAAAACACAGTGATGAGTCAGAGTCTGTGGTATGACTTTTATTCAGCAGATCATTTGACGAAGGTGTCGAGCGTAATAGTTGTTATCATTTAGCTATACACAACACACTTACTCGTTTTCTACTCCCTTGCAAGAAAGTTGCAACTTGTTTGTCATGATAAGCACGTGATCCTGCGGTGCAGTCTATGTCACAGGGGTTTTCCTCGATAACTGCACGTGAAACAGAAATATGCTATATTGATTCAAGTGATTAGCAACCACATAAGAGCACTTAGATACCGGAAATCAAGTGAAACAGACAAAGGAAATCATGGATTTATTTCAATGCGGTTTATTGACTACATGCAACGGAAATAAAATGCATACCACCTTTATAGTATCAGTTTCAAGAAACCTCAACATTTTACTCGATGAAATTAATCTGTTTTTTTTTTCTTTTCAACAGTCGAAAAACATCAATAATCAAATGAATAATCCTCAAATCTAACCACCAAAACTTCCTACCCTTTGGATCTCCCAATCAGTTGATCAGAGTCAATAGATTGGGAAAGGCTCAATGTGAATGTGGCAGTAATGTTTTCATGACGTGTATATGTTATGGTATGAAATACTAGAGTTAGGGATGAGTTATGGATCTAAGAGAGTTATGGAATGATATGCTTCGTGCCTTTAAAAAGGTCAAAACATATTTTATAATTGATCTCTTTAAAATCAACCTTGATGCATACAAAGATTGAATGTTTGGGCAAATTTATATTTCTTTCATAATTTGAAATTGTTTGTATCTTTTATATGTATTGAGTCGTAAGATGGTGAATAGTAGCTAAGCTATTGCTTCTAAAAACCACGCATATCCAAGCTCGATAATGGCAATTGGCAACTTTCAGCTAACGTGTTTAGTTATCAATTTGTTCGCACCCCCGTGTGAGATTATTTAATCAAACCTCCTTACACTAATGTATGCATTGACTGTATTTGATTTTCAAATGTTTCTCCATTTATATTGTGATGATAACCAAGTTCTATTGGCGTTGGTTGAATGGTTAATGAGATGATGAGGGGATGAGAAGGTGAGATGAAGGTTTCTTAGGTAGAGGGAGGAATAGTGAGAGGGATAGTGGGAAGGAAGCGGTCGTTGCCCATATTGTAGGAACCATTAGTCTCCCTAGACTACAGTGTAAACCATGACAAATTCGAATATTTATGATACAACTTCAAACCTATGTATCAGTACTTCCGAGTAGTAAATCAAATCACCCCCTATAAACTCTTTGTGTTGGTTTAGCTAGCTATAGCAGCTGCATTTTTTCAATATCAAAACTTGATGCAAAATCATTGTTCCCCAATTAAGGTTATGAGGTTAGGATCATTCGAACGGGGCACCACAAGGGCGATCTTACCACTCCAAAGAACAATTAAAATAAGATACCTTAGTCAACAAACCATGAAGCTAATAAAGGTAATAATTTCAGGGTTAGAAAACAATTCGATCATTTCAATTGGGGAGGAAAAATTCAAAATCTTCATCCTCATCTTCTTCTTATTCTTGGATTCCTCTTTTACCTCCTTTGTTTGTGAACATTAAAAGTAATCATTTGTTTACAGAGTAGATGACGTATCATGCCGATAGCGTGATTGCATTGCCTTGCATTGAACGATGCGCCTATATAAGGTCACAATCCACATTATCTGTTTAGCATAACACAACAATGTTGGAGTGGCTGTATAGTAGACTTCTGATCTGTTCTCTCACTGACAGATGTTCTATATTCACAGGCAAGCTCCAGACGAACCATGCACAGATCTTATCTGGTGTTCACCATCCTCCTGGTGGCAGTCTCCTTCCAAGTGACGTGTGCCGGTGAGGACCACGATGACGTGATGGAAGAGCAGAAGATGAAGGGTAACTGTCCCGAGTATTGCTCCTGTCTCCGACAGACCGGGAACGGTGCTGTGGCCCAGTGTTATCGGATCACGTCCACTCAGCGCTTCGACAATCTCATCACGTCTTTCTACTTGTTCAACAGAAAACATTCACCCGGCGATCAACAATTAGTATTAGGGGAGAAGTTTTTCAGGAATATGCAGATGAAAAGTGTCGATTCGATTATGATTGTCGATGTTCCTATCAAATCGATCGATGTGCACGCATTCCAAGGGTTGCACAGTCTCTCTCAGGTCAATCTGACGAATAATAATCTAGATACTATTCATCCCGATACATTTGCTGGCAACGAAAACTTACAGCGTTTATGTTTGAGTGATAATCCACTTTCATTCACACAAAAATCGCATACACCTTATGTATTAAATATTCCTGATTTAATGGAATTGGATTTATCTTCATGTCAACTGTATAATATACTTCCGACATCATTTTCGACTCTTTACGGACTAGTTTTTCTAAATTTGGCGGCAAACAATATTAATAATCTTGACTCGAGAGTGTTTTCAAATCTTACTGAAATTGAGGAAATCAACCTTTCTCATAACAACATCCAAACTTTGGAGACTGATTTATTCAAGTACAACGATGATTTGAATACGCTTATTCTGAACAATAATCCACTGGCATCAGTTGAAAATATACAATTGCCAACAGTAGCAATTCTGGATTTGAGTTTTTGTCGAATCACAAAATTAAGCCCGAAAAGTTTGGCTGGTTTCGTGGGTACATCAAATCTGAATCTTAGCAGTAACGCGTTAGTGAATTTAAATGTCAACGCTTTCTCAAAAATGAGTACTCTTACTCATCTCGACCTGTCAAATAACAATTTCATCGGACAATTGGAAGAAAGCATTTTCCTGAATAACCATGAGATAGCAACAATCACGTTGAGAGATAACCCAACGATGGGGAAATTACCTGACGGTGGATTCAAGGGTTCGTTTCAGGAATTGTACAAACTCGACGTCTCCAACTGCGGTCTCAAAACTCTGACACCAGCTTCATTCAAAAACATGCCCAACCTATCCCAGCTAGATCTCAGCAGAAATGCGATCAAAACCTTACTACCTGGCATTCTGACACGTAAAATCAAGCATTTATCATTAGCATATAATCAAATCTCATCTTTGGGTGACTTACAATTCCCAAAAGAATTCCAATTACGCCAATTATACCTCCAAGGCAATCAAATCAAACATTTAAACCCCGAGCATTTCACAAACCTACCGTATTTGACTAAACTCGATCTCAGTGCGTGTGGTATGGAGAGAATCTGGTCCAACACAGATGACGATGACTTGCCCTACCTGAAGAGGGTGCGCAAATTGAATCTGTCCAAGAATCAACTGCTGACAATAACTCCACGTGACTTGATGATGTTCAGCGAATTAACAAGCCTAGATATCATGTCCAACCCCTTATCGTGCAATGCTGATAAGCTCCAAAGTCTGATCACATATCTTAACAAGGCTCACGTAGACCCATACGACATGTCGACCAGCGAAGACACTCTGGAGAGATTCGTATGGGAGGACATTTGGTCAATCAACTGTAATCGTAACAAGAACGGTGCAAATCGTTTAACAGATAGTTCATCGAGCAAGAACGAGAACGATGATTATGTATACGAAGACGGAAGTACCGATACGGAACTGGGTGACTACAATCTGCAGTTTGAGTTGAACGATGACGAGAACCAGGTACCGGACCGTCACGGGGGTGTGCCCACTAAGCTGAACATCTCCGAGTCGTCCTATCAGCTTGTCGTGATGATCATTACTGCCAGCGCGACGTTCGCGTCCATCTTGTTTCTGGTCGCCATCTTGATCGTGTGCAGACAGCGACTGACGCGCCACCGTGACGTCATGCGCCAGAGAAGGGGAACCCGTTCCATGAGCTACAAGCCATTGTTCGATAACGAACATGTCAACAATCCCACGACACCAATACTGAAGACAAGAGTGATCCCTATTGACTCCGAGGCGAATAATAATGCGAGTAATGAAGAGATGGGACCTGTGGATTATAACCAAACTGTGGGACAAGTTACTTACTTGAGTAGCTCATTCCAACATTCAAATAATGTCCCCGAAAGTGTTTAGATGGTGAAACACTCTTCTGGATCTTGCACATACAAGTCTATGATGAAGTTTAGGATTTAGTAGATGTTGTTGACCATATAATTAATTGAGTTAACACGGGAAACGACATCCGACTTATGGTCCTGATGTTAGTATTAGGCTACAGTCATCCCCTTAATCAGGAACATAAATAGGATTTCTCAATTATTCTCCCGTATTCATAGAGGGGTTATAACTAACAACTTGACATTTTGGTCACACGATATTTGATCCTGAAATCTTGAATGATTTTTTTATCGTATTGATTTGTTTCTTTGATTTTTTTATTCACTGTAATTAGTTCATTGGAATTGTTTATTTATATAATCGCAAGTGATTATTACTCCGCATGGCTTTCTTTGAGTCCACTTGGACGATTATGCTGGGTTTTACTCGATTCCAAGTAATTTTTATATTTTCATCCATGGTGATTATTGATGCAGTGATTGTTCATTGATTTTTCATTCAATTTAATGTTTCGGATTATTTATCCAATTTGAATTCAATGATTGTTTTCAAGTACTAAAACTTCCACCTGATTCCCAGGAGTTGTTAACCCCTCGTTTATGACAACATAATAATTAGCATTATACCCCGCTCACACTAAGATCACTAACTGCTGTTAAGCCACTAACTGATGTTAACAACGTAATGTGAACGGAACGCGGTTAGCAATAACCGACATCGTGAACGCAGTTAGCGCTTAACCGCGGTTAGCTTAACAGCAGTTAAGGAACATAGTGTGAACGGGGTATTAGCGTATAAGATGCCATTATAGTAACTCATTTGTTGCACGTGCCATTATGACTTGTAGATCCTACGGTATTAACAACTTCCTTCCAGACTGGAAATGTTACCTTAAAATTAGTTATATATGTTTACTGCTTAGATAGTATTATCTTGTTTACAAATAAGTTAATTTTTTATAACAATTATTATTATTTGAATGAAATGTTGGAATAAAGCATTATTGTGACACAATACGAAGCGTATATCTGGCTGTGACCTGTCCTGCCAGGGCTGTAGGCCTAGTGGGGCCAGGGCGCAGCAAGGCAGCCGGGGAGCGCCCTGGTTGCTCCTCAAACAGTTACAACTTATCAAGATTATTGTAATTTTCATTTAGAGGATATAAAGAAATACCGACGTATATAGGCCTATATACGCCACAACTACTAATCACAACCAAATGTACGGCGATTTGTGAAGGCCCAACTAAGAAAATATAGGCCTGTAATGAACTATAATAGTGAGTTTATAGGCTGGGAAAGCCTTTATGTAGCGAGTTTTTGCTATAGGTGTGCGTTGAAATTATAGAATATTTGAACTGAACTGGAACTAATATTATAGACTATATTATGTACACTTGATATACGCACAAAATCAAATAGGCCTACTAATTATACTATACAAACTGGACAGTAATTAGGCCTACTATCCAAACTGGACAAAATAGTTATATTGCCAATGGTCTATATTTATACAAGTAACACCACTGCAACATAGCCTGATATGGATCTATATCTAAAACTTACAAAATATTATTAGATGAGTAATAGCGAAGACTTCCATCCCACTCTTATGGAGCTAATTATTGTCTGTTGTTTCATTTAGGATGTTTTGTATGCACTGAACAGGTCACACGTGTTGCCTGATCAACATGAAACTTTTTCCAGACACGCAGACTTTCCAACTTGAAATTATATTAGTTTTGGGGTCAAACCGGTTTGACCACTTCTGAGATAAACCATCTCGAAATTTTGTAAAACCTCGTAAGTTTAGGTCAGGCGGAAAAAGTTGGGAAAAATCTTCTCAAAAATATTTACTCGACATGAGTAAACACAATATACGATTCACATTAAACCTATTACGGATTTTTACTGCGATCGGACTGACCGTTTCGAAGAGAGTAATTATTTAATTAATTAATTCTCATCAGATAGCTAGAGATGGGGATTATTCTTTATTTGTCATCTTGCGCACTGTGATTCACGGATTTGTAGACTTGATAGTTGTCATCAAGGTGTGTAGAGTTCTAGAGTATATTTTCTGTATGTCAAGTTGTGTCGCGTTTTCGAGAATAGGCCTACTTCATATAAATATCTTGCCAATGTGTATTACCTAGTAAAATACCTGTTAGTTTTAGGTTAGATAAGATTAATTAAGATTGCAAGCAAACACAACAACGCCCGAATGAGTTACAATGCAGGTATAGGTGTGCAGATTGGCAAACCCAAAAGGGATTGCCAAGTGGAATAAACTGCTTCTTGAGCTCCGTGGAATTGAAAAGTTATACCTCCCAAGAGTGCCTGAGCTTGACGAAAGAGTACATTTCATTTCGCCGCTCCAAAAAGATTGCTTTTTTTATTTGGGGTTTTAACGACGCACTATACTGATGGCTACGATCTATTGGTGTCGGTGGATGATGAATGAGATGATGGGATGATGAGATGAAAGGTTATTTTATTAGGTGTTTAGGATGGTGGGAAGGAGCAGTCGTGGCCTGCTGTTAAGGAATCATCCCAGTATCAACCTGAACGACAGAGGGAAACGACGAAAAACCCCTGTCAGGATGGTCGACCATGGCGGGAATCGAACCCCGGTCTCCCGAATGACTGTTCAGTGTGTTACCACTCGGCCACGCGTCTCGGTAAAAAAAAAAAGATTGCTTTTCGCAGTACATTATGTATACATTGTCATCACTCATATTCTATTCAATATATCACAAGTTGGAACGAATGTCGACATCAACTTCCTTCCAAGTTTAAATTCCAATACAATTTTGACACAACTTTTAATGTAGCCGATGGTTAATGAATATTATTAAAAGAGCGAAGCGAAGACTCAATTTCACCATACTCGAAAAATGTATTTTTTTTTGGTTCGCGCTCCACAGGTCAAACAAGAACAAAAATCAGTTAAAACTCAGCATACACAAGTGTCCTCATCTAATTCGATAGTGTGTTGTTTTGAGGTGCAATCGGTTACACCACTTCTGAGAAAACTCATTTTGAAGTTTCAAAAGTATCATAAGAATAACCCAGAACAAAAAATTCGAAGAAAATATTTCCTCCGAAAGAATTCAAATTTTCACGGAATTTCAACTTAATAATGTTACACATTATTTCGAGCTTTCAATCAAATCGGTTCGGCCGTTTTGATGAAACAAAATATATAATATAATGTTTCTGCATCACATACCAATCAAATCCAAGCAACAAGAGTGTCACTAATTAATTGAAAACAATTAAAACAAGACCTTCTTTTATATTAAAGAGATTAATTGGAATGAGTAATGAATGAAATAGGAGGGCAGTGACGTAATTGTTTGGATCTCAAGTTGGATATAACCAACCGAAATAAGATATGTTGATCATCCATCAACGCCGAAAGACAACGCGTTTTCCTACTTTATTCTGTATTCAAGTGTATATCGTATTGTATTGTAAGTCTTTATTTAAACAACATTTGTATGATACATTAAAATATAATATAATAATAAGTGGGCCTACATAATGATTTCTCAAAGTGGACGGTGTTCACTATTGAAAGTGGTCGTTACCCAAACCTTCAATAATAATAATAATAATAAGGCCTAATAATGAAAATGATGGTTTGACCACTTCAGAGAGTTATATTTTAGAATGAAGTAAATTGCTCACATTATATTCAATATTCATATGAGACACAATTGGAACCATTTAGTTTTTATTTAATTCAATTTGTTATCAACCCCAATTCCATACTCATGTCGAAATTTGGATATTTCGGGGGAACCCCCTTTACAGCACATCTCAAACGCCTGATGTGTAGGCTACTTGTCATTATACGATGTATTTGAGCAGTCTAATTCAGGCTTGAGGCGTAAAATGGTAGCTCGTCGTCAAGTTCTTGACTTGTTGCAATTACTTTCAAATAGTTCGTAAGTTTTTCATTCATACATTTATTTTAGCTCGGGCTATTATTATGGCTATGTTTTCATCGTGACGACAAGTTTGTTAGTCCTATACTTGGCACTGTCAAAAAACGAGTAGGTAAACATAACCTAACAAAGTTCCTGATATATGCCCTATGGTCACTGAGTAAGCCTATGGCATTGAGTTTATAGTGTTATAACACTATAAACTCAATGCCTAGGGTCTACCTAATACCATTGAGTTATAAAGTCAATGCTAATACCCAGGGTACAAGGTACTGAGTGCTCCGGTTTATAGCCCAGGCCTAGTAACCCTATTATGAGCACAGAGATTGTAATCCTTGTCATTCATGTCATGTCATTCATGTTATAGGCCTAGGCTACTTTTGGCAGGTTACATATCCAAAATAAATTTGTAAAAATGTGTCAAATTAATTGAAAATTTTCTAGTAGGCCTAGGCCTACCTGAAAACAATTGACTGTGACAGGCTAGCATTCTGAAGTTTGTCTGAGCAGTCTCGTTTAGACTTCACATTAGTTAGAACATTCACAAAAATCTGTAGGCGATCAAATGAACTACCGTACTGGGTACTTGCATCCGGAGAGTGTGGTTCTAGAGCTCGTTCAAGGAAATAGAAGTGGCCGCGCAATTCTGCTATTGCAGAGATGATTCGGAGAAACGATGGTTCATGGGAATAGAGATTTTAAGCGTCTTGTGGGCATGAACAGTTCATGAGGATACTGGTAGCATTGAGTATATAGTGTTATAAACTCAATGCCTGCAGTAGTTTTGGTTGCTGTAGGTACGACCAGCACGAATGTTCATGGGAGTAGGGTCAGCCCAGATATTAAAACTATTCTCAGTCACTCGTACATCAGTCGCATCCAACACCTGTAGTGGGAAATGAACAAACCACCCCCTTTCCCCGTTACCACATTCAACATTTCTGTGTCACCAAAATACATGGGTCAGCAGGTGACCTACACTTGTTGGTAGGGAACGCTTTTTAAAGAAAACTACAGCAATCAAATGTAAAATTGTGTGAATTATTTAAATTTACAAATATATGGTGGAAAAAAGCACCAATTGATGTTAGGGACCTATACCCATTAAAATCAAGAGGATATTCAAGTGCATATACTTTGTGGGATCAATTTTTCTCTACCGGCTTTGGTTCATCTACGTTCCTAGCTGAATAAAGTATTTGAAACCTAGCTCAAGGATTGCCGGCATTTATGCACCCCATTTGAGCACGGCACACACTGATAACTCCAGTTGTCCCAATTGCCAAGTTGCTTGGCCAACTAGTGCAAAATTGGTTGTGTGAAGGTGACACTAACTGGATTGCTATTCACTGGCATTGGGTTAGTGAGGATAGAGTGACGTTTGTAGAAGTTATAACTTCTACAAACGCCCTCTCAATCAGCCGGCTAGCGGCAAACAACCAATGAAAATGTGGTAGATGTGTGACGTCACGTCAGTCGTTGTATCGATCTTTGATTTTTTCTACTCGTTCCTGATTGGGTGCTTCATTTGTACTGCACAAATGGATATTCACTGAATTCTCGTCAATTGCAGTCAGACCGCGATGAGTGTGAATGTTTGCAAGTGGACAATCAAATTCAGTTGGCCATGCCAGTTGGCAATTATGACAACTAGAATGTTCTTTAGGCTATGTAGACCTACTATGCTAGCCTCTATAAATGATTCTAACAAATTCTTCATTTCTATTGATATTTTAAATTACGGTATTCTATTATCAACTTTCAGGTGCAAGTGTCCATCACACGCTCACCCTGGCAATGGATTGTCTAATATGTTGATAAATAATTCAAGCTCAGTTCCGTATCCAACGTATTCCAATGAATATGCATTCGAGGTAACTTAATGACCGGAAGGATGGACCTATACAAGGAATATCAATCTATCATAGTATGTAAAGATGTTCTGCACGAGATTTGGTCTCATTTGCCAAAGTGCTCTGTTAATTAATGTGAAAATGACTTTCAATTAATTAATTTTCGGTATCAAAGTGCAATACATAACTACGTATCACATCAATATCAGTAGGCCTACAACAACACATGAATAACAATACATATTGACGGAGAGAAAAGGAAACAACTGTGAGTTTAAAGAGTTATCAATCTACCGGTATATGGTAGTGTAGTCACATATTTATTCCTAATGATAAATACAGTAAGGTAGGCGTACTGGTATTTCTAAATGAATGTACTTAATTCCCTAACATATGATATCACTCATATGATACGTTCATATGATTCACTCGAAAATGTTCCATTTTATATTGTAATCCATTTAGATGAAAATGAAAAAAAAACATGGTCTGTTCAGACGAGGCACGCAATCCTACATAGTACAGCAATGAAACACCCCGTGTGAATGCGTCAAGGTCAACACTGCATGCCTGAGAAACGTAGGATTTCAGGGATTCTACAAATTTCAATCATGCAGTGTTGAATCCTACATAATTGATCAATAGAAGAACAGTAGAGCGATAAAACATGGCAGCTTCTAGTACTTGTACAACGGCATCCAAACTTCGTGAACAATTTGTGAAGTTTTTGCTTGTCCAACGTAAAAATAGGGCCTTGAGTATAAAGGCCTATAAGTCATACATAATAATAGCTGATACCAATTTGATCATTGAGTTTATATATAAACTCAATGATTTGATGAAGTTAATGAATGAAAATATATTACTATTCAATAGGCCTACTGCATTTCTGCGATGTCATCTGTCTGAACAACCCCACAAGATTCAAGTCAGTAGGATTGGCATTGCTATGCCCCATGTGAACAGACTATGTATAATAGTAGTAGCATTGGTAGTACGTAGTAATATAGTAGTAGTATAGTAGGCAGTAGACTGGTACCTACTACCTGCGTAGAGGAGTGCATTGAGTATATATATACTCAATGCTAGTAGTATGTAGGCCTAGTATTAGATATTTATCTAGCACTAAATGGTATTTTTTCGTGTTTAATTACTAACAATGTCATAACACTGAATCATACAAATACTATAACAAAAATATATTTTCAATGAAAGAATAAAATACAGGTAGCCTACAGATGGAATGTCACAATGAGTAATATTCAAATAATGAATTAGTTCTCAAGCAAGTCCCGTAAATGTATCTTTCCATTGGGATTTGGCACTAACTTTCCTAGTTTTATTACCTCTCAACAATCGCTTCTAAACTAAGATACACTGTTGCAATTTCTTGTAACTTATGGTATTCTATTACACAATCTCATACCGTTACCTCTAATAATACTAGATGATAATAACTCTTCATTTAGCATGGTACAGTAGAACCTCTTTCGTAAGTTTCTCATTACGGTAGTACATTTTTCACCTTGGTAAATTTTATTTTCTAATCCCATCCATATGCTTCTACATGTTAAATAGTTTCTTCAGTGAGTTTTTCACTTTGGTATTTTTTTTTTCTGTCCCCTGAAAAACGTACCAAAGAGGTTCCACTGTAGTAGCTATTACATTTCATAGTAGGCTACCGATATTACAAACAAATTGCAAGAAAAAAAGGAAAAATGGGATTTAAGAACATGAAAAATATAAATTTAATCAGTGTCTTACTATCATGAAGGCCTAATAATAACTGGACTAGGCCTACTTCTCGACTGGAATTCTTCCTTAAGAGTCCACGGGAATCGATTTATCGAAACATCAGTTTCTTGGTGATAACTTTTGAATGGTATGAGATATCAAAATTCTAATATGCAAGAATTACAAATAATCATAATAGATTCAAGATGATATAAGTTATGACCATTCAAGTCACGTTGCATAACTGTGAAGCGTCGACAGCTAAAAAAAATACATTCCTTAGCTGTCGACGCTTGACAGTTATGCAACATGACTTGAATAGTTATAACTTGCAGTATATCATCTTGAAGCTATTATAATTATCTGTGTTTTTCACGTATTAGAATTTTGATATCTCATACTGTTTATCTCATACCGTTTATCTCACGATATCTCATACCGTTACGAGAAAAATTTCTCATTTCAGAAAATTTAATAATTCTCTTATTATTTGTAATCATATTCATATGAATGGAGTGATCATTTTACAATTATATCACATTATTTTATACTTTGTAATGAATTTAAATTTATCCGTAAGAAATGCAAACTTGTTGTGTTTGGACTTTGTAGACTATGATTTAATGTTTGACTTGTCCAATACCCTACTTGTATGTTCAATTCTTCTGGACTAATAAACATATTATTATTATTATAATTAAAAGTTATCACAAAAAACTAGGGGTGTAAGGGTAGTGTTTTTTTGGTTAGGGTCGGTTAGAGGTAAAAAACTCGGGTTTCGGGTTTCGTTTCGGGTTTCAGGAAAAACACGGTAAATTTTAACCTCGAAATGAAAAAGTTGCGCGAATAGGCCTATCTACTGGATCCAGGCCAAGGCCTACCGAAGGTATGGGCCTAGAGCCAGTCAAGTGATTTATATTTGCTTCCAAATAGAGATCTCCATCTATATCCTCCTCACTCATCACGAGATAGATGTAGCTTGGGCCTACGTGGTAAAAAATTCCAAGTTAAAAACAAATTTACAACACCTATCTACAAAATTTCGTCTCCGTCTTTGTTTTCAAAAAGTTTTGGAAACAAAGATATCCCAATTTTGTGTGCACAATGCTGCCATCTATTAGTAGTATGAACTTCTAGTAGTTTGCAGTGGATCAGTCAACAAAGGAAATAAATGGCGCCAAAACCGCGCGATATGGAAAAACCCGATTTTAGTGTTACACGAGTATCTTGTCGGGTTGGGTAAAAAAAAAACGACCCGACCCGAAATCTCGAGTACCCGAACACCCCTACAAAAAAATGATATTTCACTAAATTGACTCCCATGGACTCTTAACAAATGTTACGTGACACATTCTTCCTCACATTCCTCAATGTTTTTTACTTCTCTCACACTTTTACCCAACTCATTATATAATCGAGCACGACTGTAGAAGACAGAATATGTACTATTTTCCTGATACGTATTTGTCGTTCTTTCTCAGAGATTTAGATTGAACATTCAACTAATTATTCTCGTACATTGTTTGTGTACTGCATGCGATGTGAAGCGTGTTGTTAAGCAAGTATTGTTGTCTCCTAGATGGCCAGCTCCACGATACGCTACGGTCCGGGGGTGACACGAGAGATCGGCATGGACTTGGCCAACATGGGCGCAAGAAACGTATGCCTGATGACAGATCCCAACCTAGCGAAACTAGCGCCAGTGGCAACGACTCTAGACTCGTTCGCTCGGAGCGGTATAAACTTTGATGTTTATGACCTGGTCAGAGTCGAGCCCACGGAGATGAGGTGAGCATCCACAAGTCCATTGATACTGGGTTGTTTGTTAATGTGAAAACTTATACAGTGAAACCTCGATGCAACGTTCCCGAATTCATCGTTTTCCTTCCACTATTGGTTCATTTATTATTGTTTGCTTAATGACCCCACCAACAGCTAGGTTATACTGGGTATGAATGTGCAGTTTATTATGAAACTATGAAGTGATGATAAGTGAGAGGACGTTTACAAAAACCCACATGCCTTATGCGGGACTCGAACCCACGCCCAACGGCAGGGTCGAACTGGGGGTAAAAAACGGCCCGAGCGTAACATAAACGGTGGCCCAAATGTAGAATTGTGTGTGTGGGGGGGGGGGGGGGGGCAGATATATGTCATGATCATACTCTGCTCGATAAAATAAAAATTGCAATAATCAGGCATATACAGGCATATACTATTGTTAAAGTAACAAGTCCACATCTTCCCTTACTGCTTCCCCTGCCAACACTCACTGCATCATTATGTCGTTTTCTTACTTTCCGCAATTGAGTTCTGAAGATGAGTGTTGATTACTGGATCAAATTTGTCAAGCTACTTCAAAATTAGAAAAAAAATCCATGGTCGGTAGTTTCATAATTTAATGAGTAGGCCGCTTCACTAGCTCCCCTATAACTTAGTCCACGTTTACCGATAACGTCTATGATTACAATCACTCTTCCAATAACATCTCTTTTTTCTTGTACTTGCTTTACGCTGAAATTTTTTGAGCTGAGAAAAGTAGTCTGAATACATCCGAACCATTTTCTGACATCCTATGTACCTCGACATAGGATAAGTGAAGTTAGCTTTTCTCGTGCTCCTCCACTCTTTGAATAATGTACCTGTTACTCATGTTGGCATTCCCTCAATTAAGCAACTTTTAACATCAGCATGTTTTTCTTTGCCATAAGCCATAGAGAAACAGTGCAATATGAGTATTTTTTAACAGAATAGTATGTCAACCATTGACAATTAATTCTGTCATTTCAGTATAACACATTGTGCGATGTGAACGGTAAACTAATATCGTCAATATTGTTTGGCTGAAATAGAGGACGTTTGAAAGATTCTTGGACATTGTCACCTTTGGGTCGTTGAAATAAATATTCTAGGATAGTTGGATCATTGTGAACTCGACTGCGTCAATTTCTACTCACATAACAGTGACAATTAGTTCGGAACTTTTTTGAATAAAGTTGTCATTGTTAGGCATCGGCATTACATCCGCCACTTCATCACGAAGAGGCAGTGAGTGGGCCTACACGAAACAAATCTGTAATTTTTTGGCACTTTGATGCCTCGTCGCTCAGCATTTTATGTCGTTTCTCTCGCTGCTTCTGGGCACCACCTTTCATTTTCCCGCCAGCTTTGTCATTTTTTGAGCTTTGGCTTTCCATTGCAACTATCACTCAACACCCAACAAGATAACACTTCAACCACCCGACCTGTCACATCACATATTCATCTATCAGTCACCAATACACAAACATAAGATACAAAAAAAAGAAGTTATACCAATCGAAATTGAAAATCACAAAATCACTATAAACACGAACACAACGCCCTTACTCGAGCGAAAATACTCGTACAACTAACTTTTCAAAAACCCACACATTACTACGGCCCGAGTCATAATTTGCGTATTATAATTTATACGAAGTACAATCCAGGTGGTCATGTTGCGTAGGCCTATGTATAGGTTTCAAAAAGTCACCCGCCCGCCACCTGGTCTAGTTGAGAGAATTTGCTTCCTTTCATTATTGCAAGTATAAGCGATAATACTGATGAGCAAGCAATACCCAGAAAGTGAAACGAGGAAAACCGGCTCTTTTCAGGCAAACGAAACAATTATTACAATTTAAGAAACTATTCATTTCAGCTAAGTAAGCAAAACAATCTTCAGATACTGGTACACAAATTTGTGTTATATGAATTTAATTTTATACATATGATAATGTATGTATGAAGGACTAGACTATATTACCGGCCCATAAAGACACCAAACAGGCGGCCCACCGGGCCAGTCCGAGCCTGCCCAACTGGCCCAACGGTTTCACTTCTGAAGCGGTGCCTCAGCTGACTGAGCTACTGATGGCAGCTGTGCTACTACTGTATCATTCATTTCATCCCATCCCACTTTCATATGACCATGCTAAATTTCCCTGCATGAATGTTTTCCTTTTCTCCGTCCCTTGTAAAATGATAGGTAGAGGTTTCACTCTATCGATTACAGATTACATCACATCGATAATTCATTGTAATGTATCGATATTTTCTCTCCTGTTTTATTATCGTAATGAATGTCCAAATAGGGTATCGGAATTTTGAACATATGGCTTGGTTGACCGGCGTGTCAATGATTGGGTAGATCGTAACCTACAGGAAGGTGGAAATTCGTGAAACAACTAGAAGCAATGGTTGATAATCGAAATTATTCATATCAATTATCTTGTAGTAGAAATAGAATCGATTGTCATATTGTTCGATAAAATATTGATCGTTACTGGTATCGACATATCGATGATTGTTCACAGCCCTAAATGAAACATCTCAAAGCCTAGTTTAGAAAGAGCTCTCATTCAAAGATCACAATTCCCCAAATACTTAGCTTTTGGTGAGGTAGTCAAGCAATAATAAAATAAGATCAAGATATTTCAGGATCAGGCACCGCATATGGTATATCGACTACTGCGGTTGTCCTTTGTTTAACACTGTTCAACTGTCTATGGAATGTTGAAAGATCTGCGATATTGGGTGAGACTTGTCACAAGGACGATTTTTATTTTCAAATATTGAGACATATGGTCACATACCAATATATAATGTCAAGACATCCATGTACGTGTATTGTGTAGTGCACGAGTATTGATGCTATTCTATACCTGTACGTAGAGATATCGACCCCCGTATGACAGACAGATTATCAGCAATACTATAAATAACGGAAGAAAAGTGGATGAGGTTTTCAAGTTCCTAAAGCATTCAAATTTACTCGTCAAGATTTGATTGAATTGTTATCATCTTTATTAATTAGTTGTCTCATTTTTTAGGCATTCACTTATAATAGTGATGAGTTTTGATAGTTTTTGATAATTAGCATTGCTCCACAGTCCACGCCTGTTATCACTTACAATGATTGTTACGTATTTACTTTTGAGACTAATAATCGTAATATCTAATAATTTGAAATCGTGATATTTGACTCTATATATTTGAATCTTTATTAAATAAAGACTAGGTAGGCCTATGCAATAGTATATAAATAATAAATACATATGGTTGCGCCACAAGACACACAACTACAATCAAATAAAAATTAATCAAGAAGGAAAAACACAATAAATAGTTAATGATGATGCTCGTGATGGTGATCATAATGATGATGATGAGGCCCACATTAAAAAATATTCCAATAATGATAATTCCAATATGAATGATTAAATTGATTAGTGAAAAAATGATGATGGAAAATAATGAGAAAGTATCAATATAAACAGTAATATGAAAATAATTCAAAAATTGTATAAAAAAAATATTCAACCACATGTGTAGTTGTTTGTTTTTCCACAATCAAGTTTGATGTCGTGCTCGATATGAACATCTCACCTGTGGATAATACAATGGATATTCACTAATTTGTACCTTTAAAAATATCGACGCGTTGCGAAATTAGCTCGCCGTCGTCGCGTCTCGAGCCAAACATTCAATCTTGTTCCTTGTAACGTTCCAGCTTGCAACATGCAATCAAGTTTGCAAAGGAAGGCAAGTTTGACACATATGTCGCTGTGGGAGGAGGCTCTGTCATCGACACGTGCAAGGCTGCCAACCTGTACGCGTCGCATCCAGACGCCGAGTTTCTAGACTTTGTGAACCCACCGATAGGCGCTGGCAACGCTGTGACGTGCCCATTGAAACCACTTATTGCTGGTAATAATAATAATAATTCATTTATTCATTGGAGCAATTTACATTGTTGAAGAATACGTCAAACTAAAACTAGATGAGTAATTTTATTAGAAGTTTGAATTCAGGGAAAATGCGTGACAACATTCACAGTTCAATACTATACAAATACTTGTCAAGTGAGTACAGTTTCACATGATATTCAAAAATATTTAAATTTGAAAGGACTTCTAATTCAGTTGGTAATGAGTTATGAAGTTTGGCCCCTGCATATACAGGGTTTCTACCAAACATTGTTAATATGTGGGCCTGTACTATCACAAACCTCTGTGTAGAGATGATACGATGCCCTCGCCACTAGTTCTTGTGGAGATGAGACTCGAAGTTTGAGTTAAAATTAAAATAAAATTGAAAAACGACTTCCTAGCCGAACCAAATAGTGAACTAGGAAGATCAGTAGGAAACTAGCAGTTGGGTTTTGTGGATTTTAAAGGGCGTGAAAGCACTTGTGGTAACTGCAAATTAATTTTAAGTAACATTTACTTGAACAAAAAAAAACATGTTTACAATGGCAAATTATCCTAAGAGTTACGGTGTTCTGTGTGTGTATGTATGTATGTATGGAGCGGTCACGCTGTTGGAATACGCGGGGAATGGAAGGGGGAGAGGGACGGGGAAAGATTGACGTGGTGAAAGGAGTGGCTGCGGATGTGTGAAAGACGATTCACGCGTCATTGGTTTCAGTACAAACTCCAACCCTGACGCAGTATTAATACTTGATTGAAAGAGAGAGAGAGAGAGAGAGAGAGAGAGAGAGAGAGAGAGAGAGAGAGAGAGAGAGAGAGAGAGAGAGAGACAGAGAGAGAGAGAGAGAGAGCGAGAGAGAGAGAGAGAGAGAGAGAGAGAGAGAGAGAGAGAGAGAGAGAGAGAGAGAGAGAGAGAGAGAGAGGGAGATGGGGGGAGGAGGGGGGAAGGAAGGAAGGAGATGGCAGGAGAGGGTATGAGAGTAGAGAAAGGAAGAGGCGGGGGGTGGTTGGAGGGGGGCATCATGTTTGAAACATGAGGAGGTCTTGCTAGTTAAAAAGATTGAATAAAGAACTAAATGGCCATTCGAATAATGATCAAATTGTTGATTGTTTGAGCATTTAACCCGTCGGTTAAATAGACAAGCAGCTTAAAGAAAATAGCAACTGATTAATTACAGCATGAAAAATTCTATTAAATCTTAGCTTTGTGAACCCCTGTTTTATGACTGCGTACTAGTACACAAGATAGTAAGAAGCCTTTATATAAAAGTGATAAAGCGGTACCGTATACGTATGGTTTACTGTTGCTCCGTGACGTCGATGTGGGACCGCCGCTGGATTCTGCTATTAAAGACTGACTGCTGCGTCGTCGTTAATGCATCTTCTTCGCGTCGTAGTTAATGCATCTTCTTCCCGCGTCGTGGTTAATGCATCTTCTTCCCGCGTCGTTGTTGATGCATCTTCTTCTTTGCGTCATTGTTAATACATCTTCTTCTTCACGTTGTAACAGAATTATCCCCCCAGCTCGTATATTTGAGAATGATTTTATAATTATTATTAATTAGTCATTTTATTGAAACCTCAAGCCTATGTCCTATTCCTACAAACTTATTTTTATAGCATCATTTCTATAACATGCTGTGCATCGCTCATAACACTGCGTAGGAAAATATATTTTGTAAGAATGTGCTATTCAATATGTGGTACATCATCATTGTTTAATTCATTATTGGCTGGCATATGTTTTTTGATGTTTGACATTGTAGCAATCCTAACAAGGAGGTGTCAAGGGTCAAGATAGAAACAGAGCTTGGGGTGGTATATTCAGTCAAGAGCTGAGAGTAATTCAATTTAATGATTATTACTCAAAAAGGAGGGTAGGGCCTAGATATTTCGTTTCATGATACAGACCATTGGAAATCTGGACCGTGTCAATCAACACAAGTTCTAAAATGCAGCAGGAGAAAGAAAGGGAGGGGGGGGATACTTTTACAATCCATATTTCCAAAATATTGAACTGAATACAACCAATCAAAACTCTGCTTTTATAAAACATACAGCCAATCAAAATGTACTTTTGATAGTTTAATACATGGAGGGTGTGTACCGAGGAGAATTGTTGGAAATAGAAGTAAAGATCTAGACATTACGTTTCTGTCAACTATACAAACAAGTCGTGTGAAATCTTGTGTAACTGACAAAGAAGTAATCGTCAATTCATTTAAACCATCACTCTTAACATCAAATTCAACTTCGGATTAGCTTATAGCCAGTGAAAGTGAGATTTTAAAGATATTCTTAAAATATCTAAAACTTTGCGGCGTCAGCCAATATAGCATCACTTAGATTGAGTCTAAGAATTATTTTAATAAGTTGAAAGTGTCGGTGAAAGTGTGAAGATTTTCGAGATATTCTTCAAATATCCACAACTTTGCGGCGTCAGCCATTTTAGCATCACTTAGATTAAGTCTAAGAATTATTATTAAGTGAACGAAGGGTTATAAGCTAATAAGTCCGAGTGAGTGAGTGGTTGTTTGATCTTGAACAGTTGACTCGGAACATTCTTATCATAAAAACATCTGTCCGACCCAGAAGATTTGCGCCCTTTTTCGTACCCCCGCACCTACACACATCGCCAAGAAGATCCGACCGATCCAAAAGATTTGCGCCCCTTTTTCGTACCCCCACCTACACACATCACTAAGAAGATTTCGTACCCTTTTTCGTACCCCCGCACCTACACACATCGCCAAGAAGATCCGACCGACCCAAAAGATTTGCGCCCCTTTTTCGTACCCCCACCTACACACATCACTAAGAAGATTTCGTACCCTTTTTCGTACCCCCGCACCTACACACATCGCCAAGAAGATCCGACCGACCCAAAAGATTTGCGCCCCTTTTTCGTACCCCCGCACCTACACACATCACCAAGAAGATCCGACCGACCCAAAAGATTTGCGCCCCTTTTTCGTACCCCCACCTACACACATCACTAAGAAGATCCGTCTGACCCAGAAGATTTCGTACCCTCACCTGAACACGTCGCTACATTCAAACTCTCAAGCGACACACATCAATCAACACATGGTATCGTTAATTTTGGTAATTTTTATTTTATGTATTCTTCATTCATTCTTGCTCACCAGTGTAATTATTGTTTACTTTGATTTGTTTGTTTCCCACCAGTTTACCTCAACAATTGGCTCGCTACCAGTTGTACAAGTAAAACCTGAGCAGTGCATAGATTACATATATTCTTTTAGTAACTTTGATAATTTTGTACTGGAAGGATATATTTTTGAATAAACTAAGATTTAAAGCAGCCTGAAATCACTTCTCATAAGTATCAAGTCTGTTCCTTTGTCCCATTTACCAATTGCATTCTTGTTCCTAGGGCAAGATTGAATTCACCAGTTTCAGTTAATTAATAGTTAGTTAGTTAGTCGGGCACGGCGGCGGCCGGGAAAGAACGCTACAGCGTCGTTGTTAATGCATCTGAATTGTTTGTATTCTTGGTTATTGCCGTTATTGTGGTGGCATCTTCTCTTCTTCTAGCCAAAATTTGTTTGTGACTGGATTTATTGTATGATTGTTCACCCTCCGAGAGGACACGTCCTTACTTGACGACCGATCAGCAATTTCTGGTGACGAGCAACGATTTTCGGCCTATATATACTGGTCCGCCTCTCGTGGTCTCGAATGTTCGATTTCACCACTTGTCGCAATCGACCTTCTTGACATTAAACAAGTGAAAGAGAATATAGGCTGACCACCTAGACGAACCACCCCGCACTCTGCTACCCTCTCTTGCTTCTTCATACGTAGCTCTTGGGGTCTCGCTATATCGGCCTAACTATACCTCCGCGCGACTACATGTCTCTTGCTAGCACACTCACGGTGCCTAACATCAACAGGAAATACATTCCAGACGATCCGGCTACAATATCAGAGGTTCGGTTTAGGTGAAATATATGCAAAAACCAAATATATGAAATAGCAATAGGTCCCTTCTGGGTTCATATGATGGAATGTCATGAAAGAAATAATTACCTAAAACATTACAAACATGATCGAGAATTTATATTAAATATATGGAAAATATATACTGATATTGTTTGATATGTTATAGTACATGGAGATATTTTGCTTGCAGATCTTGTGAGCTTGCCCTCAGTGCTTCATTCCGGACACCATCGTCACTTGGGCTAGATTTCAATTTCAATTTTATTTGTTCTTTAAAATACATGTACCGTAATACTGTACAGATGATGAAAGTTATAAAAATGTAAATTCCCCAATGAGAAAAGTTCTTGTGCTGACAATTTATTAGAATTAAGATGATCAGGTATATATCTTGGAAGTAAATATTGAAAGCATTAGATAGAGTGTAAGTGAATGGGGTGGAGGGTAAAATTAAGAATCAAAATTTTGGATAGTGCTACTATGTTCCAAGTACTGGTAGGCCTAATATAAACATATATTATCCAATAATTATATATACCTGTAGAGAAAAGCTGAAGACTAAAATTGTAATTAAATCCTGATCTATAACCAAAACTACCGGTATATATGAGGAGTGGCATGAAATTTTACCATTAGCTATAAGCGCTAGAGAATCGAGAGTCATCTGAACCCATAAATTTGGTGTTTTCTTCATATTTTGTGATGCTGAAAACAATTTGAGACCAAGTTCTTTTTTGCTATTTAAAGCGATATACCGCTATGCCTTTTACAACGGTAAATCAATATTTACACAAGATAAGCACTTTTTGTGAGAAAATAGCAATTTTCCGAAGAACATTCTCAGTTACACTCATTTTTTTCCAAATTAGATTCATGTAAACTCAAAATCTTTCATTCCAATTCTTTGAATGAAATATTTATATATCAACATTTGTTGGCCTGTGGCAGTCACTTACTATGCTCTTCTATTCTGTAAAGTTCAATTAGTGTTTCAATGTGGGGCATATCGACGTCAATGTATAAATGTACTGTCTTTTCAGAACTTGCTCACTGCTCAAGCTGAGAATAATGTAGAAAATGGCTTCTAATACATGCGTACATCATTTATATATCTCGGAACCTTTACATTTGTTCAAAGACTTTTTAGTGCTAAATTACTGCTCATTTCAAATTTGACTGATAATATGAAATGCTATTTTTTGAATACCTAATGCTGAAAAACTATATCATTAATGCAATAATTTCATGCCTCTATATATAACTGAAAGCAGAATTGAACAATTTTTGAATATTTATTCGTTCATTTTTGTAATACCATAATTAATTATCACTATTTATCATTTTGTTATCATGATTATTATTATTCTCTGTTCTGTTTTCATCCTTCATTCATTTATTTTTCATGTATTCGTCCATTTTTTTTTTCAAATCAATTTGTAATTATTCTCTTTATATAGTAGGGCCTGTATGACACTAGATGTACATAATGGGCCTATTGGAAAATTGAGAAAGAAATACAGTAGTTTACCAACGTTCATGAGTGGAGATACTCTTAATGGAGAGCCCATTTACAGAATACACTGATTTTACAAACACACTATTGCCTTGGCCACTGTGGGTAGTGGTAGTAATGATGACGATGATAAAAAGCTGCTTGTCAAGAACGGATACAAGTAATTTTTAAATGATATGGTCACCTTTGTGGTTCTCAATCCTTATGATCTACCTTCTCATCTTTGCCTTAATAAATGAACAGAGGCACAGATAGCTCAGTTGCCAGCGCACTCTTCGTTCTTACAATATAGACCACTTCCTTCACAATATTCTTCTCATTACCTAAGAAAAATTTTCATCTCATCATGTCATTAATCATTCATCTGACGCCAATAGATCTTAGTTATCATTACAGTGCGTCGTCACACCCGAAATGAATAAAAAATAATAAAGGAACTGTGGGATAAAGGTGAGGTTAGGTTGACCCAGATATTGATGGTAGCACTGATAATATATCAACTAAGTATATCAAACTTGATATACTGTGAAACTCCATGCATATTTCTAAAGGGACCAGGTAAATTAAACCATCAATGCAGGAAAACAATTCATTCAGGAGAATTAAGCATCGATTGTATGGGAGTAGAGTGAGATAAAATGAATGATACAAGCAGGAAAACGATGGATCCGGGAACGATGCATTAGAGGTTTCACTCTATTATTGCACCAGTAAAATAAGTGAATGTTATTCGAGAGTGGGACTACGGACAGTGAGTATAGCGACTAAATGTTAACTGTTCAATCATTTGTTGCCCCCTAGTGGGCTCCCTACTCTTCTTATAGTAGTTGCCATCTCCGGTAGCTCAGTCAGCTGAGAAATCGCTTCAGAAACTGAAGTCACTGTTGGGTGTGGGTTCGAATCCTGCATAAGGCATGGGTTTTTGTAAATATCCTTTCACTCATCACCACTTAACATAATTTCATAATCACCTGCTCATTCATATCCCCGTATAACCCAGCTGTTGGTGGGGTCATTAAGCAAACAGTAATTAATCTCATAGTAGCTATCAGGAATCCCCCACAGAACAATGAGTCCATGTAAAGTCTTCCGTCAGCCTATTAATAGAACAACAACATTTTGGTTTTCCTTCCAGTGCCGACCACGTCTGGGACAGGAAGCGAGACGACAGGCGTCAGTATATTCGACTATCGGCCGTTGAAAGCAAAGACCGGTATCTCGAATCGTGCGATGCGACCAACGCTGGGGATGGTTGATCCGTTGCACACGCTGTCCCTTCCTGAGAAGGTGTGCGTTTACAGCGGGTATGCAATCATTCTCTTTCACTGGTATTAGCAGTTACACAATCGCACAACTCGGGTATAGATTTAGATTTATTGGTTGTTTTATATTTGTATTGATGATGAAATTCATTCTTTATAATGCAGCCCTTCTTTGCTCAGTCAACTCAGGCACCGCTTTAGAAACTAGATGCACTGTTGAGCATGGGTTTGATTGCCGCATAAAGCATGGGTTTTTCTAAACGTTCTTTCACTATGAAAGACGTATGATCACTTCATAGTTCATAGTTTCATTGTCACCTGCTCATTTGTATCCCCGAATAGCTTAGCTGTTGGTGGGGTGTTTTGCAAAGCAATGACTATGATCACCACACTGTTCATAAGAATCACAGTTATTCAGTTGTTTGTGTGTAGAATTGGATTCATAAAACATCATGGAGGTGGTCGCATATAGAATGAAAACAATCTTCTGGAAGATATAAATTTGAAGCAAGCACCAAGTAAAAGTTGTCCTATTTGAAAGAAATTTGATGTTTGTTACATGGAATTTGATTATAGATGATAAGTAAAATATTAGGATAAGTTGAATGATTTGTATTTAAGGAATAATTAGGTTTAATAAGTGGGCCTATAATATGAGTGAGTCCCAACAGGTGAAAGTAATTTAGTACTAATAATAAAAATTGAAAGTTGTAACTAAGGACTTAGGATGGGGGACATGTCACATAAATTGGGCAATAATGTTTTGATTTTTCAGCATATATTGGCTGCGAACTAGAATTCCGTAGCATTAGGTTTCCTGAAAATTATTTAGTATTCAGCAGTCAGTATACAAAAAATAGATCTCTTTGGATAAATAGCAGGCAATGAAGGTCATGCTGAAATGGATTTCCCTCATCCCATCGTGACGACACTTCCGTACGGAATCCATGGAATCCATGTGCATAGTAACACAGTTGAGATAACTTTGGTTCTTCAAATTCAAATTTGATTCATCTCCAGAATCATTTTCTATTATTATTTGAAGTGGCTGTTCGTCGGACGGGTAGCAGGTTGTAGATTGGTTTTAGTTCAGATTAAATTAGCTTATTTGGAATGTTTGTTTGGTTCTAGGTTAGTCAGTTTAGGTTGACCAAGTCATTTAGATTGGCTTTATTCAGGTTAGTTCAGGCTGCTCACAAGAACTACAACAACAACGTCCATATGTGGTGACTTAGACCGATGATCCGATGAATAGCGACTGCCATTATTATTCACCCATGAAATTATTTTAAGAGTCCATGGGGATCGATATAGCGAAATGTCAGTTTTTTCGTTATAACTTTTGAATGGTATAACTAAGATATCAAAATTCTAATATAGTTGAAACACAGATAGCCTACTTTTAATACTTTCAAGATGGTATAAGTTATAAGTTATAACTATTCAACTCATATTGCATAATTGTCAAGCGTAGGCCTATGAAGCTAAAAAAAACATTATTTAGCCATAAGCCTATATGGTGGACAATTATGCGATATGACTTACATAGTTCAATTTTATACCATCTTGAGGGTATTCAAAATAGCTGTGTTTCCTTCGTACTAGAATTCTTATATCTCATTCCTATCAAAAGTTATCACCAAAAAACTGATATTTCGATAAATCGACTCCCGTGGATTCTTAATACATTCTAATTATGGTGTCTCAGAGGGATAACTTTGATTCTGAAAATTCAAAATCGATTATCCATTCCTCAGAATCGACTAATAATCGATTTTGAAAATGTTTGGTATAATACATGTTGCTGGTATAAATTTATACTTGTTCAAAACTTCTCGCGCTGTTTTTACGTTGTTATTAGCGATTGCAGTTGCTTTGGTATACGCTGTACTGTTCGGCTATTTTCGGCCGTACATGGTCACGTAACCATAGCAACCATATGCACTCCCCTCTCTTCCCGCTTGTTTACGTTTGATACGAAGACGAAGACAGCCAAGCGTTCATGATATGGAAACACAAAACGGCAAATACGAGTGGTGCAGGTATGTGCGCGCGATCACGCACGTGCTTCTCCCTTTAACCACGAGTTGCTCCGACAGTACGAAGTACGCTCGTCGCTCGCGTAAACTCGGCTAAAGAAGTACAGTTCCAACCAAAAAAAAAAATAGCAAAATAATCGACTCTCGGTTTTGAGAGTCGTTTGGTAGTAGAATCGATTAGTAATCGATTATCGAATAATCGAAGTTATCCCTAGTGAGATAGTGAGATAGTGAGATCACTTATAGATAGTGAGACACTATAGTGTCTCACTATCAAACCACCTACTTGTGAATCACACCAAACTTTAGGTACCTGCCGATACTCTGTCTTTTTTCGAGCCTAAAATCAAGAATTGTGTGCTTCCTAAGCATGGCATGGGATCTGTATTTTGTTGTTTGTGTTGAAGGTTTGACGTGCTGTGTCACGCGCTGGAATCGTTCACTGCTATCCACTACACTGAACGCCGCTCTTCTGCTAACCCAGCTCTGAGGCCAGCGTATCAAGGAGCCAACCCGATATCAGATGTTTGGGCTCGATACGCTCTGCAAGTCATGAGCAAATATTTCAAAAGGTCAGATATTTTCTAGGGTTGGGCAAACCGGTTCGAATTCGAACCGAACCTTAGAATGAGATTCGAATTTCGAACCAGTTAGGTCCGAAAACGAACACCTAAAGAAAAGAGTTTTTTTCTGTATGCTGATCATTGCAATACATTTTTTTTTCTTTATTAATGGTTACTTTATCAAGTCATGTTGAAATACATGAATGTTATACATTGTTGCTTATACCCCAATGAGATTGATATAATCCAATAAGATATGAAAATGAAAATAATGTACAAATGTTTCAAAAGCTGTCAGTGCAGTGCGCAGGACCTATCAGCTGTTTGCTTTTATCGATTCGATAGGTCGATCGCCGATGATCAAACAGACCAGAACTTTACTTCAAGTTGCTGCATGTCTTGAGTGTCGTAGTTTGGATTTGTAATAAAGTCGTCAAAACTGTGATGTATTAAATATGAAAGTATTTTCGTAATTTTGCATCAATCGACGTAATGTTGCTCTTGGAACTAAGCCTACACCTGTTTATATCACCTGCTTTAGGTTTCTACACCTGGTTCTCAACCAAAACAGACCCTGAATTCCTTCACTGAGAAATTGAAATTATGTGATGAATGGTGCAATTTTGAACTGGCCTAGTCTGTCCTACGAATCTAAGATGCAGTTTAACTTTGGGCCTACTACTGATTGTTTGGATGTACTTGGCTTGTATTTTTGGCAGGTCTGTACCCTATCATGACTGGTTACATTTCTGTTCCGTATGGGTTTGACACTGAAGCTGGCTGTTATATTTACGGTAGATCTATACAAAAATTAAAATTTAAAAAAATAAGGTTCGGTTCGAGGTTCAAAAAAACGAACCTTTTTGAAAGGTTTGGTTCAAGGTTCGGTTCGTGGCAAAAGTCAAGGTTCGCCCAACCCTAATATTCACGATTGTTTATAACACTGAACGAGTTATGGAATGAAATTTTAATTTCAACCTTTGAACTGCTGACTTCCGACAGCAGATGCACATCGTGTGCCGAGTTATTTTTATCCGTGAGGGCGAAGGCCGGCCGTAAAATACAATAGTTTGTAGTTCGTACAAATAATTCCAGATGCTACATTTTTTATTATTTCTCCATAATCTTTTTGACACATCACAGGAGAAGAGCCACAAGAAATGAAGAAAATGAAAGAGAAATGGGAAAAAAAATCCATAGATACTCATTTTTGATGTCTAGGCCTAGATGTAACAGGCACTGCTGCGGGTACTTGGATTTCATCTTCTCTCGTAAATACATTATTATTATAATTGATATCAGGATTGTGCTGAAAACTGGTTCTATCTCTTCAGACTCATGTGTTGCGATAAGTTCCTCAAGATCAGTCGAAGAAAGCATATTATGAAAACGGTTGGTCTATCAGCATTTGCCATTTCACTCACTGGCAGAATCAGATTGAGTTGTTGCCAAAAATGTCATCTGATTAAACGATAATAAAATGATATGAATCGAAAGTTGACGTTGTTTCGAAGAAATACATATGTTCTGCTGATAGTTCGCGCTACCTACAATTTAGCACCATCAAACAAAAGTCCTGCTAACAAATTACTTGAGAAGTGGAAAAAGATGGATATTCGTAGTCTCAAGAAAACTCTGAAACAAGAGCTCTTATTGACGATCTGTCTCGATAGTATCAGTGACTATTTACAATATAAATTTCCATGAATCATATTTCATTCTTAAAATATTATATTTCATATTTTCAATATATTTTACCAGTCTTATGACATATTCAATAACTTATAATGAAGTTCAAATGAATAGAGTATATATTATTAATTTATTATATTATTATTATTATGAATGCACAAAAAATATCACCGAGACGAGTGGCCAAGTGGTTAATACACTGAATCGTCATTCAGGAGACCGGGGTTCGATTAACGCCATGTTTGACCATCCTGACAGGGGTTTTTCTTGGTTTCCTTCTGTCGTTCAGGTCAATACTGGGATGGTTCTTTAACAACAGGCCACGACCGACTTCACCCCACTATCCAAAAAAACCTCTGGTAAAATAACTTTTCATATCATCATCCCATCATCGCATATATCATTCACCGACGCCAACAGATCGTAGTCATCAGTACAATACGTCGTTAAATCCAATATAAATGAATAAACAAAAAATATTGTGTCGATAACTACAGTTTGCCGCTCGATAGAAGATGAACATATAGCGTGGGAATCAAAACGTGTATATTGTATGCAATCATAGCACAGAGGGCACAGCAGGAGGAAGGTTGATGAGTGACTGATTCAATTGTGAACATCTTGAGATTTCTCTAAAGTGTAAGCAATGTATTTGTAGTAGAAGTTGTCATGTTACTCGTCACATGATCAGTGAAAGAGGTGTGAAAAAAATCTTTCTAAAAATTGCTCAGGCTAATCACTTGATGAAATCAAGATAGGCCTATATCAAGCTTACCTGGTGGTTCCACTTGGCTGTGAATATTATTCTGTTACTGTCCTTGAACCCACCGATCGCTGCCCTACCTATAGTGTACAATATGAGACTATGCTCATGCCTTCTATATACCTCGAACATTTGCAGTCAAGATGCAAATAAACAAAATGAACGAATGCACTAGGCTTATAAAATGGAATATTCACCAATAGTGCTTGAAATAGAATAAAATATAAATACTCATTTCTTTGGGGCCTGCAGACTTCTCATACAATTCTGATAACACAAATCAATCATCTGGATTAAGTTACTTGCAATGAAACTTGCATTATTTTGAATCACTTCACAATTTAATAATTTATAATTTAACCACACCATCTCCGTTATCTTTCATAAGAAATTGTTGTCGTCAGCTGAACAACGTGATCTTGCTTGTATTTGTGAACAAAATTAGTTCCTTTTACTATTACTAAATTATTCACGATTGATAGGTTCATGGATTTGGATGGTAAATTTGGTACACATTTTCAACGTTGGTAGGATAGGAAGTCAAGCCAACGTAAAAGACCGACAAACCAACGCAACCCTCAATACAACTTGACCTAGGCCTCTCTTTCCTATTCTGGTGGCTGTTGGATTAAAGTGACTGAAACAAGTGGTTCAGTGGCTAGCACACTGAACCGTCATTCAGGAGACCTGGGTTCGATTCTCGCCATGGTCGACCAGGGGTGAAAGGGGTGCACCATGGGTTCCTTAACAACAGGCCACGACCGACTCCTTCCCACTACCCGAAAACACATGAAATATCCTTTCATCTCACCCTCCCATCATCTCATATATCATTCACCAACGCCAATAGATTGTAGTCATCAGTACAGCGCGTCATTAACCTTTTAACTGCTACACACGCATAAACCCGTATCGGCTTGTCGCACTCACCATGCTACACACGTAAATTGCCATTTTGAATTCCGCGCTATATCAATTATTTTCTACTGGATTGTAAACTGTAGTTATCGACCTGATTCTTTTTGGTGCTCTTGTGCGATCTATTGGTTATAGGCCTACATATGTACTTATTTGAAATAACGTCGACCTTCGATTTATTTCATAATGGTAGCGTTTATTCAGACGGATGTTTTGTCAACGAACAAACTGATTCAGAGTCGACTGAAAATGGCGGATGTTGAATAACAGACTCGGCAATATCATATGTTTTTTTTTAACTGATAGTGAGAAACTCATCCTGACACATGAATATAAGAAAATGAAACCGGTTAACATCTCGCTTTTGATATCAATAACAATAGTGAACAATAACACATACAAACAAACAATATTCACAAGAGAAGATGAAGATGATATCCAAGCTCCCGCAGCAATTCCTAGGCATACTCAACCATTGCCTAGGAAACATAAATCAGTATTTATGAATCACCCATTTGATTTTCCATCACTCTTTCATTTTTTTTCATTCTTCTGTGATCTTTTTCCTATGGTTTGTCGAAAAAATCATGGAGAAATAATCATAAATATAGCATCTTGAATCATTGGATGAGCGAAGCGAAGACTCAATTACACTATACCGAAAAAAAAGTGCCTGTTTTTTTTTTTTTTTTGGTTTTTTTTTTTTTGTTCGCGCTCCACAGGTCAGACAAAAATTCAAAATCAGTTGAAACTTGGCACACACATGAACCCCTATCTGACTTGATGCTGTATAGTTTTGAGGCGCGATCGGTTTAACAACTTCTGAGAAAACTCATTCCAAAGTTTTCAAAAATCCCATTAGAATAAGCCAGAGGAAAACATTCGTGAAAATATTTCATCTGAGAGGATTCAAATTCTCAGAGAATTTCAATCTGATAATGATACACATTATTCCAAACTTTTACTCAAATCGGATCAGCCGTTTCGATGTAAAAAAATATATAATGTTATTTGTGTCAATTATTCAAAGCTATTAAGATACCCATCAAATCAAAGCAACAAGTGTCACCACTTGATTGTAAACGATTAAAACAAAGCCTTCTTTATTATTATATAAATTATTAATGTAAAATAAGATGGCAGTGATGTAATGGTTTGGATCTCAAGGTGTATATATATATATAATAACCAATCCAAAGATAAGTTGATATGTTCCAGCTCATCCATCAACGCGGAAACACATAACGCGTTTGCCTAGTTTATACAAACTATTGTAGTTTAAAAAAAAAAACTCAGCACAGGGTGTACAGCTACTGTCAGAAAACTCAGCAGTTAAAAGGTTAAACCCAATATAAATGAAAATAAATGTAATAGAATAACGTGTGTACTCGTGTCTCAGGGCCGTTTACCAACCGGACGACTTGGAAGCTCGCTCTGCCATGCACTTGGCATCTACCATGGCTGGCATTGGTTTCGGTAACGCCGGTGTCCACCTCTGCCACGGCATGAGCTACCCGATATCGGGCCACGTGCGCCACTTCCTGCCCGATGGCTACAGCACGGACCACCCGATCATCCCTCACGGGCTCAGTGTGGTGATGACATCACCGGCCGTGTTCCGGTTCACTGCCCCCGCGTGTCCCGACAGGCACCTGGAGGCTGCGGGACTTCTGGGAGCAGATCTCACCAACGCTAGGAGAGAGGATGCTGGTTAGTTATTTGCGTATTTTCAAGCAATCCGTCTGGTAGTACCTCACTCGATAAGCGATGGCGTTCACTGTATTAAAGCCAAGCTTAGCGTAGGTCTACATAATGGTTTGTTTCATTTTTTCGTAATTTAATTGTTTTCTCTCATTGTTTTGCTTTGAGGAACAAACCAATACGACACACAACTGATAGCCAGTCTGCTGTTTATTTATTCTATATCGAATTCACTTTCAATATATTGGATAAATAAAAAATCGAATAAATTGATTTCGATATCGATCAAAACCCTGATATTGAATGGCAACCCCAGTTATACAATAGGTATCAACGATCCTATCGATGATGTTTTGCATGTTTGTAATTTTTGCAGACATTCATGATGCACGGTGACAAGATGCTCTAGTTATCTTCCTTATATCAATTCGTACAACACGTTTTTGAATTCTTCAATTATCTTTGCATTTCTTTCCTCTACCTAAAGCTCGTTCAAGTCCCTCATGGTCCTCTGGCTGAATTCTTTCTGACCCACGTCTGTATGCACCCTCTTCTCTTCCTCCCCCCGTACCTCTCTGCATCCCCTCACCCACTCTATTGCTCAGTTCCTCCCAACCAGTCAAGTTGTTCTTTACTTTGAAGAACTCATCCTTCCTTCTTCTTTCCCCCAGAGTTTAATTGAATCTAATTCATTCAATCCAAAGATTTGCACATTCTACAAATATAGGAAATATAAAAACTTACAACTAGATATAAAAATGAGTAGATAGTAGGATATGATTAAAAAAAGACAGAATGATAGCCTATATATGTAATGGTGCAATGACAGTCTAATGTGATTTTGAAGTAAGGAATTCGTTGAGGTCATAGAAGGGGTTCTGGAGTAGGAAAGATTCAAGTTGCCCATTCCAGTTCCCCTATCATTTTACTGGGTCTTAATAGTATTGTTGGGTGTTTTTGTTTTCTGCAGGCGTTATTCTTGGTGACGTACTACGAGACTACATGCGCGTGATGAAGGTTGAGAACGGCCTGTCAGCGCTCGGTTATACCAAGGACGATGTTTCTGAACTTGTTCAAGGGACTCTACCGCAACGCAGGATAACTGATCTGGCTCCCAGAGATCATACCGAGCACGATCTAGCCAAGATATTTCACAATTCTATGTCTGTGTATTAAATAGGCTATCTGTTGATGCTTGTTATTTAGTTTGTATGATGGGGATACTGATTGGGGAACAAGTTAGTAAGGTGTAACTTCTAGAATATAGTTCTGTAGTGCAGTAGACTGATCTTCTGCATGTGGTGACATGTATGTATGTCTTTATTGTTTTCAGCTCATTAATTGGGTTGCAATGTAATTATGTAATTAGTTATTACTTACTAAAAAAGAAAAAATACATGTGAAATCTGAAAACTAAGAACACTAATATGCTTGCCAATATAATTATGAATTTAGTTGGTTCTTATTCTCTGAAATTTCATCAGACTTTGAGAATCAAAAACACCAAAACACTTGGTAATACATCGCTTAGGTTTACACTACATCATTCAGAGCTCTCAGTCTTTTTTTTAATGACTCGACCGAGTCTGGCCATGAGCTCAGCACATTATTAATACTATTCCATTCTGGGATTGTTGTTCCAAGAAAAGAGAACCTCCCTACGTTGGAATTACTGTAAAACCTCTGTTATAAGTTTCTTGTTTATGAATTTATTATATTTAGGAGTTTTATTTTTTGATCCAACCCATATGCTCCACATGTTAAATAGTTTCATCATTGAATTTAACACGTTAATACTCTTTTTTAGTCCGGTCCCCTGAAAAACGTATAAAAGAGGTTCCACTGTATATCCTCTGATGCCTAACTTAAAACTATGATCGTTCCTTCCCAAGTAGTTGGCTTTTTCAATCAGGTACCCTTCCATCGGGCCTACTTCCTGCCTTGTTGTAATCCTATTCATGGCTACTAGCTTTTCAATCACCCCTCTCTCTTCCAAAGATTCCCATCCCAAATCAAGTGTCATCTCCGTGGAGCTGTGCCTTCGCCCGAACTTGGATAGTACCTTTCGAGTCGCCTTTCTCTGTACTTTCTCCAACATGGCTTTCAATCCCTGCTGGTTCAGATCCCAGGCAAGACTGGCATACTCCAATGTTGGTGCTTTGTAAGCTATTTCGTTGACCTCTATGTTGCTTGATCTGACGTTCCTCATGACAAAATTTAGGCTTTGCATTCCTTTACTAGCTACACACTCCTCCTGAATATTCCATTTGAATTCACTATCCAATATTACTCCTAGCTACCGGTATTTATAATAATCTTCATATTTTAAAGGTACAGAATTAATTTTATCATTGAATTTGAGTTGGCTACCCGAACGCTTTTTTGTGGATTTTATTAGCTGGCTCTTGGGCTTGTTCAATCTCATTTTATTTACATCAGTCCATTTGCATATTTCATTTATATTCTCCTGCAGATTTTCACAATCACTCAAATCATTCACCTCGGGATGTATAACACAATCGTCATACGCGTTTGCTGATACAGATTTTCATTTTTTTTTTTTTATATTTATCAGTATTGATGAATTTACTCCAATTTGATATTTTGTTTAAAATTCTACATCATTTTAAAACACGCTATAACTTCCGTCACATAGAAGTTGTAGAACTAATTTTAACCATAAAATATCCCGTACTCTCTGGGCTCATGACGATATCTTCCAAATGAATGTAAGTTCGATAATTTTTATGTAAATGCCGATCAAAGCAGAGCGTGTGCATCAGCGTAACTTTTCGCGAATAGCCAGCGCTGTCGAACGTCCCGGAATGAAGCAAGCTGATTGGCGGTAATTATACGATGGGGGAGGGGCTAAATACCATCTATTCGTGACATAACTTCAGCATGGTCGACAGGTCGAGACAATGGTGCTTTACCCATAACCACTGTTACTACTGTACCACTGGTTACTGTCACAACCAAGTATTATAAACAATATACCAATTCATATGTTCTAATCTAAGGATGTACAATGTTTTGTAAGTTGTCATGGATACACAAGGTATGTTATGGGTATTTATAAGCATATAACAAACTTGAATATAAGTTTAGAATTGAAAACCAGAATTGAATTTTCTATACAAAAATCCCCACCAGTGATCTCGGCCATCGTAGCCTCTGAACTACCAATGCGTAGACCCGTAAGACTTCAGAAAAAAGCCCACAGAAACTATTTCAAGTTAACTTATATAATAATCAAAGTGAAAAATCGTAATCTAGGCCCCACAGTTAAAACCAGCCAGCACACATACTCATTTCGTTTCATACGAGGTGATATCTATTACTTGCATTGTGATAACTTCTACCTGTAATGCTAATTCAGACCAAAACAGTGTATTGTCTCCATTAAATGACGGTTCAGTAACGAATCGGTTGGGGACACGGGTGAACAGCTGATACAAAATGTTACAACTTCTATCTGTCTGTGTTCAATACACCTATAGGCCTATAGAATAACAATATGTGAATGAATTGTATCAGAATGATCAGATGCCCGGTTAAATTTAAGTTAATATTATTGGACTTGTATGGGCAAATGATTATTTGATTTTTTTTTATCTTTCGTTTTAGAAAAAATGAATTCAAAGCATCTGTGTTGCACCAATGTGTGTATTTTTTGTCAGAAAGACAGCATCAGGGCTCAAATTTTAACTGAGCTAGCAAAATGCACTGTACAGCAAGCTCTTGCTCGGCGAGAGACAGTACGGTACATGATATAAAGTATCAATCTGCATTTGGCCGTATTCGGGATGCCGTCTCTTGTCAAAATATCGATAGTATTTGCCATAGGGAGTGCTACTCAGATTTTACCAATAAGACAAATATAGATCGACTGATTTCACGTGACATTAAAAGAAAACGTGCTATATCACTCCCACGTTCGGGAGTGGGTGACGATACCAAAACAGCGACAACCCATCCAGGAATAAGAGAGGTCGTAGTAGTGGTGATTCGGGGTTCTTGTTGAACCAGTGCGTTTTCTGTCGTAAAGACCGCTCGTATGAGAAACTGAGTAATATTGAAACCGTTTCAATGAGTAACAGCATTTTGGAAGACGCCAAATATAGCCAAATATAGTCGAATAGTATTCGATTGAGCGGGATTATTGATCTCATTGCAGCAGAAGCTAAATACCATTTAAAATGTTCAGTATATTTTCGAAGAAAGGTTCAAAAAAATAAATCAGTCACTTCAGATAACAATGACAACACAGCAATGATGTGGCTGATCAGTGAGCTTCGCTATGCTGCTAAATGTCAGCACGTGCTAACATTAAATGATATATGGGCACGGTATCTAGAGCTATCTAATGAATGTAATTCTCAGATCAAAGATGGTAAACGTCCAAGAAAAATCATTGATAAAATAACTTTTGAGACCAAAGAGTTTTATACGTAAGTTCGTTCTTCAAAGGGGAAACTTCCAGAAGAACGGGATACTTATTTCGTACCTAAAAATAATAATGGCACTGCAAATATAGATCAAGCAGATAGACTAATCACTGTCCCGGAGGAAATTACAATTCTTCAAAATACAGCTCATAATGAAGATTTATTGAATATGACGAACATCACAAGTCGTTTACGAGGAGACATCCTTGCTATGGAAAATCGAAGGTCACTGGAAATAAGTAAGGACGAAGCCCTCAAATGTTCCTGAAACATTGTATATGTTTCTCGAACTATTGATGGGACGATATCAAGATGAATCAAGTGAATTTTCTCATTCTCACAACTCGAAAATCTTAAATTTAGCCTAAGATATTGTTTATGTTGTCAAAAAAGGTAAATTTTGAACCCCAAAACATGTTGGATTAGCATGTACTTGACATCAATCAACTCGATCCAAATTGCTGGTGAATCTTTTTCACGAAGATCTTTTTACAATAAGCTACACCGACGTTTTATGGGTGGATAATGCTTTGGTGACACATACGTTAAAACATGGATTCAAACACAGGTGCAATAATTCCACCGAATTTAGTGCTTGGAACGTTTGTTCATTTCTCCGCTGATAATATTGACCTGAACATAGGAAGTATTGACTCTAAGAAGAGTTTCTATGCTTCTCATTCTGCTGCATAACAAAGGGGACCTCCTCGTAAAGCAGTACTGGCTGACATTAAAGTTAGTAAGAGTTTAGTCAAGCTACAGATCCCTGATTCATTGTTCAGCTTATTCTCTATCAATGTATCTCCAACAACTAATCTGATATTTCAAAATGACGTTAAGAAGGAGTGGTTTGCACCAAACATAAAGAGTGAGTGCATCTGGGTTAATGCGTACCGACGCATGCAAGTGTTTTGACCTCATCGACATTTGCTGTAATAGAAGGACAAGTAATGATGAAGAGATCGAAGACGATGAGCGTTAGAGTTACCTGCCTTAGCTGCTTCTTAGACGCGCTGAATGTTTTACTGGACAATTCTATATCATTATTACAATTGTAAAGGTTATCGATAATATTGATTATTTATTTTTGTACCGTTATGTACATATTTACAATTTGTTGCTCACTTGCTGCTTTCAGACGAAGGCCTACATATGTTATTACTTATTACTGAGTCTTCAAAGTTACTATATAGGCCCACATATTTGAATTGTTACTCAAATGTTGTAAGGGATGGTTTATTCTGAAAGGATTAATAAAACTTCAACTGACGAATACTCAATCATTCTACGTATCATTTTTTTTTCGAACTGTTCTTATTGGCCAATTGTAATAATTTATGTATGCAAAAAATACGAAAGAAATTATAAGGGATGAAAATGACAAGTTAAAGGTTGGATTTAATTTACGGATAATACATGATATAACGGATTCACATAAATTTATTGGTAGTATTTGATAGTGTCATTAAAAAGTTGAAGTTTGAAAATTACGTTTTGATATTTTTTTTGGATCCAAGGGATGTAGATTTTAAATCTCAGAATACTTTTTTTCCATTAAAGGTGTACTTGAATCTATTTTTAATATTGAGCCCTCTTTTTGTTACTGTTTTGGCACACGAATATAATTATTTTTTGCCAAGAAGTACCCCTATACAATTTAAGGGATGAAATAGCCAACACCGCAACTGCCAACAACGATATTCGTACGTAGCGTGCTAAAACCTTTCGAAAACACTCTCAAGGTTGCTTTTAACACTTCGCTAGGAAGTTGTGCTTTTAGCTTTTTCTTGCTAGTCTATAAGAAAGATTATTTGTCTTAAATAGATTATGTGAATATTCTACTGTAATAGAAGGATAGTTATATATTTCATCGCTTGAAATATGAATATTTAAAAAAACGCCTCCCGTGACTATGCCTAAGACACAGTTGTGGCAGCTGGGCTTCACCCTCGCTGTAAGAGGCCCTTTTGAATGTCGTTGCCGCCGAGGTCTTTTGAACTCAGTCCGACACTGGCTCTTTTCTTAACATGGGTTACACTAGCACTCGCATCCTTCTTTTAGATGAAAGGTGAAATGCAAATAACTTCCAATTGGTAGGCCCAACTCATAGACTAGAAGATACGGACATAGTATACTAGGCCCACCCAAGTATTTTATCTGATTCATAGCCCACTATGCACTCTCATGAGTGATCAATAAGGCGGAAGATTTAATCATATTGTTATTCTTCATATTATTACTTATATTATATTAGCTTAACTTGGTTCTAAATTCCTACACCTGATGACGACAGTCGAGTTAAAAGAGAAAGCCAAATTGTTTCACGCCCACGCCATCGGAGGAATCGTATTCAAACAGAAGGGAGGAAAATTTTGATAATCAAGAATATTGTATCATAAAAACTGAACCAATCATCATATCATCCCCCATCATATTATATCGTCATATTTTCCCCCGTATAATGTAGCTGTTGGTGGGGTCATTGAGCAGTAGCTATAAACTCAATGGCAGCAGCAGCATATCATATTATTTGAAAAATATTGATCATAATCAATTCAGTAAATATAATAAAAACTGAACCAATCATCATATCATCCCCCATCATATTATATCATCATATTATACCATCGTATTTTCCCCCCTATATAACATAGCTGTTGGTGGGGTCATTAAGCAGCAGCATGTCATATTGTTTGAAAAATATTGATCACAATCAATACAGCAGAACCTCATTTTTAAGTTTCTCGTTTAAACATTCACTATATTTATAAGTTTTATTTTTTGATCCCACTCATATTCTACCCATGTTGAATAGTTCCTTCAGTAAGTTTTTCACATTAATACATCTTTTCAGTCTGGTCCCCTGAAAAACGTACTAAAGAGGTTCCACACGTAGGCCTATTTCAATTATTGTTTATTTCGCTAATCTTTACAAGACATCAGATAAAGGGTCAACTTCAACGTATCCTGCTTTGAAGTAATTCTTATGTAAGCATGTCATGTGTATGATTGTGTTCTGTGTTCTTGTGTTTACATGTATTTACTGATCCTGACGATGCTCAATATTGTACGTAACAATATTACGAGAAAATAAAAACATTATTATTATTATTATTACAGGGGTTTTTGTGGCTTCCCTCTGTAGTCAAGATTGATGCCGGGATGGTTTTTGACACTATAAGCCATGGCCGTATCCTTCTCACTATCTTTTGCATTACCTAAAAAACATTCATCTCATCATCCCATGATCTCATTATATAAATTCATGCAATGCCAATAGATCTTAGTTCGTCGCTAAGCGCCTAAGTGCGTCGCTATAAGCCCAGTATGTGAATTAAATATAAGTTGCAAATTCTTATCATGCATGTTATTATCTATTTATTTGTTTATTTATTCTTTGATATCATCAAAATCTTGGCATATCATTGTTTCCCAATTAAGGCTGAGGATGAGTTGGTAAGGCAATTTTGAAGCTGTACCATTGAGTATGTAAATGGCAGTACCTCTCGGTTGTTTCAAGACTTCAAAATGGTCTTGTCACCGACATAAATAATCTCTGGACTATTTGGAATTGAAAATAATGGACGAACTTTGACACCAGGACTGGTGCACTGTCTGTGACAATACTTTTATGCCTCAGATAAAACTCTTTCAGTTCTCAAAAGTCCAAAACACATGAGTATAAACCGTTTCCGACCAAATCCCCAGGATTGGTATTATAAGAGTAAACGAAACACATGAATGTTGATATCTTCCTCTTTTACTCACACAAAAGTGTAAAATTGTATCAGTATTCCAGTAATAAATTTGAATTTGTGCATTCCTACAAGGCCTTGTACATGATTGATGAATTCCCAACAGACGACATACAAAACCTTTATAAATAGATGCATACTAATAAAAGTAATAAAACCTTTAATTCACAAGAGAATTGTTGGACATCTTATTTTAATTCTCTGCTTCCACAAGAAGTATGACCTGGGTATATTTTCACTTCAAAAAATATGGAGCATTTTTAAATTCTTTTGTTTCTGAGAAGTTTTAGAAGGTTGTGATACTATTCCATTGTTGTGGTCATTCCTTACTGATAATTTGCCATTTTCTTTTTGATATCCAAGAGTGCTGTAGACCTAGCCTAGGACTTGAGTTTTTTTGCATTCTTCTTTTCTAAATTTATGTGCTTTCAATTTAAATCTCTTGTCAATTTTTATTACTAAAGATGTATACAAAATCAGATATATACAAAAAGACGGTTTATGGCCATGATTTCACATTGAAAAAAGGAAAAAGGTAAATGTCAAATAACTTACTTTGGTCTAGTCTGGTCATGCCATTGGTCTTGCCAGGAGGAATGGACCAAATGGTCTAAAACTGGACCCATTCCCATCTGATTTGTATTTGTATCTATTTTTATTCCTGTAGATTTTTATCACATAATACAGATGTTGGAAACGTCAGCTTACAACCAAGAATACATGTAATTTAGGGGTGTAGGCCTACGAGGCATATTGGGTAATTATAACTTGGTTATAATTTATTTTTGTCTAGTCCAAGAATGATGAAGGAATTAATTAAGCTCGTGACGTACAAGCAATACTAGGCCTATGCCATTGAGTTTATATATACTCAATGCCTATGTATAGGCCTAAGTACTTGATTTCAACATGTTACCATCAAATCATCAAAATCCTCTTGAAATCAATATTCATTCAAATTGTTGCTATCTTGTCCGTTTTTCGTCAGATCTCAATTGCAGTTGCACATAAATGTGCGGTGGCAAGTTCCCTACCCCTGTGTTCAAGACATTTTGATCATCCTCCCACACCTTTTCACGGAATTGTATTATCCTCATTTCATCCCCGTTGAATATATTGCTTCTAAGCCCATTCCAATCCCTACCGGTACCAGTTCTATTCAAGAAGGAGAAATTACAGCCACATCCGACCTGGCTCCTTCGATAACTACAAAAACTATGGTACTAAAACTACTCAAAAATCTGACTGGAATGAAATTTAAGCTAGCTTCGAAAAGAGATTCTAGTGATAAATTGTTTCTACTCTATCGATGAATATATAGAATACAAATGTTTGTTATGTGTTTCACAGCTTTTTACTGTATCTATATTCAAAACTATATTTTCATTGGATTCTTTTCATATATTTTTATATGCTTGACGATTGCCAATAATTCTTCAACACATGTATCATGTGAATCCTAATTGCAATTTAGAAACTTTCTTACTTACTTACTCTATCATGACTTATCTTACCCTCATACTTTGACTCACTCCTGTCAATCAACTTGTGTAACTCGATGCCCCCAGCCTCCTTTACCTTCCATTGGCCTGAAGAAATTACTCAGCCGATCTAATTTTTTCCGTTAATATTCTCTTCCTTTGTTCCCTTTCATTCTCCCCCCACCTCCACCTCCTAACCCTGCCCATAACCCTTCTAGACGCAATCATCTGAACTCTTTCTACATCCCTCACCTTGCCTACCCTATGAGGATCCCAAACCAAACTTGCACATTCTAGCAGAGGACGCACTAACGTAATAGTATGCCTTTTCCTTAATCTCCCTACCTGCCCCCTTAAGCTGCCTCATTACAAAGTTCAATACATTGATACTCTTCTTTACTATCTGTTCAACTTGAGTCCATCAAATATTACCACGAGATGCTTGTAATTATCTACTGAATCTATAGTGTCTTCCCTCCTACATCATACATTGTATAGCTGCGAGAACTCTTCTCCTACTAAAGGTGACTACCTTACATTTCCCTGTATTTAACGCCATCCTATTTAACAGAACCTAATAATTCAGGGCAGTCAGGTCTGACTGTATAACTACTACATCGTTCTCTGTACTAATTTCTATATATTATATACTGCAAATTACCTTATTTTCGAATCAACAAAGCTAATACCGGTATATGTATATGCATCATATATGTTTTTTCAAATTTGTATTTTCATCATGGAATTAGGCTCATGTTATCTTGAAATGTACTTCTAGGCCTGCATACATATTCTCAGTCAATATGACATTTCCTACATCTGTATTATGGATGAATCCACAGGAAAAATATATAAATTCAATAAAATACAACAAACAACTACAACAAAATACAACTTAATGTAAAAGTCAATCAGGTAAAACTGAGAGCTTCATAAACATATATAATTTTATTAAATATCGTGTATCAGACAAAGGGATACGTACGTACCTTTCTTTCAAGTTTCTTTGATGATAAGATGTTGAAATATTTAAGTCTGTCCATTAATAATGTAACAGAAAGTTTGCACATCAATTTTTAACATAAATATCAACTGAAAATGCTATTTCTAGATTGACTATAATTACTCGTACGGAAAAGTTTAATACCATTTATATGAACAAACTAAGTGTCCATTACTTTTTTACACAAGTATAGACCTATACCGCACTATTACTGTACCGTACTACAAAAAGTAACAGGTTTATAGATATACTTACAATCAATTGAAATAAACATTAGAACTCTTTCGACAGGGCGAAAGGGTATTTGGAAAATACTTCGCGCTACTCGTACAATTATATTCAATTGTAGTTTGTAACTTTGTAGATGATTAGAAGTTTTTAAAATTCATAAGTGATCACTCCTCAGTTCATATCAACTCATAATTACTGGCGTGTATCATAGAATTAAAATAAGCCTAGGTCTACATCTTGTGAAGATGACAAGATGAAAATGATTCTATAGTATTGTGAAGGTCAGTGAATTCTAATGTAAAAATACAGAACCTCTGAAACTTTCAACTTTGATCTTCTATCAATACTAGAAAAAACTTGTTTAAAACTTTGTTTTACTGTCATTTTAAGAGTGGCCCACCAACAGCGTACAATTTCAGTGTCAACATGACATATGAACGGTCATAGTGACCGTCCGATAGAATGTATTGAAACTGCCTAATGCCATTAAGAGAAGTATCTTCTAGAATAATATTGATTCATAAAAAGCATTCACATCACGTTACATGTTATTTGTATGCTACCGTACGCTACGAGATGAAAATCGAGGCCAAATATATTGTGTGATACTGTTATTTACAACTGTTCTGTACACCTTTGTTATCATAAAATTTGACTCATTAGCATTTTCTGATGTATTTGTTAATTCTTTATCTTGCACTGTTGAAGTTTCACAATCATTTACATCTATGAAATCACCCTGTCAGGAATTTTTCACTCTGTGGAGACTGGGGGATGCCTTCACAGGTAGTCTGAGTTTCCACCACGATTCAGCTATAAGAACTGTGACAGTTGTTCCATTCAAACTACCTGGTGAGATCGCCCTTGTGTTGCCCCATTCAAACGATCCTAAACTTTCATCCTTTACCTTCATGGGGAAACAATGGCTTTGTGTTAAGTTTTCGTTGTTGATGAAAAAAAAACTAACCACGTCTGACATCTTTCAGGCCCCCAGCAGCAACGTTCCACGTTGAATATCCCGATTGTATTGCTGGCCCATTCAATGAATATCTTGTCCACAAAGATCACACCAACTTCTTGCCAGAAGGTGCAACGTATGAACACCATGGCGGCATTGCTAAACGGGTGAGTGGTTTACTTTTATTATCTTTTCCACTTTCTCCGTCCGACAAGTGGTTTTAAAAACAGCGATTATAGGCTGATTCAAGCCAAGGCTGATGAACTGTTCAAGACTTGAGGGGAAACCATCCTCATTTTTTGTTATCTATTGATGTATCAATGTCGAAATAATATATTGGAAATTTAAAATGGGAAATTCAGAGAAGATTTTTGGAAAAACTAGTTGGAAAATGACTTGAACTGCTACATACAACAAAACTGGTAGGTAGTTAGTATGAAGATGACAATTGATCCGTTGGTCAAGTAAACCTTCCTCTCTATCAGATAAATTTAATTTAATCAGCATACTTATAACCGTTTTGATACAAAAATAAGTTAATTCTGTTATCTTGATTTACAAAAAAAAAATGGCATGATTTTTCCTGGTCTTGTATATATGCCAAGCACATATGGTTGAACTGTTTATTTTCAGTTTAGCCCAAAGGCAGTTGTTTTACGAACTCATCAATACCATACAGGATAAAATATCTCAAGAAGTAATCAAATTATGTACGTAACGCAAAATGCATGTTTTATGACTATTTCCAGTGTCAACTAAAGCATAAATAGTCATAGTGACTTTCCGGATGAACGCATTGTTGTGAAACTACTCGACATCGTGATGAGAAGTACCTTCTAGAATATTGTTGATATACAATAGACATTCACAATATTCTCACAAACAATCCCCCTGATGAGAACTTTTTTCCCTAAGGAGACTGGAGACACCTTTACAGTAAAAGTAATTCAATTAAAATTGAGGAGACCTATCCAAAGCGAAAAATAGTGTAAACGTAAAATATAAATGATCGCAGTTGTTTCTTGTTTGAATATATATTGCAGTGAAACTGCTTCACACCGTACAGAGAAGTATCTTGTGAAATACTTTCGGTCCACAATAAACATCCACATTAGGTTATATGTTATCTGTATATAAAGATGCATGGTGAGGTGAAAATGACTGGCAAAAATCATGTGATACTGTTATATACAAGTGATCTTTCCACATTGGTTATTATGAAATTTGAGTCATTAGTATTTCAGACAATTATTATGTGCATCTTATGATGTATTTGTTGATTTTGTATCATGCCCCAGTTCTTAATACCGTATGGTATGGTAATTTCTATTCATGAAATCCCCTGCTCTATGGGTGCAAGGTTTGCCTTAAATAATGGCTAATTTTGTGGAATCCAAAAATATTGAAATTTATTTTGTTATCCATTTTATGCAAACAAATGAAGGCAGGACCGAGTGGTTTGAGGTAAGGAGAGGAGTTAGGCAGGGCAGTGTCCTATCACCTATGTTGTTTGTAATGGTGATGGATGAGATGATCAGAAAAGTGGAACCAGAGAAGGAAGGCCCAGGGTCAAAGACAATGATATATGCTGATGATATCTTGCTATGGGGAGACAGTAGAGACGAGGTGCAAGAGAAAGTAGAAAGATGGGAAGAAATGACAGAGGAGTTTGGGATGAGAATTAGCGTGGAAAAGAGCAAAACAATGGTGATGAGCAGAGAGAAGAGAAAGATTGAAGAAAAAGTACAGCTGCGAGGTCAAGAACTGGAAGAAGTAGAAGAGTTCTCATGCTTGGGAAGTATTGACAGTAATACGGCAAAAGTAGAGCTAGAAGTGAATAAGAGAATAGCTAAGGCGGACGGGCTATTTCAAAAAGTAAGGAAGCTGATTTGGAACCAAGATTTTCCCATGAGTGGGAAGATACTCATTTATAATGGGTACTACTTGCCTATCTTGACATATGGAGCAGTTACATGGTCAATCAACTGGAGAGAAGAAAAGAAAATGGAGGCAGCAGAAATGAAGTTCGTAAGGAGCATAGCAGGAGTGTCAAAGTTGGAGAAGAAGAGAAGCAGTAATATAAGGAAGGAAGTGAGAGTGGAGAGGTTATCATTTAAATTGGAAAGGGAGAGACTTGGGTGGTACGGGCATATGCGGAGAATGGAAAAGGAGAGAATACCGAGAGCAATGTTTGAGATAGCAGAAAACAATGGAGCTAAGAGAAGAGTTGCAAGACCAAGAGAAAGGTGGCAGGAGGGAGTCAAGTTCGGGGTAGTCAACCGAGGAGGAAAATGGGAAGAAGTGGAAGACGAGAGATGGTGGGAGAATAGAGAACGATGGAGGAAACTCGTAGGAAGAGAAGAAGAAATAGAGGATAGGCCTAGCAGTAGTGAAGAAGAGGAGGAAGAAGTCGGAACTGGCAGGAACCGATTGATATGAGAAGTCTGCCCTAGAAAAACTGGTGGAAACACCCCCTGGCCCAATTTAGTGGAAGGAACTCGTAGGAAGAGAAGAAGAAGCAGAGGAAAGTAGTGGTGAAGAAGAAGAGGAAGAGGTCGGAACTGGCAGGAACCGATGGAGAGATGAATCCTGCCCTAGATGAATCGGTGGAAACACCCCCTGGCCCAATTTAATTGGTTATCTGGGAAAGATATATATATATATCTGGGTTTGAAAACCCATCCATATATCCATTTTCCATGTCCAAATGTAATCATGACTATATTTCTGTAGAGTAATGGTTGTATTTTGAATATCGTAGCAATTTTGCTAAACAAACATTTCAGATGAGAATAAGAAAATATGTCAGACGTGAAACTATATACAACATGTAAGGCAGAGAGTGGGAGTTGAATTGAATGTGTTACCATTTACAGATGGTGGAAAAGATACCCATGCTGGGTGCACGATTCATCGATGAGCCCATAAACATGGACTGTGTCAAATTAGCATATTTGGATGTTAACAGAACCCTGTACCAAGTCGATTACTGCCGAGTCGGTAAGTGCTTTGTTGCAGCAATATTACCACCATTGCCAATACAATGTTTAGAGACTTGTACCATGTCTTGAAAGTTGAAACTATTTGCAGTACCTTTCTAATTATTTGGTTTTGCTTGGAAATAACTTGGATGAAGGCCTAATATATATTATTCACTAGAAAAGTAGTGTGGTAATAAATTGAACATAAAATATTTGATCCTTAGTTTTATAATTTTTATATCTTGACCTGATTGATAGAATGTTTGTGTCCTATGAAAATCGTGAACCAACAATGAACAATAAATTTCAAGGTAAGCTGCTTGTATCGTCAGATGACCTTACCAAAATTCTTGGTAAGAAGCCTAAATTTGTTTTAGCAACACATGTCTATTTTATTTCAATTCATTTTATAATCATATTTATCATATAAACCTGGTAGGTTGGTTATGAATACACCTACAATCGAAAATAATTTAGCAATTTGTAACTACCATAAATTAGAAGGCCTATCTACTTAAAAATTAATAATCTATCACTGAAAAATTACCTGGCAGTCCTAAAAACATCATTAACTTTCATTTAAAATTTTGTGACATGAATAATAAAGTAATTTTCAACGAATTCTATGTAAATTGATCCTTGTACTAGTATAAATGCAACAAACATCAGAATCGTATCATTTGGAATGCCTAATAATTATTATTCATGAGTAAACTATTTCCGTTGATGTAAAAAATAGCAAGTTTTTCAAAAAGTTTTCTCAAAAGACCAGCCATCTTGTTTTTGCCTCATTGACTCTATTGTGTAGCGTGAGTGCATGGTTTTTCAAGCGGAGGATGTATTACCATCTTACTTTTGATTACACTTAGCAAATAATACTGTTTTTACAACTCGGCTTCTACATATGTTGGCCAGAGCTTTCAAGATGCAGTCCAAGCTGACATATTCTCACACCAATTTCAACAGCAATGTGTAGTTCCTTAAATACATAATTGCTATCAAATTAATTTTGTTATTTGCTATTTGTTATTCATTCCATCAATACAATGCAATACAATACAATACCGGTACATTCAGCATTTCTAATTGGCACCAGTACATATACATGAACACTTGAAATGAGTATATATTATATGGTCTACATGTATGAAATTTATTATTAGAATTTAATAGATTAGGTCGATTCTATAATAAAATGATGCATTTGAATTTATATAAAGTTGTTCAAATATAAAGGATAATAATTAGAAAGATTTTTATGAACAATAGAGGTGAAAATATCAGTTGAAATTTCAAATTTGATTGATATATAAATTGTATGATTCATATTACCATTAAAATAAAATAATGTCAATGAAGTAATATTCTCTTCTACAATTCATTCCTGCATTCCTTTGTTACCTACATTCATCCACACTTACTTTCTCTCTGACATGTCTACCCATATGTCAAGTGACACTTGGTCTATTTTGTTTTGTTTCAGAGGATGGTTTTGATTCCCCTAAGAAGAAAGCTAGAGGAGTTATCCCGATGCCAGACAACTGGGTTCTTATACCAACGACATACAGAGCGTCGTACAGAGGTCCAGGGTTTGTACCTCCTGGACTTGAGAAACCGATGGACATTAGGCCGCGACGTGCAGGAAAGCCAATCGACAATATCAAACATTGCAGTTAGTATTTCATGAGCCATGTAATCTACTTTGCCTAACAAGCTAACAACCGCAAAGTTGGTTTATTATGCTTTTATACATTTCCGAATACAGTATATTTCCGATACTATGGGGTCATTCGAGTAATATGAAAAAAGTGTTTGTTTTACAAAAGAAAGCAATTCGCATTTTAGCTGATGCAAGTTTTAACCCTTGTGCTGTTTTATTTTACAAGGATTCGTGTAAGCCACTTTTTAGACGCTTTAAAATTTCAACTGTCCCCAGTATTTATATCTTGAATATAATTATGTACGTAGTTTTAATAACAAACATCTTACATGTCAAAACAATGCCGTACATAATCATAATACTCGGGTGAATACCAATTTGAGAGTAATAAGTCATAATCTGTCTCTACATAATAAAGCACCAATATCAGCTGGAATAAATATGTTCAACACCTTATCAAATTCGCCAAAGTCCAAAGTTGGAACATCCTCATTCAAGACTAGCCTTAAAGATTACCTTTTGAATAAATGTGTTTATTCTGTTGAAGAATTTTTGTCAGAATAATTTATTGACAATTGTGGTCCAATCTGTATATCTTTAATTTTGATTTTATAATAATAATAATAATTCATTTATTCCGTGAAACATTCGTGCATACATGAGATATAGGCCTACATGTTTATAGAATAAGTCAATCTGTGCTATACCCTGTAGTTCAAATTAAAATAGTTTGTAATATAAAAATAAATATAAAATACTCTTTGTCAATACAGTTCAAAATGTTTTTTTGAATGATTTAAATTCCTGAACACTTTAGAACACATTGTCAATTAGGAATGTTTTTAAAATCAGCTTGAAGCGTACAATGTTCTTTTCTTTTCTAATCCAGGAGGGCAGGCAGTTGAATAAGTATGGTCCGTTGTAGTTGGGATTGTTATTCGACATTAATAGATTGGTTGACGGCAGATGGTGATCGTCGTTGTTTCTAGTGAGGTGGCTATGGATTTGATTGTTTTGAATAAGATTTGAATTTTTTTAGTGTACTGTTAGGATCAAATGGAAAATGTATATGCTTGTCACAGTGAGTAGTTGAAGTATATATCATGTTGACATGTCTTATAACAACTTGTTGTTCAATCAAGATAAAATGAAGATATTATTATTATTATTAATAATTTATTGGATGTAAATAAAATGAAAAAAAAAAATTATTAACCCCACCAAGAGCTGGTTATTGCCTATAACTAAATGAGCAACAGAAGGCAGCAGTACTTTAACCCCGATTTATTTTCACATGAGGACAAGGACATTAAAGAAGACCTTTAACTGAGTATTTGTAATTTCACTCACCATTCCACCATGAACCAGAATATAATATCTCGTTTAATATCCATTATCCAACAATTGGAACATCAGCTCCACTCAAAAATTAACATGCATTCAATGCTTTTTGTGAATCATAAAAACTACTCTTGAAAAGTCTCAATTACAACAAATGACCATTTTTGCTTGCTGATGATTGCCGGCTTCACAGTCATCATCCTTCCACAGCCTACCCTCTGACGAATCCACCAAACTAGTTATTATGCAAAAGTCATTTGCCCAACTGCAAACAGTCAAGTAATAAGTTCAGGATATTGTATAAATAAATCAATCATTTGTGTTTAGTAGACGGAAAAGTCCATCTTCTTATTAATCTTTTTTTCTTCAAATTTTTCTTCGCATTCTTTCCTTCTACATATTCTTTTTTCCTTCTACTAGTCTTATTATAATTTATTTCTTAATTTTACTTTCGATATTCAATCCTGATTGTGTTGAGGAAATCATCGTATTAGTCTTTTGTCAATTCATCTTTGTCTCTCTGTCTATCCAAATCTGTAATTACCAGCAATCTTTGTCCATAGAAATCACTCAACGCCACGTGCGTTATGTCACTGGGAAGAGTGAGTACCAAAGCAAGATCGGAGCCATCGGTAGCGACATTCTTCGGGACCATTACCACGGCATACGCAAAGTCAAGATCCAGGAGCCAGCTTGGCAGCTTGAGCTCAAGCAGATACTACTTGAAGAGTACAAACCGCAATACCAAGACTAAACTCACCACCTGTTTCACCCAACAAATCATCACAAACAATTACAATAGGTTTTCAAATGAAAAATGATAACAGAATTGCATTGATCGAATACATGTTGATCTATTAAACAAGATAGAATGAAAATAATTGTTTACTTTATTCTATCGTTGGTTAGAGAAGTAAAAATGCGTGAGAAGAGGAGTAAAAACAAACATTGTACATAAAAAGAATGAACAACAGCAATAAACAATGAATGTGACACAGAATCTATTCTTGATAGATTGAGGATATAATCATTACATGATGATAACTATCATGCTTATGATCATAGGAATACAGCATTCACATTCAGTTTTGGAAGTCTGTTTTTCTATGAAACGTAGCATTTTGTTGCAAACTACTGAAGAAACAGGAGCTGAAAACACTAAATCAACAACTATGAGATTATCAACAGAAATTCAACTTTCTTTCCGACTCTTCAGTCTGAGGAGCCGCTACCTTATCATTGAATTGAATGTGTTGCATTATGGATCTACAGTATGCCTTCACAATTGGCTTATCTTATCAGGTCACGCATTAGGATCAGGGTGAGCTAGGTGAAGTTCTTACACACAATAATTAGTGGTCTAAATGTTTTATTCACTCATTGGCTCTCCTACAGAAATGTAATAGAATTACGAGCAATACTAAAAATAAACAAATAGGAACTATATTATGAACAATACTGAAATGTGAAAATTAAGAATGAACTAATAGGAATTATGAACTATACCAAAAAGTGATGAGAAAAAATGAGCATATAGGAATTATGAACCATCCTAGAAAGTAAGAAGTGAAAATGAACAAATTTTATTTATGAGCGATACTAAAATCTGAAAATTTTGGACTGTGATATGAAGAATGTACATAAAAATTAATTCGTCCAACTCATAAAAACAACTGACAATAACATTTAAAATTCTTAACGTTTGTAATTAATTGGCATCACCTATCATCTAGACCTTAAAAAACAAATAAACTTATTGGATCCCAACTTCTATCAATATTCAAAACGGACATTTTTGGGACCACTTGTTTCTAAGTAAAAAGGGTTTACTGTACTTTGGTATCCTCAAGAAAGATTTAAATACATATCTGCATGTCCTAACTGGACTGTAACATGAAGAATGAAGAATGTACATGAAAAACAATTCGTCCAACTCATAAAAACAACTGACAATAACATTTAAAATTCTTAACGTTTGTAATTAATTGGCATCACCTATCATCTAGACCTTAAATAACAAATAAAGTTGTTGGATCCCAACTTCTATCAATATTCAATATGGACATTTTTGGGACCACTTGTTTCTAAGTGAGAAGGGTTTACTGTACTTTGGTATCCCCAAGAAAGATTTAAGTACACATCTGCATGTCCTAACTGGACTGTGACATGAAGAATGAAGAATGTACATGAAAAACAATTCGTCCAACTCATAAAAACAACTGACAATAACATTTAAAATTCTTAACGTTTGTAATTAATTGGCATCACCTCATCTAGACCTTAAATAACAAATAAACTTATTGGATCCCAACTTCTATCAATATTCAAAACGAACATTTTTGGGTCCACTTGTTTCTAAGTAAAAAGGGTGGACTGTACTTTGGTATCCCCAAGAAAGATTTAAGTACACATCTGCATGTCCTAACTGGACTGTGACATGAAGAATGAAGAATGTACATGAAAAACAATTCGTCCAACTCATAAAAACAACTGACAATAACATTTAAAATTCTTAACGTTTGTAATTAATTGGCATCACCTATCATCTAGACCTTAAATAACAAATAAAGTTGTTGGATCCCAACTTCTATCAATATTCAATATGGACATTTTTGGGACCACTTGTTTCTAAGTGAAAAGGGTTTACTGTACTTTGGTATCCCCAAGAAAGATTTAAGTACACATCTGCATGTCCTAACTGGACTGTGACATGAAGAATGAAGAATGTACATGAAAAACAATTCGTCCAACTCATAAAAACAACTGACAATAACATTTAAAATTCTTAACGTTTGTAATTAATTGGCATCACCTCATCTAGACCTTAAATAACAAATAAACTTATTGGATCCCAACTTCTATCAATATTCAAAACGAACATTTTTGGGACCACTTGTTTCTAAGTAAAAAGGGTGGACTGTACTTTGGTATCCCCAAGAAAGATTTAAGTACACATCTGCATGTCCTAACTGGACTGTGACATGAAGAATGAAGAATGTACATGAAAAACAATTCGTCCAACTCATAAAAACAACTGACAATAACATTTAAAATTCTTAACATTTGTAATTAATTGGCATCACCTATCATCTAGACCTTAAATAACAAATAAACTTATTGGATCCCAACTTCTATCAATATTCAAAATGGACATTTTTGGGACCACTTGTTTCTAAGTAAAAAGGGTGGACTGTACTTTGGTATCCCCAAGAAAGATTTAAGTACACATCTGCATGTCCTAACTGGACTGTGACATGAAGAATGAAGAATGTACATGAAAAACAATTCGTCCAACTCATAAAAACAACTGACAATAACATTTAAAATTCTTAACATTTGTAATTAATTGGCATCACCTATCATCTAGACCTTAAATAACAAATAAACTTATTGGATCCCAACTTCTATCAATATTCAAAATGGACATTTTTGGGACCACTTGTTTCTAAGTAAAAAGGGTGGACTGTACTTTGGTATCCCCAAGAAAGATTCAAGTACACATCTGCATGTCCTAACTGGACTGTGATATGAAGAATGTACATGAAAAATAATTCGTCCAACTCATAAAAACAACTGACAATAACATTTAAAATTCTTAACGTTTGTAATTAATATCATCTGGACCTTAAATAACAAATAAACTTATTGGATCCCAACTTCTATCAATATTCAAAACGGACATTTTTGGGACCACTTGTTTCTAAGTAAAAAGGGTTTACTGTACTTTGGTATCCCCAAGAAAGATTTAAGTACACATCTGCATGTCCTAACTGGACTGTGACATGAAGAATGTACATGAAAAATAATTCGTCCAACTCATAAAAACAACTGACAATAACATTTAAAATTCTCAACGTTTGTAATTGGCATGATCTATAATCTATCGTTCCTTAAAGAACGAATAATCTTGTTGGAGACGTCCCTCAGGCTGTTGTTGGCATGACCGGTGGAGTGGCACAACTAGCGCACGTATGGGCACTCGACATGGCCTGTGACCGGGTTACGCAGACGATGAGTTGAATAGATGTTGTATGAGCGTTTCTTGTTTTTGCAGAAGGTGCATACAACTGGGCCTGAAACATCACACGTGCACGGTTACAACATGACAAGAAGTCTAGCCGTCTAGTTCATCAACAGATAATTACCGGACTTGAAAGATCGCCCACCAACTATTTAGTGAACACTTCCAAAATTCTAACTGCAATTTTGAGGATTTTTTGCTTTAAAAAATTCAGCCGAATTTCTTATCGTGAGCCTTATAACGTACCCTAAAAAACGTGGTTATAAAAATATAAAGGTTGAGTTTGTGTGTGTTATGTTGGTAGATTACCTTAGACTGATTCTGGAGCATACACACAAAGTATTCACAGACTCCATAGAACAGCCCGGAGTTGGGGTACGTACAAAGTTATCATAAAATATAGGTACAACCAGCTACTATTAGGTATAAAGGTATGTTTTAGAACATTAATCATGAAATTAACTATCAAGAAAACATTAGTTGATTCTTTATAGGGTCTATGATTATGTACAGTTGGAAGTTGTAGCTTGATGTTTAATTCTGAATTGTGTGTTTTGAACAAACATTGGACTAAGACGTGAGTGGGAAAATTATACACATCTCCAATTTTCCGTGAAATCGTGATGATTTGTTTCTTTGAAAAATTTTCCCAGTTTCATACGTGTACATTTACGCAGGCTATAGTGATATGTCTAGTCTACATAGCCACTTGTGATTTGTTGACATTCATACAGCTATATTGTATTGTACCAGTACCAGCTTTTATCAGGACTGAGGCCTGACCCTGGAGCGTGGTTAAACTTCACTTAAAAAAGCTGTGAATTATTAAATTTTTGAATTTTCAAAAAGTAGCTACAAATTTGTGTATTATTTCATATTGTACATCACGATACTTAATCCAATGAGAACGCATTCAAAAGAAATATATCAATAGCTTACAGTTTATACATTCAACAAACAACAAAAAAGTGAGGATTATTCTGGGGGGAAAATTATGTTGTGATTTTTCCTTAAAATACACGACTTTTACTTGCCTGGCTGCGGTGGAATGTTGGTAGCAGTAGTAGATGCAGCCTGAAACGAAACCAAGACAAGTCAATAATGATTTCAGTCCACGTAGCTATAGACATAAAACAACCATTAACAAACCTAATTACCCATTAACCATTAACAAACCTAATTGATTATAAAATACTAATATAATAATGGGACTGAGTGTACGGTAGTTAATGACTCTTGTTTGGGAGAATGAAGAGATAGTATTTTATAAAAAATGAATATTAAAAGTTATTACAAGAAATAAAATGCAGACCTACAACTTACAAGTTTAGTCTTATATTGAACAAATCATCAATCATTACAAGAAACATCAAGTTAGATAAATTTTAGTTACATATTATTTTGAACACTTTTTAACAAAAGAAATTAGATTCATATAAAGGTATGTTCATTGAGCCACGGCCTTTTTGCCAGCCGGCAATCTTGTCAGGTGCCGTAGGACGTCAAATGATTTGAACTGTTCATACTACCACGGTAAAACGATCGGTTATATCGCGGATCAAGGCCATTATATATCGAATCAATGCGATCACCGTGGCAACGTCGACAGTGATCGAGCTTCCGATAGTCCGTAAGCAAAACAAACAGTTTGAGTATAGTGGCCGTGATATCGTCTACGTCATCACGGCAAGTCTGTCGTCCGGCAAAATGTTCAACTTGAACCAACTTTCAAGGTCACAGTGAACGACAAGCCCGGCAAGTCTGGGATTAGCTCATTCATTTTGACGGTACGGCAAATTCATGTTGCCGTGGCTCTATGAACGTACCTTAAGATATTTGCAGGCCTTGACTGACTTGTGGTTCATGTTCTCAAATTATGTCTTGCTCTCAAAACTAAATTGTTTCATTTGGATGAAATATTAAAACTCTGTTGTGATTGTAGAAATATCTAGTTTTTCCAAGATTCTCATCTCTCATCCCTGAGCATTATCCTAAATGACAGATAACACTGCAAGGCTCTCTTGACAGAACAAAACTGAATCGTCCCTGTGGCCTGGCCAATAGCAAAACAATCCTGCGCATTCGTAGCGCCTATAGTGGTTGAGCGCCACACCTTGGGATCAGGGGAAATAAAGGGTGCGGAGGAAAAGTAAGGGGGGGATCAGTCCTGGGATTCCGCCAGGGGTCCAAATCCTGAAACTACCGTTTTCACAGATGAAAACACGGAGAGGTTTCAGCTCGTTCTCGTTTTAGGTTAGATTGCTAGTCTTGAGTTCGGCGCTGGGATTGTGAAATCAAAGCGAATTGCGGTTAGTCCGCTGAAATAATTTTCGGGCCGAACTGAGAGTTCTTCTGGGGGACCTTGAAATTTATTGCCATGCACCAATCACAAGCTCGAAATAGTTTGCGACTACAGCGCTCGGCATGAGAGGGATGAAGAACGACTAACAAAAAGAGTAAACAAACTTGAAACATGACAGAAACGCAGTAGGCCTAGGCCTAGATTCAAGCAGTCAGGAAAACTACACGTGTAATTTACAGGTGTAAACTACTGATCCTATAGCTAGACCATAAACTATTTACCCATTACATCGAGGCCTAGCACTGTAGTAATCTGAAATAATTGAATGCAAATAGGCCAACGACAGTATTGAGTTTGACAGCAACTGTATCTTAGTACAAGTAGGGTTATAATGTCATACATGGCTTGTTCGAGCTAGATTTACATTTTTTGGATATTAAATCATTATGAATAATAGGAGTTGATTATATTTCTGAATAATTACTGATAATTTGATTTTCTTTCATTTCTTCCACTACACTTTTATCTTACTCAAACTGTTGAATATAATTTGGATATTTTCGTTGAAAACGTACGTTTTCAGTATAAAGATCTTTACTGAAAACGTACGTTTTCAATGAAAATACGAGGTTTTAGCTCGTAGGGAAGAACGCGCATTTAGAAACGCAGAAATCATTCGTTTTCAACTCGGGACTACCAAAAGTGGAAAATACACGTTATGAAACGTAAAACACAGTTGAAAATGAAAACTTCAAGACTTGGGGTCCAGCTCGGATTTGTCCTGAGAAACACGAGGCACCACACCATTCAAGCTGGTCTGGCCTCAGCACTGCAGAGAAATGGTTGGGAGACAAACAAAGAAGTACAAACTGCTTGGGTGGAAAACAATCAGTCATGCAATCACGGATATGTTCTCGATCCAATAAACTATTTTGAATTAAGTGAGGATCAAGCCAAGAATGTGATTGTTGAGAAGAAGCACATATATGAAACAACGTCATTCTTGAAAACCACTTAGAACATATCAATTATCACTGTAATTGCCTAATTGGTATTTTTATAGGCACTAGGGGCACTATTACTATTTTTTTGTGGAATTTTGAGAAAGTTTCTACTAAACAACGATTTCATAAATTTGATAGAAGTTTTAAAGGGTAGGCAGTATTGACATTCTGAGAAACCATTCATATACACAGTGAACCCTCTATCCATCGTTTTTCAAAGGACCAGGAAAATCAAACCATCTATGCAGGAAAGCCATCCATCCAGAAAAATTTAACATTGATTATGTAAGAGTGGGGTGGGAAAAAATAAATGATACAAGCAGGAAAACGATGGATCCAGGAACGATGCGTAGAGGTTTCACTATAAGCCCACATACACATTCATAGAATCAAATTCAATAGAATTAAATGAGTAGACATATTTTAGTTAAAATTGGAGACACTTTGAGCGTCAAGAGGAACACCTCAACGGGTGTACCTCAGGGTTCAATACTTGGACCTATATTGTACCCAATTTATGTTAATAGCATGCCTAATTTCATTGATAAATGTAAAATATATATGTAGGGGTCTATGCAGATGACACTGTTTTGCTCTCTTCTCACCAAAATTTAAAAATAGCCGAGTCATATTTGCAAGAAGATTTCAATCATTTACTATCATGGACTCATGACCATGACCTCGTAATTAATGCTAGTAAAACCAAATTGATCCATATTTGCTCTCCATTTAATAGAGACAAAAATATTACTAATGATACGATTTATCATTCTTATCACTGTTTACATAGCTTGAGTAAGGGTAGTAATTGTTTAAATTGCATTACTAAAATAGAAAATGTATCAAATCATGTTTATTTGGGTCTAACAATTGACAGCCATTTTACATGGAAACCTCATAAATATTTTGTGTAATAAACTTCATTCTTGTGCTTTCAAATTATACCTACTCAAATTCATTTTACCTTTTCAATTGCTGCGCACTGTTTATCTAGCATTGGCTGAATCTTTAAATTCATATGGTATTTTAGCTTGGGGTGACGCTTCAAACTCACATTTGCAACAAATTCTTAATCTCCAAATCAGCATGATAAAATGTATAACACCCGTTCAGGTTGAAATTACTATTGATAAAGACATTCCTGGATTATTTCAGTACTGTAATATTCTCCCCGTCACTTACTTATTTCAGTTATTTGATTATAAATTTATTCTGAAATATTATTATGACCCTACTTATAAGATATTGAATGATCATGAAGTTAACACTAGATATAGGCTTTTTGGAAATTTTAATATTCCTACTTTTATAAATAAATATGGTAAACGCCGTCTCGAATACTCTATACCCGCTAAATGAAATCAGATTCCTTCCAATTTACGTAATTTTATTTCTTATAAAAGTGTCAAACTAGAAATTAAAACATGGTTAATCAATAAAATAATTTATGCTTAATTAATTTTATGCTTCTTTTGCTTTTTTCATTATTCTTTTGTTGTAACTTCAATAAGTTTTTTTCATCATCTGTGGTCTCCTATCAGTTTCAATTCATATTGCTATTATTTTGATGTGATGCTTCGTATTTTGATAAGTGATAATTATGACTTGAAACCTTCTTGTTTTTTTTGTGTTGACATTCATGCTGTTTATAATGTTGTTCCTCATTTTGTATATTAGGCTTTATTGTATCATCCACTGTATTTATATATTCTTCACTACATGTTGCACCAACCAAGCCACCTCAAGGTTAAATTTCTCACATTCGCATGCTATGTATTGGTAGATCACATATTTATTTTTCATTGGTATTTTTGTTATTGTATCTTTTGTGATATTTTAGTCAATCTCTTAATCAGTGTAATTTCGAATCATTCTTTTGTGAATAATAGTCCATCGTGTAGATCATATTTCTTTTTTTTCCACTCATATTCTTTATTGCCATTCAATTTATCAATTATGTTTATATTTTCTCAATCACCATACATAACTAATGTATAAAATCTAGAGCTAAGCAAAATACAGATATAATTTCATTTTTTTCTTCCCACAGTCAAGTCTCCCTTGGAAACATTGTGGATAGTATTTGACTGTTCAGTGTTTTTATTTGTATGTACAAAACTGATGATCATGGAAAAAAAAAAAATTATTCAACATTTTCATTTCATTTTTATTTTCATCTCATAATTATTACTGTTTATACTAATACTTTCTCATTATATCCTAAAATCACTATTTCACTCATCATTCATGTTGAAATTATCATTATTATTATTATTGTTTTTTTCTGATTACTCAATCCATTATTTTTTTTTTATTGGGTTTTAACGACGCACTGTAATGATTACTAAGATCTATTGGCGTCGGATGAATGATTAATGAGATGATGGGATGATGAGATGAAGGTTTTTATGGGTAGTGGGAAGGATAGTGGGAAGGAAGCGGTCGTGGCCTATATTGTAGGAACCATCCTGGCATCAGCCTAGACTACAGAGGGAAACCACGAAAAACCCCTGTAAAGATGGACGGTGGCGGGGATCGAACCAGGTCCGACATGTCCCTTCACCTCCCGGATCACGAAGCAAGTGAGCTAACCACTCAGCTACTGTGTGGGATGTGTTTTTTTTTCTCAATCAATATGTTTTATTATTATTATGTGTCTTGGCCACCATATATGTTATGGCATTGTCTTTATTCAATAAAGATTTGGATATAGGCTCATTTAATAAATTTTCACGCTTCCGTGACTTTTCCTGAAGTATATCCATCATCGCTACTGGCACGAGTATTTGGGAAGACTCCGTCTGGCTCAGACAGAATGGGTCGAGCTATTTGTGTATCTTAGAACCGGTCCTACTCCTAACAACTCTCAGAGTTATTCTTGATAAAAGGTATCATATGCGAAAATATTCAGGATGGATATTTTTCATTTATTAAATAATCAAATTTGAAAAACGTCATACAAAAAGATACATAAGAAAATTCTGATACATTTTTTCAAATAGGCCTCTAAAATGATTCGATTACCTATTAGATCATCTATGAAAACTTTGTAGAAAAACCCCAGAGTTTTAAAATCGAATTGACCTATTTTGATCAATGAATACGAACTCATGAGCAGTCAGTGTTATGTTAACTTGTAATTACTAGAGAAAATGTTTCCGATCGACCATTTGTTCTATTCCAAATCACTAGAGCGTAAGTCTCTTGTGAATACAACCATACCCAGTTAAAAGTAATAGGTCCACCAACACGAAAATATATACTTCATTGTGTATCCTGTACTTAGTGGTAAACAAGCGACTACTGAGTACAAAAGCAGGAGTCAAATAAAGAAAGTGTATGAGTAAGGTACGTGGTATACTAATATATTGGTAAATATAGGCAGTCTCGACAAGCCACTTTTCTATTCGGAACATTCGTCGAGTCCAAGGGTTACCAGCCTGCGTGATGTCAGCAGGTGTCCGGGCTTACGGCCCAAGAGTGAGTGACTAGAGTTCGAGTGAGACTATTGATATGTATGCTGTCAGCGATCTGTTGTATGTTTAAGCAGTTGGTTCAAATTATTATCGTTTGACGTCACGCGGCTCCTGATCAAGAGAACCTAGTAAAAAATCTAACGACCTTGTTGTAGGCCTATCGAGCCAAGAGCCAGGACCCTTACCGCGACTGCCACTAGATTTAACCTTCTAGGCCCAGTTAGCTCCAAAAGACTAGGTCTTTCATTGCTTATTATTCACTATAGTGGAGCCAAGTTCTATGGCAATGTATCCAACTTTCTATGTTTCCATTGTTATTAGTTCATAAGATCCTAGCCAGCTGTTCATGAGGGGGGCTATTAAATATACCAAGTTTTTGCAGTCCAAGAGATCGTGACTTTGTTAACGTCTTATTCATCATAGTGTTTTGGTCGTCTAGTGAATAATAACGAATGAAAGTCCCAGTCCCTTGGAGCTACCTTGGCCTAGGCTAGGGCGTTATTTCAAGTGACAGTCTTGGTGAAGGTTCTGGAAGGTACTGTGTGTCTTTGTAAGCAGCTGCTATATGTGCATTACAGGTGTTTCAGAGTTAGAGGCGTATGCGGATGCCTCTAACTCTGATACACCTGTTACGCACATACCAGCTGGACAATTACGAGCCCCTCTACCATTTGTAGCGCGGTGGAATTCAAACGAATTTCAATTCAATTGAAGAGGGGATGAAAAAAAACATGTTCTGGAAGAAATTATACGTTGTTGATGACCTAGCTTGGCTCACTTTTAGCTAGAAAAATTGATGAGAAAATCAACACGTCGTGTGTTGAGCTACATCAGTACTCATTTTTTGAAAGAATCACAATGTTCTTCTTTTTTTCCAGAAGTTTGGTGCTGAAGAATCTTTGAAGAATCAGATTTTGATAGTTCGATTGATTTTAAAAAATTGCATTCAATTCAAATTTCCGAATACATGTGTTTCAAAGCATTTCTATAAAAGCCTATAAAAATTCAATAAACTTTGAATGATGATATCTCAGTATTTAGCCCACATTCACATGAATAAAATCTTGATGTATTACTATTTATTATTGTGTAGAGATTAATTTACCATTTCCTGTTCATCGCAAATTTCAGTAATAACTCATTTCCAACTAAGTTCTATAGAATCCTTCCAAACGCATCAAGTATCGTAATTCAATAAAAAATACTGTTTTCCAACTTATTCCAGCTGCTCAGTAAAATCACTAACAGCTAGGTTATATGAGAGTAATCTGAACAAATATGAATGGTGCAAACAATTCATTGATAGGATTTGTACGGAGAACGTTGGGGAAGGTATGGAACGGAGGGAGACATTGCCTGTTATGCCACTGACCTTAGCTGCTTTACCACGCGGCTTCTTGGGCTTGTAGAATTTATTGAAGTAATCATGAGACTTGCTACTGAGCACTGAGTCAACCATGAAATACTCCTTTAGTTCCATTGGCGGTTCGTTCGGCGATGGGTAGACTTGGCCATCAACCAGAAGCGGGCGGGGCGCCGGTTCGTATTTTTCTTCACGTGCTTTCTCGCTCATCTGGGGGCCCCTGTAAGACGAATAAATCATGTGATATAATGTAATGTAAGTCTTCATTTGGTTAATATTTGTATGCTATAATAAGATATAATAATACATATACGTAGATTGCTCAAAGTAGGGGGGGGGGACTATTGAAAGTGGTCTTCCACCCCTCAAATCTTCAAGTAATAATAATAATGATAATATATATATATATATATATATATATATATATATATATATATATATATATATATATATATATATATATATATATATATATATATATATATCTCAAACCCGGATAACCAATTAAATTGGGCCAGGGGGAGTTTCCACCAGTTTTTCTAGGGCAGACTTCTCATATCAATCGGTTCCTGCCAGTTCCGACTTCTTCCTCCTCTTCTTCACTACTGCTAGGCCTATCCTCTATTTCTTCTTCTCTTCCTACGAGTTCCCTCCATCGTTCTCTATTCTCCCACCATCTCTCGTCTTCCACTTCTTCCCATTTTTCTCCTCGGTTGACTACCCCGAACTTGACTCCCTCTTGCCACCTTTCTCTTGGTCTTCCAACTCTTCTCTTAGCTCCATTGTTTTCCGCTATCTCAAACATTGCTCTCGGTATTCTCTCCATTTCCATTCTCTGCATATGCCCGTACCACCTAAGTCTCTCCCTTTCCAATTTAAATGATAACCTTTCCACTCTCACTTCCTTCCTTATATTACTGCTTCTCTTCTTCTCCAACTTTGACACTCCTGCTACGCTCCTTACAAACTTCATTTCTGCTGCCTTCATTTTCTTTTCTTCTCTCTAGTTGATTGACCATGTAACTGCTCCATATGTCAAGATAGGCAAGTAGTACCCATTATAAATGAGTATCTTCCCACTCCTTGGAAAATCTTGGTTCCAAATCAGCTTCCTTACTTTGTTGATACAAGTACTAACAACAAGTTCAAGTACTTGTTTGGTACAAGTAACAAACGAAGTGTGTGGAAGGTCAAGTGGGAAGAGAAAGGCAATGGAGACGGCATGGTGGAGCGAGGAGGTGAGGTGTACAGTTAAACAAAAACAGGAAGCTTGGACTAGGAAGGAGAAAGATAGATCGGCAAGAAATATGTTGAAGTACTTAGAGAGGAAGAGAGAGGTAAGAAGCATAATTGAGAAGGAGAAAAAGAGGACAATGGTAGAGTTTGCCAAGAAGCTGGAGAAAGATGGGCAGGGAAATAAGAAAATGTTGTATGGAATTATGAAAGAAAAGAGGAGAGACAAAGAGGAGCAGAAGATCATGTATGATAAGAATAATAAACTGATTCGAGAACCCAGAGAAATGAAGAGAATGTGAAAAGAACATTTCGAAGAGCTATTGAATGCAAAACATACACGGATAGAAGAAGTGGAGGAAGCAGAGATGGAAGGAGAGGACTGTGTGGAGATGGTGTCAAGAGAGGAGGTAGCACAGGCAATAAAAAAGATGAAGAATGGTAAAGCAGCAGGAGCAGATGAGATCGTGGTAGAGATGATGAAGGCAGCAGGGCAGTGGGGGGCGGAGTGGATGTTTCGTGTGATGGCGGCAGCATGGCAACAGAAAAGAGTGCCGGAAGATTGGGTGAAAGGGGTAATAACAGTGATATTCAAGAAAGGAGACAGAAAAAGAAGTAAGAATTATAGAGGAGTGACGCTGATGAGCTAGGCAGCCAAGCTGTATGAACGAATTATTGAAAGAAGGATGCGAGTGCTAGTGGAACCCATGTTAAGGGAAGAGCACTATGGGTTCAGAACAGGCCGATCAACAGTAGGTTTGATATTTGCTGTGAGGCAACTGTTAGAAACAAGGTGGGAGGAGGGAAGAAGAGTGTACATGGCTTTTCTAGATTTGGAAAAAGCATACGACCATCTTCCCAGAGAAAGGGTGTGGGAGAGTCTCAGGGCAAAGGGCATACTTGTGAGGATGATAGACCGTGTGAGAAAATTTATATCGAGAATGCAAGGCTTCAGTGCAAACAAATGGAGGCAGGACGGAGTGGTTTGAGGTAAGGAGTGGAGTTAGGCAGGGCAGTGTCCTATCAGTCACCTATGTTGTTTGTAATGGTGATGGATGAGATGATCAGAAAAGTGGAACCAGAGAAGGAAGGCCCAGGGTCAAAGACAATGATATATGCTGATGATATCTTGTTATGGGGAGACAGTAGAGACGAGGTGCAAGTGAAAGTAGAAAGATGGGAAGAAATGACAGAGGAGTTTGGGATGAGAATTAGCGTGGAAAAGAGTAAAACAATGGTGATGAGCAGAGAGAAGAGAAAGATTGAAGAAAAAGTACAGCTGCAAGGTCAAGAACTGGAAGAAGTAGAAGAGTTCTCATACTTGGAAAGTATTGTCAGTAATACAGTAAAAGTAGAGCTAGAAGTGAATAAGAGAATAGCTAAGGCGGACGGGCTATTTCAAAAAGTAATATTGATAATAATAATACAAATTAACAATGAATAATGGAGTAATAGATATGTAACAAGGTTATGACACTATGGTAATAGAATACGTAAGACTATAGTAATGAATTCAAGGTCAAGATGATTAAGGAGCTTGAGGAATTGAGTGAAATTATTGTACAGGCCACACAATTCGTGATGGATATCAAAGTAGCTCTGGAAGTGACCAAATGAAAGAAAAAGTTGACCAAATAATTACTAAAAACGGTCGCAATACGTTTTGAGACGGCAGCAGTTTCATTGGCAGTCAAGTAGAGTTTTTCACCAGAGCAATCTCTCATCATCTCCACGTTTCTAAAATGATACTTGTATTTTCATTTTCATTTACAATCAATGTCTTGCGCTGCGTTTGAAGAAGGATTAATGATATATGACAATAATATTTTTGGACACGGTGCATAATGGTTGGAAATGAAGAACACCATGAATCAATCAATGCAATTGGCCATTGTAGATGGGCGTGACTTATACGAAGCAGGGAAAATTTTAGATACCTTGATTGGTTATTTCCCTATTTTCCCTCGCTTCACTGTCCACTTTGGTTTTTATATTTTGTGACATCACGAGGGCAGACGATCTACAATGGTCAATTATACAATATAATTATCAACGTATTGAGTTGAAATATTATTTGGAAAGTACAAAATGCTCAAAGAAGTGACAAGTGATAACTTTTTCTCTGTTCATTCACCAAGCATCGTGATTTTACTCACATGCACTTTGAGAACTGAAATAAATTTGAATTTCTATATTTTAGATGCCATATTTTGCTATCCCTATGTAATGACCTGTTATGATTGGCGACAATGGAACTAACCTATTGAACAACCTGCGGCTTGGCTGTTCTTGGCCTGGAGGCTCGGACACACCAGGCTGATCGAACAAGGACAGAAAGAAGGCGGTGTCCAGCGGGTTGGACGCCTCGTTTGAGCTTGCCTCTTGTGAGCTTGCTTCCTGTGAGCTCGCTTCCTGTAAATTTGCCTCGCCTGACTTAGCCTCATCTGACTTTGCCTCTTGTGCCTTCGCCTCGTGTGAACCAGCCTCATGTGACTTTGCCTCTGGTGCGTTTGCCTCATGCGAGTTCTCTGACCTCCTAGCCGGCGGGAACAGAAATCACAAGTCACAATTACGCCAGGTAGCTCTGTTTCGATGGGATCATGTTGAGGAAAACGATACTTATTCCAAATGTTATACATGTTTCGCTGTACGGTGAAACCTTGATGCATCGTTCCTGAATTCATCGCTATTCTGGTTCCATCATTCATTCAGTCTCACCCTATTCACATATAACTAGGGTTGCCCTTTGACTTTGATATTTTCCATTGGTAATCAATATCACGGTTTCAATTGATATTTGATATAAGGAGTCCTTTCAATTTTGATCAATTCAATATCGAATGAATAAACAGTCGACTGTCAACTCTTTGAACAAATCAGCAAAGTGATCATTCCATATGCGTACCATTCCAAGGTCAGGACGTCAGTCCAGGGTCAACGCTTTAACTGTGTGTCGAGACAAAGGCAGATCCTCACTGCACATCACATGATAACTACAGAAGTCCAAAAAGAAATAATTGAGAACTAAATGAATCTCAATAATTTCGATCGTTTTTTGATATCGTAATTCAGATTTGATATCCAAGGGAAATCCTAATTTCTGATAATGACGTATTCGATATCTACAAATTCTTGATTGAATGGCAACCCTGTATAACAAACGTTAGCTTTTCTACACAAATGTTTTTCCCCTGGTTCCTCGAAAACCAAAAGGCAGAGGCTTCACTGTATTCTCACAACAATCTATTCAACCAAACAAGTCATCAGTACAAGAATACTAGGTTTGATATTAATGGAACAAGTACGTTTTTGGAAAGTAATGATGATTAAAGCAGTAAATTTTATTTTTTTTATAGCAGATTATTTGATGCTTTTTGCTTTGACCTAGTTTGGAATTACCCAGGTTTTCTGTGATAACATCACCTTAACTGAGCGATCCAATCAAGCCAGTGTGCACTAGATAATTATTAGGAAAATGAGCCATGTAACAGAATTGTTCCATATAAATAATGCTATAGCAAATCTATGATAAAAATATTTCATCAAATATGGTCTGGAACTTTTCTGATTTCATTTCCTGCCTGGAAATCATCATTTGATGAAATTTTTTCAAACATTGAAGTTTGAGAAAATATACCATAATGGGACATTATAGTTTATAGGCATATTGCCTTTTTTTTCAAGGCGTGTACTAGATTAGTGTGAAGTTGAATTAAAGGCCTGCATAAAGTATTGGGTTTCAAACATGGAAAACTGGAATAGGCCCTACAATAAACTGGTGGTTATAGTGAGGCTATAATGATAGTTAGCCAACCCTATTTTGGATGTCTCAGCCAGAAGAGCTGTGTTAAATAGCCTAGTACTAGCATCCATGACGATAACTTACCTTTTAACTGTAGAACTAAGAAACGGAAAGTTCTTTAAATTCTTATCCAGGGACGCATTAGTATCATCCTTCAATCCAAGGGACTTTTTCTTGTTGGCTAATCGGTAACTTGCTTGCTGTGCCCTGGTGCGCTCGCTATAGCCAGTGAATGGCGGACGTTGTTCGATCCAACGCTGTTGGGCCAAACGCCCTCGGGTTGCTCCGTCCATGCCATCTTTGGGCACTTGATTTATCATGCGTTCAAGATCACTATCGTACTCTCCAGCTTCATCCTCCCAAGTTGGACCTTTGTCAGTAGTGCCACTCTCGGCACGTTCGGACGATACATTCGGGGCAACTTCTGGCTGGTAAGCTTTCGTTGTGGGAATGTTCCTTTCGTTGAAAAAGGATTTTTCCAGAAGTAGGTGGCTGTGTTCAGGCAGTGTATTGATATCCGTTACGTCCGTTTTTGGTGCTGACATACACATGGCCCTTAGAGCTTCTTCTAGCCCTGAAGTATTCCTGTACGCATTAAACGAAGAATAATCAGCGAGATGTACATTTGACGAGAGAATGGTATTGCCTCTATTATCCGATTCCAAAACAACATCCTCGCCATATGCTTGCAATGGGGGTAACACCTCACGGCGGTCACTCGAAGGAACAAAATCACGATACGATTCTTGTGCTACTATGTCTTTAAATAATTCGTGAGTTGGACGTTTGTCAGCAGTTACATTCGGTAAAGTTGAATAAACAAAGTTATCCAAAAGAACCTGGTCACTTGTACCAACTTGTGGAGTATCATTCTCTACTTTGACTTGTGGCCCTTGAAAATTTGGAAATACGATATTCTGATTTTCGTTCCTTGCTTGTACCGTATTCAATTGACCTCCAGCTTGATGCATTGGAGGACACTCATTTTGATGTTCTGTTTGATTGAGTCCTCCGCTATACGATGCAGCACCTCCACCACGGTTAGCTCTTTGTATAAAATCCTCGCCACAAACTTCCTTTTGAAATAAGGCTGCATCAAAATAACCTTTCTGAAAGAGCATGTCTCCTTGATATCCTCTCTGCATTTGAGCATCTCTTTGCAATAAAATGTCCCCATAGTAGGATCGTTGCAACTGAGGGTCTTGCCATTGAGCTCCATTATTACTGTCCAGTATAGGGAGGCCTATTTGATTGGGATAGGTTATTTGGCCCTGAGGTTGACCGACACAATATTGCATTTCAGGGTACACAAAGTTTTGGGGCTGTGCAATGTAAGTTGGCAGCTGTGGGACGTGAGTAGGTGGTGGGACGTAACCTTGAGGTGGGACTAGAGTTGGCACTTGGGCACTAGCGTTACTTGCGCTGTGTGCCACACTGTGAGTTGAGAAGTGCAATGCATTGTATGTAGCACCCCCTTGCATGGCACTGTGTGTGACACCCCCTTGCATGGCACTGTGTGTAGCACCACCTTGCATGGCACTGTGCGTGGCATCCCCTTGCATGGCATTGTATGTGGCACACCCTTGCATGGCACTGTGCATGGCACCCCCTTGCATGGCAATGTATGTGGCACCCCCTTGCATGGCACTGTGTGTGACACCCCCTTGCATGGCACTGTGTGTAGCACCCCCTTGCATGGCACTGTGTGTAGCACCACCTTGCATGGCACTGTGCGTGGCATCCCCTTGCATGGCATTGTATGTGGTACCCCCTTGCATGGCACTGTGCGTGGCACCCCCTTGCATGGCAATGTATGTGGCACCCCCTTGCATGGCACTGTGTGTGACACCCCCTTGCATGGCACTGTGTGTAGCACCACCTTGCATGGCACTGTGTGTAGCACCACCTTGCATGGCACTGTGCGTGGCATCCCCTTGCATGGCACTGTGTGTAGCACCACCTTGCATGGCACTGTGCATGGCATCCCCTTGCATGGCATTGTATGTGGCACACCCTTGCATGGCACTGTGTGTGACACCCCCTTGCATGGCACTGTGCGTGGCACCCCCTTGCATGGCAATGTATGTGGCACCCCCTTGCATGGCACTGTGTGTGACACCCCCTTGCATGGCACTGTGTGTGGCAACCCCTTGCATGGCACTGTGTGTGGTGGCACCCCCTTGCATGGCACTGTGTGTGGCACCTTGCGTGGCATTGTATGTGGTACCCCCTTGCATGGCACCGTGTGTGGCACCACCTTGCATGGCACTGTGTGTGGCAACCCCTTGCATGGCACTGTGTGTGGTGGCACCCCCTTGCATGGCACTGTGTGTGGCACCTTGCGTGGCATTGTATGTGGTACCCCCTTGCATGGCACCGTGTGTGGCACCACCTTGCATGGCACTGTGTGTAGCACCCTCTTGCATGGCACTGAGTGTGGCACCCCCTTGCATGGCACTGTGTGTGGCACCTTGCGTGGCATTCTGGGCTAGTTCTATAAACTTGAAGTACAAAGGGCTGCCGGGCATGAAGCCCCCCCCGTATGGTGCATCACCGGGTTCCATTGTTGTCGAACTCTTAGTTTGTTCAGCAGCTGTGATGGCTCCCAGTGCTATCAAGCGCGGATAGTTCCGATGTAGTACCTAAACAGGGAACGTAAGCGTTATAACAATAGTGAAACATGATAAATTGTTCTACGTAAAGTATCCGATGTTGATCAATGATTTGGTTGCGCTCTTCTACCCAGGGGATAGAGTGCAATAGGCAACGTGGAATCATTTTCAGACCGTTGAACAAATTATAATGGATTGAGCAGTGAGGTGATTTACACACATTTATACATTTGTTTGTTCCTTACATTACCATTTCTCTTCTGAATTCATTCATCTATACAGTATAAAAATTACTTTCTCACTCCCTTTACTTTTTCACTGATATGTCTACAGTCTACCCCAAGATGCAAATTGAGGATTGCGTTGTTTTGCCGGTTGGAGATAGTGACTTCACTGATTTGAAAACACCTTCCATTTCCTGAGTACTTTTCTGAGAACTATCAATTGCTGCCAGTAGCGGCTAGTGTACTTTAAATTAGGTAGGGCGCAATCAAAGAGATAAGGTTAAGAGAAGGAGTTTGTAAGCCCAATTTCATACGTTTTGAAATGAACTAATTCATGAATTAATAGGCATTGTATGGAGTATATTATATCTTATTTGAATCGCGGATGGTCAGTGGTATTATTATTCGACGTATATGCTCGTGTATTCGATCAAATAGCTATAAAGATGAAGCTGAAAGATGTAATAATACATATGAAAACATTGTTCACAGTAGCCTGGGTTCATCTATGAGAATGGTCTTCTTACCCAAACCTCCGAGTAATAGAATAATAATAGTACAAATCAACATGAATAAGTGAGTAATAGAGGGTAATAGGAATATATTGATGGCAAGTCATATTAGTCTGGGTTCGCTCCATATATAACCTTTCAGAAATTCTGTGAAGAAACATATTAGTGTGGATTTATGTTTAATCATAGTCTTACTAAATACACATATTCTTTCAGGTATAATGCCATTACATCCGTAAAAAGTGCAGGTATTGATAATTTTGAAGAAAAGTGGAGATTATTCCATTCTTTTAGTTCTCGATATAGTTCTCAATAAGAATTTGATCAAATATAGGGTCTATACCAAAGAGGAAATTAATACATGTTATCAATGAATAAAATAATGAAATTAAAATTGATAGATTGGCTATTATTTGGGTAAAGAAATGAATCCCATTAATTTAGTGCTTGAACATTGAAGTGTGGCCAGGTGGGTGAGGAGGGGGACGGTGTGTCTTGTGAGATATTGATGATTCGTGCATCATCGGTGAGCGACCGTTTCCGATACACAGTCTGTGCGATGAGTGGAGTTGGGGCTCAAACTAGTAGAGCCCATCGACACTTGTTTTGCTGCCATAATATACACTGCGTTTCACGCTTCGCGCATGTGTCAGATGCTTACAGTGACGTGTGGTTGGGCTCACTCACATCTGAGCCCCACGAGATCTATAGCGTAAAGTAAAGACATGCTGGTCAAATACTGAACGATTTTTTCACGTACTTGTATCCAATATGAGACCATAGGGGTATTTTTACATCATATTTGAACATTAAAAAGTTTGTATTGAATTAATATTCATTTTATTAATCGAAATTCATTCATCACTGCCTTTTCTGGAGCGCTGGTGGGGCTCGAGCACTAGTGCCCAGATGGACCATTCGCTCCTGATTGCTGCTCTATCTGGTGTTGTTTTGTAGAAATGGCTGATAAGCTGACTAACTTGATGACAGCTATTATTAGCTGAGTCGATGTGAACTTAGAGTTTATTCCTTTTATCACTACTTCTCTACGCACGATCGATAGTTCTTAAAATGTGGCGTGTGAATTGGAACATATTTTCAACATGGGAGGGATAGGAAGTAACGACACCATCTCCAACCGGCAAATCAACGCAACCCTCAATGCATCCTGGTCTACTCATTTCAAAGAAGACTTCATGAGACGATGATTTTGATTCCCATAAGAAGAAAGCTAGAGGAGTTATGTATGTATGTATGTATTATTTATTCTCCGTTAGATTTGGTACATGGTACAAATATAGGATTCGTCAAACTAAAAATAAAACTAGACAAATTACACTTAAAAATTACATGAAGTGATACGATATATATATATGTATATATAATATAATAGGCTGAAAATCCCGGTGTCAGACGACTGACTTCTTAGATCAACGACATACAGAGCGTCGTACAGAGGTCCAGGATGGATTCATACCTCCTGGGCTTGAGTAATTAACCGATGTACATTTGATCAGATGATTTGTCAGATGATGTCGATGGCCACGATGTGCATTTTTTTTTTAAGATACTACTTTGATGAGATTGTTGTTGGCCAAACAAGTTCAACCCCAACAAGAGATGGATTATTAAGGGGTGCCTACCAAACGAGCCACAGAAGGCAGCAATACTTCAATCACAATTGATTTTTCTACGTGGAACAAGAAAATTTAAGAAGACCTTTAACTGAATACCGGTATTTGCAATATTTTCACCATGAACTGGACTCAGAACAGGGCCTATCTCATATCAGAACCTAACCCATAGGGCTCATATGGGAGATTAAAATTCACTTCGTAGTTATTTTTAGACGAGCTTTAGCGAGGATTCAATTTGACATACTGAAATAAATTGGTGTTCGTTCTTATGTTTTTTTTTCTTTTTCATGTTTTTTTGTCGGTTCTCCACAGATCAAACGGCTACAGCTATCAACTTCAAACTTTTTTCCATTATAGTTCCTCATCTAACTTGGATCTGTATAGTTTTGGGGCATTATTGGATGGTAACTTTTTTTTTATGAATTTTAGAAATGTCAAAAGTACCCATTAGAATAACACAGCAGAAAAAAAGAAAACATTTGTATTTTCAAAAAGAATTAAATTCTGCGTGAAGTTGAGTTACATTCTGATATACATTTCTGAAAACTTTCAGCTTGATCGGGTGAGCCATTTCGAAGAAAAACAATAAAATGTGCTAAATTGGTACCACTCGAAGCAGTTTTTACACATTTCTAACTTAAATGTCACCCAATTGGCGAATGTAGGCAAAAGTTGGGCAAAAAAGTCGACATACTATTACTATCCGCTCGTCTAACAACGCGTGGGCCATTATCCCACTATATTAGTTTCAGAGATTTTTTTTATTGATTTTTTTTTTTAGCTCATTTGAACATGAGTATACTTTTTTGATGTCACATGGATAGTTGGGAAAGCAACCGGGAAGTAGTTCCGCACGATGCCGAGGCATCACGAAATAAATTGAGATTTTGTACGATGAAACGCTTATTTTATTAACAACCGTCCCCACACATCATAACCTTACAGAATGGAATATATCCCACAGGCTATATTTTCATAGTATTTATTCGTAAGCTGATGATATTCATTCATTGTGATAAAAATTTCGTAACTCGGAAGTAACAATAACATAAAATTCATGTCAAAAGTATTCATGATTTTGACAAAAATTAACACAATTCAACGTTCCATATAGTTTGGCATGTGAAATAACAATGCAAATATTTCAAACTGAAATTAAATGAATGAAATATCAACTATATGTTACAGAAAAAAAATATTTACAGATGACATCAACAGTAGGCCTAGGCCTATCTTATATTTTTCGGCCACTTCAAATGAAGGGACGGTGGTTATCTCTGGGCATTGGCAGTCAATAACTCTCTCGAAGCAGTTGAAAAAGCAGTCGAAAGAGTAAGACTCTTGCTGCAGCAAGTCTCCGAAATCATTTTAAACTTTTCAGACAACAGCTGATGGGGAAAAAAATAAATAAATAAATAAACCCGTAACCTACCTTCCCCCTGAAATCGCTGTTCAGCGAATGGTAGTTACGTGAACGGTAGTTACTTTTCAGAAGAAGAATGACCACAGAAATGTAGGGTCAAGCACCACAAACATGTCACACTGGAAATATATCTTGGCAACATCACGTTATTTGATGAAAATAGATTCAACAATGTAGTTCGATACGTTAAATTTATATAGCGGTGGACGGACGGGTATAGTTGCGTTAATAAGTGTTTTTTTACACTTTCTGATGAAGAATAAATTCTTGCTTCTCACGTTTATGTCAAATGCCATGAAGTACACTCATGAACATAGATGTACATATGCAAGAAAAAATAGTTGGGATGCGTAGGCCTACTGTCAACTTTGGAATATAATAACCAGGATGAAGAGGACGGTGGTTATGATCCAACTAAAAATTGTATTTAAATTAATTGTGTGGAACAATCGACTTCTAATCTTTGGTAACGTGAAGAAGGCAGGGTATACTAATGAAATAATATGCAACACACTATTTGCACCGCTTTAAAAATAAAATGGCGTGCTCGTGAACGTCGAACTTTTGAATACGGACAGCGGACTGTAGTTACTTTTCACCCCAAAAAGACATTAACAAAAAAACATCAGTGTAGATGGGTTTGAACATGTTCATGAATAATATAGAGGAGTAAGTTATACAATTTAATAAAAATATTCGATTTGAATTAGTTTGAATTTCTCACAGCTAGGCCACTCAGACAACGAAACTAATATAGTGGGATAATGGCCCATATGGCGTTTTCCTAGTAGTAGGATAATTTGATGAAATAAAAACTCCTTAAACAAGTTACTTTCCTATGGATCCATGAAGACTGAGATGTGTGGTCGAGTGGATAATACACCAAACCGTCATTCACGAGAACAGGGTTCGATTCCCGCCATGGTCGATCATCCTGACGGGGAGTTTTTGTGATTTTCCTCTGTCGGTCAGGTCAATGCGGGGATGGTTCATCAACAACAGACCATGACTAACTCCTTCCCACTACCCAAAAACACCTGATATAATAACTTCTCATCTCATTATCCCAACATCTCATAGGCCTAGGCCTATATAATTCACCAACGTCAATATATCGTAGTCATCAGTACAGTGCGCTGTTAAACTCAATATAATTGTTGATAATGATAATAGGCTAATATTATAAACACAGAATATACCGTAGCCAAAATATGATATTAAAGATGGCCGCCACTTACTAGCGATCACACAGGGTCAGTTCCAGGCAGCAACTTGCCACGAGGTGGGTTATATAATATGCCGTTATTTTCTATGTCAGGATACCTCGTCTCCTCCACTCCAATGCTAAAAGTTTCTACATGCCCTCTCACTAATCAAGTAATAATTATCCACTAACTCTTATCCACTAATTATCCACTATTACTGCGTAATACAAAATTGAAACAAAGAAGCAATCAACTATCACTACAGAGCAATTGAACCTATTGTAGGCTACCGTGAGCTTACCTATTTCACTTCTCCTATGTACCTATGTATCTGTTTAATAAATGTATGAAATTATCATTTGTGAACCAATTATATAATCACAATACAAATTTGATAACTAATCTTCTGTAACCTTCTGTAAGAATATAAAACCAACAATACCGTTGTTCGTTTTTATACTTCTGCGAATCTGCGCTCGAATATCTGCCTGCCTTGCAGTCGTTGTGAAAGTTTCAGTTCACAAGCGTCCAACCAGGGAGCGCTGCAACGGTCTTCTAAATACTATAATGCGCTACGTGGAAACTTACAACAAATAGTCCGGAACTACTTTTCGTGTGCAATTTTACAAAGCTTTAAAATCACGTTTGATAAGTTGAAATTTCGAAAATTCTCCCACGAGATGTAAATAAAATGGAGCTTCCACATTATCAGCTCGTGATGTGTGGGCCTACGCGTTTATGGCTTTATTTCTGTTCAAGGTGCAGCCATGAATATTAGGCAGAGCAATCATTTTCATCAGTCATGTGATATTTTAGTATTTGAACGTAAATTTAATAGGTATAAGCATCAGCTCGCATTTTTCTTCATATTCTCACTTATAAAGTGAAAATATTGAGACAACAATTCAATAACTAGGGGACAACACTTAATCTCGTATAGGCCCATTTTACATAAGAAGCCCATACATAACTTTGCTAGAAAATGTATTCTCATTTTTCCATAATGTCGTACTCATTGAAATGTTCTGCGCACGCATATCACATACATTTTTATTTTATTTCATAACACATTAAATCACACTTCATCCAAAATCCACATAAGTATTTGAGCTCCCAGTGAGAATATCTCATACAGGAGCAAATAAAATTAAATAACATGTAACCGTCGTGCCTTCTGAGAAATGAAATTATTAAAGTACATATTGCATCAGAAGCAAAAATACATTCTAACCCTATTATTATTGTCGATTATGAAGATGCATTTTGATCGATTTTTTTAATTGACTTAGGGTCTATCTTAATTACCGTCTTAAAAACCCGGTTCAAATTTTTAATCCAGGTTTATATTTAGGAAGCCGTTTCATGAAGCCTAAACTGGGATTGAATTAATTGACCTAAACTGAGCTTATACTATTTTAATACGAGTTCTTAAACTCAGTTTATCATTAAACCAAGTTTTACAAAGCCAAGTTTAAACTGAAGTTGATGACACCCGGCCTTAATCCATTTCCAATTGGTTGGCCTACTGACTGCTTTCTTCCACTTAAGTAAGAATTCAACAGATCATAATATTTACCTTTGATCTCTATTTGGTTTAATTTCGTAATTAGGCTACTTATTTTCATTGAGACAAATGCTTTACTTATAATCAATAAAAAATAGCTCTGACTTACTGTTTTGAGTTTTATCTAAATGTATTTGTAATTTATTCATCACATTATAGACAGCTGCATCAGTGCTCGAATTGTAAGTAAAAGTTAGCATATTGTACATCAGTTAACAGTAAACTCACTTATACAAAATCCATGAGTCTCTTAGTCTTATCAATTATTTTGTCAAATATTTTTGCTATACTGGCCTACTGATAAAATTGATATTGAGGTAATCATTACAGTGCGTCGTTAAAACCTAATATATAAAAAAAATGATATTGGTCTATTATTTTGCAGCTTTCATTCTGTCTTTTTCTTTGAAAATTTTTAATTGTTAGATATTCTGGATAAACTGCTGTATCAACAATGTATTCAATATAATTGCAAGTGGTCCATGCTAGTTCTAGGCAACATAATTTAAATAACTGAGAGGCGGCAGGACCTTTGCTCGGTCTCAGAGTTGAGGTTTTGCATGCCAGTGACGTTAACCGCGGGGCGAGTAGTGGGCGTGTCGCTAGTGTATGGGCCTTGGGCCAAGTGGCCGCCTTGCTATTTCCTGTATTATTTCTTTGACGGCGGCAAAGAGGAATCGAATCGACGAAATACACGGAATTTTACGTCATGCATTCATTTGTTTGTATTATGAAAAATATATAAATTACCGGGAGTTATTATTGTATGTAGGCCAACATGAATTGGACTGTTTTATCACAATGAATTACTTATTTTGTGGTTACTGGTTAGCCTACAAAAAAGAATCACAAAAGAAGCCCATCATCAGAAAATACTGATAAATAATATAGATTACAGATATATACATGCAACTTGTATTAATGATGATAAAGTAATATAATTACATCATTAGGTCTACTAGTTGTTAGTTGTTACACTGATTGTTGTGAAGTAGGCCCACGAACAAAGTATTATGGAAAGTTGGAAGACTTCAATCTAAGCATTTCCGAATTGAATTATTGGATGAGCGACAGCGACAACACTTTCATGCATATTGAGACAGCAATTGCATATGATACCGAACTTTCACAACAATTTCAGTTCAGTCACTTGAGTTGGTAGAAAAATATGAAAAAAATACGTTTTCGTGTGTAGATTGCTCATCTTATAACACTTGGTTTATAATGTTGTGTATTCTTTGGTGGGGCCTAATGATTATAGTTTATAGGGACAATGAGTTGCACCTAAGTCATGGCAGAAAGAAATGACACATCCAGCAATAGTGATACTGTTGATTGATTGATTATTGTTTGTTGAAGGGCTGAAGGCTCAGATGACAGCTTAATTATTGGAGGGAAGAATGAGCAGGCTATAATGAAACTATGAAATCATGATCAATAACTTTGTAAGCATTCTTACACTTATCATCATTTCATAGTTTCATTAACATCGGCTTATTTATATACATATATATATATATATATATATATATATATATATATATATATATATATATATATATATATATATATATATATATATATATATTTATATATATATATATATATATAGGGTAGAGGGATACAATAACGCCACTACTTTCATTAGACTAACTTTTTGGGAAGAGTAAACATAAATTGTTATTCATTCCTTAACTTCTTATTGTCAATAATGTTTTTCAATCTGAAAACAGAAAAAAAAATTTAAAAAAAAAAAAATTGAGCATGCCAGAATATTAAATCTAAAAATGTGTCATGTGGCGTTATTGTATACATAGTGGATACAATAACGCCCCTATGTTAATGTAATGCAAACCAGGGAAACCATGGTGAAAAATTTATTTTAGATTACAAATTTTTTTTTGTTCTAAAAACTAATTAAACCAACTATAAAAGTCCTAATTACTAACTTATTCACTGTCAGTATTGTTGGCAACACATTCCTTGCAGAAGGCATCACCACAATCCTCATGGAACCAAATATTGCATCAATTAAAATGCTACGGCGTTATTGCATCCATGCACATACAAAAATACAGATACAGTTTTTTATGTATAATTCAAGTACGATTAGTTTAAAAATACATTCAGACGAATAAGAAGTCTGCACTTGTTCAATACTGATAGCTAATATAATATAACTAGAACATTTCTATCAGGTATGAATATTCTTACAAAATCAAGAAAAAAGTTTACTCAATATTTTCGCGGCAAAAATCTGGTTACTCACTTCTTTTTTGTCTTCTGTGGATGTCAATCACAGCCATCGCGATCGAACAGCAATATGATATCGGCGACAATGTGTACTAATAGATCGTGAATTGAAACATTGTAAAATAGATGTCATTACTAGCTTGATTTGAATATTAAAATTGATGGCGCTATTGCATCCATGGCATTATTGTATCCCGCTACCCTATATGTATATATATATATATATATATATATATATATATATATATATATATATATATATATATATATATATATATATATATATATGTATATTTAAATGAATATATATATATATATATATATATATATATATATATATAAATATATGGGTTGCCTGAATCCCTGCCCCTTGGAAAGTCGTCACTCAGAAAGTCGTCACTCAGAAAGTCGGTTCTTATATTTAATTGAATGTAATAATTGCATCTCTACCCCACGGAATGTCTGTTCAATGGAAACTCCTCCCCCGCTATTTAAATATACTGAAACAATTACTGAAACTGGGTTATGTGAGAAGTCTTTCCACCCAACATCGTCACCAATAATATTACATCTCTCGTTGCCGCGAGTGTTTGGACTGAAATCTAAATACACGTGTTCATATATATAGTCACTTCATAAAATTATTGAAACAGATTTCAGTCGTAACGCTCGCGGCAACGAGAGATGTAATATTATTGGTGACGACCTCGGGTGGGGAAGACTTCCCACATAACTCAGTTTCAGTAATTGTTCTCGTATATTTAAATAGCGGGGGAGGAGTTTCCATAGAACAGACATTCCGAGAGGTAGAGATGCAATTAATGCATTCAATTGAATATAAGAACCGACTTTCTGAGTGACGACTTTCCAAAGGGTAGAGATTCAGCCATCCCATACACATACATATATATATATATATATATATATATATATATATATATATATATATATATATATATATATATATATATATATATATATATATATATACTACCGAGTACCCGGCATGCGTTGCAATGCCAGTGAAAGAAAGAAACTGTTTGCTTTTTAATTCTGTTCATTGAAGTGCTTTTGGATATGAAATATTTTTGACCCCCCCCCCCCTGCAGACCCCCCCGCCGGTGACCCCCCGCACCGTCGGCCCCCCATAGCTCCCCGAACCCAGCGCCCCAGTCCACGAGCCCCAGTCCCCCAGCCCTCCCGAGCCCCAATCCCCCGCAAAACCTTCGCGGGCTCGCGGACAACAACTCACCAAACTTTTGATCCCCTCCCCCGCCCCTGACCCACTTTCCCCGCAAAATCTTCGCGGGCGCGCGCACAACAACCCACCAAAGTGTTATCACAATCGGATGAGCGGTAAAGGAACGCACAAGGGACAAACATACAAACATACAAACAAACAGACATTCATTTATATATATAAATATATATATATATATATATATATATATATATATATATATATATATATATTTATATATATATATATATATATATATATATATATATATATATATATTTTTTATATATATATATATATATATATAAATATATATACATATGAATTTATAGGCCTATATACCGGTATATATATATATATATATATATATATATATATATATATATATATATATATATATATATATATATACATATATATATATATATATATATATATATATATATATATATATATATATATATATATATATATACCTATATATATATATATATATATATATATATATATATATATATATATATATATATATATATATATATATATATATATATATATATATATATATATATATATATATATATATATATATATAGGTTCTAGGCATAAGCGACGTAAGCGGCTGCTTGGGGCGGTACTTTTCTAGGGGCGGCATATTTCTTCTTGAAATATATACGTTTTTTTTTTCATTTATATATTATAGTTACATTTTCTACACAATTCTTTCCATAGACCTACATCTTGTGTGTTAATTCTCGTTGACAAATAAAATATGTTTCGGAAGAATAAAAGTTGGTGACAATATTTCTAATTGTCCATTAATAAAATAAGAATGGATGAGTATGCATTAAATTCGCCGGAAATTCGAATAGCGGCCCGCCTCATATTCCACAAGTAGCGGCTTTCATCAGACGTCGGTTGCTCGGTAAGTCGGCTGACAAGTGACAAAAAACAAGGAAGAATGATTTTAGACATGCATGCTATCCGAATATTGTATCAGTAGAGCTAGATTAGTAGAAGCTAGTGTTCTTCGAGCCATTTGTCACATGTGTTTTAATATTTTTTCAATCATCGAGAAATCACTGACATCGGACACTGGTCAGGTTTTTTGCCCGTAACTTCCGGAATTCGTGATAGGATTTTGATTTGAATATTGACAATATGTAAAACAGTCCGCTGAATCCGAATCTGGACACGGCATTTCGCTAAAAAAAATCCAATCGACCGCAACATTGCCGGCAAGGTGTCAGCCGTGGCGGCCGAAAAGTTTTTTTTTATTGATCCGGACTGTCCGAACTGTCCCGACTGTCCAGCTCACTGTGAGGCTGTGCATCTGTCACTGTCAGTGCCCCGTGGGCTGCAAGATGCGTGTACGTGAGGTGAGGACGTGATTTTGGGTAATAATATATTAAAGAGAACATAATATCTTGGATTCTAGGTTATGGATAGAGATGTAGGAATTCAGCATTATTGAAATAGATCATCAAATCCAAATATTTCACAAAGATATCAAGTTTTGATATTCTTTGTTTGTCTCGGAATTTCGATTCATTCAACATATCAAATTCTATTTCACTATTTTTCACTATAAATGCATTTTTCAGAGTATTTAGCTATTTCGTAACATTTGCATGATTTTGAAGATGAGCTGGCTTATACGAGATATTATTTTCGATGTTTTATTAAAAACTGGAAGCCGTCATGAAGTGTGTGTGATTCAACGCGAACATCCAGAGGCAAATCTGTGATGATGCATCAGTGTACATCAATCATAATGTTCGCGTCTCGAAGACTCTCAGCAAGCATGAATATCAATGACTCCAATATCATTGCTGATATGAGTATTACGTACATTGTTCATAATCAAATTGTTGATATGTGATTCCTTTCTGTTCTGTTTAATATCTCACAACGTGAACCTTATGATGATATAATGATTATAACACCAGACAACGTATTGTGATTGATGGAGGTATACAAGAATCCGACTTAATATATATATTTTCAAGCCAGTGATTAGATTCCAGAACCAAAAATTGCTGTTTACTGATGTTAAATGATTCCTTTTTCATATATTGTGTATTTTATTGTTGATTCATCATTAAAAACTCAACTCAATTATTTGAAATCATGATAAATATACAAAGTGACATCTAAAGTAATGTTTAGGAGTAAAATCATGCGATTTGATACGTCACATGATAGGTTTTATCGATGGTTCAAATTATCGAAGTTTTCCCCACTTTTCAATAATCAATACATCCAATCAATCATCATGATATTATCATGATTATATTCAAGAGATTGTCATCCTGAAGTTTCTCACGTCACGTTTATCCAAAAAAATCCAATTCAATGTTGATTTATGAAAATGATATATCGATTCATCTGATATCTGATTGATTGATTGATTGATTATCACCAAGGGTTGATCGGATGGATTTTTTGATCATTATTACATCATTCCCACTGAAGAAAGCTTAAGTTTGATACCATACACGATGAATTTTATCCAACTTTGAAATGTTCAGATTCAATAAAATCAACAAATTGGTTAAAATCAATAACTCTGAAGGGTTTTCAGAAATCGGCTTGAGGCCATCAATTTTTGAGCTTCTCGTTGTCAAATTATTGAGTGTACCAAGTTTCATGTTGGTATCACGATTTGCACTATAGTTGTGTTTATGAAGAGAACTTGACCTCACTATATAATGTGACCCGGGAGGTGAAGGGGAATAGCGGACCCGGTTCAATCCCCGCCACCGTCCATCTTTACAGGGGTTTTTCGTGGTTTACCTCTGTAATCTAGGCTAATGCCGGGATGGTTCCCACAACATAGGCCACGACCGCTTCCTTCCCACTATCCTTTTCATTACCTAAGAATGCTTCATCTCACCATCCCATCATCTCATTAATCATTCATCTGACGCCAATAGATCTTAGTCATCATTACAGTGCATCGTTAAAACCCAATATAAAAAAAAAAATTGAAAGGCCATCTAGTGATTATGCATCTGTTCTATAAGCTGTATTGCCTACTTGTATCCCTATGCATGGTTATAGGTCAGGTGGAAGAGGTCACACCAAACCCCCTCATGATTCTTTCAAACAACAATACACTCAGAGTGTAACTATTGAAGTAAATATTTATTTAAAAAGAAAATGAATACTTGAAATAATAATAATAACAATGATCATAATTACTGGTAGTAGAGCGTTATAGCGGCATTAGTCGGTGAGAGAAAGAAATACAGAATATAAATTAGTTGCAATATTTGTTCCTGAATGAAGCTGGACACCTGTTGATTGTTAGCTTCAACATTGTAATGTTGCGTTGTTGGCTGTAATATTTTATAAAATGTTGCATTGTTACTTCAATTGAGTACTGGGCCTATGTATCTCTATTAAATAATATGACTGCCATAATTGACATATAATAATTGATTAATTGGTAGAATATTTAATATATGGTAGATCAAGAAAGAGTGAAAAATTATAAATTAACGAACAAAAACCTGAAGCTATGAGGTACTGAAATGAGAAATGTGTTATAAACTATGATAAGCCATGTGGGAGGGTGGGCAGGGGGGGGGGGGAGGGGGGGGGGGGAGCAATGTGAATAAATAAATTGAATTGAAATGATTTTTCAAAATGTGCACTGTAAGATCTCTTCAAAATGTCTACAACAATACCCTATTATATAATCCATCAATTTATTTGTCAAATTATGATTTTTAACAAAATTCTTGAAAAAGTGGGTTCTCTGTGGTTTCTCTTGATCCCAAAATTAGACCTACTATTTCGACAGAGTGTAGATCGTGATGTTTTTTTTATTTCTAAATAGTCGATTGATAGTAAGTTCGCTTATTGTTGTCGATATTGATAGGTTGCTGTTTATCAATATTATTTGTCTTTATAACTTATATTTGAATATATTTAATAGTTCAAATCCTTTGACCAGTGATGATTTGCCCACAGTACAAGCACAACTTATTGTCTAATACATAATATAACTATTTGTTGTACAACAGTTAGAGCAGTGTGCAAATTAAGTCGAGTGATCGTCAAATAATGCAAGTGTCTGATATAAAGTAGACCGGGAAGTAATGTTGAATATTTTCTTGCAATCATTTATTTGTATTTTTTTCATTTGCAGAATTACAATGCAAAATATAGGCCTATAGAGACATAGTCTTTGGAACCATTGGCGAAATGTAACTTTTGTCAAACTTGCCGCTACTCCCATATAACTTAGCTGTTGATGAGATCGTTGACGGCTGAGCAACATTTAAAAAATGACTTTCCGCTAGTTTTACAATCGGGTCGGGATCCATTGACTTGCGGCTGTACAGCCCATGCTTATTACGCGCATGCGCAATCATGTTGCTCGCTATTTTTTCTTTTCAATTGAATAGAGTGTAATGGTATTTGGTCAACTAGGTTGGTGGATTTTCCTTCGTCTAAACCAAAAACCCGAACTTATAAAAAACAGAAGTTGTTTTATATAGACATTAAATTTACGTAGCCAATTGGCTTCCGAACCAATTGTTCAAAGTTGCCCATACGGCCCTCGTCATCAGATTCAGTGGAAGGAAAGTAGACCCAAACACAGCGTTATGAAAACAAACGATTCATCCTTACAAACGTGAATGTAAAGAATGTGTATTTCAACTATTTATTTGAATTGGGCTAAAATTTTCCATCGATATCTATCGGTGATTTAATACATCAACAATCAATATAGTTCACGAAACTGAAATTTTCAATCTTTGCACTCCTATTGGCCACAATATTTGCCCGACCAAATCACTTTTTTACATAAAATTGTGTTAATACGCGGCTACGCCGTATTCTAAGCGTTCATTTGGTGTGCCACCGACTTTCTACACCATTTTCTAGGAAATTTCAGTTTATGTACTAGAAGTGCGCTCACTGAGAATTATTCTCAGAACTTGTAGGACTATAATAGAGACGTTAAAGATTGCTTGGGCTTAAGTAATTTCAATTGAACCCAGACATAGAAATGGAAAACGATGAAATATCGTGCGCTGGGTCGTCTTCGGAGAAAAAGACGCCATTATTTGGTGAGCTTGACTAGGCCTAGGCCTAGGTCTAGGCTATAAAATGAGCCTTTATGCCCTACATTAGATATAGATAGTTATATCTTATGTCTTCAAATGTTCATAGTCGGCATTATATCTCGCAATATTGGCATAAAATGCACAACCAGACCATAACTCAGTAAGATCACTCCGGAGACCATTGTAAAAATAAAATGGTGCCTGGAGAGATTGTTTCATCGGATTTTGAATCTGATCTCTTCTCCATGTTCTTGTATTGTGAACAGAACTATCTCTCCCCCCACGTCACCAGAACCGTGTTCATGATTCTGAGTTGGGCGGAATCATCTTCATGGAACATTTTACTCTCACCACAATCTGCCCAACTCCAGATCTCTAATCCTACCCAACAGCAAGAGCATCTACTCGCTTCAGCATCATCCACCTACATCCAATTCTTCCCGTATTCTAGGCGAGTGATTCGTGCTCACACTTATCAATACCATTACTTAACTAAATCATCCTATAGGCATAACCTACATACTATCATCACTACCTCAAGTCATTTCATTCCTATAATAGGCCTGCAGTTAGTAGGCTTACAAATCACACTGTGTTAGGCCTATTCCTCTTCTCTTACCATAGTCGTTTTTATTCATATTGGGTTCAACGATGCACTGTAGGCCTAATGATGACTACATTCTATTGGCGTCGATGAATGATGAGATATGATGGGATGATGAGATCAAAGGTTATTTCATTAGATGTTTTTGGATAGTGGGGAGGAGTCGGTCGTGGCCTGTTGTTTAGTTTATTTCAAAACTATCCCAATATTGACCTGAACGACAGTGGGAAACCAAGAAAAACCCCTGACAGGATGGTCGACCATGGCGGGAATCGAACCCCGGTCTCCTGAATGACAGTTCAGTGTATATTAAACCACTCGTCTCAATACCATAGTTGCTATCACTCTTATTAATTATCACTATTATCGTTTGTATATTATTTATTACTTGGAGCCAAGCTAGCCTTGCCTAGTAGGACCCTGGGCCCACTCTACTACTGCCCTACTACTGCCCTACTGTGCTAGGCCCACTGGCTCACTGCAATAGGTCTGCAATAATACTCGACTGATGGAAATATTCTAATTAACTGTGAAAGGCATGACGATATAAAGCATTGATTGTCCATGTCTAGGCCTGGCCACCTGTTCCATGTACGTCATCTTTGTATAGCGCCCAGGCAAAGAAGTGTTTCATGTTTTTCTATAATATTTCATGGGAAATGAATGCTCGATATTGCACTTATTATGTCTAGGTCGGCGTTAGCAAAAGACATTTGAAGACGACAATAATATATTAATAACAATATATTTAGCGTTTATTTAGTGACCTACAACAATGCGCTACCCAATCATCAATTATGAATGGAGTTACAATACATCATAATTCTCGAGGTTTTATCTCAAATAACTGAAATAACAAAGCTATACTCAAATTAAGAACTTACAGAAAAATACACGTAATATAAGACAAAATTACAAAATGTAATGCACCATCTATTGTATACCTAACAAGTTCATTTTTTAATATTTTACATGAATTCACATTTTTTTACGTCTTCTGGAAGTCTGTTGAAATCCATCTTTGTATAATATTGATTTTGAGTTCATCTGTTCATTACAACAATTATTCAGGCCTATCAAAATATTAAGCACATTCTTTTATTTTGTTCACTTATTTATTGCATTATGCCCCTGAATCAGTCAACTCATTTCAGGGGACACTTACATTTATTTATAAACAAAAGGTAACAATACAATGAATGTGATTTGTATAATAATTATTCAACTTTGATATTTTGTGGTTATTTTCAATATTGCTGAGTTGCAGAATGTATTGAAAGTGTTGTTGACAAATCACTGGAGCCTACCTCAATGTAGTTCATTCAGTTGCCAACTGGTTGCTCTTTCTACTTCTGAAGTGTTGAACAGCTGTTCTATCAGCTTACAGATGCGGGTGCGTTTTTGTTCTGCTGAACATTACTATATATTAAATAGGAAAACGCCATATATGCGTTGTTAGACGAGCGGATTGTAATAGTATGTCGACTTTTTTTTACCAAACTTTTGCCTACATTCGCCAATTCGGTGACATTCAAGTTATAAATGGGTAAAAACTGCTTCGAGTGGTACCAATTTAGCACATTTTATGTTTTTTTCTTCAAAATGGCTGGCCCGATCAAGCTGAGAATTCCCAGAAATGTGTATCAGAATGTAGTTCAACTTCACACAGAATTTCTTTTTTTTTTTTTGAAAATAATTGTATTTTCCGCCGTGTTATTCTAACGGGTATTTTTGAAATTTCTAAAATTCATAAAAAAAAGTCAACATCCGATATTGCCACAAAACTATAGGCCTACAGATCTAAGTTAGATGAGGAAGCATGACGAAAAAAAGTTTGAAGTTGATAACTGTAGCCGTTTGACCTGTGGAAAACCACCAAAAAAACATGAAAAAAAAAAAAAACGAGCACCATTTTTTTTCAGTATGTCAAATTGAACCCTCGCTAAAGCTCGTCTAACGAGCTTTAGGCCTGTATGCCGCGTGCAAAATTGCAGAAAAAAATGAAGCCCAACTTTTTTCAGTAATTAAAAGGGAAATCTTTGATATGCTCATCTGAAAAGTGGAGCCAAGAATTACATTGATCATTCCATACAGAGTATAAAATTAGATGTTCTTAATTTGTCTTGTATAATCACATTAAGACAGATTGTTACTATCAATTACATATTAAATTACACAACATATACAAATACATACACAAATCACATATACAAATTTACAGATAGAATTAGTGAAGTGATGGATCTAATTATACCAATTCAGGTCCACAACTCATTTTTTTCTCAATTTATAATAATGGACAGAACAATTAATTAAATCTGCTGTTTTGTGATGCATTAGGTACGGGTTGAGCTGTCTCTACGTACCCTCCCTTTTGATGCATTAGGTACGGGTTGGGCTGTCTCTACGTACCCTCCCTTGTGATGCATCAGGTACGGGTTGGGCTGTCTCTACTTACCCTCCCTTGTGATGCATTAGGTACTGGTTGGGCTGTCTCTACGTAACCTCCCTTGTGATGCATTAGGTACGGGTTGAGCTGTCTCTACGTACCCTCCCTTGTGATGCATTAGGTACAGGTTGGGCTGTCTCTACTTACCCTCCCTTGTGATGCATTAGGTACGGATTGAGCTGTCTCTACGTGTCCTCCCTTGTGATGCATTAGGTACGGGTTCAGCTGTCTCTACGTACCCTCCCTTGTGATGCATTAGGTACGGGTTGGGCTGTCTCTACTTACCCTCCCTTGTGATGCATCAGGTACGGGTTGAGCTGTCTCTACTTACCCTCCCTTGTGATGCATCAGGTACGGGTTGAGCTGTCTCTGCGTACCCTCCCTTGTGATGCATTAGGTACGGGTTCAGCTGTCTCTACGTACCCTCCCTTGTGATGCATTAGGTACGGGTTGGGCTGTCTCTACTTACCCTCCCTTGTGATGCATCAGGTACGGGTTGAGCTGTCTCTACGTACCCTCCCTTGTGATGCATCAGGTATTGGTTGGGCTGTCTCTACATACCCTTCTTTGTGATGCATTAGGTACGGGTTGGGCTGTCTTTACATACCCTGTGCGTACACAGATGGTTACACAGTGGCGGTTTCTGAGGTTAGGCCAGGGAGGCAGGGCCTCCCCTAAAATATCAGGAAGGCTTGCCACATGACCATAAATTGAAAAAAAATATTGTTATTAATAAAACGGAATCCTCATTGTTATCATCATTGATGACTGTCAAATAATTGATGAAGCCCTCCCCGAAGGGTATACACTATTGCTATAATTGCGCACCCCTTACGTAGGTTAGTTAAGGGACCCGCTTAGCTTGGGAGGCCGTGTCTCCGAGATAGACATAGCCAACGAGTGACGTACGGCGATGCTCTTCGATCCAGCAATCCTCATCCCCCGTTCCAGGGTTTGAAATATGCTGAAAAAAACAATGTTTCGATTTCGTTCGCAACATATTAGAAACTGCAGCGGAGATTACCGAAGTAGATTGACTATTCTACGTTTCATTCTACGTTCTTGCAGGGAGTGTGACGAGAATATACAGAACTGATATCCAAGTTATGCCCGTGCTGCATACCCCAACAATGCACAGCAATTAAAAGCAACAAATACAGTTCCACATATTTTATTAAATAATATGCATTCCCAAAAATGAATAATTTGAGTACATATTTACTAATATCAAATACAGACAGTAATCATTTGACATTGCAATTGTAATGATGGTAGTTTTTATATTTTAGCGGAATATTTTTGTGAAAATAATAATTACAGAGCATAAATCATGTATGCAGAAATAAGGAATACATTTTATCAAACGTGATACAAAAAATATAGCACAATAAGCAGCACGATGAGACAATTGGAAGAACTCTTGAAAATAAAAGTGTATTTTTACAAAATTTAATTCGTTGATGGTAGGCCTACAGATAAACACATTATTTACCTACCGTTAATGTATATTTTCGATGATCATATTTTTCACTCTTTACTCAGAACATTTCTTGTTGATAAAAGCACGGAATAATAAGAATTATCATTTGGGTTCAGTGGCATTTCAACCTATTGTATGAACGCCTGTTTTGCTATTTCATAATGAATGATTTATACTGTTTGAAGTTTAAAATGCGCGTAAACGTGGTAAAAAAGGCAGCGCGCGAATGCTAATTAAATCACTCAAAAAAAAAATCCGCTCCGAAGGGTTACCAATGGCGGCCTCTCCGGTCAGGCATTGGGCTTGTACTTTGTACAAGTATTTTTTTTGGGGGGGGGGGAGGTATTACAGAAATTATTGTCACTAATTTGTGAGAAATTATTGTCACTAATTTGTGATAATTTTTGACATGAAAACTAAAAAAGATTAGGCATCAGCGCACCGTAGTTGAAAATGTGAGATACTGTTTCTCTTCCACCCTCTAATGACTATAATGACTGACCAAAACCATCTGTAAACTCCACTCAGTTATATATTATATCAAAGTCTGAAGGATGGTTCTTCTTATTATTATTATAACACTTATTGTTGCGCATAAATGCACGGTGGCAAGTTCCCTATCATGGTAACGACTAATTGACCACCTCCCAAATCGGAAATACCGAGAATTAAATACGGCATACTCATGTATCAAGTTTAAACTGTTATTTACTTGTAGTTTTTTATTATACCCAATGATGACACAATTGCGACAGTATGACTACGGATACTAAATGTTATTACTCGAATAATCGATAAACCAACTGGGGCGCCTGAAAATTATAAACATAAAACAACCCAGCACAACCTTGCTAGTCAAGGGTTGAAGAAGATGCCCCAAAGATCTCATATATTATACTTCGTTTGATCTGCCGATTTCATTAACTTCCTGTTGAGGGCTTATCTCAAACATGGCTACCAACTGGATTGTAAAAATAATTTTCAGCACATATGAACAGGGTTGGAGACGTGATTGGATAGGGGTAGTTAGGGAACTTGCCACCATGCATTTATGTGCAATTGCAAGAGTTTGAATACTAATAAAAAATGACATGTACAGACAATAAACAATATATTACCTTACACTTGTACGGCATCAAATGAAATGTTATATGTTCACTGACTTGAAAAAAAATTAAATGTTGACGAATACTACACGTCACGAAAATTGATCGCTGCTCGATAATTGTTAATTAGTTAATTGATAATTAGTTATATTACAGAATGAACTTATCATACATGTTCCTTACATGTTTTTCAAGAGATGAGACATCATCTTGCTGACTCGCAAATTACAAATGTATAGAATGTTTGTTCTTCAACCAAATGAAATATGTTATTTCTGTACTTTTTCAACTCTCGTTATAACATTTATACTCTTATATATTGCAAGGAGGCCCCAAAAGAGACGGGCACTCAGTCAGCTCATTGTAAGGCTTAAAGTGAAAGCAGATAATTAGGAGAGCCTAATTTAATTATACAATTCTCTTCAACAGAAGAGACGAATGGGATCATCGACAGCAGCCAACCTGGACAGCCTCTATCCAACAATGCCAAGAAAGCACGGGTTAACAATGATGTCAATCTTCCAGTCAAGGGAAGCATGCAAGCCCGCAATCCAATAGAAGTCTCTGGTTCAATCTCTGTAGGGGATGATTATAAAGGACTGCCGGGACCAGAATTGTCGCAGCCCAGTGGTGATTTGCAGGCGGCAGGGCCATCCACTTTGAGGGAGATGATTTACCATGAAGTTGGATTAAGGCACAAGAAACTCATTTGGCCAGAAAAAAATGTGGAATGTGGCAAGAAAAAAATTCCACAACCCTGTCGGCCAATACCGCCAGTTTTTTTTAAGAAAGAGAAGAAATCTGTTCAGACTGTCAACAAGATTCCAGAGGATCTAGCTTCAAATCTCACAGGTAATGATGTGAACTTCTTTCCGTCGAATGATGACGAGGTAGTGTTTATACGAGAAGTATCTGGGGCCAGTTCTGGAACCGACGTGCCAGAGGTTTCCACTCCTAGAGGCGTTTCAGCTCGAGTTGGAGTGGGGCAACAGCTCGGCAGAAAACAGGCTTGGGCTACCAACAATGTTAGCGGAAAGATCGCTCAAAGTGACTCTGCGGAATGTCAAAGGTGCGACCACAAATCGGACGATACAGATTTTGGTATACCTTGGGATCAAATAGACCTCTTTTCCGACATAGAGAATGACGGACTTGACGAGAGCCCTCTGATGGCTGCCGTAACAAAGACGGAAATGTTCCAATACCTTGATGATGATCTGGAGAACAATCCATCGCTCATTCCCTTGCAGCGAAACAAAATCAACATTGGCCCATTGATTGTTAATTTGTATCCCCAAGAAGAAATCGAAGATGGCATAGAAAATCAGCACTGGCAATTCGAAGACCTGTTGAGAGAATTTGGTCAGGAAGTTATTCCTGATAATAATCCTAAATAATCCTTGATAGTTAATAATCCTGATTATTAATAATGTCAAAAGTGTGTATCTATGTACCTATTATATTTGTGCCAACTGCATTTGTTAATTTTTGCTCAAGACTTGATAGCCAAAATGTTGCTATAATTAAATAAATATTTGAAAATGTACAAATCATTACAAGTTCTTTAAAAGTTCACACTTGAATGACTTGTAAATTAACATTTACGCACAAAATTTTTGAAAATATCCTTATAACTGAGTGATTCAAGAAAACAATTCCAAAAAATATTGACTGGCCAATACCATTCACAGTTACCAGACTATGGAGAGACGTCCTGACCCAGTCATCGCGTCGATATAGCTCGGGTCACTTCTCCACTTGACACTTTTTCTTAAGATTCTAAATATATTGAATCCTGATGCCTTCCTTGTCGACACAATGAGCAGGGCTGACCCTGCATTCATTATGGTGAAAAAACAATATTTAATTATGACAAACATTGACGTTTGGAAAATTGGAAAAGAATATCGTCACACGGCCAAATTTTGAGTGCCAAATTTTCAGAGAAACTTACACATTCAAGAGTGAATTTTTCTGATTGAAAACTTGTGAAAATAGCAAGAATATAGGCCTGCACAAACAGACACACACACTCATACACATATATAAATATATATATTATATATATATATATATATATATATATATATATATATATATATATATATATATATATATATATATATATATATATATATATATATATATAATATATATATATATATATATATATATATATATATATATATATATATATATAATATATATATATATATATATATATATATATATATATATATATATATATATATATATATATATATATATATATATATATATACATATATATATATATATATATATATATATATATATATATATATATATATATATATATATATATATATATATATATATATATATATATATATATATATATATATACTATATATATATATATATATATATATATATATATATATATATATTCATATATATATATATATATATATATATATATATATATATATATATATATATATATATATATATATATATATATATATATATGAATATATATATATATATATATATATATATATATATATATATATATATATATATATATATATATATATATATATATATATATATGTATATATATATATATATATATATATATATATATATATATATATATATATATATATATATATATATATATATATATATTTATATATATATATATATATATATATATATATATATATATATATATAATATATATATATATATATATATTTATATATATATATATATATATATATATATATATATATATATATATATATATATATATATATATATATATATTATGAACACAAGTTGAAGGAATGACACATTCACATAGATTCTTAACTCTGAGTATATCTCTATATAATTATTATTATGTACAAGTATGACGTGGAAAAGAAAATGACTATTCAAATAATAATTGTACGAGAATAATTTACATTATATTATTCATATATATTCAGTTTAATATTATTATATCTTTGGTTTTGTCTACAAAATCCCTATGACACGATAGCAGTTCTAGCCTAACTTATGTTTATTGAAAATATCAAGAGCAATAATTTACGCTTCTCAACATGTACAAAGAGTAGTACCAACAGTGGTGCTACTGTGCATGGTATTCACTTTGTGTACATACTGTATCGGTGATTCACTTACCTAGGCTAAAGCACCTTTGTACATTCATTACTAAGAACAACTCACTGGCATCTCTTTCCCATCCTGACATCACCATACAACTGGCCAAGGGTCCAAAGAGAAAGGCTACATTACATACAGCCTTTTTATCCAAGACAAACAGAAACATATACGGTAAGTTGGTAACTTTCTCAAGTCAAGATCAAAATGGATAGGCCTAGTCAAAGTATTGATAAGAGATGGTAGTTTACCTATCCATCCATTTCCATGAATTGACATACATATGACGTAGACTAGTGAGTCCACGTATGACATCGATGCACATTTCATAATGTTGATGTTCTTTCATCAAGTTGATGGAATATCATGTCCATCATTTCTGAAGAGCGCATGGAAGCTAATTCAGGGAAATATCAGTTCTATGGTGTTTACTCTCAAACTCTAGAACACATTGCTTGATCAGCAGAGCAAAATTGATTTCTGCTGAATTTAGAATAATAAAACCACAGAGAACTTCTTGTTTGATAGTGTCTCTAAGAAAGAGAGATAATTTGCATTTAAAGATAACCAGAATGCAAAAAAGTTTTCATTATAATCTAAACAATCCCAATGATATAAAGTATGAATAGAAATTATACAGGGATTCTCCACCGCATCTTGTTAACGAAACTAAATGTCTTTACTATAAAAATAGAATCAGCCTTTCATCGAATTGTCAAAAAAAACTCTGGTCTACAGTGAATAAAATGTCCAATAGTGAAGTAAACAATAATCTGAATAAAATAAATTGAATATTAGTTGACGTGCAATGCAAGGTTGTCCCGAGAATGAACCCCAGAAAGTTGCTGATGAGTGATGACTTTGTAAAATACTTCACAATTTAATGTTGGTGCTAATTTGGCTAAACATATTTTGGAAAGAGAACCCCTCAAACCTTTAGACCATGCATGATCCTATATTAGATTTGATACAAATGATAACTACAGTACAAACTCTAACATGTCCTCAGTTCCGGCCTTCAAATTTGAAGTTCGACATCTTATAACCCAAGTGCAGGAAGATTCAGCGAGTGGATTTGATGATATTGAACTGAGTACTAATGAATAGGACAGCTGAAGAATATGTACTAAAACCACTTGTTCATACTGTTGATCTTTGTTTTGAGACGGTATTCACCCTCGATTACTAGAGAGTACCATTATTATTTCAATACTCATTTTATAAGTAGTGAAAGAAATACATTAGATATTATTAAAGATTAATTCCATTGTTATCATAATTATATATCAAAATTGTTGGAGAAATGCATAAAAATCAGATAAATGAATTATTTTGATAAAAGCATATATATCTACTATCATAAAATCAGTATGGTTTCCGAACCAAACTCAGTACGAATGATGCCATACTTGAACTGATGCTATACTTTAGTAGAGATTCATACAATTTTCTGATTGGGGTGAAATACTATTGGTTTTTTTAGACTCAGCCATTGAGTATATTGTGTTACTCAATGATGCAGCTAAGGCATTTGATACTGTTGATCACTATTATATGTTATCAGCCAAACCAGAAAGTTTGGGTATTTGTGATCTACAGCTCTTGGATTATTTTAAAATTATCTTGGAAATAGAAATCAGACAGTCAGAATCAATTCAATCTCTTATTATTTTGAAGCATGAAAAATCAATAACTAGCATCGGCCCATTCATAAAAATTTGGATCGGACAAATAACTGCCACATTTGCCAAGATAATAATGATACTAATAAATAATAATATTCATTTATTCTATTGAACACATAATAATAATAATAATAATAATAATAATAATAATAATAATAATTTATTTTACAATCATGTTATTGAATACTACTTCAATTAAAAAGAAAATCGTACATTATTATTCAAATACTCATTTATCGAGTATGGACAAACTGTTGAAAGATATTTCTTCAGTTATTTTTTGAACGTGATGTCAGTTAGCCTCTTCATTCTCGTGGGGAGTTTGTTATATATAACTATACCGTTGTAGGCTGGACTCTTCCTGAGCAGCGTTAATTTGTGAGGGAGAATATGATAATTGTCTCATGTTCTGGAGTAGTGGTAGTGGATTTGTTTGTTGGATTCAACAGATCACTTTGGTATATTCATTTTCTACTCACTGAATCAAAAAGTAGGCTATACTATATTCAAATTTGATTGTGTCAAGAATTCAATACAGATCGATACTGTTTCAAACCTGTGTTCATCGAAATACCAGGACAGAACAATGCAAATGAAGAATGATTGATGAAAGTTTTGCCGCTTCAGATTTCTGTCTAATTTCCAACAAGTTGAAACCAGAAGCTTCTCTACTTTCTTCATTTTGTACCATTGAACTATAATACTAATCACTCTGCCAACATATGGACAAAGCTGATGGGAAACATCCCCCTTCTACTCGACTCGTTTTCCATGATCCCTTCCATCCAGTTATCGTCGTCGGTGTGCTGATTCGTGACTAAAATCACTTCGCCTTCTCGGAAGGAAAGTCCTTCTTGATTATCCGCTTCGCAGTCGTAGAGTGCTCGACACCGCCGTAAAGAGGTGCTGCTTCCTGTGGTGGGCGTAGGGGAACTAGCGGGCTGTACGGGACAGAAAAAATAGGGCTGCCAACAGGCCAATAAGAGACACAGACAATACAAACAACATTGAGACGGTACACAGAAAGGGAACGCCAATATCCCATGGCATTATTGATTGAAGTCAGGTGAAAGTAACGAGTTGGAAGAAGTGAGTAGCAGAACTAGTGACAGTCATTAGAAATGTTATCGTAGCTGAGCTGAGGTATGGCTGAGGCTGAGCTCAGCTGAGGCTGAGGCATGGCTGTATGGCTCAGCTGAGGCTGAGCTGATGGTATGAAAAAAGTCATCATTATGATACTTTCTGAATAAACGTGTCTTCCTTCAAAGTGCAATTTGGCATTAGGTACCGAAACAGAAACTTGGTTTATTTTCAATACCGTTATATCCACTGGCGGCCCGAAGTGGCCCAAGCACGCGGGGCCAGATAAGTAAGACACCACCACCCACCCACTGCAGGGGTGGATCGAGGAAATATTCAGGGGGGGGGGGGGCGATTTCAGTTCGTAAAAGAAAATGCCATATGAGATCAGGATCGTGAAGTCGGTGACCCGCGGGAGGTAAGGGGGGAAGGCCCACTTACGGCCCCGCAGGGAGTTTTCTGAAATCACACCCATTTTCAATACTGTTTAGCGTGTTTCAGATAACGTTTAGATACCGAAATCATTTTACCCATGGAATTCAAAATAGTGGCAGAATCATTATTTGTAGCTGCAGGGTCGTTTCGTGTCATTTTAGCGCCCCAGGCAGGCACTCAATGTGCGCCCCCAAAACTGAGTGGGCATATAAAAAGTGAATGCAAGGGGGGAGCCATGTCTCGCAGGGACATTTTTGAAAATTCCCATTTTCAATACGATTCTACGGGTTTCCAAGCAAATAAAACTCTGAATCAATCTGTCATTCAATTACTATGATATTTGAATGAGAACATTTAATTACATTCAGTGATGTGAATAGAATGGGATAAAATTTATAGGATATGCACTGAAAGAAATTCACTAATGGGTCCTGATGGCACCTCTCAAATTTGGCCACCAGACAGCATACCTTCCCCCCCCCCTACAAACGAGCCTCGTCGTTATTATCATCGTTATTTACAAAACTCAAGATACATTCACAACCTGAAAAAAACACGGTAGTGTTGTTCGTTGATTTTTGCTAACTAAACTACATAGGCCTACTAGATCTTACGAATGCTCAATGCAATTATGTAAAATACAAAATCGTGGCATAAACAGTCTTGAGAGATATTTATTTCCTTCCTTCTCTCTTCCTATCTTCTTTCTTCCTTTCTCCTGTTTTTGTCACTACCAATTCATGAGGGTGGGGGGAAATTGCACCTAACGCACACCTTTATATCCGCGATTGAACCAACTGAGTTTGGGCTACCGACTATGGCCACGGTTTTAAATACGGTCAATTTTTCTCTGTTGTATTGAATTGAGTAACTGACAATGAATTATGAGTGCTCTACAGAAAAACAAGGATATCGTTAGATTTCCGTATTGGGGCTCCGTACGTGAGAAATCCAAATAGAAAATTGGACAAATGCAATAATTGCAGAAAACACGAATGAGGGGGTTAGAGATACAACAGCCCCGCAGGGAGGTTTTTAGAAAATATTATATTTTGTGCACTTTCAACATTTTCTGGAGAAGGATTCTGTTACATATTCAGGGTATCCTATAAACAGCTTAGCCTATTCTTCACCTATTCCTGACAGAGCCCCGCAGGGATTTTTTTCATGAGGTATGGTATTTCAAGTAGTTGTGAAGTCTTTTAAAAAATATATTTTTTTGTTTGTGAGATATTTCAAGCCCTTACTTGATAATTACCCACCCTGAATAGAAGGAGCCCCGCATGGAATTTTTGCAAAAATGATGTATTTAAAGTGTTCTTCGGAGTAATTTTTAAACAGTGATCTTCTGTTCGTGAGATATTATGAACCTTCACCTGATAGCCACCCACTTCAAACATAACTTTTCCATAAATTTTGTATCTGAAGTGTTCATTGAAGTAATTTTAAGACAGTCATTTTCTGTTTGTGAGATATTATGAACCCTCAATATTGCATTTGAGTTGT
>OZ023327.1:9919333-9959333 GCA_964007535.1 Brachyptera risi | reverse complement strand
CAATATTTTGTCCAAATTGGAGACACATATCAATGTAGTAGTACAACAATAGTTGAAATGTGCGCCACATGGACCGTCATGATAATTAAAACATCAAAACAGTCATAATTAAAATAAATATACAACATAGGCTATGCATTCATAACATTTGTTATCGGTATGGATACGAAATAATCAATATTACACATCAATATATTACATACACATAAAACACAATCATCACCCGGTGATGCGCACTGATAAAGTTTCCACTCTTCAGAATAATCCTAAAGGGAGTAGAATGATTGCTCGACTAAAAATTGTTTAAGGGATATTTCGAATTCATTTTTAGCATTGAGGTGTCAAGATTGATAAAGTTGTCACGTTTGTTATAGTACTTTATTATAGTTGGGCTTATCAAATGATTATTGGGGGTCCCGCCGACCCTCCTGACCCCCCGGTTCCGCCGCTTCTGTATTGTAATGTTGCATTGTAGGCTCAATGCTGGATTCATTGTCATATTGCATTGTTAGCTCTGCATGTATAGCTGTCAAATTGTAATGTTTATTTATTCATTTATTCTCATTTTGGTCGAGTCGATTAACAATATGAAATTAATAATTCAGGAGAAAATCCTATGGATGGTCAAGAATAGGATGGAATAAAAGATTATGCAATGCATACAATAATGAAAATTCCAACAAAAATATATGCATGAATTGATGTAAATGGTAGATGCTATTTTGTATAAATAAATACCTATAGGCCTAGCAACTACCAAGCTGAGTATAAGTATAACAATCAAATCAATATTGAAATTACGATTCAAAACTAGAACTGAAAGTTGAAATTGAAAATAAAATCAAGTCAATTGGTTAATGGTTATAGTTTGAAGTGTCAAGTTGCCGTTTACAATGAATTAAGGTTTTATATTTCAATTACTTCAAAATTACGTTATTTAGTATGCTTGCAGCATGTATAAAACTCCTGAATACTGCAACATAGGCCTAATACATTTTGTGCAATGAAAATCCGCAAAGCATTCAAGGCTTGCACATTTTTAATAGATGCTGATGAGCCCAGTTGCTGGTTATAAAGCGATATTCAGCCATTATCTATTTCGAACCGCTCGTCCTTGAGGTTGCCCACACCTCAATACGGCCCTTGCCATCAGATTCAGTGGAAGAAAAGTAGACCCAAAGAAAGCATTATGAAAACAAACTATTTAGCCTTACTAACTTGAATACAAAAATGTGTATTTATTTTAATCATTTATTTGAATTGGGCTATAATTTTCCATCGAGATCAAGTGTAACATAACTATGAGTGATTTAATATATCAACAATCAATATAGTTCACGAAACTAAAATTTTCAATTCCTGCACTTCTATTGGCCACAATATTTGCGCGACCAAATCACCTTTTTCCATAATATTGTGTATCCGCCATTTTCTAAGCGTATTTTTTATGGTGTATCCTAAGCGTTCTTTTCCTTGACCGTTTTGTAGGAAATTACTGTATAAGTAGCAGCAGTACAAATAATTATTTACAGAACTTGTACTATAGAGAAGTGAAAAATTCGAGTTTCACACCTCAAGATGGACAATAACGGTATATCGTGCGCTGTGTCGTCCTTTGGGAAAAATACGCCATTAACTGGTGAGCTTGACTAGGACTAGGCCCTATAGGCCTAGGCTATAAAATTAGCTTTTATGCCCTACATCAGATAGATAGTTATGTCTTCAAATGTCCACAGTCTGCAATCTGCATTAAATCTCGCAATATTGTCATAAAATTCACAACTAGACCATAACTCAGTGAGATCCATCGGAGACGATTGAAAAACACAAAATGGTTCTTGGAAAGATCTGTTTCATCGGATTTTGAATCTGATCTCTTCTCCACGTTCTCGTATTGTGAACAGAACTATCTTTTCCCACGTCACCAGAACCGTGTTTATGATTCTGAGTTGGGCGGAATCATCCCCCAGTCCTCTACTCCTACCCAACAGCAAGACCAGGTTCGCACTCCTAACAGTCTGGTGGGAAAGTCAACCACTAAGGGGCGCGAGAACCTCAGGGGGCTTCTACCCAACAGCAAGACCAGGTTGGCACTCCTAACAGTCTGGTGGGAAAGTCAACCACTAAGGGGCGCGAGAACCTCAGGGGGCTTTTAGGTCTTGCATTTTTAGTTTTAAATAAATTTAACCGTCCTTAAAAATTGAAACATGAAGTTACATAATATTTATTGGATGAGCGAAGCGAAGACTCAATTTCGCCATACCCGAAAAAAAGTGCCTGTTTTTTTTTTTTTTTGTTCGCGCTCCACAGGTCAGACGAAAATTCAAAACCAGTTGAAACTTGGCACACACAAGTATCCTTATCCAATTCGAAACTGTATAGTTTTGAGGCGCGATCGGTTGAACCACTTCTGAGAAAACTCATTCCAAAGTTTTCAAAAATCCCATTAGAATAACCCAGAGGAAAAAATTCGTGAAAAATATTTCATCTGAGAAGATTCAAATTCTCAGGGAATTCAAATCTGATAATGATACACATTATTCCGAACTTTCACTTAAATCGGATCAGCCGTTTCGATGTAAAAAAATATATAATGTAATTTGTGTTAATTATTCAAAGCTATTAAGATACCTATTGAATCAAAGCAACAAGTGTCACCACTTGATTGTGAACGATTAAAACAAAGCCTTCTTTATTATCATATAAATTAATAATGGAAAATAAGATGGCAGTGATGTAATGGTTTGGATCTCAAGGTGTATATATATATATATATATATATATATATAATAACCAATCCAAAGATAAGTTGATATGTTCCAGCTCATCCATCAACGCGGCAACAAAACGCGTTTGCCTAGTAGGTAAAAATACAAGGAAAAGTGTTGAAAACGTTGGTTGTTCCCACATTGGTAGGTTAACCTGTATCAGTGTATGGGTGGGCAATTCCGTCCGTGAGTGAGTACGTGGCATGAATGTGGTAGAGGGGGGGGGGGGCATGAGCGCAGCAGGGTCAGGGTGCCCCTGACTCCTTGAATAGTTACCACTTGAATGGATTATATATATTATGATTCATTTTTGAATATATATTATATAGGAATACCGAAATCTACTATGAGAATGACATGCAACTTGAAAAAAAAAAAAAAAAAAAATATATATATATATATATATATATATATATATATATATATATATATATATATATATATATATATAAATATATATATATATATATATATATATATATATATATATATATATATATATATATATATATATATATATATATATATATATATATATATATGCCTATGATGAAATAAATAGTTGCCAGTGTTTTTGTTGGGTTTACATTACAGAAATGTGAATAAGGCACTATGTGAACAAAATTGAAACCAAGATAGAGCATATAGGCCTATACTTAATTAAGTATATAGAATCAAAATCAACACAAACTGGACAGCAGCTGACAGTTGTTACCTAGTAGGCCTAATCCATTCACAAAATGATGTGTGCTGTGGTACAGTGTGTGATACGAAGCATTGTGTCATATGCGCCCAGGCAAAGAAGTGTTTCACGTTTTTGTAGCATATTCCGTGGGAAATAAATGCTCGATATTGCACTTTTCATTTGTCTCGGTTGGTGTCGGCAACAGATATTCTTATTAAAAATGTGATTTACTTTTTGCTTTCACTCAATGATTGACTGATGCTATCAATCCTAGTCAGCATCATCAATTGCATGGCATTTATAGCACATCTGAACAAGCATAGAATATAAATATGAACAATACATTACATTTAAGAAACACCAATATCAAACGTTACATTTTATTCAAATTATGTTGACTGACTTGAAATAAATGTACCATGCTACAAAAAAGATTTATGTTTGGTACTGCATTATAATTAGTTATACTAAGTAAACATCCTACATGTTCCTTAGATATTTTTGAATAGATGATACATCATCTCGCTGAATTACGAATTACAAATGTATAAAATATTCATTTTTCGATCAAAACTTTTTTTCCACTTTTCAATCTTCATTTGTTTATAACGATTTCTACTTTTATTTATACATAGCACGAGGCCCCAGATGGGACAGGGGTCCAGTCGGGCTATTGTTATGCCTATTGTAAGAGCAAATAATTAAGTAAGAACAATCTAATTGTAAAATTCTCTTCAACAGGGGCGACGGATAAGTTGGTCTGCAGCTGTGAGTTTGTACCACCACCTAAAATATCTTACTTCAGCAGTAATGTCAAGCGGAACGTGCCAGCTGAGGATCAGGCACTGTCGGAATCAGAATTGTTTCAGCCCATAGAGATGGCGGTTCCAACCACCTCAGGCCAGTGGGCTGATTACGACGTGTATTACCGACACAAGAAGCTGGATCGGACGGATAGACCTGGCGGGCAAAGGTTTTCGCAACTCGAGGCAAATTGAATTGCAAATATAGTTACTGTATATGCATGAAAAAATATAGATCCAACCTGATGTTAATTTATAAGCAGCTGTTAAGTATTTTCAAGCAGAAATACCTTTACAATAAAATAATTGAATTCACAAATATTTCTCATTGCCCAGAAATTATTATCAGCAATTATTGAAATCATTCATTAAAAAAAAAACAGAGGAAAATAATTATTTTGATATCATATCATACAAGCAAATAGATCAAACAAATCTGCACGGCAAAATGTTTTTAATACCTACGAATCAGCACTTAAATCACTCTTTTCGAATGATCACCCTGCGCCATGACGTTGCGGCGGTAGCGGGGCAAAGAAATACGCAGCGTGAAAGGCAGGCGTAGCTATGAGACGAGAGCCAACCGCTCGCCTGTCTGTAGCGGCTCTTGAAGCCTAACCGTCAGGCACACAAGGTCACTCAAGGCAGGGGCGTGCACTCCATGGAAGCAAGGGAAGCAATGCTTCCCTTGCTTTGTTATTTGCTGTAATGAGTGTTTTAAATACCTACCTTGAATTTTTATCGGAAGAAAATGATAAATCAATGAAGTAATTATTTATATCAGATTCAATTTTTCCAAATAAGCAAGTTAATCATGTCCTCTCTATAGCTACTGATTTGGTGAATATGTTATGCGTGAATGGTATATAGATGCCGATTGGGTGTCATCCCAGGGGTGACTTGAGTGAGAGAGAGAGAGAGAGAGAGCAAGAGAGAGAGAGTGAGAGAGAGAGCGAGCAGGAGAGAGAAGTTGGCTGCTCAAGCTAGAATGCAATGCTTCTACGTGGTATGCGCAGGAGACGTAGAATGTGCAATAGCGTCGGTCACGTAGCAGCAGTCTCCTCTGGCATGCATGTGTACTACGAGATTTGTTTTATAAGATGTAATTATGTTCTCGTTTCATTTAGACTTATGTTCAAATTTAAAACATGATTCAAATGTCTGCAAGCACAATTAAACAGTTCCATTTCCGTATTCAAATAAAATAAATGTGAAGAATATCATTTATATTTCACTCTTACAAATAGATACGTCTGATAACAGTCCCATGGATGTAGCACTGTCGATTGCATCCACGCATCAGAAAGTGTATAGGTAACTCTTAACAGTAGTCGTCAGTCGAGCGCGGACCGCACTGCTTCGAGAAAGCACGTGTATTTTGACATACTCAGTGGTTTACCGGCTGTACAAAAGAGTAGTTGAACTGTTGAAGACAATGATAATGATGTGAATAAATTATTATTGTTGTGTCGTTAATGATTTATCATTCAATGAATAATGAATGAATATTAGGGTTTTGAGGCGCATCGACAGCGAGGTCATTTAGCGCTTCAATGAATAATGTTCATTTTCATATATTCATATTCAATATATTTTTGTATCTTTTTTTATGTTCTGTCCTTGACTTGTTGGCTTGATTGCTTCCCTTTCCAAAAATCTCACGGCACGCTACTGACTCAAGGCTGACTCAAGGCTTGGAGCTAACAGCCTTGCCTGTCTGTGGTGGCTCTTGGAGCATGCTCATCAGGGGTCAGCGTGGGAGGGGAAGCAGCACACAAGGTCACTCAAGGCTGACTCGAGGCTTGGAGCTAACAGCCTTGCCTGGCTACAGCGGCTCTGAGGCCTGATCGCCAGGGGTCAGCGTGGGAGGGGAAGCAGCACACAAGGTCACTCAAGGCTGGCTCGAGGCTCGGAGCTAACAGCCTCGCCTGTCTACAGCGGCTCTGAGGCCTGATCGCCAGGGGTCAGCGTGGGAGGGGAAGCAGCACACAAGGTCACTCAAGGCTGGCTCGAGGCTTGGAGCTAACAGCCTTGCCTGTCTACAGCGGCTCTGAGGCCTGATCATCAGGCGTCAGCGCGGGAGGGGAAGCAGCACACAAGGTCACTCAAGGCTGGCTCGAGGCTCGTCAGACGTCAGCGCGGGAGGGGAAGCAGCACACAAGGTCACTCAAGGCTGACTCGAGGCTTGGAGCTAACAGCCTTGCCTGTCTACAGCGGCTCTGAGGCCTGATCACCAGGCGTCAGCGTGGGAGGGGAAGCTGCACACAAGGTCACTCAAGGCTGGCTCGAGGCTCGGAGCTAACAGCCTCGCCTGTCTACAGCGGCTCTGAGGCCTGATCACCAGGGGTCGAATTCACAAAAGGTCATAACTTTGATCCGGCTCAAAGTTACAAAAATTTCTAGAGATAATACCATATTTGATCTATTATTTTTGATCTTTTAATTTTAATAAATTCTAGATTGATGATAGTAATGGATTTAATCGAAAATTAAGATTGAAAAATCAAAAATAATAGATCAAATATGGTATTATCTCTAGAAATTGTTGTCACTTTGAGCCGGATCAAAGTTATGACCTTTTGTGAATCTGGGCCCAGGCGTCAGCGAGGGAGGGGAAGCAGCACACAAGGTCACTCAAGGCTGGCTCGAGGCTCGGAGCTAACAGCCTTGCCTGTCTACAGCGGCTCTGAGGCCTGATCGCCAGGGGTCAGCGTGGGAGGGGAAGCAACACACAAGGTCACTCAAGGCTGGCTCGAGGCTCGGAGCTAACAGCCTTGCCTGTCTACAGCGGCTCTGAGGCCTGATCGCCAGGGGTCAGCGTGGGAGGGGAAGCAACACACAAGGTCACTCAAGGCTGGCTCGAGGCTTGGAGCTAACAGCCTCGCCTGTCTACAGCGGCTCTGAGGCCTGATCATCAGGCGTGAGCGAGGGAGGGGAAGCAGCACACAAGGTCACTCAAGGCTGGCTCGAGGCTCGGAGCTAACAGCCTCGCCTGTCTACAGCGGCTCTGAGGCCTGATCATCAGGCGTCAGCGAGGGAGGGGAAGCAGCACACAAGGTCACTCAAGGCTGGTTCGAGGCTTGGAGCTAACAGCCTCGCCTGTCTACAGCGGCTCTGAGGCCTGATCGCCAGGGGTCAGCGTGGGAGGGGAAGCTGCACACAAGGTCACTCAAGGCTGGCTCGAGGCTTGGAGCTAACAGCCTCGCCTATCTACAGCGGCTCTGAGGCCTGATCGCCAGGGGTCAGCGTGGGAGGGGAAGCAACACACAAGGTCACTCAAGGCTGGCTCGAGGCTTGGAGTTAACAGCCTCGCCTGGCTACAGTGGCTCTGAGGCCTGATCGCCAGGGGTCAGCGTGGGAGGGGAAGCAGCTCACAAGGTCACTCAAGGCTGGCTCGAGGCTTGGAGTTAACAGCCTCGCCTGTCTACAGCGGCTCTGAGGCCTGATCGCCAGGGGTCAGCGTGGGAGGGGAAGCAGCACACAAGGTCACTCAAGGCTGGCTCGAGGCTTGGAGCTAACAGCCTCGCCTGGCTACAGCGGCTCTGAGGCCTGATCGCCTGATTATTGTTATTATTATATCACTACGCAAGTTTATTGTAATTAAGTGTCTTTATTCAATATTAGTTTATCTTGGAGATATTCAGAATGTACCGTAAATAATATTGTTTCAACAGAAGTGCTTAAATGCGATCCACGTCCATACGTCATCTTAGTTTATTATAATGAAGAATTGAGGGGTTGTTTTCCAGTATATATATTTTTTCTATTTCCAAAGACGTTTACTAATAAAGCTGGGCAAGTGCATAATAACTAGGGCAAAAACCTGTCGACTTGGGTTTGGCCAGGCAGGCCCAAGCAGGGCCGGCCCGTGGGCTGGGCGACCTGGGCGGCTGCCCAGGGCGCAACATTTCCAGGGAAGCAAACATTAGTAGTTTTTCGTAGTTTTTCTTTATTTCACTGCAAGAGGTGTTTCACAGATTCTATTCATCAGATGTAGTTTCATTTATACATCACTGGATGGAGTAAATGTTTTCAAATTCAAATATCACTGTTATTGAATGATAAATGTCAGTGTTTTATTTGCTTAGAACAGCCCTTTGGCAAAATTAGTCTTGTTGAAATCCATGTATTCCAGTTATTTCCAGTAGTTCCTGAAACCCGTAAAATCGTACTATCCAAAGGGAATTTTTGAAAATTTCCCTGCGGGGCATGGCATCCCTCCTTGCATTCACCTTTGATATGGACACTGAGGTTTGGGGGGTTACAATTGAATGCCTGCCTTATGGAGTGCTAAAATGACATGAAACGGCCATGCAACAACAAATATTGGTTTTGGCGTCATTTTTAATTGCAGAAGTCGAACGATTTTGGCATCTGAACCTCATCTGAAACACTCTAAACCGTATTAAAAATGGGTGTGATCTTAAAAAATTCCCCGCGGGGCCAGAAGAGGCCCTTCTCCCCTTGCCCCCCGCGGATCGCCAGTTTTGCGATAACGGGCCATTGCACACAATTGTTCTCATATGGTATTCTCTTTTCCAAATCAAAATCGCCCCCCCTCCCTCATGAATGTGAATTGGATCTGCCCTACCCAGGGCGCAAAAACAACACGAGCCGGCCCTGGGCCCAAGTTTATAATATCATTTATTTCTAGAATGAAATGCAAATAAGCATTTTGGGCAATTTGTATTTCGATCGGCTACACAATGGCTATGGTCATGGACCATATACTACATCAGCATAATCAAATTCAGAGAAAAGTGTCAATTATTATGATCTGAGTTTTTGCGTCAGTATATTTCTTGAATAGGCGAAGTCCATAAATTATGTCACACTTTTTCAGGCCACTTTGAACCACCCCCCTCCCTCCTATGTCACAGTTGGTCACAAAACCTATTACCCTCCCCCCTTTAAATACGTCACAAATTCTCATACCCCCCTCTAACAAAAAAAATTAAATTTATTGGCGGCAAGGTTGCAATAGAGTAATAAAATCAAAATATTCATTTCTTTATGTTTGCTTTTTGAGTAGTCAAACTTGATGATCATTTGAAATGGATCTGCTGTTTGTAGGGTGGGTATAAATATAAGAATCTATGAGAATGGCGCCAAATACATGGAACAAAAAAATGGTACGTTACATAGTTGCCTCCCCCCCCTCCCCCCCTTGTAACACCTTGTCACAAATCTTGACAACCCCCCCCCCCCCCCCTAAGCTGTGACGTAATTTATGGACGTCCCCATATAGTAAAGTTGTTCAAGTTTACTATGAAATGTCTGGACGTGTTTTTTGAAACTAAGTTCACTATCAATATTGTATCCTAGGTTTTTCACTACTTTTACCACATGGTATTCTACATTAGAGCTCACAAGGTCTATCTGGGCTAACTGTGGCGTAGACATAATAAATCCAAGAAACGTGAACACAAAATAGAAAATGTAAAAATATAGTATGAATAACTCAATTAAGAACAGGCCTGAAATAAACAGTACATACAAAATAGAATATAAGAGTAGTGAAAATAGAGAGAAAAAAGAGATAAGGAGACAAAAGTGAGTATCTATTATAAGTAGGGTTGCCGTTCGATTTCGATCGATTCGATCGATTCGATCGATTCGATCGATTTTCGATTATAGGTTTTCGATTCGATTTCGATATGTACTTTTCGATTTTATCGATATCGAAAAGTTTTCAAAGATCGAAAGTGTTCAACAGTACAAGAGTAGCGCAAGACGTCACGAATAACGCGCTCGCTTCCATTGGTAACATTAAACTTATATATATAGCATGTGTGGGGTATATAAACATGGTATTTTACTACCTCACACGTTTTTTTTTCGATTCGATTTTGGTTCGTCAATTCGATCGATTTTCGATGAAAATGCAATCGATTTCGATTCGATCGATTTTCGATATTGTGAACTTCGATTATTTTTTGATCAAACGGCAACCCTAATTATAAGTAGACCAGCAATTTTCGATACCAAAGAGAAAGGGTTTATTTCGTACGTACGTACGAAATAAACCCTTTCTCTTTGGTATCGAAAATTGCTGGATAGCAATTGAGTAAATGTAGTTGGAAAACAAAGGGTAGATACGTGACGCACTGAAATGGTACATTTTTATTGAGTTGAAGGTAATTATATGTAGATAGAATAAGCTATGTGTTATAGTATCCATTTTTAATGTGATTTTCAAGAAGAAAGTGATTTTGAAGATTTCTGGAATCTATCGAAAGCGTGACAACCAAAAAGGGATCAAAAAGAAGTATATCTGATAGAGCTACCAAAATGCCAGACAACTGGAAAATATAAGTTGGTCTTGTTGACAATAGAGGAATACCTCCTGACCTTGTTGCTATAAGGAGCTATCGGAAGCGAAGCTCGAAGGAGGGTTCAGAGTAGTTACAGTCGGAGGATTCCTCCAATCTTCGATCGAAGACTCGAATATAAGAAAAGATCTCGACATCCTCTTCTCCTCTCAAGAAGAAGCAAACACTCGTAATATACTCCACGCGAAAGACGCAACTTCTTGTGGGTTCAAGAGGCTCATTGTGAACTGCCGGGACACTGACGTTTTAATGCTTTTTGTAGCACTACCGAAAGCTTGGCCTCAAGAATGTTGGATGAGATCAGGCACAGCAACAAAAAAAAATCGTATTTCAGCAGAATGCAACTCTCTTTCGCAGATTTGGCCAAGACAACTCCATAAGTGAAGAAGGCATCGCGAGCGCAGAAGCCTCCGTCTGCAAACTTTACGATCCACAAACGAGTTCCCAGTCTGAAGAAGTCAGGTGTTCTCTATTCAGAAGTTTTGAGAAAGACTTCGTGAAAGTCCTTCCTACAAGAGTTGCACTGATCCAGCACATCAGACGAGCTACACATCAATCGTATGTTTGGTGGAAATCAACGAAAGCCTTCCCTACAATTCCACTGTATACAGACAGTGGGTGGTTTTTGCAAGATGGGCGTCTTGAACCTGTTCTCATGATTCGAGATCCCATATCCTGAAAAATGTTGGAGCTCATATCATGTGGCTGCAAAGAAGAAAAGAACCATTATTGCACTCGGCAGTGCGTATGCTTCAAAACAAACCTACCATGCCATGTAGTAGCAGTATAGTAGAAGTGTTCATTCCTTCAACTCTCTCGAGGAAATTGGTACACAATTTACATATTTTACAATATAACTTATAAATAGCATCACAATTGAGTGTGGCAGTAAGCCATCATTTATGATTTGTCAACAAATTAGTAATCATAGTATATCAAACAAATAATACAACAAATGATAATACATTACAAGATTTCAGATACATGCCAGCATGCAACTGTGGGGACTGGTATCACAATAGCAACATACAGTTAGAGTAAGAGCTCAACAGGGTGAGCTGGATGCTCGCGGGACTTGGCTCACATCGAGCTACCGCTCAACTAGATCACGAATCGACATCAATATATGTAATCAAAGTATGACGTAGCCTACGTGTTACAATTCCCAACTTCAAGTGAAATTTCAAATTCAATTTGAAGTCTTGTATTTTAATCACTCATGTAGGGTCTACATCAATTTCAAATTTCAATTCAAATTGGTCAAAAATCGTGACTGATAATATATCATCTTCTGAATATTTTCCAGGTATTTCATTAAATGACGAACATGATCTATGTGAAATGAATGAACCGTGTTTATTGCTGGCATGTCCATATTATTCTCAATCAATATAGGATTCAGCACTTTGACACTAATCAAACACCAATCTGATGTAGGCATACCTTTACGATACGACCAAACGGTTATAGATAACAAATACAGTATAAATATATCTTGGCTTTCGTTCCAATTGTATCAACACAATAATGCTATCAATCTTGGTGAACCTAATATCAACTGAAATCAAAAACTTGAAGCGCAGCGTAGCCAGGCTTGCAATATGAATTCAGCAGGCTTATAACGAGTATAAAACTTCCGCACTCGCGCTCACATTTACGGCTCTGAAATGCGTGAATATTGTGATAATTGTATGAAATAAACTCTCACCGATTCACAACTAAATTGTGCACAATAATTGTGGAAATTATTTTCTGCATATCGATATACTTCTCTGAATATCTGAGATAAACGGCGCATCAAAATCAGTGTTTCATTTTCAAGATGGCGTCAAGAATTATTGTGTGATAAATATGGTGGAAATTTAAATTACGCCATGAGAAAATATTATAGGCAACAGAATAAAGAAAACCGTAAGGCATTACGACGAATCGCTACCGAGTTATTAACGTTTCAATGAAAGATTGCGCGCTTGACCTTTGACCTCCCGCCACAAGAGCCTGGGTCATTTGCCAGCCTGGACACCGGCATATTCGTTCTCAGCGCACTCTACTGAAGAAAATGAGGTATGTGTCCTGCTTGTTACCCAAAATGCAAGATGCAAGGAATATCAATTTTGTGCTTCTCTACTATTTATGTGTTTCATTATATTGTTTCATTTGAAAACTATTCATTACCGTATTATAAACTTATCTTATGTTGTATTTACATTTATGTAATGATTGCTGTTGGCGCAGTGTCTTAATCTTGAGTTCATGCCTTGTATTTGTCGGAGGACATTGATAAGGGAAATCGTTTTCATTTTTATTTTCAAGTACATAATTGTATATCTCAGTGCATTAAAATTTGTAGTTGGTTGTTGATCCTCATATCTTCCTAGTTTGAAAAAAATTCCACTCAGCAGAATATTTCTCCTAATAGAAGTATTTTCGTTTCGGCATTGTAACACAACACACAAGTTGACTGTTGCCCTCTCAGAGCCAGACTGACTAATAATACACAATACCACGTGTAAACAGTAGGCAGTGAAAGGTCATCACATGTCACAAGGGAGTGGGTGGGGAATTATTGTAGTCCGCCGAGTGCGCAGTAATTTTTGAAAGAGAACGGCATTTGCACTGAAAGAAACAAATTCTTCACAGCGTTGTAAATACTGAAAATACATTTATGGTCGCCAAAAGTATAACAACTTTACTCTTACAACGAAACCGGAACTTTCCGAAAGTTTTTTTCGGGAAACCCGGGACAAGAGGTAGAAAACCAGGACAATCCCGGTTTTCCGGGACGGATGGTCACCCTGATAACACACTATTATTCAAGTAAGATGAAACTTTTTCTTTCTTTCTCTAAGGTAAAGATTGAATTGAATGAGTTTCAATAATTGTAGACGCAATTAAACTCTCCGTTGACGCGCCTTGAAACCCTATGATTCATTCAGAACAGAAGAACAGCCCACAATATCTACCTGGAGAACTGCAATCGAGATAGGTTGGAGAATAGATTTGCCGTGGCTAAATATATACTGTGATCAAACAAATCAATATTTATACCTATTTCGATGTTACTGACTGCATCCATCTTTGTTGAGACATATAAGAAAACTTTGAATTGTGTTTAATGCTCAAATTACAATAATAACAATTTCTTTATTCAATGGAACAATTCACATTGTTATAGAATACGTCAAACCAAAACTGGATAGGTAACTTCATTAAGAGTATGAAATCAGAGGAAGTACCCAACAACATTCAAACACTTATCACGTAAGTACAAGTTCACATGATGTTTAAAAATATTTCAATTTGTAATGGCTTTTAATTCAGTTGGTGATGATAGGAACTATGAAGTTTGGCCCCTGCATATACAGTACAGGGTTTCTAGCAAACATTCTTAATTTGTGGGCCCGTACATCAAGATCTTTTGCTTGTCGCGTATTCCGATCGTGGATTTGACAGTTTTTAGTTGAACTTGGTGCTTTGCCATGTAAAATGGTATGATAGACATACAGAGATGAAACAGTTAAAGGGGTGTACAGAATTCTTTGCTATAACTCTCAGCTTGATTCTTATTGCTATTTTCTGTGAGACAAATATCCTTTTGATGTGTGGTGATTGTCCCCAGGAGATAATTCCATAGTCTACATTGACATTGTCCATAGGCTAGCTTCAATGCGTCAACATCTATCTTCGCTTCGAGATTGCACTGACGAGACAGTCGAGTGTTTAATGACAAGTGGTTAATGTGGGGTTCCCAGTTCAAAGTGTATGTTTACGTTGGACCCAAAAACTTTTCTCTACCGCTTTTAGTTACACAGTTTCCTAGTAATTTTATGACCGGGCTGGAGGTTACTTCTTCTTGTAGAACGTGAAAGTGCAGGTAGGTTGTCTTCTTGAAAGTTAAGAAGAGTCTTGCAGAAGAACACCAAGAAGCCATGTTCTCGATTGCCCTGTTGGATGCATCTCCGAGTATTTGTATATTGCCATCTCATAACAAATAGCTAGTGTCGTCTGCATGACATGCAACTGTATCTGGTCCCAAGGCATTTGGAAGTTGGTTTGCATATATTATGTGTAACGTTGGGAGTACAAAGGTGACCCGTGCTATTTGTTTTCACTAATTCTCGAATAAAGGCTAACTGGACTCACTAACTCTAGCCTTAGTTAACTGAATCAGAGGTGCCAATGTGAGAACACCATGCACAAGCAGTAAGTTTCAGTGTATGTAAGAGTGGATAAATAATATCAATATTATAGCTCTTTAGAATATAAATTTTTATTTTGTAGCTTTAAAAAGGTTCCGACCAACATTTGTGTACTAATGAATAATGATTGATCACTGATTGTCTAATGATGACCCCACCAACAGCTAGATTAGTTGGATGTGCAAATGAGCAGATAGACTAATGTTTACCAAAACCCATGCTCCATGCGGGAAAAAAAATTGAGAATTAATTTTCTGGTGAAGCTATTTATGCCAAGTATACATAGTTAGGTGGAAGATCACACTTATAATCTCGACTTTGCTATGTCATTTCAGGCCCAATTATTTCACTGTGAACACTTAATTAGTGAAAATACGGTAGATGCAAAGTATGATCATATCTTACATTCACATTCAAATGGTTTAAAATGCTAATATTGTAATTCTTCTGCATAATATTCTAACAGCAATCAAGTCAATAGCGCAGTCTTAAAATCACGTGCCAGTGAGTCTCAAGCAAGTTAGACATTTAGAACTGAAAGTAATTGTTTACTTGGGTGCAAGAAATGTTATTCCATAATAATTTTTGATGAAATATTCTGTTCTCTTCCTTGTTTGTGATGCATCACAGCGTAAGCGTACCCTGTGCATGCATGGTGCTAATTACATCTCTCTGCAGCAGTCCATCTGGCTCAAGTCAATGTCGGGTGAATTGGAGTCCCGCTTCAAGGCATCCATCGTCTACCATTTCACCCCCAAATAACCTAGCTGGTTGTCTATTCATTCAATTAACCAACATATTAATCATAGCTTCCTCGACTCGAACAAAAAAATATTGTCGAATGAACATTTGACCAAAAAGTCATCATTTTATGGATAATAAAATTTGCCAAGATTTTTTTTTTTAACAAATATTTCAATACTAGCAGTCCCTCCCGTGTTCAATGACACCTGTGAAAATGTATTTCATTCACACCCCTTGCCGTCAATCGGCCGGTATGACACTGGCAAGCATCATCGATATTATGAAGTTTTCAAATTAATAAGCAATCAATTGAATCATAGATATAAAATGATAAATTGATGAAGAATTTCTTCCCACCACCCACACCTCAGTCATCATGCCAAATACACTGCAATGAAACCTCTATGCATCGATTTTCAAGGGACTATGAAAATTTAACATTGATTATATCAGAGTAGGGTGAGAAAAAATGAATGATGAATTGATGAAAAATGAATGGTGAGAAATGAAATGAATGAAAACGATGGAATGAGAACGATGCATAGTTTCACTGTAACTGTAAATAGTTGCCGACTTCAGGTTACCGAGAATCTTTCATAAGAGATGATTCAAGTGACAGTTGTGGGATGAGCAAATGAATAGGAGACTTATTGATCAAATCCTCCACATACCGATAGACCCAATGATTAACCCTTATACTAACTATGCACTAAAAAGTAAGAAGAACTTTTCACAAGTTCCTATTGTTACGGTAAATGTCAACACATTCTCTTTAGAAGTCTAAATGGGATGGTGTGGGCCAAATTAAATTTTAAAAATTGTAAGTTTTTCCAAAATTACACCAGTAATTTCTGCGGTACTTGTTTTCCGGTTTGATAGTCAAAGGCATCACCACTGGATACTGAATCTGATGAGAAAAATCTCTATCGCCCCTGCATCATCAGTAACCGCTCCATGCAAACAGCCGACACACTTCACATCAAAATCACCAGAACAATGCCATTGGAAATAAGGATAGAGTAGGGTTTCCAGTTTCCATTTTTTCTTGTCTTCAGACGTGATTTTTCCACTGGCCAATCGAAAGCCAGTATCCACCTACAAGCAGCATGGACTGCATGGTGGATCGCTACACCATTTCAGTGTCGTGATTATTGCCAACTTCAAATTTTATTGGTTGAAATTAAGATTTTACCTCTCTTATGCAGTTAGGTTTCCTGCACTTATGCTTCCATTTGTTTTGTGTAAAAGTGAGCCAACCTGCGATTTGACAGTTAAATTCCTCACATAATGAAGCCTGTGCATGTAATGGTAATAGAAGCTAGGGCCATGATGTCTCGAGAACGTTACAGCCACGTGTGAACAAATCTGTCAGAGATCATACCGGTATCGTGTCGGACGACGAGAAAACATCGGAACTGGAAACCCTGCTTAAGGAGTAGAAAAACACTCTATTTATTTCCGCTGACAAATAACCATAGTTGGCAACATCAAGTCTCGTCCTCGAGAATTTATTACACTCAAGAGCAGCAATTCATTACAGCAAGAATATATCTGTTGGTATAGATTGAATATCAATGATAAATATAAAATATTTCACAGGCAGACTACCAATTGTATATAATTAATAAATAAAATTTATAAAAATTGATTTCCTCTCCACAATAGGATGAGTTCTCGTCTACATTGAGCACTGTATCTCGATTAGTCTAGTGCTACAATCCAACTGCTTGGCACCATAAAAGTAAGGTGGATAGTTCCGAATATCATGATGTGCATTATTATTAAGTGTAAGTATGCGTAGCAAGGCCGACTATAGCTGGAATGGCAGAACGAATAACAACGCGGAATATCTTCAGCACGCCCCGACACTGTTCAGACCTTGTTGAAGGCAGCGATGTCAACGCTTTGGACCTGAAACAAGCAACAGACACCATTAGATTCAAGCCGACACAGTCATCACGACTATCATTCAACAACGTCGGGCTCTTCCACGTAATCAAGCAATCTCAAGTCAAATGAGTATGTTAAGAAGAGAGTGTATAGTACGAAAAACATTGATACATTCAATGAAAAACTTGCTGAAGTACAATGGAATAGTATGAATGTTTCATCAGATGTAAATAACATGACTGAAGTGTTCATGGACCTTTATAGTAGCTGTTACAGTAAATGTTTTCCAATGCAAACAGTGAAAAGTCAATTCAGAGATAATGGTTGGATTACCGATGAGGTAAAAAGCATCAGAAAGTCAATCAATGAATTGAATCAGTTTTCAAAGTTGAGAAGGATATTTCCTGATCAGGATAAACTGAAGTCATTAAAATTCAGGTATAGAAAATGTATCAGACACGCAAAAAAAAGATTGATTGATATTCAGTTACAAAAATCCAATAACCCAGGAAAATTATTGTGGAAAATCATAAAGACTGAAATGGGTTCTTATCAGTGAGTGATCTCAAACAGTATTGAAAGTTTAAGCATTAACAATGATACAATAAACAATCAGACAGAAATTGCTAACAGCATGAATCAATATTTTGTTAACATTGCTACAAATATAGCATCACATTTACCAGTGCATTCAGACAGTCTAGGCTTGCCTAAAATAAGGAACCAAGGCCATGACTCTATGTACCTTAAACCTGTAACTGAGCAAGAAGTACTACCGGTATCTATAATTTGTAGTCTAAAAACCAAGTATACGAAGGACATATATGGTTTGTCAACACGACTAATCAAGTGCAGTTGTAATTCAATTTTGAAGCCGCTAACGCTTATATGTAACACGTCACTGGGAAGTGGAACTTTCACGGAAAAATTCAAGCTGGCCAAAGTTTTACCTTTATTCAAAAAAGGAATCATAAGTGATGCATCTAAATATAGACCAATATCCATCCTACCGGTTTTCTCGAAAATAATTGAACGCGTTTACTTCAACCGCCTTACCAACTTTATAGAGCATAATAGCATCCTCTCAAAAAGTAAGTTTGGATTCCAAAAGGGAAAGTCCACAGTTCAGGCTATCAACTGTCATGTGTATGAAATCCTGACTGCTCTAGATTCTAGCTCCTTAATCTTGGGGCTATCGTGCGACCTATCTAAGGCTTTCGATTGCGTATCTCACTCCCTACTTCTCACAAAACTCCATCATTATGGTTTAACAGGAACTGTTAATAAATAGATCAACTCATATCTGTCTAATAGAATGCAGTTGGTGGAAATAACAGACACCAATGGTGACAAGACTTTTATCAGACTGGGCCACTATACATGCTGGAGTTCCTCAAGGATCAATCATGGGCCCTCTACTGTTCTTACTGTATGTCAATGATCTTTCTGATTTTGTAAACGATACCACTTTAATTAATTTTGCGGACGACACAAATGCGCTTGTCACGGGCAAGAATAGAAAGCAGGTGGAAGGTAAAGCCTTACTGGTCCTTGAAAGACTCCAATTTTGGTTTAATGTCAACTTGTTATTACTTAACGAAGAAAAAACAATTGTTATTGAATTTTAACTTAGGAAGAAATCAAATGAAAGTTTACTTCATTCCACATTGAAACCTGTCAATAATGCCAAATTCTTAGGATTAATATTGGATGAACACTTGAGATGGGATGCCCATGTGGACTATATCCAAAAAGCTGCGATTTGCTTGTAGCACACTATTTAGAATCAGAGACCTAATAAGTAAAGAACAGCTGAAAAATACCTATCATGCTTTTTTTCACTCGGTTGCAGCATATGGAGTATGTGTATAGAGATGCTCCGTGTCAGCCCTAAAACGAGTATTTACGTTGCAAAAGTATGCCATCAGAACCATAGTTAGAGCTAAAAGATTGACACACTGTAAGCAAATATTTAAAAAAGAAATGATCTTGACCATGCCAAGTGCATACATTCTTGAAGTACTGTTATATGTCTTTAAAAACAAACATCTATTCAATATTAATTCCGATGTTCATGAACATAAAACTAGAAATTGTGAGAAACTATCTGTTCCTACTCATAATAGAGTAGCTTTTGAAAAAAGTGCATTCTTTGTAGGCTTGAAAATGTTTAACCATCTACCTGACGAAATAACATCACTGAGAGATTATAATAAATTCAGGTGTGTTTTAAGGAAACGACTTCTTGACTATGCATTTTATAATGTGAAAGAGTTTTTTACTACAACTTTCAATTGAAACACTTCATGTTTTATGTACCTACTTGACGAGTCCGATATCCTATGAAAATGTATTTTTATGTACTGTGATGTAATGGACAAATAAACTACAATTACAATCATAAATGTTGGCATTAGCTAGAAATGCGATAGAATGGAAGCTTTATGTTTTGTGAGGTTCAAAATCATTGAAGCCCAATGTTGTTTTTGCTATTTAAAGCGATATTATGCCTTTTACAACGATAAATCGAGATTTACCCAAGATGCGCGCTAATTGTGAGATGATGGTTATTTTTCTAAATAGACTTTGTCAGCTACACTTCCTTTCTTTTACATCAGATACAAGTGATATGAAAACCCAAAATATTTCATTCCTATTTGTTTGAATATAATATTCATTTGCAAACATTTTGTTGGCCTATGGAAGTCATTTATGATGCTCTTTTAGTTTGTGCCGTTCAAGTAGTGTTTAAATCTGGAGCATTTCGACGTCAATGCGGTAAATACTATGTACACTGTCTTTTCAGAACTTACTCCCTGCTCAAGCTGAGAATGTGTCGAAGAGCTCCTAATATATGCGTACACATCGAAAATTATTCTGAAAAATATGAAATTAGTGAATTTACTAGGGCTGTGCGAGCAGAGCTTTTTGAGTTCGAGCGAGTTTCGAGCAAGATTGACTTTTTTCAAGCGAGTTTCGAGCACTATTTTATTTCGAGCGAGTTCAAGCACAAATTTTAGTTCAAGCAAGTTCGAGCACAAATTTTATAGAAAATTTATTTTAAAAAAAACATCGGAAGTAAAATCTTATCTTGAAATATAGCAGGAATATCAAAAAACGATATGACCAACCCTTGAACAATAGGCCTACTTCAGCAGCATTTTCGTGAAAATATTTAATCGAAAAAAATTATTGTTTGAGAACGAAAAATAAATTTCACTGTTGAAAATTTTGTAAAAACTAGGGTTGCCAACAATAATCGATATGTCGATTAAGATCAATATTTTTCAAACGATACGATAATCGATTCATTCTCGGCAATACGATATCAATATGATTATTTTCAATTATCGAAATGAACATTCTTTCCCTTTCAAACTTACTATTTTACCCTTTATGTAATTTCTCCAATTACTATATGTGGCGCAAACGTTCTTGTTTTCTATTGGGCATTTGAAAGCCAATGAGAAACGCTGTTTGCAATGACGTCAGAGTTGATATGCGCAAGAAACGAAAATATAGATTTGGGCCTATCGTACGGTTGGGTTGTATATGAGGTACACTGGTACAGACTGCGAAGCACTTTAATCTATAGAGGGTACCGTATTGTCAAGAATATTAATATAAGCCAAGCTATGCAACAACGAAACGACTTGTGACAAACTGTTGAGAGAGGCCTCAATTGATTGCCGGTTTCGCGTGTTTTTTCACGCTAAACAGTCTCGTGCTTGTCTAGATCAGACCGCGTCAGGGTAGCGCTTAGTAGGAAAACGCACATCTGCAGCAAACAGCTCGACGCGTGCTGTTTATTATTGCGCGTCAAATAAAAATTATGGAAATTGAGAAAATGATACTTCTTCATGATAAAACATTTATTAAACGTGATTTTAGTGGAATATCTCTCAGCTTCTAATCGATTCCGTTATTATGAGTGTACGGATGTAGTAAGCTTACGCCCAATTAAAATGAGCAAAACAAGTATTTTTGACCGATTATAGGCCTAGGCCGAGATTCGCATATGGGCTGAGGGTGACTTTTGGGCTTGAAATTTCGAGGAAAACCCTTGGATTAAATCCGGGACTATACGGTATTCTATAATCAGATAAATAATGAATTCCAGATGTACGTTGTTACTTGTACTTTTTTTACAGCTCAGAAATCTGCATCTTCCTCTATCCCATTATCTTTCTACCCCTCCCTGCTAGGACCGAGCTCCCCTCCCGCACGTAGTCCAAGGTCAACCACTTGTCAATGAATCAATCAACACAGCTGCTTAGACCGCAATTTGTAACACAATAATTCCGATGCGATACGATATTTTGACATTCGGTACGATTATCGATCAGGAGAAAAAATATCGATAAAATACGATTAATAACCGATGCCAAGTAAACGATAATCGATATGAGTTTTCATATCGAACGGCAACTCCAGTAAAAACCAAATAATCATGTCCATTGTTGCTTTTTATTTTATTTTGATATTTTTGCAGTCTTAGCATTATAGTTATATAAGTGCAAAATTTGAAGTGGATACAATCAATATTAAAAAAGATAGCCACGAAAATCATCACTTCCTGGTTAGAATTACGACAATTTTGTAATGTGTACGAGAGAAACCGGGCGAAACTACTTGATAAGTTCACTACTGTTGAGCTACTTGATCGGCTGACTTCGCCGATAGAAACTGTTGAGATCGTGTATACTCGCTATTTCCGACCGTTTCCGAAAACGCAAAAACTTTTTGCCATTGGCGCTCGGCCGTCCCGAGTGTCTTGGCAACACGCGTGATGACGATTTAATCTGTCCTTGAAGAGTTTGTGGGGGAGGAGGAACTGAGGAAGGGAGAGACGCGTGTGCGTGTCTGATGGTTACTACGACTCAACAGAACTCTTAGTCACTCGTCACTCGGAGTCAGTCAGTCCGGTGCAACTGACATTGTGAAATGATGCGCGTTGTAATCATTCAGCAAATTCTATATGCAAAATCGAAGGGAGAAATGCAGAAACAAAACTTTTTCGTAAGTTTCAGACACTATATATTTATTATTTAATACCAATATGTTGAATGATAAAACGATGACAAGTTTATTCTTCCACTCTCGCTCGCTCGGAAACGTTCGAGACCCGAAAGTATTTCGACTCGAAATTTCGATCTGGGAAAAAATCTTTTCGGCTCAACTTGAACTCGCTCGAAAATTTCGAGTCTCGCACAGCCTTAGAATGTACTAATTCCACCATTTCTATCCCTGAACCGAAGACCTTATGATGTTAAATTGATCCTAAATTCAAATTTGACCAATATAATAAAATTATATTTTTTAAATGGCTAATGCAAAAATGCAATGATAACTGATATAATTTCATGCATCTAGGATAATAAAAACAAAATACAAAAACGTTACCTGCACTTACCAAATATTTTAATAGTGTATCATCACCCCAACCAACAACTGTGTTATATGAGGGTACGGATGAGCGGCTGATAATGTAACAATGTCTAATCAAGTGATGAAAGAAGCAATTTTGTGTGGCACCTAATCTCAATTTGCTACATAAGCATTCCACTTACATAATCTTCATCAGCTTCAATAGTTTCTTGTAGCCAATCGATGGAGACTTTGTCATCTTCGACGACGCACGAGATTTGTAGTTTATGGATTCCGTATGCTAGGGGAACGAGCTTGGCTAAAATGCAAAAACATGACATCTGAATTAACAGCTAATTAACAATCTATATTTCTTGAAGTAAGACTACTGAACATGGTGACATTAAGACATGTGAACATGGCTTCTATTTTCTTCTTTCAATTGCATTTAGAATTTGAAAAGTAGTACTTGGTGCATCCATTATTTTAAATCATCGTGTTTTGTAGCTCAAAACCGTTCTGTAGAGTAAGAACAGTAGGCCTACGGTACCGGTAAAACCATTTTATAACGTACAACAGCATACATGAGAAACACTCCAATTGACACTTCTAGAACAATAGCGTCCACCAGAAGGTTTAACCTATGCCTTATCTGCCCTGTATATTTGCAGCTGAACTTTAGAAATCCAAATTCATCCAAATTCTTCAATTGATACAATTTTGTGAAAAATAGCATCTATATTTCCTCCACTTCGAATATGGAGTCTATATCGCCAATACGTTGAAACATAACAGAATCAGAAGGAATCTGCCCTGTATATTTGCAGCTGAACTTTGTATATCCAAATTCTTCCAACTTCATTTTTTGAACACCTCAATTGATACAATTTTGGGAAAAATAGCATCTATATTTTTTTTACTTCGAATATAGCGTCTATATCGCCAATACGTTGAATTATAACGGAATCGGACGTCACTTACAACAGGTCGTGCTATTAACGTGCATGGGAGTCGATTTGGGGAAACATCAATTTTTTGGTGATAACCTGGAAAGATACTTGACTACCTTCAAGATGGTATGAGTTATAACTGTGCAACTCATATTGTACAATTGTCAAATGTATAGGCCTACAGTTGAAAAACACATTTTCCAACTGTATATGCTTGAGAATTATGTGACATAAATTGAATAGTTTCTACTTATACCATCCTGAAGGTGTTAGAAATATAGGTTTCCTTTGTATCAAGATTTTGGCATCTCATTCTATTCATAAGTTATCACTACAAACTGATATTCCACTAAATCGACTCTGATGCGCTCTGAAGGAATCGTCAGCGACAAGAGGGAAACCAGGACGACTGACCATGGTGGGAATCCAACCCTGGTCGCCCGAACAGCAATTCTAGAACGCTGGCGTAGTAACAGTACGACACTTGGCTTAGTGATAAGACTGGCTAATGGTGAAGATTGTTTGTGCAATGGCTACGTTATGTGGAGACACACACTAGAACATTATAGCCGAACCCACGCCTTGCACGGGACCGGAACCCACGCCCGATTCAACCTCGACTAACCAAGCCAGACTGACAGGCTGCTTTACGTTCTTTTAAATGTCGCTCAACGACCCCACCAACAACAGCTAGTATACGGGGGTACGAATGAGAGGGTGATATAGAAACCATGAAGTGATGATAAGTGAAAGGACATTTACAAAAACCCAAGTCTTATGGGGGACTCGAACCCACACTCAGCGGTGACTTTAGTTTCTACCACAGTGTGATAGTTGATCTGAGCCACGGGGGCGGCTTGCTTTACGACGAGAAGAGAGCACAACTTACAGGCACCCCATAGCAGTCCATCGCAGCTCACTTTCCTCACAACCTTCTCCAACTCTTTCATGTCGGTTTCATCGTCCCATGGCTTCACGTCCAGGATAATATTCGATTTGGCAATAAGCACTGGTTCTGGAAACAGAAATAGTATATTGTTGGAGATACAATCCAGAGTATAGCCCTCATGAGCGATCGTGATACATTCTCGTGTTCAAGAAGTCCCGGCCAATCCCCTCAAGACCAAATGTATTGTTTCTCTGTTAACCACTCGACAGCCGTTGACGCGTATGTGCGTTCTGTTCTTACACTTTCCCATATGAAACATTTTATTTCTTGACAGCATTACATCATATTGACATGAGACTCGTATTGACATCTGGGAGATGGATTGAGAAATTGGTCTTAATTGTTTTATCGCCAATAGAATATGAGAATGTATTGAAAAATGATAGAATACAGTCAGCTGTTATTCCAAAACCTAGTTCTGGCTATGTGTCACACTGACGAGCCTCTTAATGCTAAATGACAGTGGTATCGGCAAATTATTGTTTCACATATCATGTAACAACAATATAATAATACACTGAAACCATCTGTGTAATGTAGCCTGAAAATAACCCGGCCTGAGAGGTAGGGTAGTGACTTAGTAACCCGGTTGTCGAGTAATTACCCATTACATATAATCAAATAGAACCCATATAAGTTTAATGAGAATACTTACTCGACGACTTCTTTGCAGCATAAGCAGATACGCGAGCCTCTTTTAGTTTTTTCGATTCCTCGCTTTCTTCCTGAGAAAAATACACACAATTTATCGATTACAGCTTCTTTCACAACCAGGTTATAGAAGTACTACAGCTTTTTGTACCAGTTTTCATTCTGACTACGGCCTTTATATTTCACGCCAGAAGGGATGAGCATTTCGCCTAAAATACTAACAAGTCTTTTGAGAAAATAATCAACAGAGTACAATATTTCTGAATGAAGTGGAGAAAAGTTACACTGGTTATTGTTTCTTGAAGAACCTCACCAATGGCTAGGTCATACGGGGGTACGAATGAGCGGATGATAACGAAACTATGATGTCATAAGTGAAAGGAAGTTTACTTCGGTTGTGCGAACTTGGGTTCTTTGAAGTCGAACTCGGGACTCGAAGTTCACAAACTTCTAACTTTTTTCGAACTTCATGATTGGAAAATATGAGCATGAAATTGATTTTTTTCCTTCACTGACAAGACAAGAGATGAAAACAACAGATGAACAAAATCACATCGCTAATTCAAGTACTAGTACTAGAAATAATGGGAAAATATGTCGTGTATGGAACCCACTTTTCTATTTTGATGGGTTTTCAAGTTTTAGGGTTTTTTAGTGATGGTTAGGGTTAGCTAGAATATGAATTGCATTGAATACGTAATAATACAGTAATCAAAGGTTCAGACCTTGGCCATCAAGTTTGTAGTATACTACAAACTCAATGCCTTGGCATAGGCTTATCTAACCATAATAATCACTATCACCATCTGACATTTAACCTAAAAAATATCAGGTTACACAAAGTGTGTATCCATTTATTTTGATTTGAAAAGGTTTATACTGAGTACAATATACTGATAGTAATATGTTCCCACTTTACAGCATGAATAATCAAAGCTAGAAATACTGAAATTTGATTCATAGGTCTAGTCAAGGTGCAGAATGACAAAATGTAGGCCTAATACGTGACTAACAAACTGGCTAGCAAACTAAACAACTTACTAACTTCTTCATTACTTAGCACCTCAAACACATCTAGGCTCACAGCAGTTCTTCTTTCACTCATGTCTACTACTTAAAAACTCAACACTGACTAATTCATTGTAGGCCCTAGCCCATAAAAAACAATGTTTCCACAAATTTTGACAGTTCAAACAGAGCCAAAGAGTTCAAGATCTTGAGATTCAACTATAGCAGTGCCAACCCTAAAAATACTTGTGAAATTTAAAAAGTGCGGGAAAGTATGAAAAAGTTTGTTTTCAAACACATACGGTTCAATTTCGAACTAGCAATAAAAGTTTGAGTTTGTTTTCGAACTGTTTGCACAACCCTAGCTAGATGTAATACAAATATCAAGTCGTGACAACTTTTTGTAAATTTTTGTTTTTCAAGTTCTAATTCAACACATTCAAAACCATAGTAAATCAGTAGTTTGGAATCAACATCAATTGGAAATGATTAAAACGAATCCCCATTGATATCACATGAGCAGTGGCAGAGGTCATTTAGCTGGTTGGAATGAGTGCGACTGACGCGACACATACCTCCGAGTCTGAGCCGAAGAGGTCCACTCCGTCGTCATCGTCGTCCTGTTTCTTGGGCGGGGCTGCGCTCTTGACACCGCCGGCACCTTCCAGATGCTTGATGCGGCTCTCCAGCTTCTCGATGGTAGAGAGCAAGCTTGTCAGCTCTACAACAAGCACACAACACTAAGTATCTTGCAAACAAATACCTTCGTTTCAATAAAAACTAAATCTTCAACGTATAATTTTGAGAAATATACATGATCTTTAATAACACTGAAACTTGATACAAAATCATTCATCTCCAATCAAGGCTATGGATGAAAGTAGGATTGTTTGGACGGGGCACCAGACCCCATTCTAATTAGTTTAAATTGAAAACAATGACGATTGATTATTGTTTGCTTAACGACCCCACCAACAGCTAGGTTATACGGGCGTACGAATGAGCTGGTGATTATGAAACTATGATGTGATGATAAGTGAGAGGACATTTACAAAAACCCATGCCTTATGCGGGATTCGAACCCACGCCCAACGGTGACTTCGGTTTCTGAAGCGGTGCCTCAGCTGACCGAGCTACCGAGGGAGGCTGAAAACAATGAACTCCGAGACCAGGACTGCGCTGTCCGTGAAGAGACTCTTTCTTAGCTGATGTCTTTCAGTTTCAAGTTTAAGTTTCACTTTCAGTTTTAGGGGTGGTCAGATCATCCTTGTGGTGCCCCATCCAAACAATCCCATCTTTCATCCATAGCCTTAATTGGGGAACAATGATTTTGTATCAAGTTTCAATGTTATTATTAAAAAAAAAAAAGTTTAAAAAAGTCTGCAACACATTAGGCCCTATAAGTAAACACTGCATTGGCGTTATATCTGGACATTACTAGCATTGCTATCGAGGGTAACATTGAGAAAATATGGAATTTGAAATGAATAATTATTTGTAATTAGAACGAATTTCAATGAAAAAAACTTTATTTTTACTGTCAACAGAGGAGCGATAACAATGGTTCAACGGCCAACATAAGAGCAACGCCATACAAATCAACTCAATTTCTTCATTTCCAAAAATAGTTCTCACTTGGTCCACTTGACACTTTGCAAACTGAACCAAATGAAAACACGCACTTTATTAATCAAGATTAAAACAAAATTCTTACTTTTATTGAAAGTTGCATTCTCCTTTTCGAGCGCGTTCATTTTGTTGACAAGCTCAACACTAGCATTGCTAGTCAAGGTGGCTAGGTTATCCATCTGGAACAAAAGTTGAACGTTGAGTTACGGGGCAAGGCGGGAGGAGGGATCGTGCCAAGTTGGCGATAAAGAGAGCAAGAACCGAGTTGATTGGTGAAAAGATGCGATTTGAAAGACTGAGTTGATGGTTCGTGCTGAATGAGCTATATTGTTCCGAATTTCAGAGTTGGCAAAGAGTTACTTCCTAACAAGGCTATCGGGCAAATTCTGGTTGCTGCATCCTACAATAAGTAAATCCACACAAAACCATTCATCTTGCTTGAACTAAAGTCTGTCTTCTGTTTGTCTGATGCCTGTTAAATGCTCTGGTCCAAGTCATGCAGGCCAAGCAGCAACGGTGCAAGGATTGTTAGATTTGCAAATCGCGAGGTGAATCACTTGTAATCAAAGGCCATCACAACCCTGAAACTAGATTCTAATGAATAATGACAAGATTCATGTCACTGCTTATAGAGAAAACTAGAATTCAACAACATCTCAATTTTAGAAATTGTAATTATATTTTCTAGGTCCTCCAGAGACCATAAGTCATGACGTAGGTATAACCGATTCTGTATAGAAACATAAGCAGACTCGAGTAATGTCTACGTCACGGCTCGAAGGAAGGGATGTGTCTTGGACGACAAATGAATTATTATCTATTTCTAAAATTGAGATGATTTCTAGTTTTTCTAAAACCAAGGATATGATTATTGTCAGTATTTGTTAAAATCTAGTTTCAAGGATGTGATGACCTTTCAAGTCATATTTGATTCATATACCAGCATATGTGATACTAATGAGCATTATTAGAAAATTGATTTACGTTGAATCTGATTTTTACCTACTGGATGAATGCAAGTTTTTATTAATTTCATCACATACAGAAAACATAATTATGTACTTTCGATTTTGAAAATGTTTTGAATTTTTCAATCTGAAACTCTTGCTCAAGTTAGTACTACAGAATACTGTACAACAATAAAATATAATGCCTCGACTATAAATTCACAATTTCTGTATGTGAATCATGTGGAAAGTTTTCAAACATTTCCTTCCGAAAGGACTCTGTTGATGTTATTCAACACAAGTGTCACGACGATGGTCCGGCAATGCAGCCAAGTAGATGGCAATTCCCGCGTTAACATCAATCAATTCCGTACCACGATGACACTAGAACGATTGTCGCGCAGTCATACGGAAGCATAGGGAAGACGATCCCGCGCGAGATGGTTCCGAACCATGAGATTCGTTACGCTTGCACCGTGGCTGCACAGCTGTTGAGCCTACCATTGAAACGTTGTTTGTCCCATTGTTAGTAAACAAATCCACCAAACAAATCCCCACACAGAATTATCACTCAGTGTAGATAGTTAAAAACATTATGCTAACCTGGCATTATGGTTACAAGTGGAAAAATCAACAAAAATGAAACAAAAAGATAAGTGCTAAGAATGTGCTTAAGTAAATGACTACTCACACACTCGAGTGAATTTTTAATATGCTGTCTAGCCTTTGCGACTTCACCAGCTAAAGAGTTTTTGGACGGAGTAATAGGAGACCCCTACACCGGAAACAGAAACAGAATTGGTCAATCTCAGAATTAAATACATGCACCTCTCATCATGAACTATCAATCCAACGCCACTAAGAACGTTTTAAAATCGACTAACATCTGGAACTTATAAATACAACAGTTCCATTGTATAGGCCTATAGAATTATGAAACAATAATGAAAATAATAATAATATTACAGCCAAAAGCAAGTGCAGCACATCAAAATATTAGTTAAAATGATAGATAGCAGCAGCAGCAGTCAGCTCATCACTGCTCTCAGTGAAGATCTAGGGTAGGCCCCTTTATACCTGTGCCAAACAAAATCAACGCACGACTTGAATGGAAAGTAAAAGTCCATCTTATGTTCGTCTGAAACCTGTTGGATCCTACTACAAGGCTGACTGGTTGAAAAAGGACTTCCACATTTGATTCAGGTTGTACACACTTGCTACTTTTTATAATATTTTCCAGTTTTGTTCGAATGCAAGTGAAATTTCAGGCCGCTTGCAGCGATTCAACGATAACCGCAAAGGTGACTGTCTCGAGTGACTATGAGTTCAGGACAACCGAGTATAATAATTATTAAAATGTAGGCCTACTTGTTAGAATATTAATTGCCTCTTAGGCATGGATATTAAATTGTGTTATCATGCAACGTTTTTATATCCGTTACCGTACTTCATTTGTACCATGTTTCAAGCATTGTTAGTAGGAAGAACATTAAATAAGCAAAACTAGTAATCTTTTTCCCTAATACATAAAATTCAATATAGTGATGTATGACATATATTTAGAACAAATGAAGATAAAAACGGCATTACTGGATAATTAGGACCTACATTTGACCATCTTGACCATTGGTGATCACAAGACAAATAATTTATTTGCGGAAACAATCAATCGAACCAGTTGGAAAAATGTATCAATCTTTGACATGGTTCTACGCAATTACTGTTCAATTCGAGCAATGCAATGAAAAAAGAAATCGCAAGCCTCTAGAAGTGTTAACCTAGTATTGAATGAAATAGTCGAAGCTGATATTCATAAACTATAGTTGCCTGCTAGTTTGAGTGACATTCAATGGCTGTAACTTGAGGAAGTGGAATAACCAAACTGCAGAATAAAACTATAAATCAAATTAATATTAAATCAAGTAACTAATAAACTTGATTGTTGGTTGATTACAAATCAAGTTTTTTGGTACAGAATATAAGCCAGGTCGATGAGTGGAGTGAAGAGTCCAGCCCAAATTGTTACTTGTATATTAGCAATTTAGCATACCACTGCACTATTTAGACCATTCAATATTGAAACATTCACATCTATGGTTTAACAACACTGCATGACAAGTCAACAACTGTAGTAACCATCCTCGAGCTCGGTCACTAGCCTGAGATGGAAGCACTGAGCTTGAGTGGTCATGCAAATGTGGTGTGCAGGTAGCCAATAAAGTGCCAAAAAACATATTAAAAGCCAAATAAATGCAACGTTAACTCAGTTGAATCAGAGAAGACTTGAAAAAAAAACCTTACTTTACATGCTACTTTTCACGTGCTGCTTGATTCAAGAGTTTTACGCTTCGACATATACAAATAATTATAATAATATTGAAAGACTATAAACAATCGAAATGGACTCATTGAATGGACCAATTTCTCAACGCGTACGATTTCAGACAAGACAAGTTTTCCGAGTTTATTTGAGACGTGAAAATATATTTCACTCGCATTCGAAGAAAAAATTCAAATTCAAAACTTTAAATTTCAATCCAATTTGAATATTCTCTCACCAATGCCATCTTCTTAATACAGAGAAACAAATATGTTTATGAGCCTTTTCCCAATTCCTATAGAATAGTATCAGCAGCATCCATTCTAACTGCTCTCTTGTTGTACCTGCAATATATATGCATTGATGGGCTACAGGCAAGAGGTCATAAGCCATGTGCGGGTCTAGCACTGCTGAAAGGCTTCAACAAGGATTTCAACAAGTCAAACAATTCCATGCAAGGAACTAGTTTTAAAATGAATTGTTTCTCTCAACAACAGGCTGTGTACAGCAGGCTTCACATGACGCAGAATCTGTGAGGGTCGGCCATATTGGAACATTAGCCAATCGTGGCAGAGTGCGGACGAGAGTTGAGCAGAGCACTACTTGTGTGGATCCGCACGAGTGGTCGAGTTTCAAACAAAATCCAATAGATATTGTGTACTCTCTATTGATTTAGTAGTCATCTGCTTTTACCCACGACGTTTCTGATTTGAAACGGAGTCTACTATTGGGATGTGCACACATTCCTTTCATGTATAGCCTGCTGAAGGCAACTCAACGACAAGGCACTGTGATTACGTCAACAACAATAACAAGTCAAGCGGAAAGCTCATTGAGCATTTGGGAACTGGAAAGTGATCTCAGAGAACTTGCTAACACTACCGAGATCACTTGCGAGTTGTAGAAAGTATGCAACAAACAGCCGCACCTGTACAAATCTACGCTCAAAGCCAGCTACGAACACAGCGTTATATCATTACAGTTACCTTCGTCTCCTCTTTACTCGTGATCCTCTTTTCCCTTCCTTTCTTATCCGCTTTGTTACGCTTATCCTTAGCATCTTTTGGTTTAAAACGTTTGTCGGTTAGGCCGACAGGTAAAGGAGCAATGGGACTGGCTGGAGCAAGTGTTATTTCTGTCACTTCCGGATTGGAACTGGTTAGGTCTAAAAGGGCAAGTTTCTTATTAGCGTGGAGATTCGACATGAATATATCTTGTTTATTAGTGTGCTTGGCTGGATCTTTGGTAGCAATTGGAGTTACTTTGACAGGCGAGGTCCCACCTCCTTTATTTGATTGGCTGATGAAAGTGTGGATGGTGTTTGGCTTGGTTATTCCGTTATTGGCAAGCTGCTTGTAATAAAATATGTTATGTCACATTAGTAAATTAAGGGGGGACAACACTGAAAATATGTCCATTTGTTGGAATTTCCATTTTTTTTTTAATCATCAATTTATTTAATATCTCCTTTTTGGGCTACTGAAGAAATAATGTGAATTAATTCACTAGAATATTTTATATTTGACTTTTAATCATATAGTGTCGAATCAAATTAGCTTCAGAACGGAAAACAGTCGAATGTTTGATGGCTGTTTTCTCGTCATCTTTTTTTCCAACGTATTTTTAAGGGAGAAGTAAATGAAATCTATTCTACTGGATGGAATTGCACAATTTTTTTTGTATACTTCATGAACTAGATGATAAACAAAGTTAGCATTATCAATAGTATATCTTGAGAATATTATGCCTAAAATAATTTGTGAAAATTAAAAAAATTGAAAAAATTGAAAAAAAAAGTGAAATAGATAAATTTGACATTCCTACAAAAAAGAATTTGAAGTGACACCAATGCATAACTTTGTCGATTGCACTCTCGAGAAGACTATGTGATTTTCAAAAACTACTTTTCTAGAGCTGTTTTTCACCAAAAAGTTTCTCCGTGACCATTGACAAAATAAAATGAAGGTTTTAATTTAGAAAAAAAAAAGTTGTGGAAAAATGTGACTTTGTATTTTTTATATTTATCTGGTAGTAATGTGGGACAAAAATAAAAAAAAATCAACTCGATCGGGTGTAAAATGTAGAATTTTCAGTGTTGTCCCCCCTTAAGAAATGGAGTAACACTATAAGTGGGCCAACAATGCCAATCAATGCAGACCTAGAACTATTCAAGCGAGTAGAGGGTCTTACGAGCTCGCACATTTCACACCTAACCACCATTTCCTTCAACTGTCATCTAACCTAGATCTACATTTCTTCATTGCAGGAATTTGTTTGCCATGTTCAAAGAAAATAAACACAGAATTATCCACAAACCACGAAGAACAAAATGAAAAAATCAATTGAAACAAAATTTCATTCAACTGTAAGCAGTTACGTAGGCTGAATTGTAAGTGTGGAATTTTTAATTTAATCATCGCAGGAACTAGTTTTTTTAGCTAGGGTCTACCAGTAGAGTGGGAGTGTTGACAAAAATCAAAATTTTTAGGCCTACATTTTCTTTGAGCCCATTTGGGTACAGTCAACATTTGTCAAGAACCTAACCTTTTTCTGCAAATATACCTACCGGTATTTATTTATACACCTGATAGGTTGAATGATTGCTTCAAGTCTTTGAATGTAGGCCACTCTACAAATCATTTGAAAGAGCTTTATGAGGGTTTACTGGGCCTTTTAATTGGTAATATATATTACAAGAACATGAGCTCAGGAAGTTCAGATCTTAAAACATTATCCAGTTTATAGATTGATGTATTACTTCTGTAAGTTATTACAATACAATCATCGCAAGTGTAACTGAAGTGAAATTAAAATGCTCACATGCAGAAGGAGTTAGTATTTTTATTCACTCTCTCTGTGCAATTCATCACTACACATGACTGTGGCATGTGATGTTTGCCGACTACTAAATGCAAAAAGCTGTGGTGCAAGTCATTTAAAAAGACGCAAAAAGATATGCAGATTATTATGGAATCCGAGTGGCGTTCGTAAGGAAACAGCTGGCCTAGATCACGTCACGTATCAACCCAGCTGCCGCCAGCGCAATGGTTTCGACAGCTATGATCCGCCTATCTAATTCATGGTCCAAGGTGTCCCTACTGTAAAGATGCACTTTGATACTGGAGTCATGTATGTATGGCAATGGTATTATGTTTTTATTATTATTTTTGCAAGGTGAACACTTTGTTCAGATACTTTGAACATATATGCCAAATCTGTTTTGAATGCTCAATACTGATTCATTTTGAGTTTCTTAACACATCGGCAATCAGAAACTAATTCCTTGACTGCACTCTCATCGATGCAGAAAAATCGTACCCTAGGAAAACATCCAAAGGACTGCCCAGAACCCCAAGTCTAGGCCTACATTACCAGTAAATTAGCTCACGAGTTGATCATTTCTCAATTCAGAGAAAACTTCACCATCACTTTAAATCTGGTCCCAGAATCACCTTGTTCCTGAAAAGACATCATAACCCTAGGGATAGATTTGAAGGAATAATGATGATTCTTTTCTTCCAATTCAAGACAAAACTAGAAATCATCTCAAGTTAAGATTTTTAATAGGCCTATTACTGATTTGTCCTGGCCAGGACGCGCCCACTTTTCCGAATCGTGACGTAGGCACTACCCGATTTCGTTCACGTTTTGATAAATAGGCCTATGGTATTGGGTGATGCCTACTCACAAAACAGGGCGGGTCCTGGAGGACACATTTATTATTCATAATTTCTGAAATTGAGAAGATAATTTCTAGTTCCTGGTTAAAATTGTACCATTTTTCATTGAAGGGTTGTCTCAGTTTTATGATGTCCTTTCAAACTAAATGAACGGTGATATCAATCTATGACCAGGTTATTTTAGTGCAAAAGTCTGGCAGGAGATTAGGCCTACCTTTGAGGTTTGATACGAGTAGACAGATAAGTTAAACAAGCGAACACATTGGCTATGAATACAAATTTTCGTAGCATGAAAAGCTTGAATTTCGTGGATAGGCTCTACTAGGCAAAAAAAGTGGTAATCTTATCGTTCAACGTACCATCGCTAATTTTTTTCCGATATTCTTGTTTGAGGTGTTTTCTGATAGATCTTGTTTGTATGTATGATGTAGTGTTTGGACTTTTTGTGTTTTGTTTGTTTTAATATGTTTTTTACTCACGTGAAGTTGATGCTTTGTGATCTGACTAAGATGACAAAGGTGGACAGTAGGTTAGGTTAGGGTCAGGTTAGTGTATAAACCTCGCGTATACCGCCGGCAGGCGGAACGGAGCTTATATACTTTAAAACAAATGAAGAAAAAATTGAAAAAAATTGAAAAAAAAATGGCGTGGTACGTTAATCAGTAAATTTACCAAAAAAGTATAGGAATTGTTCATGGAAGTCGACACTGGCGTCGGAACTGGGGGGGGGGGGGAGTTTAGTATACGGTAGACAATTTTATTCCATTGGTTCTAGTGTTGAAACCCACTGGATGAAAGACGAGAATTTGTGAGTAAATAATTTTGTTTAGTTGCACCATAACTAGTTATGTGACTATAAAATCTTTCAATTCATCTTTTAAGTGAACCTGACATATACATGTATCATCATCTAACTCGATACTGTATAGTTTTGAGACACATTTTGGTTGCACTACTTTGGAAAAACACTGTTTTGAAATGTCTAAAAACTTCAACTTCCAATAGGTCTGTTATAACGAATAACATAAATAAAGCATGGCTGTCGTAGGCCTAAACCTGGTACGGTAAGCTATTTACGTTCTACAAGTGAGGTACAATAGCCCAAAGTCTATGAACATTCAACCAAGAATGATGTTGTTCATATTGGCTATACCTAACCTCCAAAATTATCAATCTAGAAGAACTATTTCTTACCTTGGCTAATTTTTCAAAATATTGACGCTCGGCCTCGTCGTACTTATTTTTGTCCAACCAGATTTTTTCGTAAACAAGAGGGGAAGTCATTTTTCCAATGAAACTTCTTATGTTACCCGGTACTAGGATATAAACATCAATAATTTTAGTACCACTTGAACTTTCATAAACTTCTGGCTAAAGTAGGCTGTCTACTGGCAAAATAGGCCTAGGTGAACCTCTAACCATTGAATTTGTAAATCAATTCATAAATTCAATTTTCTAATCCACAGTATCTGACAGCTGGCAGTAAAAGTAAATATTCTTACCTATTCCATTACACGAATCTTTTGTCTACCCTCAAGCTGCTAATCAGGGCAGTAAACTGCGTGTTTTATTAATGACGTTATATTGATAATTTAGATTCTAGACCTAGCCTATGAGGGTAGGCTAAGTCCTATTTTATTTTTATAAGCATGTGGCATGGCTAAGCCTATTTTGACGCAGTAGGCCTACTTAGAATTTGCCGAGTATGAACATATTAATATCTGGACCACAATACCAATATTACGTTTGATTCAAACTATTACATATTCATTGATGAATTCGTCATACTGATTTTCAACTAAAATGCAGGCAGAACATGTACTTACGATGATAATTCAAATAACTTACATTAGTAAAGTTTCTAGAAATGTCTGCCTGTGTGCTGATCTTGAATGAAAGAGAGAGACAAGCCGCGAAGAGCAGCATAGGACTTGGTCAGTTTGAGTGCGGGGGGGGGGGGGTTGTCTGGGGAAAGGGAACATACGTAAGGGGAATCGATGTTGAACCGGAATAGGGAATTTTGGCAAGTTAACAAAAAAAGCATCTATATATTATAAAAATATGATAGTCCAATATCATGAGTGATCATATAAATATTTTAATTGATTTTAATGGATACAATTTGTATCTTAAATTGTTCTTTATTCCTCTCATTTGCATTGTTTTGACTCGCAATCATCAAACAGAAAACAAACTGTAGAACCACAATGCGCAGCATACGTGCGCAGAGTACGTGAGGAAGAATAACCTTTGTAGAATTGTAGCGTAGTACGACAAGGATTAGGAAAGATCTGTTCTGTTAGTATTCATTGGTGTTTGTGAGCGAAAGGTGTCAAAAGTTTTGCAAATGTGAAGTGTGTGTGAAAATTCATCCATTTTTGTTGGCAAATTGGACTGATTTACATTCAGTTCAAAGCCATACTAAGAGTTTTGATAAAATGCCTGGTTTAATACGTGTGAGTGAATTTGTGGAAGAAACTAGAGAGGATTATAATTCACCCACTACATCGACATTTGTTAGTCGGATGCCACAATGTAGACAAACAATAACATCTTTGGAAGAGGTTAGTATAACTATCGTAACGTGCTGAAATTTTTAATAATGATTATAGGCCTAGCAGGTCTGTCTTCACGCTAATCATAGATTCCGATAATATTCGTATAAAAATGGTATCATTATCATTAGCGTAGTGTCAATACTGTTAGAATTGAATTAAACCAAATTTACGTAGGCCTAATCAACTGTCTTCTGTCAGATTTGTGGAGACACAGTAGGCCTATTGTAATTTCTCGGTAGGCCTAAATAGTCTGGAAAACATAAGATTGATTCCCGGCAAATTATTGTTGTAGATGGAACAGTTCTTCGAGTCATATCGATGAACAACAATAAGAAGGCATAAATTAGACGAGACCCTAGACCCAGACTAGGCCTAGACCACATTTTAAAATCAATGCGAGGACTAGGCAAAATCGTATCATCACCTAATAATATCCTCAATTCACAAGATTGAGATTTTCACAGATTTTTCCTGAATTGAGATAATAATATCCCATGCCTATCGTAGGCCATGATCAGATATAATAATGCAATTATTATGAACAGTAGTACAACACATTATTCCAAACTCGTTGGCCTACTAAGGCATTATTATTGATATTATTGAAACATTGTGAAAATAATCAGTAGTCTAAGACGAAACGGGAACTTCGTTTTTTCTTTGAAAATCAAGTGGCCGGTCCTATAACATATAATCATATTCAATAATAAAATCAACATAAATTTAACCGTGTGACATCATCGTACACTCTTCTAATGTAATGATAACACAATATGTATTACTGTAGAAGATGCTCCAGGGGCTTAGGCCAACATAGAATGTAATAATATACATAACCGAAGTCCGAACCGAAATGGTTTTGACCGATAGTTAATTTTGTGTGTGGCACATACACATGCATACAAATTTGTTCTCTTCTTTGTGGCCCTAATCAGTCATAAAGCGCATCGCGTCCAATATTTCTTTTGAAAACAAAATATAAAAGCATTTGGCTAAGGGTTATGGGTGAGGTTTATCTTTTCAGTGGCCCACCTAAAATGTTTTATTTGTTGCGTTTTTCATTTTTTTAAAATTAAATATAAAGGCTTTGGCCAAGATTAATTTCTTTCAATTTTTGGTGACCCATTGAAAGTGCTTTGATGCAATTTTGCAAAGAATGACTGATCGTCATGTGGGTACCAGTACTTTTAAGCATATACCTATGATCCATCATGTTGAAGAGAGCTTTGAACTAATAATTCATTAATAGGCCCAACAGCTCTTGACGTTCGGTGGCTTCATTCAATAGAGATCTATTTTTTTAGAGATCCACTAGAAAACACCAAATTCAGGATTAAAACAACATGAAAATTGGTTGCAATGCGAACGAAGACATTTCTACCATCGTCTGTACTGTGTTTGAGTATGGTACCGTCGTTGAGTTGCTCTAGTGCATCCTCCGCTAGTTTATAACTTACGGGTTTGTGTACGAATATAATCTGAAGTCAACATTAGCAGTGAATCTGTGGGCTGATGATGCTCCCTCTCCTCCCACAACATCATTCGTGTTGCCGAGTGATACATAATATGTAATCTGAAGAGTATAGTCGTAAATTATTACGTCTACTTAGAATGGGCACTGAGTATCGGTAGACTATCGACATAAATCCTTTTGAAAACCTCACAATTCGGTACCGGTAGGCCTACAGAAAACAGGAACCACTACGCATCGGACCGAACGTAGATTTTAGATTGGTTCAGACTAAATTCCTTTAGGGACTTCGTTTGGTTAGGCTAGTTAATTTGGGTTAGGTTGGGTTGACTAAGCCAGTTGGATTGGGTATGATTTAAAACTAGAGTTATTTTAGGCTGTGCACAAGAACAACAGAAAAAAACTTATGTGAATGGCGGCGTAGATCGATGGTCCGATGAATGGCCAAGAACTACGCATCATGTCAGTCTCCTTCCCAATCAAAATCCCCCCGTAAAATACCCTTTCATCTCATATATCGTGTTCACCGATGCCACCAAAAAATCGCAGTAGTTGAACCCAATTAAAAAATAAATATATATATATATATATATATATATATATATATATATATATATATATATATATATATATATATATATATATATATATATATATATATATATATATATATATATATATATATATATATATATATATATATATATATAGATGGATAGATATATATATAGATGGATAGATAGATAGATAGATAGATAGATAGATAGATAGATAGATAGATAGATAGATAGATAGATAGATAGATAGATAGATAGATAGATAGATAGATAGATAGATAGATAGATAGATAGATAGATAGATAGATAGATAGATAGATAGATAGATAGATAGATAGATAGATAGATAGATAGATAGATAGATAGATAGATAGATAGATAGATAGATAGATAGATAGATAGATAGATAGATAGATAGATAGATAGATAGATAGATAGATAGATAGATAGATAGATAGATAGATAGATAGATAGATAGATAGATAGATAGAT
>OZ023327.1:9829956-9912456 GCA_964007535.1 Brachyptera risi | reverse complement strand
CGTCATGTCAATACCCCTCGTCATGGCAACAGCGTATGCACTACTAGATAAGGACAGACTTCACACATACACGTAATAAACAACGAACTGAAGCATATCTCAGATATCACTACCGGCAGACCTAATCTAAGCTGCACGTACCAGAATGACGAAGACCACTTTTTATTCCATTCGTTTATTTATGTTGGGTTTAACGACGCACTGTACTGATGTCTACTATCTATTGGCGTCGGTGAATGATATATGAGATGGTGGGATGATGAGATGAAAGGTTATTCTATTAGGTGTTTTTGGATGGTGGGAAGGAATCGGTCGTGGCCTGTTGTTAAGGAACTATCCCAGTATTGACCTGAACGAAAGAGAGAAACCACTAAAAATCCCTGTCAGGATGGTCGACCATGACGGGAATCGAATCCCTGTCTCCTGAATGACGGTTTAGTGTATTAACCACTCGGCCACTCGTCTCAGTTTATTTCATTCGTATAGGTATACTTGCGGTCACATGAAGTGCTCGTTCAAGCCACTTTGAAATGTATATTGCAAACGAATGCTGACTGACAATTCACGCACTTGAACTATATAGCATATTGTACAGCTTGAAGCAGAATTAAAAGTCTCTTTGCTACCTGGTCGATCGAACCAGTTGACCATGTTATATTTTAAATAGCCTATAGGATCCAACAGGTATCAACTGACATGAACAGACTTTTACTTATGCTCCAGGCTGTACACATAGCTTACTCACTCCACGTATGGATCATATGAAAAATATGAAAATTTCCATTTTAATTTCAAGATCGAAAAACATAATTTTGTGCGAATGCAAGTGTACGCGTAGTCCGAAAATTGAAAATAAAAACTACGTCAGTGAACTTATAATGTTTCATAGACTATGCGTGGAGTGAGTATATGGCACTTTTGTCCGCTAGTTTTAGTGCGTATAATAGCAGTAAAACCTATTTTTCACAGGATGTATTTTAATGTAGGTTGATCGACCACTTCATGTGACCATCAGTGCTAGCCGCCTTACTACTTGGTAGTTTGCTCTTCACGTTGTATATGGTTGGGTGGGGAGGGGGGGGGGGGCGATCATCTCCCTGCACTCGATATACCTCGACACCCCAGTGTTGGGTAATGAACTTTTAAAATGAGCGCGTCGCATTTTCTGAACTTTCCAATGAACGCGTTACATTCACAGCCGACGATCTTGAACTTTCTTCACGATTTTTCGGTGATCTTTAACGGAATAAAACGTCCATTTGGAAGTTCATCATTTCAGATCACTCGTAATCCTGTTCGACACGATCGCACTATCCGTACTTCCCCTTCCAAATTCCGAATGAGATCTACTATTTTACGGTCTATCCCGAATGTTCGGGATTCATATGTGATCACTTGTCACCAGGCGAGCCATTGTATTATTTTTGAACCCTTTTTTCCATGTAATTTTCAAGGTGAATTTTTGAACAAACCCACGAAAACGAACTTTGAACTTTTTAAAAGATCGATTTATTTGACTTGAACTGAAGTTTTTAAAAAGTTCCTTCCGCACGTGAACTTCCCCAACACTGAGACACCCTCACAATCATTACGTCCGTCAAATTACACGATAACTTGGCATATTCTTCAAAGATTGTTTTCTGTGTAGGCCTATTGATTGTTTCATATATTAAGTGTTGACTGTCCATATACTGTACATATTATACATTCTATGTAGGCCCTACACGAGTCCTTTGGACGAAAAATAAAATGAATAAATAAAATGAATGAGATGCTATAAGACTTTATAAGAGGTTAAAATTGGAAATAAAATCATCTTGCAAGGGACTTCAAGTGTTTTCTACAAAAATAATAATAGTTCTTCTTTCCTATTTGTATGTTATTTTTGTCAAATCAGTTTTGTTAGTTGTAATTATGCATATTTATGCATAATTCATGCTGTTTCTAGTTATGATGATACCAATAAAATGAAGTTGAACTTGAGCTCGCCAGACCCCGTATGTGAGAGTCACTAGATTTAGGCTATTGCCTTATATTTGCAAATAGGCTTCCCCGCGCCTGATGGTTTGGGTGCCGCTGAAGAGCGAATACCGGAATAAGGATACTGCCAAGAGTGAACGTGGGCTTGGCGTTTATTAATGCCGTATGAGCTATTATATCGAGATAATGGTTGTAGCACAGAGGAGCTATGGTTAGGGTTATTTGGGTTATGTTTTGAGCGTTTCCCCGAATAGGTACATCCTCTTTTTAAGCTAACACGCCAAGCCCACATTCACTCAGATTAGTAGTGTCCGTATTCCAGCATGCGCCCTTGTATGCGCTCACTGGTTTGTAGACCATGCTGTAGGCCGGGGCGCCTGAAGAGTGAATATTGGAATAAAGATACTATACCAAGAGTAAACTTGGCTTGGCGTGTTTACTTAGAAAGAGGATGGCCTATTCGAGGAAACGATCATAACCTAACCTCAAAACCCATAACACAGCTTCTTTGTGCTCCAACCAATTCCGCGAAAAAGTAGCTTGTATACGGCATTCCTACACGCCAAGCCCTCCTCACTCTTGGTGGTATCACTATTCCAGTAATCGCGCTTCAGCGCCACCGTGTAGACCTCTAGGGCTAGGGAATAGTCCTCCGTGGTTTGTGAAATGGTGGGAAGGAGACGGCCGTGTTCAAACATCGAGGAATCATTCCAGTATTCACCTGACGAAGGACTTGGGGAAATCACGAACAATGCATTTGTCCGAATTGACCACCACGGTGGTAGTCGAAGCCCGGTCTCCTGGATGACGGTTCAGCATACTGGCCACTGGACCACCCGTCTCTGTGTGAATACAATGACAAGTCGCTGATGGATGAGGACAATTCTTTCGATCGCATTGGGTTGATGTTTCACACGCCCAATGCGTGCTCTCGTAATTTTGGTCATTTTCTATTTGTATTGGGTAAAACGACGCAGTGTGCTGATGACCACGATCTATTGGCGTCGGTGAATGATGGATGAGATGATGGGATGATGAGAGGAAAGCTTATTCTAATATGTGTTTTTTGGATAGTGGGGAGGAGTCGGTCGTGGCCTGTTGTTAAGGAACCATCCCAGTATTGACCTGAACGACAGAGGGAAACCACGAAAAGCCCCTGTCAGGATGGTCGACCATGGCGGTAATCGAACCCCCGGTCTTCTAAATGTCGGTTCAGTGTAGTAACCGCTCGGCCACTCGTCTCAGTTGTTCTCGTATATAGAGGGCCTCTGGAAATGTTTATTCGCAATGCGCAATACCGTTAAACCCCATTGGCCGTACTTACAATGTTGAATATGCACTTTCTCGGTACCTGTTTCTCACAAACTATGGAAGTTACATGCACAACATTTCCACAGTATAGTTACATATAAGACTTGTACACATTCACTTGGAATTGGAAAGAAAAAAGATGGTCGTATTTGTTTCAAGTTACCAAAAAATACCTGCATTTTAAGGCATACAAGTTTCACTCTCAATTTTTTTCACATAAATACAAATACAAGAAAATATCTATACACAAGTATGGCAAACTTATATCTATATGTGGTGAAAATTCGGAATGATTACCTTATAGAGTTTCAGAGATTCAGGTATCGTATACCGAGAATTGGAAAAATAATATTTTCAGATAACGGTATCTATTTGAAAATAATAGCTCAGCCAGTGAATTCACTGGAATATGAGAAGTGTAATTACAAAGTGCTGAATGAAGAAAAAAATTTAAAAACCACTCCGAATAATTTGATGATTCTTGCAGCACGGTTATTGCCATTGTCAAACTGTCAAACTAAATCATCGCGACCAGTCCAAGTATAGTTCGCTTTACCCGCCACTAGTCTCTCAGTGTTCAAAAATGGAAGGTTTCTATTGGTGATTATTATGTTTTACAGTAACGTTAACATGAAAGCTTGAAGCTTGCAAGCTTCCATGTTCGCGTTAAGCTTAGTGTTATGGTTAGTGGTGGTTGTGAATATAGACTAAGGACATCCAATAAGACGAACATTTCTCGCGTTAGTGTTATGCGTTGCATTGTGAATGGGCCTCAGAATTAACGCGTAACGTCATCGGTGGCTCCCTTGGCGTCGGCTAGAACAAATGAATTATAGTGCTCATATTTCATTCTATTTTCGCTAATATTTCTTAATTGCCAGTTAACCATTCCGTCATTTCCATGCCATTCATTTTGACTCTAGTGGTGTATTTGAGAGGCTTGCCGGGTTGTAACCATAGGCGTGCGCAGGACCCCAATCGTTCGTAACACATTTTCTAGCAGAGCATATAGGGCCTATATTGATGTAAAATATACATGGGTAGGTCATATTCAATGCTCACTTCTCTAGTGGAGACATGAATAAAATGAGAACATAATTATACATACAGTTAATTATGTTAGAATATTAAAATACTGCCAATTGGCAGATATCGATTGGCAGTGATCCGGGAGTTGAGGGGCATATCGGGCCTCGTTTCGATTCCCTCCACCGTCCATCTCTACAGGGGTTTCTCGTGGTTTCCCTCCCTCTGTATATAATCTTCAGGGCCAATGGTGGGATGGTACCTATAATATAGACCACGACCGCTTCACTATCCCTCCCATAACCATGAGAAACCTTCATCCCATCATCTCATTCATCATTCATCCGTCGCCAATAGATCTTGATTATCATTACATTGAGTCGTTAAACCCATTATGAATGAATGATAATTGAATGTTGGTTGTTCGCGAATGTGTCGGGAATTGTAGAATAATGAGTATTTCCCGTGGTTTACCCGTCGAGTACCGGTTCACTACCGCTTCCTTTCGACCAACCGTTTCCATCCGTATTGGTTTCACGCTCTGTATATGGCCGTTGTAAATAAATGATGCATCGTTGGTCTAGCTATAACTCCAAGCCAGTCTTATAGGGTTACTATATAGGGCTAACAGTAGCAGTACCGTAGAAGTTTACGAACTCTAAACTTCATTTCTTACGTCTACATCAAACGTATATGAACTGACCAATCAGCGCCTTGTTCAGACAAACGGTCGACCGCCATTTTGGCTGAATCCGTCCAGCCTATTGTGTGTTAACAACTAACAACAACATTGGGAACAATACTCAAATGCTGCGTGAATGAATTACGACATTGTAAAAATGTAATAGTTGTATAATTTCTCATATTATATATCATAAACCATGCAAACATAATTGAAAGCTCTCATTCGACTTCAGGGACACAACTATTAGGTTATGTTGCAATGTGATTTGATGTGATGGATTTTTTAGCTGGTTGTCATTAGCCGTTAGAAGAGTCATGAATGATGTATCATTTTAGCAAGCTTCACAGCCTTGAGTTTAAGGTCAAGTTCAAGGTCAAGTTCAATCGATGAATGGGCCTAGACTCCTCCTGCAGCTGCAACATGCCTTGTATGCTGCCCAGGGCGGGCACGCCACTGCCTGTGGCCCGATAGAGCCCGGGCACGATGTAGTGATCCCAACAGACTTTATTTCTAATATATAAAAGGTGTACTAGCTGACTCCCTTACATACTAATAACATGGAAGGGATTTGTGGTTTCTTGTGGTCAGTTGCATAAAGGTCCAGATTGCCTGTCGCGATCTAGCGGATTCCCTTCTGAGCTAGATGTGGATGAAGAGTGGCTATACGGTACCGGTGGCATTGTTGAACTTACACAAGCTATACATTTCGTGCAAAGCAAATGCAACTGCTATAATAATGATTCCACTGAGCCGTGTATAGCATTGTTGATGTATACAGTTCGATAAAAGCGATAGTTGCGCTATCCAGGCAATCGGGACCCTGCATGGACTCCGATTCTGACCCCAGAAATATTTCACTTTGAAGACGCAAGTCGGTACACCTTCTTTATATTATGATGGAGTATTTTGGTTGGAACCGGCACATGCAGGCAGTGGTTAATGTGGTTAATGCTTTCGCTTCATGTGATCCAGGAGGTGAAAGGGCACATCGGACCTGGTTCGATCCCCGCCACCGTCCATCTATCTTTACAATGGTATTTTCGTGGTTTCCCTCTGTAGTCCAGGCTAATGCTGGGATGGTTCCTACAATAGGTCACGACCGCTTCACTATCCTTCCCATCATGAAGAAACCTTCATGTCATCAGCCCATCATCTCCTTACTCATTCATCCGACGCCAATAGATCTTAGTTATGAGTAGAGTGCATCGTTTGACCAATTACAAAAAAAAATGTGTTGACATCACTATACAACGTGGCCCATGGTGCTAGTATCTCTAATCATATGATTGCGGCTCTGTTTCAGACTCTGGATTCGGACCGCGATGGCTTGACCAAGATGAAGAAAGCCATCAAAGCCATACACAACTCTGGAAACTGTAAGTTGGGAAAACACCTATATATATATATCCACTAATTAGATGAGCGATAGCGAAGACTCCATCCCACTCATGTAGAGCTATGTCTGTGTGTTTTTTTTGCACCGCACGGGTCGCAGGGTTTGACTGATCGGCATGAAACTTTTTTTTACATCCCGCAAACTTATCCAACTTGGAACTGTATAGTTTTTGGAATGAATCAGTTCGACCAATTCTGAGGAATATCATCTCAAAGTTTCTAAAAACCCCATAAGCTAAGACTGGGTAAGAAAATTTGAAAAATACGATCTGTAAAGAAAAAAGAAAAGAAATCTCTGAATGTGTACGCATGAATGATACACATTCATCACCATTTTGTATGCAATTCGAACCAGCCGTTTTGAAGAAAAAAACTCAAACAACTGTTTTCATTCATCAAATATATAGAAATAATAGCAGAATTAGGTTGCAAGATTCACAGCTTTCTAGATTCGATATTTGCCCAACAATGAAGTATTCTTCTTATGCATCAAGGTGTGTATGAATACCAGAGTCGATGAAATAGCAAAAGCACAACTACTTGAACGACTCAGATTATAACCTTATACGGATATCTCGCTCATCTCACAACGCATTTGCTGCGTTTTCATAGTTATAATTCATCTTACCATAGGGATTTTGTTATTCCGCAGTCCATTTTCACTTTTATTTCATGTACACCTTTCTTTCCGATAGTGCGTCGTTCTTGACATGTATGTAAGTTCCGTATCAGAAGTATACTTCCGGTCAAGCAATCACTTGAACATTGAGTAAACTCTTGGCAGACTTTGATCAGAACGACAACTTCCTGTAGATACGTACCAGTGTGTAGGTCTCTGCGTGTGATTATGGTTCCACACACATGTTGGGGGCGCTGAATAGAGATACTATACCAAGAGTGAAGGTGGGCTTGGCGTGCAATAATGCCGTAGGAGCTACAATTTCGGGAAATTGTTAGGCCACAAGAGAGCTGTGGTTAGGGTTATTTGATCAGGCTGTAATTGTTTCCTCGAATAGGTACATCCTCCTCGTAAGTGAACGCATCAAGCCCACGTTCACTATTGGTAGTAACTCTATTCCAGTATTCGCTATTCAGGCGCCCCCATATGTATGAGGACTCTGGGCCTGCATGCCTAGACGGCTGGCAGTGGAATCATTTGACGTTCCCAGTCGGAAGAAAAAGGAACCGTGCAGCCTGATTGTATTTCAAGAGGCAATCTATGTCTGGGTGCTTTATACCGGGACAGGAATAACCGCCGGTGGCGAAAAGTTTAAGCCCTTTTATTGCTCTTTGACCGTCTTAAAAGCACATTCAACCTGATTCAGCGGGCATTCTGACCACCGTATAAAGCCTAAGTGGTGGTGAGGTGACTTGGTTGTCCCACGACCGAATCTCATTCATCAATCACTCACACCAATAGATTTTCAAGTATAACTTCAATTACAATCGATGCATTATAGATACGGTATCGAGTGGCTAACAATTAGAACCGCGGAGAGCCCAAGACTCAGTGACCATTATCAGCATTTTCATTCACATTGGGTTCAGCGACGCACCTTAGTTCTGACCAAGACCTATTGGCGACGGTGAATGAGGCGATAGGAAGATGAGATGGAACTGTGGGCGTTGAAGAGCGAATACTGGAATGGGGAAACTACTCAAGAGTGAAGGAGGGCTTGGCGTGTAGGAATACTGTTGACGAGCAACTTTTTCGGGGAATTGGTTAGAGCACAAAGAAGCTGTGTTATGGGTTTTGAGGTTAGGTTATGATCGTTTCTTCGAATAGGCCATCCTCTTTCTAAGTAAACACGCCAAGCCAAGTTTACTCTTGGTATAGTATCTTTATTCCAGTATTCGCACTTCAGGCGCCCCGATGGAACACTGCTTACGAAGTGTTTTGAATAGTGAGAAGGCCTATTTCAAGGAGTTATGCCAGTATACACACCTTGATGGCATTGGAAACCAAGACAAATCTCTATCATGATGGTCTACTATGTCGGGAATCGAACTTGGGTTTTCTGAACGTCAGTTCAGCATGCTAGTCACTGGTCCACCCGTCTCCGAATCATTATAAGTGAACGGCTAATATTTTTAGTCCTACACTATATGCCTATACTTATTTAGATGAATTATCTGGCGAAGTGGCTATGTTCGTCTGACCGGAAGTAGATTTTAGATTGATTTCAGTTGAGATTGAATTAATTTAGGATGTTTCTTGGATTAGTTTAGTCAGTTTATGTTGATTTGGATTGGATAGGTTCATTGAATTAGTTCGATCGATTGGGTTGATTCAGGTTAGTTAAGAACAGAGACCGTTGGTCCGATGAATAGCGGCTGAAGCGTAGTTTGAGGCCCACTGGAGTGTGTTTGGGTGTGAAAAGAGATCGATATGCCGACGATGTGGAGTTTGGAAGGTTGTGTGTTTTGCCGCATTCCTATTATACATAGCAAAACCATTCAGTGCTGCTGGAAGATGTATTGGGTGCAGAAACGGAGGAGAAATTGTGTTGAAAATGTAGTATCATATTCCGTATCAGAAGTGGAATCAATTCACTCACACCTTCCTACTCATGCTGAATTGATGATCAGATGAGCGATAGCGAAGACTTCCATTCCACTCTTAGGGAGTTTTGTCTGTGTTTTCTGTTTGTGCCCACTGCAAGAGATTGCACTGTTTGACTGATCGATATGAAACTTTTTCTGTACAGCTTGAAGCATAAGTAAAAGTATGTTTGCTCCCTGGTTAAATCAGTCGACCACGTTATAATGCATGGGATTCAACAGGTATCAAACGACAGGAGCGGACTTTTACTTATGCTTCGAGCTCTACACGCAGACTTATCCAACTCAGAACTATGTAAGTTTTTTTGGTAAAAACTGTTGAACCATTTTTGGAAAACACTATCTCAGAATTTCCAAATACCCCTTGAGATTTGGCTAGGTGGGAAAGTTTGAAAAATAAAATATCCCAAAAGATTCAAATTTCCACTGAATGTAAGCACATGAATGATACACATTATTATCAATTTGTATAATATATTCGAACCAGCCGTTTTGAACTTTTTTTCATCAAATAAATGTGGAAATTATATCAGAAACATGTTGCCGAGATTCACGGCTTTCTAGATTCGATATTTAACGGATGAAATATATTTTATATGAGTCAAAATGTGTAGAGTTTTCGATTATACCTAATAGAATAGGTACAGATAAATCGCTCATCTTCAACACTTCTACTGCGTTTCCCTATAGTACATGTATGAAGTAGGGCTACTCGAGCGTTGCTAGTCCGCGCCCACTCCAATATGAATTCATTCTAATTATCTTCAGTAGGCCTACCGCCTACCGTGGCCTATTATTTTATATTGACATATTTACATAATATATTGTATATATTAAATCATATATGTATATATATGTATATATATATATATATATATATATATATATATATATATGAATATATATATATATATATATATATATATATATATATATATATATATATATATATGTATATGTGTATATATATATATATATATATATATATATATATATATATATATATATATATATATATATCTTATATATATATATATATATATATACATATATATATATATATATATATATATATATATATGAATATATATATATATATATATATATATATATATATATATATATATATATATACATTTTTTTTTTCTTTTCTCAAGACAAATAAGAGTAATAGGGTCAGGCGCAAACTGACCCCGCTGTCGATGCGCCTTAAAACCCTAATATTAATTCATTCAAGAGTATTAGCTTAATGTTCCGAAAGGGACCGCAATTCTTTCCCAATTCTATCCCACACGTCTCAGTCATACCGGTTATTGTCACGTCACTCGAGGTATGCTATATATCGGCAGAAACTAGGCCTCGCTCGAACAGTCAAAATGATTCCATCGATTCAATAATTGAGTTTTGGAAATTTTAAATTGAGTAATTTGTGGTCGTCCAGTTCATTCCAATGGCCCTTCTCCTCCATATAAGGCAGAGTTGATGATTTCAAAGTAAAGGCTGGTCATTTTGGTGGCAACTGCTATAGGTCAATCTGCATACAAGCTGCAGGTGCGCTGCTAGTATAGTGAACCGAAGAACGAACATGCGTCTGGGCATCCAGTGCATTGCCACCAAAATGGCAGCTTTCAACTCGTAACGTGTACAGCAGATCTTTTGTGTCTTTTAGACCTACTCGTATATCTTGATATCTGTGGTTTATTCGCTTATCAGTAATGAGAATTACGCTGATCTGGGCCATAGCCAAAAGATATGCAGATAGCATATCTCTCGTCCATGTCCGGACTATGATTGTGTATCAACACAGCCAACACGACAGCAGTCCAATGGAAACCCAACACACAGCGTAGCATTTTCAGTGTCAACACAATATATAAACGTCGCAGTGACTTTCCGCATGAACATGTTGTAGTGAAACTGCTTCACACCATGCAGAGAGTTATCCTCTGAAATATTGTCGATGAACCATGTAATAAACATTCGCATTGTAGGTTACGTATGGAACTAGATTGTATAGGATTTTTGAGGTGTTGAGATCGCCCTTGTGGTGCCCTGTTCAAACGATCCTATTTTTCATCCTCTGTCATAATTGAGGTACAATGATTTTGTATCAAGTTTCGATGTTATAAAAAAAAAAAAAAAAGATTGTATGTAACGGTACGCGGTGAGGTAAAAATCGATGGCCAAAATATCGAGTGGTAGGCCTACTGTTATTCATTATTCATACAACTGATTTTTCCACCTGTGCTATTATACAATTTGAGTTATCGTTTTCGACGAACATTGTTTGCAATTCTATACATTATATACACTGTTAGGTATTATGGTCATTCATATCTGTGAAATCACCCTGGCTGAAATGTATTGCCCTATACACTGAAGACGCCTCAATAAATATATATATTGAGTTTCAACGACGCACCGTAATGAGGACTAAGATCTATTAGCGTCGGATGAATGATTGATGAGATGATGGGATGATGTTATGAAGGTTTCATGGGTAATGGGAAGGACAGTGGGAAGGAAGCGGTCGTGGCCTATATTACGGAAACCATCCCGGCATCAGCCTAGACTACAGAGGGAAACCACGAAAAATCTCTGTAAAGATGGACGGTAGCGGGGATCGAACCGGGTCCGATATGCTCACTGGCTCCCGGGTCACACGAAGCAAGTGCGTTAACCACTCAGCTACATGTGCCGGTGGGACGCCTCAAGTATAGGGGTCAAACCAACTCGGACTTGTCCTTTAAGGGACGGCTTATACCGTATTAAATTATTTTTAACCGTTTTTTTTTTTTTCGAAAATTGGCATGAGCATGTTTAGATGGTCGGGTTGTGAAGACGCCCACACGGAGCGTACTGTGCATGTCGTCATTGCCATGTCGATGATTGCATCTCGTGATGGATGGCCGTGAGGTTGCCAGGTCTCAGATCGCGACGGCGAGCTACTCACGTGTCGCCCGTCGATTGTCAGCGTGTAGGTCGTGGCATGGGATGTCGGTGAACTAGCTGCGATATGCTGTAACATGATCTTTGCACTGATATAATGTTTTAATGGATATCCATCTGGATTTATCATGTAGCTTTTCACAAGGTATTAATAAATAACATTAACAATTGAAAATGATGAAATGTTCTATAAAAACAACACAAGTGTTACCGACACGAGAAGTGTTGTGATATCTCTCTCTTTCTCTCCCTCTCTCTCTCTCTCTCTCTCTCTCTTTCTCTCTCTCTCTCTCTATCTCTCTCTCTCTATCTCATTATCTCATATATCATTTACTGACGCCAATAGATCGTGGTCATCAGTACAGTGCGTCGTTAAACCCGATATAAATGAATAACTATAATCGTCTATTTATTATGTGTGAACCGTGAAAGGAAAAAACGATTAAATCGTGAGTCAATCACAACAATGCAGTTCAAAATACGAGTCTTCAATCTAGTTTGCTGAACATTTTCACAACGAAAAAAATAATTGGCCTCCTATCATACACAATCTTCTCTTCAATTATCCGCATGTGATATACACTCTCACTGATAAAACAACGCAACTTTGGCGTTTCTCATAGTTTTTTTGTGGAAAGAATATCAACCAATACATTCAAAGTCATTAAGGGATGAAAGTAACGCGCAAAACGACGTTTGTACATTTTTTACGGTTCTGCATTCAAATTTCGCGCGCGCGGCGTTTGGTTGGCGCGCCTTCCGAAAAAAAAAACACCTTAAATATTGTTTTTCTCAAAAACTATCAGAGCACTAATTCTTGAACTATGCAATATTATAGCACCAATTAAGGAGTAAGTTTTGGCCAAGCTTTATGATCCTTGCTCTTTGGGTGGGGGGGGGGAGCGTGTTTTTGACCCGCCCCCCCTCACTTGGAAGTGCTATCATCTTGGGAACTTCACAAAAGTGTAGCACTAATCGAGGGGTTAACAACGTGATATTTCAGTGTACACCTGAATTCTGATTTTTTTTCTTGAATTTTCTCGATTTTCTCGATTTTTTTCATTCTTTCCGATTTTTTTCCGTGATTTGGGGGATTTTTGGTCTCATCATGATTTTCTTTCGTGTCTGATATTTCTCGTTTTTCTCTTATTTTCCGCAATTTTGTTATTTCTGTGATTTTTCCCATTTTTCTCCATTTCTACAATTTTTCATGATCTTTTTCCGATTTTTGTGATTTTCGTGACTTTTTTCATTTTCATTCATTTTTCCTGATATTTTCATTCTCTTCGATTCTCTCGATTCTCGTGATTCTCTTCATTTTTCGAGATTGAAAAAAATCAATTCTTTTGATTTTTCTCGATTTTTTGTTTTTTCCGCTTTTTTTATTTTTCGTGCTCCTTTTTATTTTCCACTCGTTTTTTTCATTTTTCATGATTGTGTCATAGTTTTTGTTTTTTGTGACTTTTCTCATCTTTTTTTATTTTTCGTGATTTTTTGATTTTCTAGATTTTTTGGTTTTCACGTGATTCTCTTGATTTCGGTGATTTTCTAGATTTTCATGATTTTTTCATTTTCGTGACTTTCGATTTTTCTGATTTTCCTTCATTTTTTTAATTTTTCGTAATTTCTCAAAGAAAATTTCAAAGTGTACACCTGATTTTTTAGTTGTTGACCCCTCGGCACTAATTGAGCACTCAATCCTGGTGAAGTTTCAGAATTAGTGCTCGAGTGGAGTGGAGGAACTGGGGGAGCGCGAACTTGACTCCTCCTCCACTAACAAACGGCATTATCTCGGAAAAATCTTACACCGGAAAAATCTTACTCCGAAAAAATCTCACACCGAAAAATTCGTACACCGACAAAATCTTACACGGAAAAATTCGTACACCAAAAAAATCTTACACCAAAAAATTCGTACACCGAAACAATCGTACATTGAAAAAATCTCACACCGAAAAAATCTTACACCGAAAAATTCTTACACCGAAAAATTCGTACACCGAAAAAATCGTACACTGAAAAAATCGTACACCGAAAAATTCGTACACCGAAAAAATCTTACACCAGAAAGAACTATCTTTTCATACTTGATAGTATATTATTCTGGCGTAAGGGGAATAGTCCCCCACTATTTTAAAACAATACAGTAGCTCCACCCTGAATCATCCTTCTACTCGGATCGTGCCTCCGAGTACGGTCACTCTGTTGAATAACATTTTCGGCGAACGAGATTTTCGGTGTAAGATTTTTTCGGTGTACGATTTTTTTGGTGTACGAATTTTTCGGAGTACGATTTTTTCGGTTAACGATTTTCTCGGTGTACGAATTTTTCGGTGTACGATTTTTTCGGTGCACGAACTTTTCGGTGTACGATTTTTTCGGTTAACGATTTTCTCGATGTAAGATTTTCTCGGTGTACGATTCTTTTCGGTGTATCTCAAAGTGGCGATTGGACCGATGATAATAAATAGCCCCCCTTATCTGTAGTATAGGCCTAACCATCGAATGTCACAATGTTAACAATTAGATGCGGAACTTTGGAGTAGTTCATATTGTTTATACGTCGAGTTTAGGCCTATATTTGACCTAAATTACATTTCTACTCATCATGCTCATTTGAACATGTAGGTATTTACACAGCGTAGCCATGGATTAAATGAGAGCTGCTTTATTGTCCATCAGTTTTGAAGGTTTTGCTTGCTTGACCCGGTATCGACTGTCTATATTTGTTTACTATTGGAATTATTAATTTTGGTTGGTATTTGATTAAACGACGCACTGTAAGGATGACCAGCGTGTATTGATGTCAGTAAATGGTGAATGAGGTGATGGGATGATGAGGCAAGAAGTTATTTGATTGGGGAAGACGGCCTGTTGTTAAAAGTGCTTGGAAGTCGATTTAGCGGAATATTATTTTTTATGATTTCTTTTGAACGAAAAGATATATCAAAATTAAAATACAAGGGATGCACAAATATTTTCAATAGTCTATTTTCAGGATGGTGTAAGTTGAAACTAGATTCAACTTATAAAGGAGTGGTTTAGTGCGGAGGGAAGTGTTCAAGAGAGAGGATTTGAGAGTTTTCGTTGGTTGGGTTTGTTTCTAATAATTATCATTTGTTTTCTTTATCTTGTTCCTGTTCAAGAGTTTCATTAATTTAGTTTAAGGCCTTACTACCGCACTTTTGTGCATCTGTAAGTGTAAATAATAAATAAATAAATCCCATAATTGTCAAGCGTACACAGCTAAGATTTTTATTCATATGTATAAGCTGTACAGTCATCTGTGGAATCCTCCTGGTGAGAACTTTTTGCCCCATGGAGACTGGGAACGCCCTAAGGATCGATTTATTTGAAAGAAGCTGTTGCGTTTTGTACCGTATAATATACTCACTGTCTCCATTGAATCCATATAACAATCACTATATAAAATACTTCACATCATGTTATTGAAGGATGTTGACACATTTCATTCAAAACAATAGATAATTATGACGAACTTCATTGTGATTAAGATAAGTCGGTTGATTTATTGACAACTAGAGTATATTTTCAAAGACATTCTAAACTTGAGTCATCATGTTAATTCAGTATTCATTAAATAAGCTTATGATAATAATTGGATGAGCGAACCGAAGACTCAATTTCACCATACCCGAAAAAAAGTACTTTTTTTTTGGTTCGCGCTCCACAGGTCAAACGAAGATTCAAAATCAGTTGAAACTTGGCATACAAAAGTGTCCTTATCTGATTCAATACTGTATAGTTTTGAGGCGCAATCAGTTCAACCACTTCTGAGAAAACTCACTTCAAAGTTTTCAGAAATCCCATACCGGTAAGAATAACCCAGAGGAAAAAATCCGTGAAAAATATTTTCTTCGAAAGAATTCAAATTCTCATGGAATTTTAGTATAATAATCATACACATTATTCCGAACTTTCAGTCGAATCGTATCAGCCCGTCCGATGTAAAGACATATATAATCTAATTTTTTTAAATCACTCAAAGCTATTAAGATACTGATTTAATCCAAGCAACAGGTGTCACCATTTAATTGAAAACGTTCAAAACAAAGCCTTCTTTATTATCATAGAAATCAATTAGGAAATAGGAGGGCAGTGATGTAATTGTTTGGATCTCAAGGTGGATATATATATATAATCAATCCAAAGATATGTTGATATATTTATTGTTTCAGCTCATCCATCAACGCGGAAACACATAACGCGTTTTCCTAGTAATAATAATGAGCTTCGCCTAGAATAAGTTTTATCAATTCAATTAAGAAATTTGATAATGATCCTAAATATCTCATAGCTTCTGATAATTTATCACAGACCTAAAGTTTGAATTTCAAATAATTTGAGTTCACCCAGCTGTGTAAGTTTCGACGAGCATTTTTATAAATATAAATCACCTTTTTTTTCTAGTCTCATGATAATGAATTTCATTAGATATTTTGATATTGTGAATATTTTTCTTGCACATTGATAATGACTTGGAAAATATATCAACCAAATAATGCTAAAATTCCTGAATGGATCATGTTCTGAGTGATCCTGAGATCCTGATACCTTGAAACTATCGCCCAGTACACGCATCAAGGATATGTGTCTTTCGGGGCGCCTGAAGAGCGAATACTGGAATAAAGATACTACCAAGAGTGAACTTTTGGCTTGGCGTGTTTCATAAGAAAGAGGATGGCTTATTCGAGGAAATGATCATATAACCTGGCCCATACAACCCTAACCATAGCTCTTATGTGCTCTAACTAATTCCCGAAATAGTAGCTTGTTACGGCAACCCTAACCACATTCACAACCACCCATTCTTGAGTAGGCCTATACTCCCGAGCCCATGTTACAAGGCCAAGTCGACTACTCTTCAGCGCCCTTCACTAACACTAACGCGAGTAACGTTTGGCTAATGGTCGTCCTCGTATTCTAGCAAACTATTGATGAATGTTGAATGCTGTCAAATTTTCCTTTTTTAATCGTATACAATCTATGTACCGATAGGCCCTAAAATACGATTAATTGTACTGAAGGTTTCAATATCGACATCAGCATTACATCTTTCAAGGAATCTAAGGATTTTATTAGACAATTTTATGAATAAGGCAAGGCGCAAGCTAGCTGTTGTTGTTTTTGTTTCAAGTTCCAAGTTTGTATTTGTTGTTTTTGTATTTTGGTTCCAAGTTTGTGCTTTTTTTTAGTGTTTACAATATGTTCGAAATGGAATGTTTTTTGCCACCCTCGGTAGCTCGGTCAGCTGAAGCACCGCTTCAGAAACTGAAGTCACCGTTGGGCGTGGGTTCGAGTCCCGCATAAGGAATGGGTTTTTGACGGGGCGCCTGAATAGCGAATACTGGAATAAAGATACTATACCAAGAGTGAACTTGGCTTGGCGTGCTTATACTTAGAAAGAGGTTGGCCAATTCAAGGAAACGATCATAACCTAACCTCAAAACCCATAACACAGCTTCTTTGTGCTCCAACCAATTCCCCGAAAAAGTATAGCTTGTCTACGTCATTCCTACACGCCAAGCCCTCCTTCACTCTAGTAGTATCGCCATGGTATCGCTATTCTAGTGTTCGCTCTTCAGCGCCCCCTTTTTGACAACGTCTTTTCACTCATCATCACTTCATCGTTTCATAATCACCTGCTCATTCGTTCCCCGTATAATCTAGCTGTTGGTGGGGTCGTTGAGCAAACAATAATCATGAAACGTTTGTTGTTATATTATATTGCACTTGTGAGGCTTGCCCTGTTGATTTAATAATTAAATGAATAACACAAGTATTTTAAATGCTACAATATACCCCAGAGTATATGATTCTTGACGAAAAATATAAGTTTTGCGATGTGTGAACTGCGGTAACATCGATGATCGATTTCTGTAAATATTGTCCAAGACTGGGCACCCTTGAACCAGACGTAAACTGTAGAACAGCTGAGCGTATAGGTCACAAGCTCACTACTAACTACCCCTGCTGAGGGTTGAGTGCGCATAACATCTGCGTCATTATACCTCGTGGACCAGTCGCACTTGCTCTCTCTCCTCTGTCTCTCTCGCTCTCTCTCTCGCTCTTTCTCTCTCGCTCTCTCTTTCTCTCGGTCTCTCTCTCCCTCTACCTCTCTCTCTCTCTCTCTCTCTTCTCTGTCTCTCTCGCTCTCTCTCTCGCTCTCTCTCTCTCTCTCTCTCTCTCTCTCTCTCTCACGCTCTCTCTCTCTCGCTCTCTCTCTCACGCTCTCTCTCGCTCTTTCTCTCTCGCTCTCTCTCTCGCTCTTTCTCTCTCGCTCTCTCTTTCTCTCGGTCTCTTTCTTTCTCTCCCTCTACCTCTCTCTCTCTCTCTCTCTCTCTCTCTCTCGCTCTCTCTCGCGGTATAGCTAGTTGAATTCTCCTTATATTTGTGTATAAGTCGCAATAAACCAACCGTTGTCTAGTCGACTCTTACAACTAAATCTAACTGGAATTCACCCCCTGGTCTATATGTCCATCTGATCTTGTATGTACACTTCGTTTCGTGTATTTTCGTTATTCCAGGTTCTAGGCTCATACTCCAAGAGGCCTACATGTTTTGGCACGTTCAGATTGTCATTCAATACCTCCGTGCAAATCACAGCTAGTTGATTGATTGACATCCTACCCTCATTTTCACAATGTTGTCACCTGCACGTTCATTTTATTTATATTGTAGTATAGCTCTCGACCCTTCGTACCCCCGTAATGGCAACAGCGTACATGCTAGATAAGGACAGCGATGCTCAAGTAATAGGTCAACATGGAAACGAATTTTTATTTATTTATATTGGGTTTAACGACGTACTCTACTCATGACTACGATATATTGGCGTCGGTGAATGATATATGAGATGATGGGATGATGGGATGATTTTTTTTCTCACTGGGAATGAGTCTGTCGTGGCCTCTTGTTAAGAAACATCCCAGTAAATTGACCTGAGCGACAGAGGGAGAGCATGAAAAACCCCTATCAGGATAGTTGGCCGTGACGGGAATCGAACTCCGTTCTCCTGAATGACAGTTCAGTGTGTTACTTTTAACACTAAACTATCATTCACGAGACCGGGGTTCGAATCCCACCATGGTCGACCATCCTGAAAGGGGTTTATCGTCGGTTTCCTTCTGTCGTTCAGGTCAATACTGGTATGGTTCCTTGACAGCAGGCCACGACCGACTCTTCCCCACTATCCAAAAAGCACCTGATAAAATAACCTTCCAACCCATCATCCCATCATCTCATCATTCACCGACACCAATGGATCGTAGCCATCAGTATACAGTGCGTCTGTAAATCGAATATAAATAATTCATTGGAATTCAAATTTCGTAAAAAAAAAATGGGACCGGCACATCTAGCTCAGCTGCCAACGCACTCTATTTTCGTGTGCTCCGGGAGGTGAGGGGCATATCGAACCGTCGTTCTATCCCCAGATCCATCTTTACATGTTTGTATTTTTCATTTTCCCTCCGAAGTGTAGGCCAATGCCCATGATAGTTCCTACAATATAGGCCTCGACTGCTTCCATCCCATCTATCCTTCATGTACTTGGGTACTTGAAAAACCTTCATCCCGCCATCACATCAATGAATCATTTATCCGACGGTGATATAGGTTAGTTATCGTTACAGGGCGTCGTTAAACCCAATCTAAATGGCAATGAATGGCTGATGGGTGATGTTGCTTCGTGGTTATCTGAGCCTCGGTTCTTTCCTTCTTATCGTTAACGAGCATTTTATCCTTCCCATCTTCTCCGCCTCATCGTTAACGTCCTCCCTATCATCTCCGCCTCATCTGTATTCGATATCGGGCGTCGCGTCGAGCCATAAGCTGCAGGCGTCGATCTCCTACGTCATTCAGGAGACCGGAGTTCGAATCCCGCCATGGTCGACCATCCTGACAGAGGTTTTTCGTGGTTTCACTCTGTCGTTCAATACTGGGATGGTTCCTTAACAACAGACCAGAACCGAATCCTCCCCGCTAACCCAAAACACCTAATAAAATAACCTTTCATCTCATCATCCCACCATCTCATATATCATTCACCGACGCCAATAAATCGTAGTCATCAGTAAAGTGCGTCATTAAACTCAATATAAATGAATAGATAGGCTTACATCATACATCAATTAATTGTAATTTCATCCAGCTGTAAATAACTTGGATCTCTTGATTCTTATTATTTGATGACATTGACATTGCAACTATTCAGATTATGTTCTCTCTGGTTTTTATCATCCCAACTGAATTGTATTATATATTGACTAGTTTCATAGTTCATGTACTTTTAACACAATGTGTGAAATGTTACTGTTCCAAGAAATGAATAAATAAATTGAAATTGAAATCAGCCCACGTCGTTGTCGCGAGCATGAGTCCCTGTTCTTGGTTACAGCCTTCATATGATATGCTGAATTCACATGAGTTACAGTATACATCTAAGGCTCATTCACAGTGGCATTAGCCACAATTCCTTTTGTAGACACATTTCGGACATAAATGTCCGAAAACGGTCTTCTTCATTTCAAAATGTCGTTGAAATATACAGTATAGGCCTACAAGTGAGCAGATCAATGTGCATGGCTCTGTTATACGTGATGTCACCATGCAAGTAGCTTGTGATGGTGATTATTGTTTGCTTAACGAACCCACCAACAGCTAGGTTATACGGGGGTACGAATGAGCAGGTGACTATGAAATTTTGAAGTGATGATAAGTGCGAGGACATTCACAAAAACCCATGACATATGCGGGACTCGAACCCACGCTCAACGGTGACTTCAGTTTCTGAAGCGGTGCCTCAGTTGACCGAGCTACCGAGGGCGGCAAAATATGTAGAAATCAAGCATCAAAAGGAAATGGCCGTTTGTTGGTAATCGAAATGGGTTTGTCAAGGTAAAAATTCCCTACAAATTCTCTTCGAATAGGGTTTATTCACTTTATTTGGGCTGGGTGTGGGCTAGTTGCTTGATAATGCTGCTTTGAAAATCGTCACCATCTAGGGCCTATGTATCAAAGTACTTGGGAGTCATTCATTTTAGTCGAATTAGTCGAATTATGACAATTTAGTCGTCTTCCAGTCCTAGGAATCCAGTGAATGCATTGACGATGTTGAAGGGTGTTTTGTTGACATTCGGGCGCGACTTGTCATTGCCGACCGGTTGTCTCGAGTTTACTCGCATTCACGAGATACGAAAGTTCTCGTTCTCACCTCTAACGCACGGGCGGTTCGTTCCTTCATATTTCGTCAATACTGTTGGAGCCTATATATTCATATTTTTTATTTATATTGGGTTTAACGACGCACTGTACTGTTAACTACGATCTATTGGCGTCGTTGAATGATAGGCCTATATGATGATGGGATGATGAGATGAAAGGTTTTTACTAGGTGTTTTTGGATAGTGGGATGGAGTCGGTCGTGGCCTGTCGTTAAGGAACCATCCCAGTATCGACCTGAACGACAGAGGGAAACCACGATGCACCCCTATAAATTCCTCAAATAAAGGAACTAGTTCCAATTTCCGTTACTTGATCCAAATAGGAACTAGTTACCGTTACAGTTCTTCAGAAAAAAGAAACTCAAAAGTTCCCCAAAAATGAAGTTCCTCTAAAGTTCCTTTGCAAGTCACCAAAGCGCGGAATTTTTCGTTAGAATTTCATGGGTTTTAAAATGTTACTGAACGAGAGATTTCCACGTTACCCCCTCCCCCCCTCACCCCCCACCCATGTAGAAATAGTAATTTATCATAATCAATTCAAACCGAGACACGTGGCCGAGTGGTATCACACTGAACCGTCATTCGGGAGACCGGGGTTCGATTCCCGCCATGGTTGGCCATCCGGACAGGGGTTTTTCGTGGTTTCTCTCTTTCGTTCAGATTGATACTGGGATGGTTCCTTAACAACAAGCCACGACCGACTCCTTCCCACCATCCAATATCAAAACACCTAATAAAATAACCTTTCATCTCGTTCATCATCCACCGACGCCAATAGATTGTAGCCATCAGTAGGGATAGTGCGTCGTTAAAACCCAATGTAATAATAATCATAATCAATTCAATTCAATAATTATTCGATAATTATTGATAGAACACTAATCAAAACTTAAAAAAAAAATATAATTGGATGATCTCATCACGAGTAGGCCTACTAGCACGGTCGAGGTGGAACACTGAAGTGGGATGAGCCTCTTGCGTCGACAAAAATCTCCCTATACGCATCTTATTCTCATTGGCTATCGGTGACATCACATAGGTCATGATGATTTTCTTGGAATGCATTAGCTGGGTACGCATATTGACATCTTTCTCTAACCCCCACACTCCAGCCATCAAACAACTGCAATGTATGATAGAAGTAGACAGGGAAATACTGTGAAATACATCTGGAAATAATGGCATCAGGATGGCCGGCAGGGATTAGGCTGAGTCAATAGTGTGAAGCAACCCCAAAAGGGTCAAAGACAAAATATTTCATCTGATATCAAACAAAAAGGCGATCTTTTGCACGTTGCGTATGAATTCTTGAAGTAAAATCTGTTCGAAAAAGGAGAAAAAGAACTTTGAAAAGAACGTAAATTTCTTTCCTCTTTAAGTGATCCCGTTGAAAGTTACTGCGTATAATAACGGGAACGCGTTCCCATTAAAGTTCTCTAAAAAGGAACGCGTTCCCAGGAACGTGTTCCTTCTGTCAAGTTCCTATCCCAACTCTCCCTGTCAGCATGATCGACCATGACGGGAATCGAACACCTGTCTCCTGAATGACGGTTCAGTGTTTTAACCACTAAAATATCTTCTCATGCGAGTTACATTTGGTTCGTTGAGAGATCAGATTTATAACCATCTTTTGTACTGTATTGTAACTGTTATTATTTGGTCGATTCATTTTGTGAAATATATAATGTAATATAATAACCCTCTGTAGCTTGGTCAGCTAAGGCACCGCTCTAGCTACTGAAGTCGCCGTTGGGTGTGGGTTGGAGTCCCGAATAAGGCATGGGTTTTTGTAAACCTCCTTTCACTTTTGATCACTTCATTGTTTCATAATCATCTGCTCATTCGTACCCCCGTATAACTTAGCTGTTGGAGGGGTCGTTGAGCAAACAATAATCATCATCATAATCAAATATACAACGATTGCTCAAAGCAATCAAGGTTCACTATTGAAAGTGGTTTTCCCAAAGACCCAAACCTTCAAGTAATAATGATATAAATCAACATTGACTAATAATAATATTAGAAGCATCATTCTCGTTGTTTCATTTCATGCGTTGTGATCGCACTGTGCGCAGTTTATTGGTGGACACATAAATCAAAAATGCGGGTCGCATTTTATGGAAATGTTTTCATATTGGGTTTTAACGACGCACTATACTGATGGCTACGATCTATTGGCGTCGGTGGTTGATGAATGAGATGATGGGATGATAGGTTATTTTATCAGGTGTTTTGTATGGTGGGAAGGAGTCGGTCGTGGCCTGTTGTTAAGTGACCATCCCAGTATCAACCTGAACGACAGAGGAAAACCACGAAAAACCCCATGTCAGGATGGTCGACCATGGCGGGAATCAAACCCCGGTCTCCTGAATGACGGTTCAGTATGTAATACAATACTAAAAAATGTAATACAATAAATGTAAGTGTAAATAAGTGTAAATGTAATACATTTACTTTCAAATATAGATATACTAGATCACTATATGCCTAATTTTGGCTACGCCCCTAACGGCAATGAATCCAGTAACGTACAGTATACACAGTCATGTCCCGCGGGGACATTTGTTTTAATTGGAAGGATTTCAAAAGTGCTTTTCCAGGTTTTCCTAGTTTTCAAGATGCAAGAAATGTTGTACGACTTTTATTGTTGTAATAATTGTACTTCTCCTCGGCCGACTGTGTTCGTATTTATCGCTGCATGCTTTCGTATGCATATGTGTATTTCAGACGTAATTCAAGTTATTATTACGAGCTGAGTAATTTTTGTAATCGACTTGTCCGGGAAGACAAGTTTGTGAACGAGAAAGAAACAATGGCAGGAACAGTACATATACACTTGTTGACTGTATATATTTACATAAAACCCATGCCTTACTACAGAACTCAATAGTTACATTGTCGTTGTATTTATTTTCTTGTTTCACTATTATATATTCACACTTCAATTATAATCATTTACAGTTACACCATTTTATTTCAAGTGTATATTCTGTTTCATTATTTATGTAAATCATGTTGGGAAAAAATGTACAACAGTCTATTTTTTTTTCTTTTTTGAGAAATTGTTATACAATTAATGTATTTCATGCATCTATTATGTATTCCATTTATTTATATTGGATTAACCAACGCAGTGTACTGATGACAGATTCATTGGCGTCCGTGAATGATATACGAGATGATGGGAGATGAAAGGTTATTTTATTAGGTGTTTTTGAATAGTGAGAAGGAGTCGGTCGTGGCCTGCTGTTAAGGAACCATCCCAGTGTTGACCTGAACATCAGAGGGAAACCACGAAATAGCCCTGTCAGGATAGTCGAGCATGGCGGGAATCGAACCCCGGTCTCCTGAATGGCAATTCAGTGTTATAACCACTCGACCACTTGTCTCAGTAATATGAATTCCATATTATCACCAAGCATTATATTATGTGCATTCATTCATATATATATTTTGTATGAGGTGGTAAGATCGCCATTGTGGTGCCCCGTTCAAACGATCCTACCTTTCATCCTTTGCTCTTATATGGAGAAACTATGGCTTTATGTCAATTTCTCGATTTTCATGAGGAAGAAACAAATGTTGTGATGATTCATATAGTTTAAGAATCCCATCACAGCTATGTTATTTGAGGGTGCGAATGAGCGGATGATGGGTGATAAGGGACTCGAACCCGCGGTCGATGTGAGTCAGTTCGGAGATGAAAGCTCAGTTGCTAACGCCCTCGCTCCATGTGATCCGGGATGTGAGAAGCATATCGGGTTAGGTTCGATCCCCGCCACCGTTCGTCTTTACAGGGACCGTGCGTGCATCGTGGTTTCCCCTGTAGCCTAGGGTAATGCCGGAATGGTTCTTACAATATAGTCTTTCAGGAGACCGGGGTGCGATTTCCTCCATGGTCGACCATCCTGGCGGGTTTTTCGTGGTTTCCCTCTGTCGTTCAATACTGGGATTGGTGCATAACAACAGGCCACGACCGACTCCTCCCCACTAGCCAAAAAACATCTATTAAAATAATTTTTCATCTCACCATCCCATCATCTTATGTATCATTCACCGACTCCAATAGATCGTAGTCATTAGTACAGTGCGTCGTTGAACCCAATAGAAAGAAAATAATAAACCTGATATAGGCCACGACCGCTGCCTTACCACTATCCTTCTCAAACCTTCATCTATTCGTCATATGAATCATTGGACCGACGCCAATCTGTATTATTTTCATGTTTGTAACATTATAGATGTACTTTCAACCCATCTCGCAATAATTTATGTATTTGTCCTATAACTCCTTTCCAACTCACAAGCAGCTTGCCTTATGTGGGTTTTATTATTTTCAATAATTTTTTTCTTTCAACTTCATTGATAAATTATTAACCGCACTCAATTACTATATATGTACATGTGGAATAATTACCTGTTTTTGTGTACCAACTTATTGTGTAGGCCTACTGTTAATATTTATGTTCATGATTATAGTTAGGTTGTGCCTAATTCATATTTATATTGTATTGAAAATAGTAATAATTACAGTGCGTCCTCAAAGCGAACAAAGCCAACATTTGTATTTGTATTTGTATTTATTTACGGTCTTATAAAAACATGATTACATGTATAAACCAAGTCAGAATTAAAAATAAGTAGTCCACAAATAGTTCAAGTGCAATGTAACGAGACGAATAGAATGGATGGTAATTAACAAAAATTATAAGTGAATATAAGTGAATAAGAGAAACAATCGAACAGGGCTGCTTGTAAACAGCCACTTCTACTGTGACTACTTTAATTACTTTTATAGCTTATTCAGATATCAAGGTGTGTAGAATACCAGAGTCGATAAAGTAGCAAGAGTAGAACTACTTCAAGGACTTTTATACCTTATTCAGATATCTCGCTCATCTTACAACGCATATTTCGCGTTTGACTAGTTACTATTTCAACGTTGATTTACACCAATAAATAACAAAAAATGTATACATTTTTTTCAAGGTTTCCTAGAAGGAAACCAGCCCACAGCGTGACATTTTCAGTGTCAACTTAACATATAAACGATTGCAGTGACATTCCGTATGAATATATATATTGTAGTGAAACTGCTTCACACCATTCAGAGGAGTAAATATTCTAATTTATTGTCAATCCGCAATAAATATCTACAATATGTTACGTGTTATTTGTATGTAACGATACGCTATGAGCTGAAAATATCGAGTGTTACTGTTACGTACAAGAGTGATCTTTTCACCTCTATTAGATTGAAGGATTTGACTGATTAGCATTTTCACTAATATTGTCTGCATCTATGTGACGTGATCTTCCGGACGCATTTGTTCATTTTGTATCTCGCACTGTTACAGTTCTATGATTATTTATTATATGAGCGTAGCGAAGTCTCCATCCCACTCAAACGGAGCTTTGTCTGTGTTTTTTTTTTTTTTGTGAGCACTGCACAGGTCACATAGGTAGACTGATCAACATGAAACTTTTTTTGTACGGGACAACTTTACAACTTAGAACTGTATAGTTTTTGGAATGAATCGGTCGAATAGATTCTGAGAAATATCATGTCAAAGTTTTTAAAAACACCATAAGATTAGGCTGGGTAAGAAAATTTGAAAAAATGAAATCTCTCCAAAAAAATAAAATTTTCTCTGAGTGTTCAAACATAAATGATACACATAACCACCATTTGTAAGCAATTCGAACCAGCCGTTTCGAAGAAAAAAATTCAAATGACTGTTTTTAGACATCAAATATATGGAAATGAGCCAAGATTTACTGCTTCCTAGATTCGATATTTGCCCAAGAATCAACTATTCTTTATATTCGTCAAGGTGTGTAGAATACCAGAGACGATAAAGTAGCAATTAGGGGCCTAAATGAAGGACAAAGTGTGTATAATACCTGAGTCGATAAAGTAGCAAATGTAGGACTGTTATTATACCTTATTCAGAGATCTCGCTCATCTTACAACGCATATTTCGCGTTTGACTAGTATCTATACAATTGCTTTGATGGGAACCTTTTGCCTATGGAGACTATGAGTACTTTACATCTCACAACCCATGAGTGAAACCTATAGTAAAACCTATAGGGGGACGCAAAAAGCGCCAATGCAGGCCTTTAGCTCCCAACACATGGTGGATAAACGGTAGAACCAATCAGTCTAATTCTTTTTGCAATGAAACAACAGTGAGTATAGCTGTGCCTCTACGTTCAGTAAAAATCATATCTCTATATCATATCACTCTGAAAAAATCGTAAAAACAATGAAAACCAGGTAGAAACATGTTGATTTTTGACAATTATTTTGAAAGGGTTGAAATTTGAAAACATACTACGAACTAAAGCTCTTCGTACGAGCACGTATTGAATACTAGTGATCATCTAACCGAAAACTGTAAGTTGATACGCGGTGATTGGTTTTCCGTTGCCAACTTGGGCCCCGAACGTCTGCAATCAAGCCGGTAGGCAAGATGTGAAGCGGCCTCTTAACATAATCATGTAACACATAACATTCACTATTCTCCGATTAGTAGGCCTACTTCTAGGCATGCACTATATATAACATCAGATCCTCTGGACGTATGCATGTAAGATAGTCGATCTTCGGAGTTGTATTCATTGCCATACTTGTCGTGTCTTCCTCAACGCGAACAGCCGGTCTTCTGCACCTCGCGTCCACCTCGGTCACCTTCCCCTTCATGCCTAACATGCAGTCATCGGCTCCTTCCAGGAAACACCATCTATTTGGTTGCTCTGTAATTGCTCCTAGCCGTACCCTCGGAGTTTTTTATCAGCAGTTTGACCATGGGTGTGTCTGTGAAACGGTAACCAAGACACGGCCGGGTCATGGCGTGACCCCGGGTCACCAGGAAATAGATGGCCGTCATTGATCAGTCTGTCACAATCCCTCTTTGTTGTGTGCACAGTCGTCTGAAGTCCGCTCAGCACTAACACGGCACGTCGAGCAATTGTATTCGTTCCCTTCAAGCCTCTGTTGGTTCAGCGGAAAGAAGATAGAGTAGTTGAGATCTAAAATGAGGATTAGCTTTTATAGTAGTTTTGAGGCGTCTCCAGTCTCCGTAGAGCAAACAGTTCCCGCCAGGGGGATTTATTTCTCAGATATAAATCATCATGAAACTTGTACTGTGCAAGATATACCACATTAACAAATACATCACAAGATGCAGACAATATTTGTCGAGCATGCCAATGTATACAATTTTATAAAAACAAAGGTGGAAAGATCACTTAATATGTATCTGTAACACACAATATTTGTGTAATTAATTTTTACCTCGCAGCATACCTTTACATATGAATAACACTAACATGTTGTGAATGTTTTTATGGATCTACAATATTTCAGAAATTACTTCTCTGAATGGTGTGAAGCAGATTCACAACAATATGTTCATCCCAAGATGCATTGAGGGTTGCGTTGGTTTGCCGGTTAGAGATGGTGACTTCACTAATTCAAAAACTTGTTCCATTTCGTGAGTACTTTTCTAAGAACCAAAGATCACTGCTCTATCTAGTGTTGTTTTGTAGAAACGGCTGACAGACTGACAAACTTGATGTTAGCTGTTATTAGCAGAGCCGACTTGATGACAGTTGTTATTAGCTGAGCTGACGTGAACGTGAAGCTACTTCCTTTTATCACACTACTACAAGATTGTGGCCAGTGAATTGGTACATATTTTCAGCATGGGAGGGATAAGAAGTGAGGACACCATCTCAAACCGGCAAATCAACGCAACCCTCAATGCATCTAGGTTAATCCGAAAAGTCACTGATATTTCATATGTATGTTGACATTGAAAATGTTACACTGTGGGTGAGTCCCCCTTGAGTATAAAGTTGACATTCTAGTTAGTTTCTGATAAGTGCTTTCAGCTGGATCACAACGTAAACGCAAATCAGTGAATGAAAAAATGAAACAATTCAACGATTTTTATTGTACTGCACTTACATGGTTCATGTATGAATAAAGTCCTTTGGTGACGTTCATTCCATTATGCACAATTATACATAGAATCTTCCAGATCTGAGAGTGCAAGAGTTCGTAACGCGTGAGCCCGCGAGAGGCGTGGATAGTGGAACGAGGAGGGGGGGGGAGGAAGGAACGAAGGGGAAGAGGAAGAGGAGAAGAAAGAAAGGGGGGAGGGTTGCCTTAGTACCAAGAAATCATTCAACACGGCAGAATGGTGATTTGTAAAAATGATCAAACGTGAGTGCAGGGCAGTGATGTTGACGCTCATGTTTCAAATATTAGGGATCAGGTTAGTTTGTATAGAGAAGTCGATACCTTTCATCCAAAGACTCAATTGAGGAACAATGATGTTGTATCAAGTTTCGATGTAAGTAAAAACTGAAAAAATTCAGTGACTTACATTTGTCTGTATTATTCAAGCCAACAAGCGTGTAAATTCACAACTCGCATGTCCATTCGATTCAATCATTTGCGAGTTAATTTGCTGAAGCAAGTGTCTTCTCTAACGTGAACAATCATTCCAAGCTTTTATAAGTAACTAGCATTAATATCTAGTTTTATTATTTCATTGTTCTACTTTGATTGAATCAAAATAAGGCTTTTTTATTTGCCGCCCATCGTGTTGTCAGCAACTGTTATGCTGGCTCCTGAGGAGCAAGAGGGTCAATGTGGTCGACTCTCACGCCGAAGGCAAGTCGATCCCGTAGGAGCGTTTTCAGAGGCTTCTCCCTTCGAAGTGGCTATTTACAAACGGCCCACGTCTTGAAGCATTCAATATTCCAACAGTTCAACGCACGTGCCGTGCTGAAAGCGATCGGACGGGCAACAGCCGAGCCCTGCCGCTAAATTAAATTCATTTACTATGGTATACATATTTTATTGAAATTTGAATATAATTTCTGGATTTGAACATTGAAATTGGTGAGATTAGGTTCTAGGTTATGTTAGATAAACGTAGGTCCAAGTCTAATGTTATGTCTCATTTGGGTTTTCTCAAAAGTTGTCACACCGTCTTTGCTAAGAAACCAAGTTAAGTCTGCTTGCCCTCAAACGTTTGGTGTGGAGAGTGGTGCGTAGGTCTTGTGATGACTCATGTAGTGCGGAGGAGTGGTGCGTAGGTCTCGTGATGACCCGGGTAGTGCGTGAGAGTGGTGCGTAGGTCTTGTGATGACCCATGTAGTGCGGAAGAGTGGTGCGTAGGTCTCGTGATGACCCGTGTAGTGCGTGAGAGTGGTGCGAAGGTCTCATGATGACCCGTGTAGTGCAGAAGAGTGGTGCGTAGGTCTTATGATGACCCGTGTAGTGCGGAAGAATGGTGCGTAGGTCTCGTGATGACCTGTGTAGTGCGGAAGAGTGATGCGTAAGTCCTACAATGACATGTGTAGTGCGGAAGAGTGGTGCATAGGTCTTATGATGGCCTGTGTAGTGCGGAAGAGTGGTGCGTAGGTCTTATGATGACCCGTGTAGTGCGGAAGAATGGTGCGGAGGTCCTAATGATGACTCTTGTTTCAGCTCACGTGGACAACGACATGTACCTGTCCCGATCGCTGGAACGGCTCGGCTCAACGGCGCTGAGCAAAGATCAAGAGCCAGACATCGGTGCTGCCTTCCTCAAGTTCGCCGTCGTCACTAAGGAACTGTCGGCGCTCATGAAGACCTTGGTTAGTGCTCTATTTCAGTACCTGTTTCTCACACTAGAGAAGTCACATGCACAAAAGTTTCACAGTAGGCCTAGATACATAAGACCTATGTATAAGTGCACTATGAAGAAGAAAATTCAAAGAATGCTCAAAAAATACAACATTTTAAAGAATTTTTAGTCTCAATCTTATTCTACATACCGTACATGCCAAAAAAACTCCACACAAGTATGGCATACTTATATCTACATGTGGTATGAATTTGAAGTGATTATCAGCAATAGTCTTAGCGATTCAGGTAGGTACCAAGAATTGAAAAAATAATATTTGAAAATAATCGTTCAAATCTAAGTCGCACTGAAATTTGAGAATTGTAGGCCTAAAAAGTGCTAGATGAAGAAATTAATATAATCGGAGATACTTTGTATAATCTGATGATTTTTGAAGCATCTAATTGATAAAACATCAGACTGTGAATACAATACAGCCTAGAAAAAATCTCCGAATCATGAAAAAATAGCTCAATGACGTCCCCCTAACCATTTCTAACTAGACGGTATCTAATTTAACTGTCTATTTTAGTATTATTTTAGCCACCTCTATTACTTTTCAAATTAAAATGTCACCTATAGGCACTTGTTCATTTGTTTTATATCTTCATTTTCTATTATCATTGAATCGAAAATTTTGAAAAATATATATCAGTGCGTCATTAAACCCTAGAGAGATGGAATAAAAAAATTATCTGAACTATTCTGAGCAGTATCAAAAATAATGGTATCTTATTATCTGTGGCTCAAATACAACGATGAGTTCTCGTATTTCATTGTGTGTGCCAATCAGTAATTGACCTATTTATCGAGTTGAACTGCAGAAGATTTGCTCTGTTGAAGACGTTTCTTGACTGTGTCAGTTATTGTGTCACGTTGAATCTATCCCAGCACAGCACTGCCACTGGCCTTCACTCTTTCTCTGGGAGATCAATTTATCTGTGGAACAGCATCTCAAGGGACAAAATGGCAATACTTCCCAAGCCTTCTGCCTTCAACAGTATCCTACTAGAGCTGATTCATATAGCATCATCTTCACATAACTATATATTCCATTCATAATTGTATTAATTAATCATTCATTTATCAATCATTCATTTATCAATCATTCATTTATTATTCTCAATTTGGATAAAAGAATGCCACCATATCATAGATATATGATACACGAGATACGTAACTTGATGCAAAGAAGGTGTACATATGTGTCTCGACAGTAGCTTCACACCGCTTTACAAACCGGGAAGTTTCTGCCATATTTGACATATATCAGTGATAATATAGAATGCTTTGCTTAGATTCTATTTTTGAATGTCCAATATGGCCGCCGAGATTGGAACGAGCATATGTCGCTATAGGCTCCAGGAGTAACATATCTCGGTAAGGTAATATATATCTATGGCCAGATGAATCCAAAGTTGTAAATCAACAATAAATAAATGAGTGACAGTGAATAATCGACTTACAGGTGTCTAATTTTTCCAAGCTATTTTCCTATCAAAGTTACTAATCAGACTCTTTGAAACTTTTTCGTTTGTGACTAACCACAAATACACGTGGTATTCCAAAGCCTATTCAACATACAAAACAGTGTGAAAAGGCAGGAATGCTCATCATGGAATGTGAAACGCTGCTTCCTATCGATGGCCTTGTGTAGTGAAACTGCTATCTGCTAATCCCATCCTTGGTACGGAGCTCCGTTTCCTCTGGTCTAGCAGGATATTGTTGAGCGTGGCTTGAATTACACCAGCAATCTGAAGGACAATATAACTTCAACATGATGTATCATCGCTACCTAAATATGACAAAATCGTTTTGATTACTTTCAAGTTTCGTTTAGGTTTGTGATTTTTCACAATTTGAATTATATTTTTGAAATGGACATACCGGTATTCAAAATTGAATTTTAATACTTTCACCTCAATTTCCATCGTCTCATTCATCATTTACTGACGCCAATAGATCATAGTCATCAGTAGAGTGCGTCGTTAAAACCCAATATAAATTAATAATAAATATATATATATATTTATCTATACGTATTGGGTTTAATGACGTACTGTACTGATGGCTACCATCTATCGGCGTCGGTGAATGATATATGAGATGATGGGATGGCGAGATGAGAGGTTGTTTTATTAGGTGTTATTGGATAGTGGGAAGTAGTCGATCAGGGCCTGTTGTTTGAGAAACCATCCCAGTATTGACCTGAACAACAGAGGGAAACCACGAAAAAACCCTGTCAGGATGGTTGACCATGGCGGGAATTGAATCCCGGTCTCCTGAATGACGGTTCAGTGTGCTAGCCACTGGTCCACCCATCTCAGTATGTATATTTATGGGCATGGGCGTGTTCACAGGGTATGCAGTCCGTACCTAATGCATCTAATGCATCACAAGGACGTAAACACTCAATATTCTGTCCCAAATTATCTGTAACAATCTTCACAGAATAACATTTCTTGCATCAACGTAATCATCACGGAGTCCTAAAATCGAATCGATCTTAATTACATTCAATTTCCAACAATTTTCTGCGTGGCAAAATGAAGGTCCCCTCCCCCCCCCCATTATCGGCTTTATTTTTGTTAGGGGTGTGGTCTTGATACTATGCAGAGAAATTATTTTTCCATAAGCCCTTTTAGTAAAAAGTATTTGTATAAATATGTTCTCAGCTCACACTTCTGTTCAAGTTCTCACTTATAGAGTTGGTAAATTGCAATAACAATGGAATAAGACCTAATCATGTATGTTTTGCATGAATATAAAGCTTTGCTAGAAAATGTATTTTCAATTTTTCTTGATGGGCCCAATTAGGAAATGTCCCGCGCACATTTTTTCTTGTTTCGCATTTATGTGCACGCTTTTATATGTGAAAGCTACACCCATCGCAAGTGCAGTAAAAGGCTGTCAGATGTAACAAGATTCCATTTAGTGAACAAGTGAAGGTCAATATAATGTACATGTCTCACGTCGGTGACCCGTCAAAGTGAGAATCAGTAGTGACTTCCATAGCTTAGTAATACTGTCTGTCAAAAACTTATAACTAGCTCTAAATGTTTGTTTATTTTCTTTTAGATGCAAAATATCAACAATATAGTAATGTTCCCATTGGAGAACCTCCTCAAGGGTGATCTCAGAGGCGTCAAGGGCGATTTGAAACGTCCGTTCGACAAAGCGTGGAAAGACTACGAAACCAAATATGCCAAAATTGAGAAGGAAAAGAAGCAGCAGGCGAAAGAAGCGGGCCTGATTAGAACCGAGGTGACTTCGGCAGAAATTGCCGACGAGATGGAAAAGGAGCGGAGAGTGTTTCAACTACAGATGTGCGAGGTAGGCCCAGTAGTGACTCTCGAGCGGTGATTGAAAGCTCACCTCAGACTTGTCGGATGAATCAATTGGGAAATTGTCATTTTACGGAAAAGTATTTTCAGAAAAATTTGTATTTGTTGAATCAATAGAGTTGTTCATATTACTCTGTATTGATTCATATTGTATTATGAATTGTCAGCACTTACTTCAAGACATGTTTGTAAACTGGACAGAGGTAATCCCTATTATAGTGCTATATTAGTGCTGGATGCAAATAAACGCTACCAGTATTACGGGGGGTGATGCCTAGGATGCATAGTGATTTTTCAAGAAAGTTGTTAATTAATAATAATACTGTAATAAAATTGTTATAATTTACAACTTTTGTGGTTAATTAGTGTGCATCCTAGGCATGAAGGCATCAGCCCTCAAAATACTGGTAGCGTTTATTTACATTCGGCACTAATATAGCCCTATAAATAGGATCACCATCCCTCCAATTCAATTCATGTCCTCTTTCAGCACCAACTTTTGTGCCCAAACGACTTCTAACAAAGGCTTATATGTCGGGTTTTGCAAAAATAAATTTGCAACCGCTCGATAAGATGAATTATTTTCCAATTCAGGGTTAATCCTTGGAACATGTATACACTGCATACAGCTCAAGTGGGGAGGATCAAAGGGCCACGTCTCACTAAGTACGAGCAATGAGCCGCGTGTTCTTCCGTTCCCACCACACTGTGCTCACCCGTGCTAAAAGTGATGTCATAGAGACATGGACAGGAACATAATGAGCTTGGTTGAAGCAAAAATAAATAATAAATGTTGAACATTGCCAATATTAGTGACTAAAAAAATCTCATGACCCTTGGCCAAAGGCATTTATGTAATATTGAAAATTTAGTCTGGGATTGAATGAAATGGATCAATAAAGTGTGCATGCTTTCCAATTACTTTTCTGTGTGTGGAAGAGAGGGGGGGGGGGGGTAAGGCATCATGAAGGTGAATGAATAAGTGAAGTGAATACTGTCCCCTTTTCGTATTTGTGATTATGGTAACCCTACCTGTAAATGTCAACAAAGCACCACTAGCTGTAGATGAGCCTTGTATACAAGTTAGGTATCATTGTGCAACATTTTAAAATGGGAAATTTTCCCAGGAAAAATATATTATTATTCATTGAAATACCTGTGACAGTTGTCGAACTTGCAATTCTGGCACCGCACTAGGTATGCACCTATAAGGAACATCCAGAGGGATGTGTCTGGGAACAAAGTGCCATCCACTAGGATTTGGTTCTTCTTGCATACTGTACTACTGTACCCGTTAGTGCGGTGTTTCTCAGTACCATGCATGCATTGATTGTTTTACATGTCAAATACAACAATATATCAATACAATGAAACCATTTGGTTCTGCTATAAATGTTCTAAACACCAACACAAACACAAGTATCTGTGCTGTGAGGTGGGAGGTAGGGTAGTTAGTGACTTGTTAACTTGGCTGTCAAGTGGCTGACTGAATTCCAAGTATCAATCAATCATTTGCCATTATCACCACAACTTGTTGGAAAAATATTCTTTCTATCAGCGGCAGAAAATTTTAATGTTGTGCTGCCCCAAAAAGTCAAACACCACGTGTTATGCGTAACAAGTACGTACTACTATTTCTTGCATGAAACCTTCCAACTGACAGATGATGTGAGTTGCTTAGTAAAGAGTAACAAGTAACTAAAAGTCATTGATAAAGGTATTTGTTACAGGCGCTAAATGACCTCGCTGTCGATGCGCCTTAAAACCCTAATATTCATTCATTCAGGTATTTGTTAATCACTATGAAATTCTAATCAGTGCTTTTGTTTTGTTTTCAGTACCTAATCAAAGTGAACGAAATTAAAACGAAAAAAGGAATTGAACTTCTTCAACATTTAGTAGAATTTTACCACGCACAAACTAAGTAAGTATTATTTACTCTGGTTTTAGTTTCTATTCTTCCACTTGAAGCTTGTCACTTCTGTTTCCACTGCACTCTATCAGAAAAGTGTGGTACTGATAAGTAGATTGCTTTAAAAGCAATGAAATCCTCAAGTGATTTAATACACATTTTTATAATATTTCTTCATGTTTCACTAGATTTGGTGTGGTTTGATAATGTTTTTGAAAAGGCAACAAAGCGCTTCAAACAGCTTATTCCACTATATTGCAATGTATTGATGATATAGACGCTATATTTGGAATTAAAGCATTAGGGGAGCAATTTTTTCAAAAATTGTATCAATTGAGATGTAAAGCTGTTTTTACACTACACCACTAAACCCACGGGCCAACCCGTGGTCTAACCCCGGAGTTTCAACCACGGGCTGTGCCACGGGTCAACAAGGAGACTGTTTACACTCATTCGTATTGCCTGCTTGTTTGAAGGAAATTATGATCTATAGAAGACCGTGTTTGATATATAGGTCTCCTTGAGTCAATACAAATCACACAAATATAAGTAGCACTATGGAAAGCCGTGTATGCCAAATTGTTTTCGTGTTATAACTTTGACAGCTGTGACAAGATTCAACTCGAAGTTTTAAGTTGAAATGATGGACACATTTGACGTTTTCACCCATATAGAGTGGTATGTTTTGATTCCATGTGTGTTGCAGACGATTGTTCAGGTAATATTAGTCTCCATCCATGATCTATTCAATTAGAATATACTTTAAAACTTGAGTGAACCTTCAACCTTGGAGTTGAAACTTTGACGAGAGTGAGAAAGAAGCGAACTTCTGCCCGCGGGTGATTCTCGCCCGCGGGTTCAACCCTAGCCTGCACTAGGGTTAGAGCTCCTGCGGGTTGACCCAGGGTTAGTACTGTGTGAACACAGCAATATTTTCAACCGCGGGCAGACCGCGGTTTGACCCACGGGCAAACACGTAGTGTAAAAACAGCTTTTGAGAGTAAAGTTGGTTGGGGAGTAAGAGGGTGACGTTAATTAGGGAATTTTCAAAAACCAAAGTTCAGATATTTTTCTGATAATATGAATTGGTGTGTTTCTCCTGTATGTTATAATGTTTTCACTTGTACCGTACTGTTATCACTCTACAGAATGCTGTTGCGCCACAAAACATGATGTCTCAATCAAAAGATGCAGCAAAGTGCTACTTTCTAAATTCTAAATGCAATTAAAAGAACGAGTAGAATCTATGTTTACATGACTCTACTGATAAGTCTTTCGGTTCCTATGCCAGCTGACAGATAACTGTTTATGAGTTCCGTTCATAGGTATTGACCTGCAGATGTAACGATCATCCAGCTAGTAAATCATTTGTTTCACTACTGTTTTCATATCGTGGTCCAGGTATACATCATTCCATTTCTCATCATTCCATCATTGCATCTGCCTTCAATCAAAGAATGACTAAGTTTGAAAGCTAAGTAAAGGTCCATTCACAATGCAGCGCTAACATTAACGCATAACATTAGCGAGAGAAATGTTTTTTTAATTGGATGTCTTTAGCCTATTCACAACCACCACTAACCATTACATTAAGATGAACGCGAACATCAAAGCTCCAAGCTTTCATGTTGACGTAACTGTAAAACATAAGAATCAACCAATAGGAACCTTGGATTTCTGAACAATGAGAGACAAGTGGCGAGTCAACCAAACTACTTGGGCTGGTCGCCAGATTAAGTTTGACAGTTGAGGGTGCAGTGACAATGGCAATAACCTTCAATTCTGATAGGCTGATATTTTGATGGTGTATCTTGTGTACATGTCATGGTCCAATTTCCTCATTTATTCCTTCAGTTCAAATAGTTCCCAGATTATGTACGTTAATTTCAAGTCCGTGAAATAGAGGGTGGTTTTCAATTTGTAAGCGGCTGTGAGCCAGTTTGATCAGTCGGCCGTCTAGCGATTGGAATGCATGTGACGGGTAGTGTAGTGAAGGTCACGGCAGAAGCAAGGTGGAGACCACGCGTCAGGAGGTTTTTCGGCAGAAAGCGTGTGACGGAGAAAATTTTTGAAGACAAAGTTCATTTTATAAGTACATTCATTCAGTGTTCAACTTTATAATAACAACGTGTGCGAGTGTGGGCCTACACAACATTCGGTATTGTATTAACATTAATTTTGTGATTTGGAGTGAGTTTATAGTAACAGTTTTAAAGACAAAAGAAATACTGAAGCTGTAGTTTGAAATCTCGAATTATACTAATTTTAATTATACAATAATCTAAACTATTCTCTGTATATTTGCATTCTTTATAATATTAGGGTTATTTTATTTTTCCTCTTCCTGAAGTAATTGGCGCCCTACCCTACCTTTTATTCAGTACTATTGATTCATTTGATTGTTTCACAAATCCCACCCCGCTCCCCTGGCACACAGCACCGGATGTCACAAACAGTTTGGATTTCATGTTTTCGTCACACGTTAGGTGGTAGTGTTGTCATGCTCTATTGTGAAAGAAATCTAAGCATGTCATTGAATATTATAGCTGCATGACTGTCAGTGTTGCTGACTGGAACGACTTTACCTCTAAAACGACTTATACAGGAAACAAGTCAGTGACCACCAGCATACGGTACTCACTTATCAATTCAATGTCCTGTCCCGAACTGCAGTTCGAAACTTTACTCATCTGTTGGTTAAATTTGTTTCCAGTTATTTTCAAGACGGCCTGAAAACCATAGAACATTTCGGAAGCTACGTTGCCGACTTGTCAATAAAACTACAGAAAATCCGGCAAAAGCAGGACGAGGAAAGAAGACGATTGACGGAACTGCGGACACTGCTCCGGAGCGCTCCGGGCATAGACAAAGAAGTAAACAAACAAACTATTCTACACATGTATGAATTGGGTAAAAAAGGGGAATAAAAAACAGCAGTTTGGGAAAATTTATTAGTAGCGATACTCATATTGACTGGAGAGCCCGTTGATAGAACACAAATGATTATACAAACACAGTAGATTTTGCCGTTTTGGCTGTTGCCTTGATCACAGTAGGTAGATGGTAACTGATAACTATGTACTCTTACTGTGAGCAAGGCAATAGCCGAAATGTCAAAATTCTGTGTGTTTGTATATAATCATCTCTGTGTTCAATGAACAGGCTTGACACTAAGAATATCTCTATTTATAAACCTCGGTAAGCTGCTGTTCTTTCTTTCCATTTTACCCAATTCATACATCCAGCCTCAGGCTATCTTCCTCTACATACCAACTATTTAACACCTATTTAATAATTGCTCTGTAAAGGAGATGTCTTCTAGACAAATTAGCACTCATTTGATTTCAGTCTTTTGTACTAATTGACCTTCAATGACAAACAAACCAACTCATTGACCTCCATCATTTTACTGATATTGCATTCGCTCTGTGTGCTTACGACTAACGTTGAACGTATTTGGTAAAATATTCCACTGCAAATGAAATTAGCAGGCCCCACTGTTATTTGGTGAAAGAATTATAGGTTAATTGGGAGAACAAGTTGAGGCATCCTCAGTCTCTCTAGGGCAAGAACTTCTCACCAGGGTGATTCCACGTAGAAATGGTCATAAAACTTCAACAGTGCAAGATTCAAAATTGACAAATAGATCACAAGATGAAGGGAATATTAGTCAAAAATGCTAATGAGTCAAATTTTATGATAACAGAGGTTGAAAGATCACTTGTATGTAACAGTAACATTCGATATTTCTGCCATCAAGTTTAACCTCACCGCATACCGTTACATACAAATAACACGTAACTTATTGTAAATGCTCGTTATAGATCGATAGTATTAATGGGTTGATAGATTGATAGATTTCATTGTAAATGAACATTAAACACCATTATGCATTGGTTCAATATTTCGTACAGGCACAAAATGACCTCGGTGTTGACGTGGCTTTAAACCCAACATTCATTCATTCATAGTATTCTGGAAGATACTTCTCTGCACCGTGTAAAGCAGTTTCACAACAATATGCTCATCTGAAAAATCACTGCTATCGTTTGTATGGTACGTTGACTCTGAAAATGTTGTGCTCTGGGTAACAAATAATAGCTAGAATGAACCTAAACGTGATGAGAAAAATGTATTGTAATATTTTCGAGTCCCATCTTGTGACCTTGAAATTGATAGATGATCTAAAGATTTTAATTGTCATGTGTTGGCTTATTTGTCCTGAAGTGAAGTGTTGCTCAAATAACGACAGTTGTCCTGCGGTTTAAAACAGCACATGGTCGTGTAGCTGGGCCTGTTCTCTGTCAAATCACACATTCTCATTAGACTAATAGGCCTACTTCCCAATGTACTGTAATAAGTAGAGAGTTAACTCATATCGATTATCGTTTACTTGACATCGGTTATTAATCATATTATATCGATATTTTTTCTCCTAATCGATAATCGTATCAAATGTCAAAATATCGTATCGCATCGGAATTATTGTGTTACAAATTGCAGTCTAAGCAGCTGTGTTGATTGATTCATTGACAAGTGGTTGACCTTGGACTACGTGCGGGAGGGGAGCTCGGTCCTAGCAGGGAGGGGTAGAAAGATAATGGGATAGAGGAAGATGCAGATTTCTGAGCTGTAAAAAAAGTACAAGTAACAACGTACATCTGGAATTCATTATTCATCTGATTATAGAATACCGTATAGTCCCGCATTTAATCCAAGGGTTTTCCTCGAAATTTCAAGCCCAAAAGTCACCCTTGGCCTATATGCGAATTTCGGCCTAGGCCTATAATCGGTCAAAAATACTTGTTTTGCTCATTTTAATTGTGCGTAAGCTTACTACATCCGTACACTCATAATAACGGAATCGATTAGAAGCTGAGAGATATTCCACTAAAATCACGTTTAATAAATGTTTTATCATGAAGAAGCATCATTTTCTCAATTTCCATAATTTTTATTTGACGCGCAATAATAAACATAGCACGCGTCGAGCTGTTTGCTGCAGATGTGCGTTTTCCTACTACGCGCTACCCTGACGCGGTCTGATCTAGACAAGCACGAGACTGTTTAGCGTGAAAAAAACACTTGGGACCGGCAATCAATTGAGGCCTCTCAACAGTTTGTCACAAGTCGTTTCGTTGTCGCATAGCTGGGCTTATATTAATATTCTTGACAATACGGTACCCTTTATAGGTTAAAGTGCTTCGCAGTCTGTACCAGTGTACCTCATATACAACCCAACCGCGCGATAGGCCCAAGTCTATATTTTCGTTTCTTGTGCATATCAACTCCGACGTCATTGCAAACAGCTTTTCTCATTGGCTTTCAAATGCCCAATAGAAAACAAGAACTTTCGCGCCACATACAGTGATTGGAGAAATTACATAAAGGGTAAAATAGTAAGTTTGAAAAGGAAAGAATGTTCATTTCGATAATTGAAAATAAACATATTGATATCGTAACGCCGAGAATGAATCGATTATCGTATCGTTTGAAAAAATATCGATCCTAATCGATATATCGATTATTGTTGGCAACCCTAGTAATACCGGTAAGTCTAAAAAAAAAATTAAAAATAGGAGAAAAATGTAAAATGAACAAAAGATATAGCGTCTGCAAGCACTCGAATTTTCGAGCTCAATTTTCAAGTTCAAGCTTCGAGTTCGAGTTCTAATTTGGCTGAACTCGAAACTTTCGAGTTCAATTTGAAAATGAAAATCACAAATTTTCCATACTTGTAGGCCTATTGTTCCAAATATAAAACTTGATTACTTTTTTTCGAATGTCAAAGACCAGAACTGATTTGCAAATCTCGGCTCAACATTTTTCTTTCAACGCTAAGTTGAAGTCGAAACTCGCGATTTTCACTCAAACTCGACTCTAAACTTACCGTATTTACACACATATAAGCCGCACCGGCTTATAAGACGCACCCCTACTTTTCAGGATCTATTTTTGATAAACTTTTTGTTTACTTATATAAGACGCATTATCATATCCCACACTAACACTGACGGCCGGCAGTCCCGAATAGCAATCAGTGACCTTGCTCAAATAACAGCAGCCATGTGGCTTACACAGGGAGAGAGAGAGAGATGGAGAGAGGAAAGGTTGGAGAGAGAGAGAGAGAGAGAGAGAGAGAGAGAGAGAGAGAGAGAGAGAGAGAGAGAGAGAGAGAGAGAGAGAGAGAGAGAGAGAGAGAGAGAGAGAGAGAGAGAGAGACGGACGGATAGAGGAAATGTACCGAACGCGCAACAAGTTCGCGCACCAGCGCATTGACGACTGTCCGTGCATCTATCAGTGGCCTTGCAGCCATGTGGCTTAGACAGGGAGAGAGGGAGACAGATAGAGGAAAGGTTGTACCGAACGCGCAACAGAGCATTGACAACTGTCCGTGCATCAAATCTGACGACGATTGCGGGTTCGCCGTATGCTCTCACATTGGACGACCGGCAGTGTCTCACAGGAACTGTTTTTATCCCAAAATGTGACGTTTTTTCTCACTTACCTTTAGACGACGCATGTGACTTTTTGATGACTTGAAAATGGAAAAAAAGTGCGTCTTATGCGTGTAAATACTGTACATTCTCAAACTCGCACACCCCCAGTTATTGTTGTGTTGTTGGGAAATTAATGGCAAATGTTTGTGCCCCAGGCCAGCAGTGCGCTGAACACGAGCGGAGGGGACAAGGGGGCCGGCTACTCGCTCCACCAGCTACAAGGGGACAAGCACCACGGCGTCACGAGGACCGGCCACCTCATGAAGAAGTCCGAGGGGAAGATGAGGCGCGTCTGGCAGAAGAGACGGTGTACAGTGCAAGCGGAAGGATTCCTAGATATCTGCCATGCAGACGAAACGAAACCACCTACCAGGGTCAACCTCTTAACGTGTCAGATTAAGCTGGTACCCGATGATAAAAGATGCTTTGATTTAATTTCCTGTGAGTAGATATGTGATTCGCTGGATGGAATGGTGGAGCATTGAAATGGTATTATTTTTTTTTGGATGGTCATATTTGGTGTATCAGTAGAGGTACATGTTTTTTGCGTTAACGAAAAATGCGAAAAAAATTACTCCTGAAGACATTTTGTTTCATGATTTCTTCATGTTTCATGGTGGTATGATACGTTTAAAGTGGTTTTCTATTTCATGAATGATCACGAAAAAGATCATTTTGAACAGTATAAAGGGAATTTATTCTATTCAACGAAATAGCTTTGAAAAGAAAGATAACATTCATTTTTCAGTATAAATAAGTTGTTCTCCACGAAACCTTGACAAAAATATCGTAATACTCGGAACACAACTCATTAGTATTGTTATAACCCCAAGGCGTGCTGTCAAGAGCTGTCTTATCTGGGTAAATCCGCAGGAAAATAGATCCCAATTGCATGTGTTGTTGCTGCACCGAAGTTCCGAACGTATCAAATCCTTGGAAATACCTCCCTCCCGACATTGCGTCTGTTGCTAAATCTAGACTTACCCGTTGTTGCTAACCTAACGGAGAACCTTTGTTGTTGCTTGCGAGTTACTAGCAGCTGGTAGACGGCCCCACGGCACTAGACCACCATTATCACGTTGAAAAGAAAAGCTTGAAAAATAAAATGCTGTACCAGGAATATTTTCTTCTCAAGATTGAAAAGTTTGTTGGTTTTAAACTCATATTTTGTTATTTTCTCATCTCAACTTGTCATCTAAAGTCCATGTAGGTTTTATTGGCGATTTCTCAACTCCCAAGATACGTAATAAAATTGTTGGTACGCGCCCATATATAGGACGGTGTATTGACATAGTATCTGGCGCCCCCGCGTGCTCGGGTTACTTCGGTTACGTTCGGCACTAGCGATCACCCGATTAGACACGGACAACACGTGGGAAGCTATGAACAGCGTTATTCTCGACAATATTAAGAGTGTACTACCCACACTTGTAGTATTCACCGTAATTTGTTCAATTTTTTGTAAATTCAACATTATTTATGTGTATTTTGCTAAAAATGCTGCAAAATACGAATTTTCAAATTTTGAAATCTAAAAAGTCCAAAACAGAATGCTTATTTCACGCATCTCTATGTATCAGGAATGCTGCATGACTGACTATCAATGATCAGGCAATGGATCAGTAATCGATCTGCATCAGACTCTCATTGAACAACGATTATTATTCATTCGACTATATACTGAGGATCTGAAACTCTGTTTTAAAGACAAGCGGTTGGCGGATTCGTGTCAATATAGCATGACTATCTACGCAGTGGCGTAACAAGACACGACGAGACAGGAGTGCAAAATGTATAAATGGGCCCTCCCCCTTTTTTTTCCATATTTGGCAAAGTCTCGAAAAGTACTCGTCTGCTTCCAATTTATTTTATTATAATTGTGATTCAAATTTTCTTTGAATTTTTATACAAGTTATTGCACATGAATTATTTCACTCACTTATTGATTGCTATTAAAATTCCTTTGCCTTACTTTTTGTTTTGTAAAAATGTCTACAACATCACTAAAATGAATCCGTCTTGTTCTCTCAGGTTCAATTAATAAAATTGAACCTGCACTGAGTCTCGTTTATAGAACAAAACAAGATATAAACATATGAATTGAAAATAATAAATTATCGTCTCAGTGGGCCCCTCAGAGTGAATTTAGCCTTGGGCTCCTGTGCCACTGCACCGCTTGCACCGCCGATATTTACGCCACTGACTATATGCCTTTAGGCCATATCATATTTCCATATGTTTACCCACCATATATTTTCTGTTCACTTACCCTAATTGTTTGGATATGTATTGTGAATAATATTTATATAATAATATTTTTGTTTTGATTTTTGAAATTATGTCTCCTATTAATCAAATAATCAGTTAACTATATAGCTTATTTGTAGTAAGTCAGTACCAGTGGTATTCAGTCAACTCCGGTGCGGCCTAATATCCAGTCAGGACCATATCACTGCATTTTGCCTCCCTCTGCCAGAAAGTTATTGGCATGTTAGTCAAATGAGCATCCTTCATATAATTGTTTTTTTATTATTTCAATGGACTGGCCCTCTTTGAATACTTGTAGCCCTAGACCCAGACTTTCTGGGCTCATGCCTTGAAGCTCCTCACAACTGTGAATCTGGATTTTAATGAATCGTGACGATATTTTTTCCCTAACCTTGGAGAAAACTAGAAATTGTCTTCTCATAATTTGCAGAAGTTATAATATTTTTTTTGTCCTCCGGAGACCATGAGTCAAATGATGTAGGCATTATCAATTCTGTATAGAAACATAAACAGAATCGAATAATGTCTATGTCAGGACTCAAAAAGGGCCGTGTCCTAGATGACAAATGACTTGATGATAATTTCTTTAATTGAGATAAATGATTTCTAGTTTTCTCTGAAATTAATTTAATGAATACAGTAAACCCTCGTTGATTCGAAATTCAAGGGACCCCCAAAAAGTGATTTCGATTTATAAAACTTCGGATTAATAAAAAAACTCCTTTTCCACGAAAATCATCACACTTCCCAGTTAGAATTGAAGCAATTTCGTATTGTGCGCGAGAGAAAGCTATGCCACATGTGCGAGGATCACTTCACCGATCGTGTGCATTCGGCTATCTTCGACAACAAACAAACGATAGCTGGCCAGCTTTCATTTGCGCTCGACCGTTCCAAGTGATTGAGTGTTCCGAGCTTACCGCTCATCAAGGACAGACAGAGCAGCGAGCACACTCGGAGTCGAATGACGCACTCAGTGGCAGCAAACAGCTGAGCTGGCTTCAGCCTATTGTTACTTGTCAAATAAAATGGATGGAATTTGGGAAAATAATGATCAATTCAAGGAATCCACTTGAACTATTTCGGATTATCCAATCCGAAAACAGTACTAAAGCAATTGAGAGGTCGAAATATTAGTTTGAATTACGGATTAGCTGGAATTCGGATTAACCATATTCATCAACATTGAAATGCCTATACCTTCAGCCAGGGACTGACTTCAAGTTCGGAATATGTCAAATTCCGGATTAACCGAGTTTGGATTAACAAGGGTTCACTGTTTTGTCGCTATTCATTTAAATCTTGTTCTGGGGTTGTGATGTTCTTTAATACGACTCAGTGTCAGGTAGATGTCTCATCGAGCATCAGTGCGTGGGCCGTAGTGTATCTTACTCTGATCCTCTCGGTGATTGTTTCTCAGATAATCGTACATATCATTTCCAAGGAGACGACGAAGCGGACCAAAGAGCTTGGATGTCGGTGCTTGTCAACTGTAAAGAAGGAGCACTGATGAGGGCGTTTGATGACAGCGGCAAGAGTGTCGGCGGCAATTCCTCACTACTAGAATTACAACAAGCGATCATACGATATGTACAAAAGTTACCAGGGAACGATAGGTGTGCGGACTGTAATTCACAAAATGGTAAGTCGATTTGTCTCGATTACATTTCGTTGGGAACTCACAATGAATGACCCCAATTTCGAATATAATATCAGACCTGACATTTATAGGGCTGTGCAAGCAGAGCTTTTTGAGTTTCGAGCGAGATTGCCTTCTTTTGAGCGAGTTTCGAGCACTATTTTAGTTCGAGCGAGTTTGAGCACAAATTTTAGTTTGAGCGAGTTTGAGCACAAATTTTATAGAAAATTTCATAGAAAATTCAATTTAAAAAAAAAAACATCGTAAATAAAATCATATCTTGAAATATAGCAGGAATATCAAAAAACGAAATGACCAACCCTTGAACAATACTTCAGCAACATTTTCATGAAAAAATTGAATTGAAAAATATTATCTTTTGAGAAAAACGAAAAATAAATTTCATTGTTGAAAATTTCGTAAAAACCAAATAATCATGTACATTGTTGGTTTTCATTTCATTTTTATTTTTTTGCAGTTTTAGCATGATAGTTATCCAAGTGCAAAATTCGAAGTGGATACAATAAATATTGAAAAAGATAGCCACAAAAATCATCACTTCCCGGTTAGAATTACGACAATTTTGTATTGCGTACAAGAGAAACCGGGCGAAACTACTTGATAAGTTCGGTACTGATGGGCTACTTGATCGGCTAACTTCGCCGACGACGACGCGCAACCTTTTCGGCATTGGCACTCGGCCGTCCCGAGTGTCTTGGCAACACGTGTGATGACGTTTAATCTGTCCTTGAAGAGTTTGATGAGGGGGAGGAACTGAGGAAGGGAGAAAGACGCGTGTGCGCGTCTGGTGGTAACTGCGACTCAACAGAATTCTTACTCAGTCACTCGGAGTTAGTCAGTCCGGTGCAACTGACATTGTGAAATGATGCGCGTTGTTATCATTCAGCAAGTTCTGTATGCAAAATCGAAGGGAGAAATGCAGAAACAAAACTTTTTCATGAGTTTCAGACACTATATATTCATTATTTAATATCAATATGTTGACTGATGAAAAGATGACAAGTTTATTCTCGCTTGCTCGCTTGAAAACGTTCGAGACCCGAAAGTATTTCGAGACTCAAAATTTCGATCTGGAAAAAAATCTTTTCAAGTGAGTTCGAGTCTCGATCTCGACTCGAACTCGCTCGAAAATTTCGAGTCTCGCACAGCCCTAGACATTTATATTCTTCATTTGGTCGCCTGTGCAAATCCCCCAAAAATCATACAAATTCAAAAAGGTTTAAAGTAAAATCAATCGGATATTTTTGTATTTTTTGTTTCAAAATTAAAATTGAAGTTATTTTTAAGAAACATCAAGTCGATAATTCCATCTAGTATTCAAACTCTTGTTCGAATGAATCTTCCAAACGGAGATTCGTGGCCGAGTGGTAACACACTGAACCGTCGTTCGAGAGACCGGGGTTCGATTCCCGCCATGGTCGACCATCCTGACAGGGGTTTTTCGTGGTTTCCCTCTGTCGTTTAGGTCGATACTGGGATGGATCCTTAACAACAGGCCACGACCGACTCCATCCCACCATCCTAAACACCTAATAAAAAAATAACCTTTCATCTCATCATCCCATCATCTCATTCATCATCCACCGACGCCAATAGATCGTAGCCATCAGTATAATGTGTCGTTAAAACCCAATATAAAAAAGTAAATAAATCTTTCAACAAGAAACTTTAATTACCATAATTTGAATCTGATGTGAACAAACCAGTAGGCCTACTCTTCTGAGTTTTTTAATTATTCACTTCAGTAAAATAAATGAGTAGCATAGAACTGACAATGATGCCATGATAATGCAATAATGCCATGATAACGCAATACCGGTAATGCCAACTATGTAATGCCATGGCTTCTTCTCATTTTTCTCTCCTAAATCTAAACCGTTTGACTAAGACGATTAATAAAGTGACCGGTAATTAATAGTAGATGGCGCTATTTTTTTCACAGACGCCACTTGGCTGTCAACGAATTTCGGCATTATCGTTTGCATCGAGTGTTCCGGGATCCATCGTGACTTGGGCGTTCACATCTCTCGCATCCAGTCGTTGACACTGGACAATGTGGGCACGTCGCAGCTGTTACTAGCACGCTACATGACCAACAACGCTTTCAACGACGTCATGGAAGCAACGCTACATGTTTCCAAATTGAATCCGTCGAGCACAATGTAAGTTTTAGCTGACTTTGCCCGTCTTGAAAATAACCATCAACTGGTGATATTTTACTGTGATATTAACCACTTTACTGCCGTGGACGCATATGTGCATTCTTACACTTTCCAATAAGTTGCATTCAACATCTTGACAACATTACGTCATATCATAGATATATATTATCAAGATAGATATATGAATTGGGTGAAAGGGAAAGAAAGAACAGCAGCTTACCAAGATTTATGAGTAGAGAAAGGCCTACTCTTAGTGGAGAGCCCTTTCTCTACTCATAAATCTCGGTAAGCTGCTGTTCTTCCTCTCCCTTTCAACCAATTCATATATTCAGCCTCAGGCTATTTTCCTATGCATACCTATTATCAAAATACGTTACTCAACGTTCAAGAAGACGTTCATATTTGTGTCTCGGCAGTAGCTTCACACCGCTTTACAAGCAAAATGACCTCGTTGTCGACGCGCCTAAAAACCTCCTGCTTTACAAACCGGGAAGTTTCCACCATATTTGACATATATTAGTGATAATATAAAATGCCTTGCTGAGATTCTATTTGTGAATATCCAATATGGCCACCAAGATTGGTATGAGCATATGTTGCTATCGACCGCAGGAGTAACTTATCTCGGTGGAGGTAGTATATATCTATGGTCATATTGACATGAGACTTGCACTGGTATCTAGGAGATAGATTTTGTTCTTCACGAATAGAATATGCTAATGTATTGTAAAATTATACAATACAGCCAGCTTATTCCAAAACCATGTTGTAGGCTACATGTGTCAAATTGACGAGCCTCTGAAATCTAAATGACATTGATACCGGCAAATTTATTGTTTCACATATCATCCACAACAATATATTAATACAATGAAATCATTTATCTCTGCTATAAATGTTTTGGAAGGCCATCTAAACACAAGTATCTGTGCAGTGTAACATCCAGCCTGGGAGGTAGGGTAGTGATTTGGTAACTTAGCTCTCAAGAGGTTGATAAAGGTGGGCAAGGGTTATCGATAATATCGATTTGGCAAATGCAAATTAATTGCTATGATCAATATTACATTCATTATCGATGTTGTCGTTATTTCATTGAAAATATAAACGGGAACGTCTCTTACGGACGGAACACAGTTTCCTGGCGCGATAACAACAGCTTGCTAAGCGTGTTAATATCCGTGCCGCAGTATATCGATATGTCTTCGTCACGTGTTATTGCAAGTTGCAGAGACATTTCATCATGTAAGTTATTGCAAATTAGTGTTGCAATATACGATTTATGACTATTTTCACTGCTCGTCAACGTTACACGAATTATTCTTTGTAAATTTAGCTCTTATTTTCTCTTTGAATTGAATTCAGAATTTGAACATTTGCATTTTGTAGGGCTTTGTCGCCTTTCAAAAACATTATCGAACTACATCAAATACTTTGAAACATGAAGACACGTTAAGATTATATATTGGAAGAATATATATTAAAGAACTTTCAGATTTCATTACTTTTATAGCAAAATTGCTATCTTTACATGTCTACCTGATTTGATTGATTGAGTATTGTTTGCTTAACGACCCCACCAACAGCTGAGCTATGTGGGGTACTAATAAGCAGGTGAATATGAAAACTCGATTTGATGATGAGTGTAAGGACGTTTACAAAAACCCATGCCCAATGGTAACTTCAGATTCTGAAGCGGTGCCTCAGCTGACCAAGCTACCAAGGGTGCCCCTCCTTCCTCAACTACGTCATACGCTATGAAACAACTATTTCAGTTGTAAACAAATATACCAAAAAATAATTTCTATTGGATTTCCAATAGACCTTTTTCAGAATTCAATGCGCAGCCGCGTCCCGCCTCCTAGCGGCCGAGATCGCTGGTATTGCATTCTGGGAGTTTCAGTACTTTTGAAAAGTCAGTCTGGTTAGAGGCAAAACACCGAGATATATAACTTGCATTATCTCTCATATTACTTTCTCTGACAGCGTGTAAATCTTTCAGTAAATAGTGAACATATAAATGTTGAAACTACTGTAGGCCTATTGTCCTGAATATAAGCTGAGGGTTTTTCTCGAAATTTCAAGCCCAAAAGTCACCCTTGGCTTATATGTGAATCTCGGCCTATAATCAGTCAAAAATACGTTTTTTGCTCATTCTATGTGGGCATCCTACACCCACACACTCATAACAATGGAATCGACTAGAAACTGCGAGATATTCCAATAAAAACACGTTTAATAAATGTTTTATAATGAAAAAGCATCATTTTCTCAATTTCCATCATTTTTATTTGACGCGCAGTAATAAACATAGGCACGGAGCTGTTTGCTGCATGGTGTCAGTCATCCTAGTAGTCTACTACGCGCTACTGCGTGATTTGTGTGGTCTGACCTTGACGAGCATGAGACTGTTTCGTTTGTCCGACTCGAGACGGCCGAGCGCCAATCGAAGCCGGCCATATATGACGATTGCGTGAGGCACCTCTCACTGGTTTCTCACACATCGTTTCAGACGCTGGCATGGCTTTTTCTTGCGCGCAGTACAAAATTGACCAAATTCTACCCTGGAAGAGTGATGATTTACGTGGAAAAGGAGAGAAACTCTTTTTTCAATTACTGATTTAAAAGTTTGGGGGGTCGGCTTATATTCGGGACAATACGGTACTATCATATTATGAGTAAATACTAGAGTAGCCGTCCGATATGAAAACTCATATCGATTATCGTTTACTTAACATCGATTATTAATCGTATTATATCGATATTTTTTCTCCTAATCGATAATCGTATCGAATGTCAAAATATCGTATCGCATCGGAATAATTGTGTTGAGAATTGCGGTCTAAACAGCTGTGTTGATTGATTCATTGACAAGTGGTTGACCTTGGACTAAGTGCGGGGCTTCGGTCCTTTAGCAGGGAGGAGTAGAAAGATAACAGGATAGAGGAAGAAGCAGATTTATGACCTGTAATAAAAGTACACGTTACACTATACATTTGGAATTCATCCATATTGTCCGAAATATAAGCCGAGGTTTTTTTTTCGAAATTTTGAGCCAAAAAGTCAACCTCAGCTGAAATGCAAATCTTGGCCTATAATCGGTCTAAAATACGTTTTTTCTGATTTAAATTGGGCGTAGTACACCCGCACACTCAAAACAAAGGAATCAACTTGAAACCGCGAGATATTCCACTAAAAACACGTTTAATAAATGTTTTATCATGAAGAAGCATGATTTTCCCAATTTCTAATATTTTCATTTGACGCGTAGTAATGAACATAATAAGCACGTTGAGCTGTTAGCTGCATGGTGTGTGTCATCTACTGTGTGTGGTCTAACGTCATCTGATCTTGAGGTCTTGAGAAGCACTCGTAGACTAACTACTACGTAGCGTGAAAAACGTCTCCGACTCGAGACGGCCGAACGCCAATTGACCGCGCGGTAGTCTATATTCTCGTCTATTATTGCGCATACCAACTCTGACGTCAATGCAAACAGCGTTTCTCATTGGCTTTCGAGTGCCCAACAGAAACCAAGAACTTTCGTGCCACATGCACTGATTGGAGCAATTACGTAAAGGGAAAATCATTACTTTGAAAAAGAAATGATGTTCATTTCGATGATTGAAAATAATCATATTGATATTGTATCGCAGAAATTCAATCGATTATCGTATTGTTTGAAAAAATATCGATCTATATCGATATATCGATTATTTTTGGCAACCCTAGTAAATACGTTCACTGTAACGCACATTAATATAAATCATTCGTGCTGAATAGCATTGGCAGCATGGGACTTTCAACCGCAAGTAATAACATCCTGCTCTAGTTCAAATGTCGCCGCTAGATGGCTCATTCTTTTCAAAAAAGGTCTATTGCGGTGAACAATTGTCCAAATGGCTTGCTGTAAATGAGTGTTTCTCATGTGTTTGTGATTGTTTGCGTGTGTGTGTGCAGGGATGAGCGTTACGAGTTTATCCGAGCCAAGTATGTGGACAAGAAGTTTGTGCTGCAGACTTGCTCGGACGAACGCGACTTGTTGTCGGAGCTGGAGCATGCCGTCAACAACAAGAACCTCTACCACCTGCTCCAGGTGTTTGCCGAGGGAGTCGACTTGGCCACGCCGTTGCCTACCAGCGTAAGCTCACCTATTAGTACACACTTAGTACGATGAAGTGATACCAACATGCTTTATCATGATATAAAGCAGGTGTACCAACTCATTTCTTCCAAGTGAAATATTTCCGGGGTCAGAATCTGCGTCCAGGGTCCCGATTGCCTGTAGCGCAACCATCGCTTTTATATCGAACTATATAAAACAACAATTAGTCGATAAGCATGCGGTATCCCGTGGGCTCCTTCGTGATGGAAGCAAGCGGTTTTCGGAATTTGATTTATATACCCCTAAACATGTAAATGCCACTTGTAGGCGACCTCTGACCCCGTGCAGGAATTCAAGATGGCAGATCAAAGATGCCGCTTGAATTTCCACATTTTGTTTTTCAAAATCATTGGAAATGGACATGATCATATTCAAATGATGGGTAATCACAAGGAGAACAACATTTCATCATATGTGGATGGATCCAAAATGGTGGAAACAAAATGGAGGTCATTTTTGGGTTTTGTATATTTTTTTCTAGAATCACGCCATATGGTCGTATTTGTATTCAACTGAAAGGTAATGATGAGGAGACTATGAATTTGATGTAATTTTGAAAATTCAAGATGGCGGATCCAAAATGGCGCTCAGAAGCTATTTTTGGGGGGTTCTAAAATCGTGCGAAATGGTCGTAATTATATTCAAATGAAAGCTAATGATGAGGAAAATATGAATTTGATGTGTCTCAATGAATTCAAGATGGCGGATAGAAAATGGCGCTCAAAAGTATTCCATTTTGTTCTAAAACCATACGAAATAGTCGTCATTATATTCGAATGGAAGCTAATGATAAGGAAAACATAAATTCATTGTATCTGGATTAATTCAAGATGGTGAATCCAAAATGTTCGTTCGAAAATCTTTCCATGTTTCGAAAACCATTCGAAATTTTCTCAATTTTTCATTTCGAATATATACGTACGTCATTAGTATAAATCTAACGACCAGCGGAATGATAGTTCAACTCACGTACCTCAATATACAAGATACAGATGGAAAATAATGAATATATCATCTCAGGCTCAATGTTATGATAATGTTTCATGAAATATAACATTATATGAGTAGAATAGTTGAGACGTAAGATCATCGTCCTCATTTTCCGTAGCACAACCTGCGTCAACATTATCACATGTGTCTTCTTCGCCTTCGCAGATGCACATTCCAGTGGATCTTAAGCCATTATTATTGCACTTGCATGGCGGTAAACACCGTCCTAGAACGCAAGAGCACTCGACGAGTTCTATTATTGATAACGGTGCACACGGTATATGGTCGATACAATAGGTACAACCTGGTTGTTTTCTAGTTTCCATCCGTTATTGTGTGTCAGCAGGGATGTTTGGTTGTTGCTGAATATCACGGTACCATTCCATTGCTTGTCTGTGGGCAGTCACAGTCACTCGGAGTCATTCAGTCCGGTGCAACTGACATTGTGAAATGATGCACGTTGTTATCATTCAGCAAGTTTTATATGCAAAATCAAATGGAGAAATATAGAAACAAAACTTTTTCATAAGTTTCAGACACTATATATTCATTATTTAATAACAATATGTTAAATGATAAAAAGATGACAAGTTTATTCTCGCTCGCTTGTTCGAAAACGTTCGTGACCCGAAAGTATTTCGAGACTCGAAATTTCGATCTGGGAAAAAATCTTTTCGAGCAAGTTCGAGTCTCGATCTCGACTCGAACTCGCTATCGACTCGAACTCGCTCGAAAATTTCGAGTCTCGCACAGCCCCAATCGCTATATTATTATCATTTGTATAACTATCACTATATTATTAATACCGTATTTACTCGATTACAGTCCGCAGGTATATTCCAAATTTAGAAAATCTAAAACAGGGGTGCGGACTACAATCGATGACGGATTTCCAAGCGCGTAAAAAAAAAAATCACGCCATTCTGTCAAATGTCTCCAAGTGATGCGCAATACTTCGCCTTGTCTCAAGGTTAACCTTGACTGGCGGGCTGGCGTGCGATCCGCCTTGCTTGTTTTGTTGATGTTCGGGCGGGCGGGGGCGGGGGGCAGGTATGTCGACCGAGCGCGCATCGCACTGCACACAGCTAAGACCAAGTGACTGAAATGTGCTGAGATGTCAGTTCAGTGTCACTGCCATGCGCCAGTATAACTCCAGTAGTGTAAGCAGGCGTGTCGTAGTCGCTGCGCTAACTCGATTTTCACGTGTTTAAGTATGTGTATTTCTCTGCGGACTATAATCGCATGTAAAGTACTTTTCTAAAACCTACTTCAAAAAACTAGGGTGCGGACTACAATAGGGTGCGGACTGCAATCGCGTAAATACGGTATATCACTCTTCATTAGTTATTATTACTATAGCCCCTACTACTATATCATTTTTATTACCGTAATTCATAATGTCACCGTATCATTCATCATTATCATCCTGTTTACATTCTATTAATGATTGTTGAATGATTATATGGAACATCAATAGTGCAGTGACCCAGTCCTACCCCCCAAAAATATTGGATATCGCTTTTTTTGTACAATATATACATATATTATTTCATCTCACTCCTTGATTACAGCCCATGTATTTAACGAAATGAAGAAAATGGAATTGATTTGTGTCAGGATGTTGGGGAGACTGCGCTCCACTTGGCCGTTGGGCGGGAGATGGGCTCCACTCTCCACTTGGTGGACTTCCTCGTGCAGAATATGTCCGGCCACGGGCTGGATCGCGCGACTACGCAGGGCGACACGGCGCTTCACCTGAGCGCGCAGCACGACCGGGCCGAGTGCATGAAGCTGTTATTGCGCAGCGGGGCTGATCCGACATTACGCAACGGTCACGACAAGACGCCCATGGATATCGCCGACGATAGGGGACATCACACCTGTACAGAACTGGTAACTACTGAGATGAGAACGCCACATGCAGCGTAGTGGTTAACGCTAGGGGTGTGCGAATCCATGTTTTTCGAATCGAATCCGAATCCACATTCGGATTCGGTTCAACATAAAAGATTAGAAAATTTCAAATCCCCCTCGTAGGATCCGAACACCTTGACGTGGTGTGGGGGCTTGCTTGGCCCCGTGATCTCCAGGGCTATCGTCAGGAGCAAGTTATTTGCTCCCAGCAGGGTCACTCATGGCAATAAGGTCTGGAGTGAGGGTCCAGACCAAGTTCGGACCATCGGTCGAGTGGGTTCCATTTTGGTGACCGAAGTATATGGAGGATGTGCTGAGCGTTGCATCTCTTCTCACTTCTTTTTTCATCTATCACCTTTTTTCTCTCATCTTCCCTTCAATTTCTTTTCTTGCCGACTTCCTCCATATGCTTCAAACGCCCATGACTGTTGACAATTTGCGATACAACTGTTCTTGATTTGGTGTTATTCTGGTTTTGATCGTACTTGGACTCGTAAATGGATTGCGTCGACTGTAATAGCTGGGTAGGCGATGTCTTATGACAATGTTCACATCAACTATCCAGTAAAAAGGCCAAATTGCCAATTGCGTCCGGACGTAAAATTGGCTGGCACTTTCCTACACGCCTCTTGTTGAACTGGAAATCATTAATTGACTTTGTACCACATATATTTCGTGTTATACAGACTCAATTTTGTTTACAAGGCCCTATGTGGTAGAACCAACATAGGTTAGTTGAGTCCCCTACTCTATTGAGTAAACCAAGAAATTGTTGTAGGTTGTCCCCTTTACTATCCATGGAACCCCACTCTTGTCAAAATTCCCCCCCCCCCCCCTTAATAATGTTACACAGTCTAAAAAAAGACCAAGACCCCTGATGGAATCACCCATCAGTTCACAGGATCTATTCACCAATATCCCTTCGATACCCAGTTTTTTCATTATTGTGAGCGCAGAAGTAGGTAAAACCTTTCTAAAACACCCACTCTTCAGAATAACGAAGGCATTAAATAATGTCACAGGTCCACTGAAGTACATGAAGAGATTGAGGAATGGCTCCGTTCTTGTGGAGACACTGAACTCAACACAGTCATCTTTTAAACCTCATTCAGATATTTTGCTCATCTTACAACGCATATGCTGCGTTTGCCTAGTTAATAAAATAGGAAGGCAGTGGCATTTGTTTGAACTCAAAATGCATTTGTAAAGCTTTCCATTACATTTCATATAAATATGCCTATGTGGCCCATTCAACAGCAAATAAGGTGCATTATCCTAGTACAGTGGCACCTCTTTAGTACGTATCTCAGAGGACCAGACAAAAGAAACTTACTAAAGTGAAAAACTTACTAAAGGAACTATTCAACATGTGGGAGCACATAGATGGGATCAAAGAATAAAACTTACCTGGGTAAAAAATGTACTAACGAGAAACTCACCAAAGAGGTTCTCCTGAAATGGATATATGAATGGTCTTTCCACGACCCAAACTCAGAAACATGCTCCCAGCTGGAAGCCTTGAGGATCAGGGAATGGACCTGAATGTCGTATCACTCCGAACTGATGGTTTGTGTTTCAGCTACGCCATGCGCTCCAGCGTCAAAAGAGCCATTTCGACAACGTCAACATCGACTGGAACCTGTCCCACGACGAGGGGTCGACGGACTTCTCAGACGACGAGACCATCATAGAAGACAGAGTGAGTCCCATCTCAGGCTCAGATCACTTACCCATGCATTAGCCAGTAATCAATTGAAGCTATTAGCGACTATACATATATATATATATATATATATATATATGTATGTATGTATGTATGTATGTATGTATGTATGTATGTATGTATGTATGTATGTATGTATGTATGAATGTATGTATGTATGTATGTATGTATGTATGTATGTATTTATGTATGTATGTATGTATGTATGTATGTATGTATGTATGTATGTATGTATGTATGTATGTATGTATGTATGTATGTATGTATGTATGTATGTATTAGGGATAACATCGATTAATCGAGAATCGATTCTGATGTGAAACGATTCTCAAATCAAAAAATCGATTTTTTTTAAAAAAAAAAAAAATTTCTTCTGGTTCTGTGCTGTACTTCTTTACGTCGTAATAAGTGCTCATTTCTTTGTCTATATTATTCTGTATTGTTGAGATATTACTATCTGGACAAAAGCTATCCCTTCAATGAAATATCGGAAATACCCAAATGGTACAGTACAGTTCAAAGAAGTCTCTAGCAGAAATTTTTCACGTGAACGCCTTAGGAAGGTTGAAAAAAAAAGTTTCAAATTACACTACTTTTTTGAGAATAAATTTTTTCTTTCATTTTTTTCTTTTTTCTTTTTTTTTAATTTTAAATTTTTTTTTTTTTCAAAATCGATTTTTAATCGATTCTGGAGCATAGAGAATCGATCCCCGATTTTTAGAATCGATGTCATCCCTAGTATGTATGTATGTATGTATGTATGTATGTATGTATACATGGTTTATCCCCCTGAGGTTTAACCCTCTTGCTATCATGTAATTATGATCAGAAATTCGATTCATCGAGCTCCTTTTTTGACATCAGTCGGCTAGACCATGAATGTTTGTATGCAATCGCTATTAAATACCAGTCGATTCTGTTTTGTTTGAAGAATGGTTCGCTGACGCCAGAGAAGAAGTGCCGCTCCCGACCTCCGAGCTTTGCTGGCGGCGATTCTCCGGTCAACATCCGATCCCGATCGTCGACCAGCGACAGTCTGAAATCTTCCAGTCCCAACAGCAACTACAGGGGCATGCCCCCACCACCCCCACCACAGAACAGGAAACCATCCTTGGGTAAGCTCTTTGGCGACAACAACAGGAGAGCATCACAAACCTGAAATTAGATTTTAACAAATAATGACCTTTTGACGATATGTGTTTCACACATTTTTTTTTTGGAGAAGACCAGAAATCATCTGAATTTCAGAAATCCCCCTTGACGCCTCTGAGATCCCCCTTGACGCCTCTGAAATTGCCCTTGAGGAAGTTCTCCAATGGGAACATTACTATATTGTTGATATTTTGCATAAAAAAAAAAAAGAACGTTTAGAGCTAGTTGTTACTTTTTGACGGACAGTATTACTAAGCTATGGAAATCACTACCGGTACTGATTCTCACTTCGACAGATCACCGGCATGTGAGAAATGCACGTTACATTGACCTCCACTTGTTTGAGGGACATCACAACCATTGAACTAGATTTTACGTTATAAGTGACGATATTTATTTCCCTAGTATTGAAGGAAACTAGAAATCATCTCAATTTCAGAAGCTATAAACTTTGTCCTTCAGAACCCGGTCTTTTTTCTGAGTCATGACATAGACATTAGGGCTGTGCGAGCAGAGCTTTTTGAGTTCGAGCGGGTTTCGAGCGAGATTGACTTTTTTCAAGCGAGTTTCGAGCACTATTTTAGTTCGAGCGAGTTCGAGCACAAATTTCATAGAAAATTTAATTTTAAAAAAAAACATCGTAAATAAAATCATATCTTGAAATATAGTAGGAATATCAAAAAAACGATTTGACCAACCCTTGAACAATACTTCAGCAACATTTTCGTGAAAAAATTGAATAAAAAAATTTTTTGTTCTGAGAAGAACGAAAAATAAATTTCATTGTTGAAAATTTCGTAAATACCAAATAATCATGTCCATTGGTGGTTTTTATTTTATTTTCATTTTTTTGCAGTTTCAGCATGATAGTTATCCAAGTACAAAATTTGAAGTGGATACAATCAATATTAAAAAAGATAGCCACGAAAATCATCACTTCCCGGTTAGAATCACGACAATTTTGTATTGCGTACGAGAGAAACCGGGCGAAACTACTTGATAAGTTCGGTACTGTTGAGCTACTTGATCGGCTAACTTTGCCGATAGAAACACGACGCGCAAACTTTTTGCCATTGGCGCTCGGCCGTCCCGAGTGGCTTGATGACGTTCGAATCTGTCCTTGAAGAGAGTGGATGTGTTTTGGTTGAGGGGGAGGAACTGAGGAAGGGAGAGAGACGCGTGTGCGTGTCTGATGGGTTACTACGACTCAGCAGAACTCACTCGGAGTCATTCAGTCCGGTGCAACTGACAGTGTGAGATGATACGCGTTGTAATCATTCAGCAAGTTTTATATGCAAAATCAAAGAGAAATGCAGAAACAAAACTTTTTGATAAGTTTCAGACACTATATATTCATTATTTAATACCAATCTGTTGAATGATGAAAAGATGTCAAGTTTATTCTTCCACTCTCGCTCGCTCGAAAACGTTCGAGACCCAAAAGTATTTCGAGACTCGAAATTTCGATCTGGTAAAAAATCTTTTCGAGCAAGTTCGAGTCTCGATCTCGACTCGAACTTGCTCAAAAATGTCGAGTCTCGCACAGCCCTAGTAGACATTACTCGATTCTGTTTGTTTCTATGCTGAATTGGTAATGTCTACGTCATGACTCATGGTCTCTGAGGAACAAAAAAAAACACATTTTTAATTTCCAAAATTGAGATGATTTCTAGTTTTCTCTAAAATTAGGGAAATAAATATCGTCATCATTCATTAAAATCTAGTTTCAGTGTTGTGATGTCTTTTGAGAAAATGAATATCTCTGTTCGATGAATAGATCATCCAAATCTGAATCTCTAAATCGATGAGTTGAAATAATATATTATAGGCCTGATTTGTATCATGCTACAATTCTATACCTAACATATTTTCTAGTGAAGTCGTTTGAGATGTAAAGGGTCTATACAGTGAAATCTCTATGCATCGTTCCCGCATCCATCGCTTTCCTGCTTGTACCATTCATTTTTTCTCACCCCACTCTCATATGACCAATGTTGAATTTTCCTGGATGGATCGTTTTCCTGCATGGATGGTTTTATTTTCCTGGTCCCTTGAAAAACAATGGCTAGTGGTTTCACTGTATTGTATTTTTTGTTATATATTATCATGCCTGTAATTAAAGAAAATAAGAGAAAAGTTGAGAGAGATATTTGTGCGTTATTTGATATTTCTTCGTTTGATAGAATGATCATTCACGAGATGAAAAAACATGAACATCAGTTTTTTTTTTCATTTACTTATACTTAGGCCTATATACTTATGTCAAAGATGAAGAAAAAGAGGAGCAGAAATACGAAGTGAGAGTGGAAAGGTTATCATTTAAAATGGAAAGGGAGAGACGTAGGTGGTACTGGCATGTGCGCGGCAAATGGAGAGGGATATAATACCAAGAGCAATATTTGAGATAGCAGAAAACAATAGAGCTGAGAGAAGAGTTGGAAGACCAAGAGAAAGGTGGCAGGAGAGAGTCAAGTTCTGGGTAGTCAACCGAGGACAAAAATGGGAGGAAGTGGTAGACGAGAGATGGTGGCAGGATCAGTGGCGGAACTAGGAATTTTGGGCCCCGGGTTAAAGGACTCACATGAGCCCCCCGTCCCCCCTCCCTCCCTCAAAAAAAATCAATTCAAATGATGAAATTTCGATACACTCAACATGCAACCTCCATATTTCATGTTTTTTAATTCACTATTGAAGACGATTAGAATACATTCAAAATTATTATTGAAATACATTCACATTTATGTCACTCTATGAAACAAATGGTTCTATCGAAGATGAAGATCAATTTCAATTTTCAATTTGAATATCATTTTATTCTTGTTCTAATAATACAGTTACAAACATACATTTAAACATATAGTTTTATAACAATATCATAATACTGAATTAACAATACATGGAACCAATATCTCGACTCTATAAATATATACATCAATTTTAAACGTTTTAAGGTAAAATGGAATTGATCGCAAGAATTTAATTTTAATTTTAAGAAAGAGATTTCAATTGTGCTGTTCAATCTTAATTTAGAAACAAGAAGCCCGCGTAAGAGAAAAACTCTTGTGTGCGGGCTGTCTGAAATAAATATATGTCGAAATGGTAAGTTGCGATTTTAGTCTTGACTTATTATTATTAATTTTATTTATTTGTGTTCATTTTTTTAATGATTTATAGAATGTGAGATATGAAAATGATAATATATAGAAAACACAAAATATGATGTATGCAACATACACACATAGTAATATTTGAATAATGTTCTACGTTTTATTTGATGATTTTTAAACTGAATTCATTAGCTTATTTCACCAAAATATAAATCAAGATATATTGCAGTGTTCAAGGAAAGTTGAATAAAGTGCAGGAGTTTCGATTTTTTAAAAAGAATAAGCGTAGTTCAACTGGAATTGAGCTGAAGTTCAATTTGTAAAATATCTGGTCCAGCTAGCCATAAAGTAAGATTCTTTTTGAATGAACAAAAAGTGTAACATTGTTTTATATATAATGGGAGGTGGTTGAATATGAATGGCCGAATGGGCCTATATAATCAGCGTGTTTTTGTCCAATAACGCTTATGTCTTTTGCGTACCTCTAAAGTGAACTTTTGAAGCGGTTGATTGTTTGATCTGGTATTGTGAGTTGGTGGTTTTTTATATAATTTATAATAACTGATGTGTGTATAGGTATGTAGTATTACTGCTTTAAAATAAATTTGCTCAACTTCTGGCGTGTTAGTTTCTTCAAAAGTAAATTTAGAGGAGTATTGTTTATGTTTTTATTCAGTATGATTTTAAGCAAAAGTTTTTGAATCTGTAAGAGTGGCAGAATAACACTATCAAATAACAACCTCAAATAATATATAAAATAACACTCAACACTTACTCTTGAGAGAAAAAATAGTGTCGACTTTTCACCAAAATCAAGCAGGGACGTCGTCAGGATTTGTGTATTGGGGGGGGGGGGGGGGCGCACAGGTTACATGAATAAAATGACCACCCAGTTGGACATCTGCCACGCGCAAAAAAGGTGGTCTGGGAGGCATAATCCCCCCAGCAGAGCCCCGCAGGGAAATTTTTAAAATATGGACATTTTTTAAGAGATTTTTGCGATTCACGAGTGGTTTTGGAGTCATAATTGCATCATCGTGGACATTTTTGAAGCTATACTTTTGCGATATCTCTCAGCAAAGCCCCGCAGGTAATTTTTTAAATAGACCCCTTGTTATTTTTAAGTGATTTTTGATATTTATAAGCGGTTTTGGAGTCCAATGATTGGATCACTATAGACATCACCAGAGTTATTTTTGATAGTATAATCATTATGGACATTTTCAAAGCTATTTTTGCAATTTCTGCCAGCAAAATTCCCAGCAGTGATTTTTTTGAAATGTGGTCATTTTTCAAGTGATTTTTGCCATTCACGAGCAGTTTCGGAATCTATTGATTGAATCATTATCGAAAAGAAAAAAAGAAGTGTAAAATAGTAGAGTGTGTACTGATACAATTCATATTATTAAGTCATCAACATGCATCATATTTTATTGTGTGTTTATTTGTAGGTCAACATTATATATTTTTAAAGGAGGATAAGTTTTTTTTTGGGGGGGGCGCAAATGCCGATTGGGGGGGGCTCCTCCCCCCCTGAGACCCCCTAACGACAGCCCTGCCAAAATGTAGTCAAAGTAGCAAGCTCATATTTACTTCAAGTGCTGTAAGTACAGAGAAAAAATATGTCAGTGTTTCTGACACAATTCATATGAATACACTTGTTTAATCAAGTTCAACTTGAATTTCCTCATTGTAGATTTTTTGTTAAATCAGTCACTTATTTTTCAAGTAATTTCAGATAATATTAAAAAGTATATTTTTTCAGTTATATAAATACGTTCATTATTTTTCGGTAATCGTTGAAACGCATTTCTGATGATAGAGTATGGGCCCCCCCGGGACCGTGGGCCCCGGGGCAGCTGCCCTGGCTGCCCCTGCGGTAGTTACGCCACTGGGCAGGATAGAGAACGGTGGATAGTACTAGTGAAGAAGAGAAAGAAGAAGCAGGAACCGACTGATGTAAGAAGTCTGCCCCAGAAAAAGTGGTGGAAACACCCCCTGGCCCAATTAAATTGGTTGCGTATCTAGGTTTGAGATATATATAGATATATAGTCAGGTAGAAGTCACGTTTACTGGCAGTAATTCTCATTTGACATTTCCTTGCAGGAATGGTAATTAGAATTACTTATTCCAACGAATGTGTCCACTATTCGTGTCCTCGCTTACCCTCATTTCATCCTGTAATAACACATTCGTACAGATGACTTGAACCTTGGTGTACTCAGCAGTATGATTTATGGCTTTATGGGAGATAATTATGGGACTACATAAGACATGAAACTTCTGCTGTTTTTCAATTCCAAATGAATACCAGTTTGTACTCGATGAAGCTAGGTTTCCATGACATTCTTTCCACTTGCCGTCCGTTGGAATATCAGACGGCATCCTCGGGGTGTGTTCTCATATCGTTTATTGTACGTCACTCAATCTAACGGCAAAACGCAGGCGAAAACGATTTCTTTACTGGCTAATAATGCTACTTTGATCCAGTAATATAATGATTGATCACTTTATAATGGAAATAATCATTTCTGATGATATAATAATCCAATAATAATTATTCAGTTGATGAAAAAGATCGATCACTAAACTGATATTGAAATGAAACGGAAGTGCGACGATCGAACCACATTCAAATCGAATACCCTATTACTATAAATGCGATAAGGCTAGCATTTAAGCGGGCGAGAAAGCTACACTAGCGCCCCAAGCAAACCGTGCTAGAAACTAGCAAGCTGACAGCCTTTATTGTCTCATTATTAGCTCAATGACCTTCTTAGAAATCAGTCCTAACCGCTAGGGCGCTCTGAAACTCGCTACGTATTAACAAAGTCAGGTTTTGATCATTTCCTCGAATAGGTACAACCTCTCCACCCACTTTCACATCCTCTTTTTAAGTAAACACGCCAAGCCCTCGTTCACTCTTGGTAGTATCCGTATTCCAGTATACACTCTTCAGGGGCCTCTATTAAACAACATGAATTATGAATAACTACAAATTTATAGGTAACAAATTAATTGATAAAAATATGACAGAATCAACATAAAAATGGAAAGCATACAAATTATTTTATCATTATTCTCTTGATAACACCAACAAAATCAAGTCTTCACAATTTCCACAAAACCACTTCAAGGCGCTAAATGACCTCGCTGTCGATGCGCCTTAAAACTCTAATATTCATTCATTACCACTAGAGGTGGCTTGTTTGTGGATCTACCGGAATAAAGGTTACCATAATTATACATTGTGACTGTTCATAAAAAATGAGTGCCATATAGTTTCAGTTGATATCATATAGGCCTAATACATTCATTTATTGTAAAATTCCAATTGTGACAATAGAACGAAAGTGGAATTAAAAAAGATTTTGGAAAAGAGAGAAGAAATATCTGTTCCACCCCATAAAAATAGTTTCTCATATGATTCATCTTATTTGTGAGGAAAGTTTTCAATTTTTGTTTGACATTATGATTACAACTCAAATTTCTAAGGAAGTTGGGTAAATTGTTGAAAAGTTTAGGAATTATATAGTTTACTTTTCTTTTCCCGTATTTATTTTAATGAAGAGGAATGAAATAAACACCTTTATTATGCTCTCTAGTATTCACAGAAGGATCTTCAAGAGTTTTGTAGTTATAGTTGAAGAAATATTGCAAAATAAGTCAATACTTGTTATTGTAATTAGCAGGTAGTACACGACAGAAAGAATGAAGGACACCGTCAGAATTTAACCTCGCTTTTTGCAGATGTAACACAATTCGAAGCATCTTTTTCGTGATGCGAGTAACGTTGGTCTCTAACTGTAAATTCCTCTTTCCCAAGTATCTTCTGAAATACTGTCAATCCATAATTAACATCCACATTAAGAGTCCGTGGGAGTCGATTTAGCGAAATATCAGTTTTTTGGTGATAACTTTTGAACGGTATAAGATATATAATTCTAATACGGGAGGGAGAAGCACAGATAATTATAGCAGCTTTAAGATGATATAAGTTTTAATTATTCAAGTCCTGTCGCATAATTGTCAAGCGTATCCCTACAGCTGAAAAAAAAATTTCAGCCGTATACCCTTGACAGTTATGCGACATGACTTGAATAGTTATATATAACTTATATCATCTTGAAACTATTGAAATTATCCGTACTTCTCACGTATTAAATTTTAATATCTCATACCGTTCAAAAGTTATCACCAAAAAACTGATATTTCGCTAAATCGACTCTCATGAACTCTTAAATTACATGAAGCTTATATGTTTTGATTTGTGGTGATGTGAAAATGATAGTTCTAAATATCTGGTTTCACTGCGTTATACAAATAGTCTTCCCACATGTGTTTTCACCAAATTCAGCTTATTCATATTGAGTACAACTAGGCAAACGCGTTATGTGTTTCCGCGTTGATGGATGAGCTGGAACATATCAACTTATCTTTGGATTGGTTATTATATATATATATACACCTTGAGATCCAAACCATTACATCACTGCCATCTTATTTTCCATTAATAATTTATATGATAATAAAGAAGGCTTTGTTTTAATCGTTTACAATCAAGTGGTGACACTTGTTGCTTTGATTTAATAGGTATCTTAATAGCTTTGAATAATTAACACAAATGACATTATATATTTTTTTACATCGAAACGGCTGATCCGATTTGAGTGAAAGTTCGGAATAATGTGTATCATTATCAGATTGAAATTCCCTGAGAATTTGAATCCTCTCAGATGAAATATTTTTCACAAATGTTTTCCTCTGGGTTATTCTAATGGGATTTTTGAAAACTTTGGAATGAGTTTTCTCAGAAGTGGTTCAACCGATCGCGCCTCAAAACTATACAGCATCAAGTCAGACAGGGGTTCATGTGTGTGCCAAGTTTCATCATGATCTGAATTTCTGTTCGACCTGTAGAGCGCGAACAAAAAAAAAAAAAAACACACATTCGATTTTTCAAGTACAGTGAAATTGAGTCTTCGCTACGCTCATCCAATTAGTGTCCACACCAGATGATGTGTTCATTCATTTTGGATTTTGCACCGCTAATGTTTTATGAATGATCATCCACAAAACTGTAAAACAACCTGGCGGGAAGTGTTTCCCCTCAGTGTGCTGGATCCCTGTTGAGCAAACAATCATTGGTGCGATTAGATTGTTTTATGTTCAACAACAACAACAACAATGGGTTGTTACATACAAGATAGCTGCAAATAGCAATTACGACAAAGCTATTTTTAGACATATTTTGGACAAGAGATGTCCAGAAACGGTCTTCTTGATTATAACGTGTCATTAAAATTTACTCTGTGAATTTAGAAATCAATTTTGTGACATCACCAAACAGCATACCGGTATGTGGTTTGATGCCTAGTTTTTGGTAATTAGTATCTATTTTCATTATTATTGTTCTTATTTCAAGTTTTATTATTCAGTCTGATGCCTTGCCACTGCACTTTTGTGTAACTGTGAGCGTATCATAAAATAAATGAATGAATAAACGCTAAAAAAATTGACATACATTTGAGAGAATGCTACTTTTGAAGAGTAAGTCGAACAAATAGCCAATGTAACTGTGTGTGATGATCTCATTTGTGTTGTTTCCAGTGGTGGCGAGCAACATGGGCACACTGGGCAGCCAGAAGAAGCGGTCTGCGCCCATGCCGCCTGCCGTGGTAGGCAACCCGTACGGCACACTGCCCAACAATCACACGCGGACGCCATCGGACCCGATGGTGCCCAACGCGGGCTACCACACGCTGAACCACCACAAGCGCTCGCCCAGCAGTGACTCCCAGGGCATTCGCACCACCGCCCTCGGTACGCACACTCAACCACTTGACAGCCACATGTCACTGTCCCCATCCCTGCCCTGACTCCCAGGACATCTACCCCCCCCCCCCCACACACACACACACATACACACACACATCGGTACTTTCACGCTTCCCAATCTATCCACTTAACACCATCGGTCGCCAGAATTTTTTGCAAGTATGTTTTTAACTGACTTGAAGTGACCAATGGGAACGCTCAAGATTTGAGACGTGTACTCGGTTAACGACTCGTGCTACGTTCAAATTAGGGTTGCTGTTCGATGTGATTTTCATGATCGATAATCAATTACTTCATATTGATTATCAAACAGAAAAACATCGATATTTCAGATAAGATTCGATAATCAAATAGAAATGATTGATAATCGAACATATCTCTGTGTTTTCCCCACCTAAATTCAGTTTATCAACTCTATTAACTCTAGCAACTGTTTCGTCTCTTGTCACACTGTACAGTGAAACCTCTATCTATCGTTTTTCAAGGGACCGGGAAAATAAAAACATCTATGCAGGAAAACCATTCATCCAGGAAAATGTAACATTGGTTATATGGGAGTGGGGTGAGAAATAATGAATGATACAAGCTGGAAAACGATGGATCGGGGAACGATGCATAGAGGTTTCACTGTATAGCTTGCTGCTATCATGTGTGTCATCATTGACAAGCAGTTCACCTTGAACTCGAGCCTGCTTGAGCTGTTTGGGAGGGGGAGAGAGAATGCTTGGCGCCTCATAATATACGCACATGTCAGAAGTGCTATGTTCAAGCTGACAAAGCAAAACAAAATCACAAGAGCACACAGTGTTCATTTTATAAGATAACAAGAGTTCCAAGTAATAGGCCCAGCTGATCAACTATACAAATATGAAATGAAAACCAGTTCAACTTGACAGTCCATTATTGTGTAGGCCCATATTGACCTGTCATCTATTGAAAATATAAATACCACAGTAACGATGAAACAACAAAATGATCAGAAAAATTTGATTTATTATTGATGAATTGGTTCCTCTTATTCTGCTGAAAAATGAAGGCGCAAAGTACACGCAGTACACAAGCCATCTGGCTGGCAGACGACTGACTGAGGCTAAGGCAAGGCAAAACGTGTTCTGATTTCCCCTGTGCATGCGACACTTCTAGCATGCATTTTTATTGGCGGTATTGTTGACCAATCACGCGCAAGCATTCTCCCGCCATTCTCTTTCATTGGATATATTTTGGAAACGTTTAAAATATTTGTGGCGATTTAAAATACGTATCAAATATATCGATTATATTGATTATTTTGATACATCGATACTGAGATGGCATTCGATTATCATATCAATTGAAAAATATCAAACTATATCGATATATCGAATATCAACTGGCAAGGCTAGTATAAATATACTGGCAATAGAGTAGGATGTCACTGTGACGCTATTGTTAGTATAGCAGCTTCAAATGTTGGGGTCCATAGTTTGATTCCGACACAGTACCTTTTTTTTCCAAACGAAATTACTACAGTGAAACCTTGATCTATCGTTTTTGAAGGGACCGGGAGAAAAAAAACATGAATGCGGAAAAACGATCAAAGCGGGAAATCATTAAAAACGTTAAAAAACACTAAAAAAACATTAATTTGAATATTATTCCTTTTATTGTAATTAATACTGTAATCACTTATAATTTCGTCTTCAAGTGCTGAAGTGTCATCTTGCCTTTCTTCATTTACGATTTATTCTGTATTTACTCAATGTCCTGACTGATGAATGATGGAATAACCCCTGATTAATGCTGAATATAAAATAAGAAAACACCATATAAATACCGTATTTACACGCATACCTCATTTTCAAGTCATCAAAAAGTCACATGCGTCTTATAAAGGTGAGTAAAAAAAACGTCACATTTTGCGGTAAAATCATTTCCCGTGAAACACTACCGGTCGTCCAATGTTAAAGCATACGGCTAACCAATTGTTCGAACATCATCTCATACATCATGCACCGATGCCAATAGATCTCAGTCATCAGTACAGTGTACCGTTAAACCTAATATAAATAAAAATAAATCAGGTTTTACTGTATTTCAATATTATTTGCATCCTTCGTGTAAAATGGCCCTGTAATTGTAATGTGAGTATTTTATCCTGTTGTCTGTACTGTATGTGTATTGTTTTTGGTTTAGTTGGCGCGAAGCTGGTTCTGCCCGCGGGCGACCCACCCCCCCTCAAGTGCTGCCCATACGATAAGACGGGCAGCCTGGCCCGGCCGGTGGAGCGGCCCAGGGTGCCCCCCCCGCCCACCCCCTCACCCATGCCCAGTCTGCGCCTGTCCAACGGACGGTCCACCGAGAGCATCTCCTCCATGTCTGACAGCGAAGCGACGGCTGTCACGCACAATCCCGTGCCACCGCCAAGAAAAGTAAGTCCCGTTCGCACACTGCTTTTGCGCTGGTATCCAGATGTAATTTCTCCTTGGACTGATTTTCATTTCCATGGTGTTGATTTTGTTTTGAACTAATTTTGAATTTTGGGAGCCCAGAAGTTAGAATAAGGGTTTCTGGTTCTTATTTCCTATGGGACTTTCAGTCCAGAGCATTTTTTATTCTCTCTGCTTTTTGATACGTTCCAAACTACAGTAGAACCTCGAGAATGAAACTGGCGTAAATCGAATTTTGCTGTGAATTGACAAGTCTTCCAAGTCCCAATTGCAGATGAAGGCTTTATTTATGATGTTGGCGAATCGCTTCAAGTTGTAGTGAAATAAACTTCCATTCCAGATTCATTAAAATGCTTTCATATCGGTTTCGTAATTCAAATTAATGTGTTTTGGCCTAATATTTCAATAGAAATGAAACCAACCATTTTTTTATGTTGGAAGGGGAATCAAATGATGGCATCGCAAAGTAGAATATACACAAAATATGAATTACTCTCAAAAATAATTTTTCATCAGTGATCACATCCAAATAGAATTAATTTTGGCATAGTGAAACCTACTAGCCTGCTCTAATCATTTATATAAACAATGTAATGAGTTTATAGAATAGTGATTCTTTCCGATTGTAGAATTGTCAGTTCGGTCGACTTTGCACTGATTATTGCAGAACTTGCCTGTTTGTACCAACTGGAGCAACGTACAAGTATGCAGTTTCTCCATGCACGCGTAGTTTTCTCTGATACGCACGTTAAACTTGACTCTACTTGTGCTACGAAATAATGATGATAACGACGACGACAACCAACTGATAGAGAGGGGAAGGGAAATAAAAGGATGGAAGAGGGAGGGAGGGAGGGAGGGAGAGAGAGAGAGAGAGAGAGAGAGAGAGAGAGAGAGAGAGAGAGAGAGAGAGAGAGAGAGAGAGAGAGAGAGAGAGAGAGAGAGAGAGATATCCATTTGTGCACCATCTTTTTTTGCCATTCCTGAACTTGGTAGACATATAGAGTTTTTGAGGATTAAATCGATGAAATTGAAATAATGTCATGAAATTCAGTTTCATTATCAATTTCATGTCAATTTAATTTCAAAGGTGAAATATTTTGAAATAACATTATGTGTTTAGTATTTATCGTACTTCAAACTGAAGTTTCATCGACTTACAATTTCAGTTTTGTGGTCTTTTCTGAGACTTGAAAGCATGCCTTGTATTAAGTTACTACTCACATTGTCACACTCAAACAATGAAACTGGTTTGGTTCAATTGTTCGATCTTACTAATGTCTGTAACACGCGCTCGCCTGAGAGGCATTACGTGCCAATACTAGCGACAAGAAATATATCAAATTTCAATAATAGTATGATGCCAAGACCTTGTCGTTTCACACACAGTGTGCGGAGCGAGAATTCTCCTTCTTCAAGTCAGTTTTTGAATTTGAACTAAAAACGATCAATGAGAATGCTAGTAGGGAGTAATTACGATCGTGGATGCTAAGTATTGAACTAAGAAGGGCCAATGGGAATGCCAGTAGGGAGTACGATCGTGGATGCTCAGTATTGAACAAAGAAAGACCAATGGGAATGCTAGTAGGGAGTAATTACGATCGTGGATGCTCGGTATTGAACTAAGAAGGACCAATGGGAATGCCAGTAGGGAGTACGATCGTGGATGCTCGGTATTGAACTAAGAAGGACCAATGGGAATGCTAGTAGGGAGTAATTACAATCGTGGATGCTCGGTATTGAACTAAGAAGGGCCAATGGGAATGCCAGTAGGGAGTACGATCGTGGATGCTCGGTATTGAACTAAGAAGGACCAATGGGAATGCCAGTAGGGAGTACGATCGTGGATGCTCAGTATTGAACTAAGAAGGGCCAATGGGAATGCCAGTAGGGAGTACGATCGTGGATGCTCGGTATTGAACTAAGAAGGACCAATGGGAATGCCAGTAGGGAGTACGATCGTGGATGCTCGGTATTGAACTAAGAAGGGCCAATGGGAATGCCAGTAGGGAGTAATTACGATCGTGGATGCTCGGTATTGAACTAAGAAGGACCAATGGGAATGCTAGTAGGGAGTAATTACTATCGTGGATGCTCGGTATTGAACTAAGAAGGACCAATGGGAATGCTAGTAGGGAGTAATTACTATCGTGGATGCTCGGTATTGAACTAAGAAGGGCCAATGGGAATGCCAGTAGGGAGTAATTACGATCGTGGATGCTCGGTATTGAACTAAGAAGGGCCAATGGGAATGCCAGTAGGGAGTACGATCGTGGATGCTCGGTATTGAACTAAGAAGGGCCAATGGGAATGCCAGTAGGGAGTAATTACGATCGTGGATGCTCGGTATTGAACTAAGAAGGGCCAATGGGAATGCCAGTAGGGAGTACGATCGTGGATGCTCAGTATTGAACAAAGAAGGACCAATGGGAATGCTAGTAGGGATTAATTACGATCGTGGATGCTCGGTATTGAACAAAGAAGGACCAATGGGAATGCTAGTAGGGAGTAATTACGATCGTGGATGCTCGGTATTGAACTAAGAAGGACCAATGGGAATGCTAGTAGGGAGTAATTACAATCGTGGATGCTCAGTATTGAACTAAGAAGGACCAATGGGAATGCTAGTAGGGAGTAATTACTATCGTGGATGCTCGGTATTGAACTAAGAAGGACCAATGGGAATGCCAGTAGGGAGTACGATCGTGGATGCTCGGTATTGAACTAAGAAGGACCAATGGGAATGCCAGTAGGGAGTACGATCGTGGATGCTCAGTATTGAACTAAGAAGGACCAATGGGAATGCTAGTAGGGAGTAATTACGATCGTGGATGCTCGGTATTGAACTAAGAAGGGCCAATGGGAATGCCAGTAGGGAGTACGATCGTGGATGCTCGGTATTGAACTAAGAAGGGCCAATGGGGATGCCAGTAGGGAGTAATTACGATCGTGGATGCTCGGTATTGAACTAAGAAGGACCAATGGGAACGCTAGTTGCGAGGTCTTCGCTCGATGTCTACTACGAGGGCCATCCTCAAATTAAGTTTCCCACTTGTCTCACATCTAGTAAACCTTTTATAACGCAAAGTGATTGCGCTCACGTGAAAGAGCAAACAAGTACCATGGCGCATGCACTAACTGTACTTCTTGCGTTCTCACAGTAGCATTGTTGCAGCTGTTGAAGATGGAGGCTCTCATTCCGACGCCCGCCGACTGTGAAGTGCCAGTGCGATCAGTGATGAAGTTTTTGAATGCACACATCATAGTGTCGATCGAAATTCAAGCAGTTAGTGCGTCATTGGTGCAGATTATTTTCAGCAGGTCGACATTCAGTGTTCATCATTACAGACTACCTTGGCCTCCCACTGCGCTTCTCATCATGCCCACTTTGTCAACCTGTGGAAGTTTGTCTGCACAAGTGACGCACCTTCTGCTTACTCATACTGTTAGGTCCATAAACCAGTCACAGCTGACGATAAATTTCAATCAGCACCATGCTCTGTGCATTCAAAAACTTCATCACTGACAGCAGTTCACAGTTGGCAGGCATTGGAATAAGAGTCTCCAGCTTCAACAGCTGCAACAATGCTACTGTGAGCACGAGAGAAGTGCCGCTAGTGCATGCACCATGGTACTTCATTGCTCTATCACGTAAGTGCAGTTGCTTAGCGCTATATAAGGTTTGCTAGCTTGGGGAGGAGTGGGAAACATACTTTGTGGACGGCCCTTGTAGATACAGTTCCTGACATGCGTTTCGATTCAGCACTGCGGCGGCAGGAATGTGTATCGAGACTGTTATAGGAATGGTCGTAACAGAACAGTTGTTAAAATCGCTGGTTTGTTACTCGCTGGTTCAATTCTTGACGCTGACACATTTGTTATATCAAGTAGATACAGTGTAACTTCTTTCTCGTATCTGTCTTTTTCCCGCTTCCATCATTATTCTGTCCCACCCTACTCCCATATAACCAACGTTAATTATTCCTGGATAGAATGTTTTCCTGCATGGTGGTTTTATTTTCCTAATCCCTTGAAAAATCATGGAGGTTTCACTGAACAGAACTATGAATAGTGTTTGGCCACACTCTTGGCCCGGTCAGCTGAGGCATTGCACTAGAGACCGATGTCACCGTTGGGTTCGGGTCCAGCATGAGACATCCATGGGTTTTGGTAAATGTCCTTTCACTTATCGTCACTACATCGTTTCATTGTCAGTTTGTCACCCTCTCATTCATCCCCCTGTATAACCTAGTTGGTGGTGGAGTCGAGAAGTATCATGTCCCGAGCATAGGGTTAAGCAGAAGATACACTTTGATCACAGACACCAAATAAAAATTGTGAATGTTGTGCTTAATTCATAACTATTTTGTCGATACAGTAAACCCTCGATAACTCGAAATGGAAGCGACCAAAAAAAAATTGAACTTTATGTACAAATTTGAATTACACTTCAAAAAAAAACACCAAAATCACCATTCTTCTTGATAAGAATTTAGTCAATTTCATATTGCCCTCGAGAGAAAGCTATGCTACGTGTGACAAAGCGTCAAGGGGTCATACTGAGCGTCCCGAGTCTGACTGAGCAACGAGTGTTCCGAGCTCAACAGGTCTCGTGCTCGTCAAGGTCAGACTTCTTAGTCACATGACACACCAAGCAGCAAACAGCACAACGTGCCAAGGCCTATTCTTACGCGGCAAACAAAGGGCAGGGAAATTTTGTAAAATAATTCATATTTCAAGGAATGCACTCGATCTATTTCGTAATATCCAATCTGAAAACAGTATTAAAGCAAGTCAAGGGTCAAAATATTGGTTCAAATTACATTTTAGCTAGGTTTTGGATTTGAACATATTAATTACATTGAAATGCTCATACCTTCAGCCGTGCATTGACTTCCCAAGTTGAAATACGTCGAATTTTGGATTAACCATGTTTGTATTAACGAGGGTTTACTGTAACTGGGTGTCAAGTACAACTTGTTTTCAGTTTCATTTATAAACGGACTCGCAGAATTCTCATATGCGGAGGGGAGGTAGGGGAGGGCATCAACAGACTTGTATTGGGCATCATCACTGGGCGCTTAGACAGCAAATCTTTGTTGCCCGCTGGTAATTTCATATTAAAAATGTTTGTTGGCACTTCTAGTTTTTGACGAACGGCTACAGGTGATGTTATTTTTCAAATAATTGGGTTCAGGCATAGGCATAGACAAAACAGTCTTACTAATTCATTCTTAGATTTGATTGGGAAACAATGATTGTATATTGAGATTTAGTTAGATATTGATAGAAAAAACAACAACACTGAATGAAACGTTGAAAGATCAACTGATAGGTCAGCGAGAAATGCTCCCCAACCAACTCAGCTATTGATGGGATCACGAGACAGCGGCTCAACATCAACAAGGCGTTGTTGTTGAGCCGCTGTCTCGTGATCCCATCAATAGCCGAGTTGGTTGGGGAGCATATCTCGCTGACCTATCAGTCGATCTTTCAACGTTTCATTCAGTGTTGTTGTTTTTTCTATCAATATCTAAATTTCAATATACAATCATTGTTTCCCAATCAAGTCTGAGAATGAATTAGTAAGACTGTTTTGAAGCGGCACCTCTTGGTTGTTTCAAGACTTCGAGATGATCTTGTCACTAATGAAACCATTTCAATGCAGACAGGACATTTGAAATATATTGTTGTGAAAATTATGTATAAATTCACATTGTACTTGAGGTAGTCAGAATATTTGTTAAATTCATGAAACTGCAAGCGTATAAAATCGTATGTTGGAACATTCGAGCTCTCGTGGCCACAAGCCTAGTAGGTTAGATGATGTTTGTTGAATGCTTGAACCAAACTTGTATCTTTGTACGAATGTGGGTTTGGATAATGAATAACAACTAAGTGTTGGGTGTGGTTGCAGAAAAGAGAAAGATGCCGTCTTGAAAGTTATGCTGAAGAAAGTGATCTGCAAATTACGAGGGTAATTTTTTGTTGTGTTGTGCGTGTTACTTAGCTGCTAGCAAGCATTACGTTGTTCTGTCTCTTCCGTTTCTAATCACTTGACGGCCATTGACGCGTAAATGCGTTCTTACACTTTCCAATACATTGCATTTAATATCTCGTCAACATCACGTCATGTTGGGACTTGTACTGACATCTAGGAGATAGATTGAGAAATTGATAATAATTTTTTTGGTTTGCCGATCGAATACGCTAATGTATTGAAATTTAATATACCACAGTCAGCTATTATTTCAGAACCTAACTCCATGCTTTCTCTCCTTACACGTGTCAAATTGACAAGCCTCTGAATGCTGAATAACAGTGTTATTTACAAATTAATTGTTTTACATATCAAGTACAACAATATATGGCAATACAATGAAACCATTTGTTTCTGGTATGAATGTTATGAAAGGCCACACCAACACAAGTAGTGCAGTCTGTGCAGTGTAACCTCCAGCCTGGGAGACAGGGTAGTGCCTTGGTAACCTGGCTGTCAAGTGGTTAAGCAAAACATTTCATTTCATTTGCGTGTGTGTATGTATGTGCGTGTGTGTGTGTGTATTTGTTGATTTTCTAAATGTAATATTCCTTTTCAGCATGGGATCTTCCTTGTATATTGACTGAAATTGATTGTTCTTAATTGAATTCCACTGTAAAGTTGTTATACGTTTTGTTTGTTATGAGTGTTACATACATGTGAATTTTGATTGCAATTTGATTAACAGTCGTGTTGTAACTGAGTTCCATTGAAAACGATGTGGTAACAATATTTGTTATGAAGCCCCAGAATACCGCACTAGTAATAGGGACTGCTTTCAATTTAATATTTCATCATTTGAATTTTTAAATGACGAAAAAAATGGAGCTTGAGGGGAACCTACCCACAGGGTAACATTTTCAGTATCAGCGTGACATATGAACGATCATAGTGACTTTCCATCTGAACATATCGTTTTGAAACTTATTCACACCATTCAGGGATCTTCTAGAATACTGTCGATTCATAATAAACATTCACAATATGTCACATGTTATTTGTATGTAACGGTACGCTGTGAGGTAAAAATATATGGCAAAAATATTGAGTGTCACTGTTACATACAAGTGATCTTTCTACCTTTGTTATTATAAAATTTGAGTCATCAGCATTATTTTTTTTTTTTTTTTTTTTTTTTTCGTGGTTTCCCTCTGTAGTCTAGGCTAATGCCGGGATGGTTCCTACAATATAGGCCACGACCGCTTCCTTCCCACTATCCTTCCCACTACCCATAAAAACCTTTATCTCATCATCCCATCATGTCATTAATCATTCATCCGACGCCAATAGATCTTAGTAATCATTACAGTGCGTCGTTAAAACCCAATAAATAAAAAAAAAAAAAAAAAGCATTATTTTTTCAATATTTTGCACATTGTATGCTGCAATTAATTGTTGATTCTGCATCGTGCACTCAGTTGAACAATTCTTGATGCCCACAGTTGACATTTTAATATCAAGTTCCATCAGTCATGGAATGGTCACATATTGTTTATATGGTTGGTATTGGCACATATGTGGGTAATTCATTGTAGGCCCTAGGTCCCATTTACTAATGTCACTGAACATTCCCAATCAAACTGTGCGTTGACTTGAGCTGACGCAGGGTTGGGTACTCGGCACAAAACGTTACGTTTGAAACTTACGTAACGACGCATCAAAGTTTAGGGTATCACTCATAATGAGGTATACCCATTTCTAGACCTTTATAATTTGTTTGTGAACCCTACACAAAATATACGAACCATAAACAAATATAACAAGATCGGTAGAAGTGAATGCAAGGAAATGCAAACGAGAAAACCTAATTGAATAGAATGAGAAATGAACAATGATGATAATAATGAAAATTTAATAAGAGAAATGAGCAATAGAGATAATTAATGACAGAAATGAGTGATGCCTTCAGGTGACGAATCACGAACTGGGTACCTGCCCGGAATTTTTTATTTATTTTATTTATTACATTTTTTTTTTCATTTATTATTTTATTCATTTATTATATTATTTATGTATATTCATCATTTATTTATTTTAAAATTACCTGGGTAATTTCGATAAAAATGTCAGTACATGCTTTTTTCACAACTTTTTCACATTTTTGTATTTATTTAAATTATTCCATTTCATAGTGGTCAAAGCTTGTGTCTTCCGACGTTGAATCAAAAATGCATCCCTTTATTGACTGGCAATCAGCCAACTCATAATATAAACCATTTGACAAGCCTCCATATTTTAGTATATGTTTTAAAATCAAGAAAAGGGCATGATTGTGCATTTTATGACTAAAGCATGAAACTTTCAGGACTTCTCAATGACATAAAAAAAACATGATTTTGGATATGGACGTCGGCTGGATTCTGCCCCCGGGGGGTGGTACGTTGCCCCCAATTATCACTACGCGCGCACTTGGTTTTTATTTATTAACTCATCAACTATATGTGCTACAGAAAAATGTTGAATATTAAACAAAAGAAGAAGAGTGGTTCTTTATAAAAATTCATAATTCTTGAGGATTAGAACAACCATGTTGAGGAAAGAAAATGTTGAGCAAAATTACTGCATCTCAGATTTTCAGTTTTTGCACAAGAAAAGTTGAAAAAATAAGAACTCATCATTTCAAAAAAATAATATTTGTATCCTTCATTATTTTAGCATAATAATATATATGATTTCTTGCATTGACACAATTAGTTGTTACACAAATAATTATTGAACATGTTGGAGTGCGGCCGTGAGCGCGTCCGCCGCCGCTCGTCCCTTCCCGTCTATCGTCTAAGCCGTGCTATACGTGTTCTCGCTGTCTCGCTCAGCCAGTCAAATTATCCTAGTAATTGTATTTAAAACATTGAATTTTTCACTCCCATGTTTTAATACTATGACTTTTACAAAAATGTGTCACTTGTTAGGTCTTCATTAGATTCATGTACCTCAATTGGAGCTGATGATTTGATCTCAGAAAGCGATGTAAGTTCTACAGTCAGTCACCAATAACCCTCTAAAAGTAGATTTAGTGGTGAATTGAAAGTATATCAACATATTTGGTATCCGTAGCACTAACATATACGGTGGGTAATGAATAATTGTTCATATCCAAAATGTTCAATCTATGATTGTCGAAACTGTGCTGATTTTGTGGCCAATCACAATTCTTTTTATAAAACTGATGTTGTTTACATTTCTCTTGATTTATTATCATATTTAAAAAAAAAATGTGAATGGCCGCAAAATCAGCACAGTTTTGACAATCATAGATTGAACATTTTGGATATGAACAATTATTCATTACCCACCGTATATGTTAGTGCTACGGATACCAAATATGTTGATATACTTTTAATTCACTGCTAAATCTACTTTCAGAGGGTTATTGATGATTGACTGTAGAACTTACATTGCTTTCTAAGATCAAATTATCAGCTCCAATTGAGGTACATGAGGCTAATGAAGACTTAACAAGTGACACAATTTTGTAAAAGTCATTGTATTAAAACATGGGAGTGAAAAATTCAATGTTTGAAATACAATTACTAGGATAATTTGACTGGCTGAGCGAGACAGCGAGAACACGTATAGCACGGGTTAGACGATAGACAGGAAGGGACGAGCGGCGGCGGACGCGCTCACGGCCGCACTTCAACATGTTCAATAATTATTTGTGTAACAACTAATTGCGTCAATGCAAGAAATCATATATATTATTATGCTAAAATAATGAAGGTTACAAATATTATTTTTTTTAAATGATGAGTTCTTATTTTTTCAACTTTTCTTGAGCAAAAACTGAAAATCTGAGATGCAGTAATTTTGCTCAACATTTTTTTTCCTCAACATGGTTGTCCTAATCCTCAAGAATTATGAATTGTTATGAAGAACCACTCTTCTTATTTTGTTTAATATTCATCATTTTTCTGTAGCACATAGTTGATGAGATAATAAATAAAAACCAAGCACGCTCGTAGTGATAATTGGGGGCGGCGTATCGCCCCCCGGGGGCAGAATCCAGCCGACGTCCATATCCAAAATCATATTTATTCATGTCATTAACAAGTCCTGAAAGTTTCATGCTTTAGTCACAAAATGCACAGTAAAAGCTTTATTACATATACTAATTCACAGACAAAAGACCACCAGTAGTTAGATATGGGATCTGCACCACCGGTGAGTGAACTTGTTGGGGAGGGGAGGGGGGTGAAGCAAAGAAACGTGTTGGACTTTGGGCATTCGACAATAGAAAAAAATTGAATGGATTATTTTTAATACTTGTTAGTTCATAGTAGGTGAAGACATTAGAAGTACAGATATACAGAGGTTTCGACCAATTGTCTTTCCTAATCATTAGTCTTAACGGTTTGATGTGTTCATCCTTCAGCAATCGCATAAGAAAGTTTACCTTCAAGGCCGTATCGTTAGGGTTATACTTGCGCATCATGAATCTGGTAGGAAAATGAAAAAAATGTGAGGACAATTGTGCCAGGTTGAGCTTGCTGCAACGGCTCTCAATTTGCAAAGCCCTTTTGGTTACAATCTATTTCCCATATTGTTAGTACCCAGGTATCAGAATAATATCTCGGTAATGCATTACTCGTACCCGAAGGCATCACTAATAGAAATAGAAATGAGCAGATGAAGTTGGAACTGAGTGTACTAATATATCAAAGATACATTCTATTTCTACTAAGTATCATAATGATGACTTTTTTCATACCATCAATGCTCAGCTCAGCTACGATAACATTTCTATTGACTGTCACTAGTTCTGCTACTCACTTCTTCCAACTCGTTACTTTCACCTGACTTCAATCAATAATGCAATGGGATATTGGCGTTCCCTTTCTGTGTACCGTCTCAATGTTGTTTGTATTGTCTGTGTCTCTTATTGGCCTGTTGGCAGCCCTATTTTTTCTGTCCCGTACAGCCCGCTAGTTCCCCTACGCCCACCACAGGAAGCAGCACCTCTTTACGGCGGTGTCGAGCACTCTACGACTGCGAAGCGGATAATCAAGACGAACTTTCCTTCCGAGAAGGCGAAGTGATTTTAGTCACGAATCAGCACACCGACGACGATAACTGGATGGAAGGGATCATGGAAAACGAGCCGAGTAGAAGGGGGATGTTTCCCATCAGCTTTGTGCATATGTTGGCAGAGTGATTAGTATTATAGTTCAATGGTACAAAATGAAGAAAGTAGAGAAGCTTCTGGTTTCAACTTGTTGGAAATTGAAGAGAAATATGATGTAGCAAAACTTTTATCAATCATTCTGTGTTTGTATTATTTTGTCCAGGTATTTCGATGAACAGGTTTGAAACAGAAATTGTCACCTAAATTTAATTCTTGACACAATCTAATTTTAATATAGCCAACTTTTTCATTCAGTGGGTAGAAAGTAAATATACCAAAGTGTTGTGTTGAATTATCTTGGCAAATATAGCAATTACTATTGGTTTGATCTAATTTTTTATGATTATGCTAGTTATTGTTTTTTCATGCTTTGAAATAATTGTTGCATCTAATTCTTGTTCCAGTACTAATCATATTTTAATTTGATTTTGGGATATTGATATTTGCATTGGTGCATCAAATTTCCAAGACATACTAGTAGGCTTAAATGGTAAATAAAACTAAAAAGAATGAGAAATATATTGATAGGCCCCTTCTGAGAACTACAGATATACAACCCAACATTGAAATTATACATTGAATCTTACGTCAAATAACACTATATACTCATGTTGACACTACTGGTAAATATATATCTAATGTGAAGCAAATATAAAGAGATAATGGGGGTGAGTTGGCTGTGCCCTACAGTGAAAAGTATTTTGGCAACAATAGAATTGAATGCTGTATTAAATGCTGACGTTGATACGTTCTGTACGTAGGCCTATGAACTACACAGAGCACTGAAGTATGTTGTCTCTCTGCTTTGGGCAACATGCTAACACGCGTAGCGCACGAGTCCGTTTACCGTTGACGGTGCCAAACTTTATGAGCTTCTTAATATTGTTAAACCATTAATTATCTGAATAACAGTGCCAAAAACTGATATTTATTATCTCTTGCAAAGCAGTTTGTAAATAGCAGTCAACAAGTTGGGCAGGTGAAGACAGTTGAGCAAAACTTCCCGTTGCATAGTGGGCCACAGCACACGTTGCAGGTAGAAAAGATGTAGTCCATCTCTGCAAGTGTTCGTGCAACACGGAGAAGCTGGGTCTCTGATTGGTCGATGCACGTTGCAAGTTGTTTAGAGCAGAAGTGTGAACGTAGTCGTATCTTGACTCTGTGGGTTTTGTCAAGGGAACTATGCATGCACATTTGGTGGTTAATTCACCTACTGGTACATAGAAACCTTGTAAAAGGGTAAACTGCGAGTCCAGATTACCGTATTGCCAATTATGTCAGGAATTACAAAACGTGAATGCGATATAATATGTTTTATTTGCCATCACTTATTATTCATC
>OZ023327.1:9819956-9822456 GCA_964007535.1 Brachyptera risi | reverse complement strand
TTCTCCCCATCCAAAGTCTGGTTTTGAAAAACTTCACCATAATAATTATTTAATGCATATGCCTTTTCCTCATTCGATATGAACTCCACTCCGTTTCTGTCAATTAGAGTTGGCATATCATTTCTACCTCTTTTAGTAGTATTTATGTACTTGTACATATTATTCCAACTTTTATTCGTGTCCTGCTCATCAAATATCCCACGTAGAAACTTATCCTTTGCACTTTTCTTTTCTTCATTCAAGTCTGATCTGAATTTTCTTCTCATTTCAATGTCTCCCCCTCTACCACTGTTTATATTATGAGACTTTCTTGCTTTCCTTTTCAATATTCTAATTTATTTATTATAATAGATTGGATCTGCATTTTCAGATATCAATTTATTGGGAACAAACTTCTCAATAGCATTTAAACATATAATTTTGAAACTGTCCCATTTTTTGTCTATATCCCCCTTCTCTGCAATCCAGCAATTTCTCCAATAATTTAAATCTGCCTTAATTTTGTTGGTTTCCGCCTTCTTATACAACCAGACCTTCTTATGTACCTTCATTTCATCTTTTACTTCAGTTGCAATTATTTCTACTGTAGGAATATTGTGGTCACTGATACCAACATCCACTATAGTTCTCAACCATTTTTCCGGTGGTCTGACTAGGATAACGTCCAAAAGGTTATTACGACCTGTCCCAGTTGATCTAGTACCCTCGGTAACCGTTTGCACAAATCCTTCACTCATCATTTCATGAACAAGTTCTTGCCTTCTATTTGTGCTACTTCCTGCAGTCCCTTCCTCCCAATGTATTCCCAGTAAATCAAGTCTCCAGCAACTATCACATTCCTTTTATGAGCACTTTCAAACACTCTTTCTCTAATCTTGACAAGAACATCATTATTAGAATTTGGTGGCCTATATCCTCCCACCAATATACCACCCCTATGTCTATTTCTGTCTCTTCTGAATAAGCTGTGACCCCCTACCTCTATCTCCTTATCGGTGTAGCCATCGTCCAGCCAGGTTTCCACGAGTACGAAAATATCAGGATTTATACTGTCTACTACTCTTCATAATTCGTCTAGTTTATTGCATATACTTCTGCAATTGACTAGTGTAATTTTTAATGTATTTTCAAATCCCCTTTTAATATCTTTCTGTTTTGATCCGTCTCCTTTCTCCATATTACTTCCTAACTCTATTTTGCTACTTTTAATCGTATTTAGTCAGACTAGCTCTTTTTCTTATCTTTTCGGCGACTCTTCCCATCAGTTGACCCAGCTTCTCTGCTCCCAATTTGTTCAAATGTACCCCGTCAGACTTCAAGTGTTCTTCCGGCACCCAACAGTTGGATTCAACAAACATCACTCGTTCGCTGACGCACAGTCGCTCAGTAGCAGCTATGATTTTACACGGTATAACATTATAAACTCGATTATCATTATGATTTGTGATCATTACGATATGATTTTAATGATGAAGTTATTGAAAAATCTACATAAATGGAAATATTTTATTATGTGTTTTGGTTAGTGGGAAGGAAACGATCGTGGCCTTCTGTTTAGTAGCCACGATGCATCTCTGTCAGGATAGTTAACCATGGCAGGAATCGAACCCTGGTCTCCTGAATGACGGTTCAGTGTGCTAGCAATCGATCCACTCGTATCTTTTGGTTAATATTACACTAGGCAAACGCGTTATGTGTTTCGGCGTTGATGGATGAGGTAGAACATATCATCTTATATCTTTTGATTGGTTATTATATATATGCACCTTGAGATACAAACAATCAAGTCACTGCCATCCTATTTTCTAATCATTTCAATGATAATAAAGAAGGCTTTGTTTTAATCGTTTCTTTTATTTGTGATACCTGTTGCTGGGAATTAATTGATTTCTTAACATCTTTGAGTGATTTGAAAAAATTGGATTATATATTTTTTTACATCAGAACGGCTGATCTGATTTGACTGAAAGTTATAATTATTAGCCTATATTGAAATTTCCTGAGAATTTGAATTTTCTTGAACGAAATATTTTTGACGAATTTTATTCATCAAAATGAGTTTTAAAATAGATCGATATGGTTTTAATATTAACTTGTCTGATATCGAGAACTTGTGTTAATTTATATGTGCTGCTTGACAAAAACTGAGTAGGTTTCTGGTAGGTTTACATAAAATTATTTCAGTGATTAATTCTTGTATCTTAACAAGTCTATCAATATTTGATTTATATGCACCACCCCATCCAATAATACCGTAGACCTACTGAATGATTTTCATAGCTAGAGCAAATGATCAAACGCATCGAGAGATACGATCAAAAGCATCAGCCCCTTCCTTCACTGGTTCCACTTTTCTCATCATCTCATCCATCACCAACACAAACAACATGGGTGATAGGACACTGCCCTGCCTAACTCCACTCTTGACATCGAACCACTCCGTCCTGCCTCCATTTGTTTGCACCAAAGCCTTGCATTGCTGATATAAACTCTTCACACG
>OZ023327.1:9705832-9817256 GCA_964007535.1 Brachyptera risi | reverse complement strand
CTTGCAACTTTCTAATTGTTCACAGGGTGATGAAATGGTCAACGATGGTGAAACCAGTCCACTCTGACAGAACAGTCAAAAAATGAAGTAGGCCTACCAACGTTTTCCAACGATTACAATGAAAATTAGGAGGATAAACAAAGTGCCTCCAATCTTGGTTTGCTACATCGATCAGCATTTAGGTAAGATATTTTATATGCATTCCCATTCTCAGCATTGTTATAAAGATGCGTTAGTCAATATGCTCGACTTTGCCCAAATGAATATTCAATCTATAAAATCACAAATTATATCGTCGGCATAAAACAGACACAGAAATTAAACCCCTAACCGTTAATAAGCCCCAATATACAAATGTGTGAGGTTAAAAACCGTGTTTCTGTTGAATGAATTGTGTGTGTGTGTGTGTTAGGCATGCCAAGCTTGTCTCGCAACGCAATCCACGATGCTGGCTCGGAGAGACTCCTTGGCCTTCTTGGGAACCTAACAACATCTTCAGTGTCGTAGTGGCTTTCTGTCTCAACGTATTCTAGTCAAACTAGGGGTGGGCACAAAATACATGCAATCCATTTGATTAATCGATCAGGCAAAAAATCCGATTAATTCATTCTAGTTTGAAAACTCGATTGTCTTTTTTTTTACATTTTGAAAATACCGACTTTTAAATTGCTTTGCATGTGGCAAGATGGCTGGAAATAAGTAGAGTTTGAGGGGATCAAGAAAGGTCATGAGCCATGATCAGCACTCTACACTTTACTTTTCCACATGTACTTTTCGTTTAACTTTTCCACACTCCTCCACATTTAAGGTCTGATGTGTGGGTACATTTTGGTTTCTTGGCTCAAAACAAGAATGACTTGACAACACCTCAAATATTAGCTGAAGTTTTGGTTTACTGTTTAGTGTTTATTGTTAGTTGAAGATGTTTCAATAAAATTAGTAGACCTGGGCTAGGCCCAATCCAAATTTCTTCAAAATGTTAACAGAAATCAAGCAAATTAAGTATGCATAAATCCACCCCAAAAACGATAATGCTCAATGGCAACTTTGAAGTCTTTCAGATATCTCGTTACCAGAGAAACAGATACCAATAGGGATCAATGATATTCATTTCATTTCACATTATTCTACATATTATAGTTTTAGAATTACACAAAATTAATAGGGAAACGATTCAATCTAATGTCAGTCTTGAGACTTGTTCAGTTATATTTCAATTTCAATTTTAATATGTTTTTTATTCACATTAAACAATCACATGACAAATATGAAATAGAATAACAAACACATGGGGATAATAACAAATCAATTCAATACGAATATAACGGTAAAATAAGAAAAATAAAGAAGAACTGCCATTGGTGCGAAATAAGTTGATTAATAATAAAAAGCCCGCATAAGAACGAATTCTTGTGTGCGGGCAACATAACGTATGATTATTTAACAAGAGTTGGCTATGAAGCAAATAATAAAATAAGTAAAATAAGTACATCTATTTTGTTAACAAAGAAGACAGAAACAAATATTGAAACAATTGGAATAAATATTTGCAAAATTACTCTTGATTGAAAAATGAATGGTTATAATAATAATAATGACGATAATAATAATAATTAGAAGAAAATGCATAGCATGAGAGATTATAAACAATAGCAAATACCAACTGAAATTACAATTAAGTTATATGAACCAAAACACTGATGGAAAGCAAACATTGAACACATATTATTAACGAAAAATTCCAAACTTTCCATGAAGAGCATAGTTATTTTGGAACAATAATCACAATCAACAAATTCCCACGTCATGACAACAATATAATTTTAATTTGGTTTTCCGTTTCATGTATGAAACCCACCCTGTAGTTAAATATTCAATAATATCCAGCTTGTTAGTTTTTTTTTGAAAGAGGTTAAATTCTTAGTAGAACGAATAGAAAGTGGAATCTTATTGTACACTTTTGGACCTATAAAATCTATGAGCTGCTGTCCAATTTGTTTATCACGTTTAGGAATAGCAAGAAGATTTAAATCGAAAGTACGTGTTTGATAAACCTTAGTTGCAAAATATAGTGTTAGCTTGATTGAATGAATTGATATTTTTATAAATATAAATTAATGAAGATTTGATGAACAACTGATTCAAATTTAGAACTTTAGTTTCCTGAAATAACATTAGTGTTGAAAATAATTTTGGTTTATCAAGAATAACTTTTAGAATTAGTTTTTGAATATTGACGATTGGACTGAAATTAGTTTTATTTGCTCCCCCCCCCCCCCCCCAACCTATTATACCATATTCGAAAGAAGACTGAACCAGAGACTAGTAAACCATCAAAAGCAATTTGCGAGTGAGAATATGGCGAAGTCTATATATAAAATAATAAAGAATATTTCTTGTTTTTTTAACCAGAGATTTTATGTGCACGTTCCACCTTAAATGTTTATCAATGATAATTCCAAGATATTTTAGGTGAGAGCTAGCTTGAAGAGTAGTACAACTGCAATCACCATTCATTTGGCAATGGTCTGAATGAAGCTGCAATTTGTAGTTTGAACCCGGTTCAGTTTTCGAATTGACCGTGATAGGAATGTAAGAAGTTTTGGATGTATTTAACGTTAACAAATTATCATTAAGCCAGTGATAGACATATTGTAGGGATTGGTTGGCTGTTTTAAAAACTTCTTCCCAATTATCTCCAACGAATACTAGAGCTGTATTATCCGCATATGAAAATATATTCCCATTTATGTCCAGGTTACAGCGGTCGTTTATATATATATTAAGAACAGGATAGGTCCCATAACCGTACCCTGAGGGACGCCGATGGTGATAGTTTTTTCTTCACTGAAAGAGTTTCCCACTTTAACCTTTTGTTTTCTATTTAACAGATAACTGCTGAAAAATTCTAAAACTACTCTACAAATGCCTGCCATCTCCATTTTATTTAGTAATATTTTGTGGTCTACAGTGTCAAAAGCTTTGGCTAGATCTAGAAACACTGCCAAAGCTTTTTTATTATCATCCAGAGATCTATATAGCAAACTAGTTAGATTCCATATTGCAATATCAGTACTACTCTTAGGCCTGAAACCAAATTGGTGAGGAGAAAGTGTGTTTTTTAAATCTAAAAAGGATAGTAATCTCATCTTGATACATTTTTCAAACAATTTCGAAAAATGCGATATCAGCGATATAGGTCTATAATTTTCTAATAGCGTAATCATTTTTTTTATGAATCGGAATTACAAGTGCTGTTTTAAATTCATCTGGGAGAAGTCTGGCTTGAAAACACTTGTTGAATATGTATACAAGGGGACGAGTTATATACGACTTAGCTCATTTGATTGCAAAAGTTTGTATGTCGTCAGATCCACAAGCAGAATTTATTTTCTAAAGTCTTGATTAGATTAAGAACTTCAGTTTCTGTTATTGGATTTAAAAACATATTAGAATTATTCATATTTACATTTGGATAGTTTATTTTTGATTGCATGGGATCATCACCTGAGGGAGAGTTTACTCTATTTTTTTTAATTACATTAGCTAAGTCAATACCTACACTCGTGAAGTAAGTAACAAATGAGTCAGCAATTACTTGAGGGTCAGAAATAGAAACTCGCTTTTGATCCTGTAGAACAGTTATTTCACTAAAAGGCAAATAAGTTTTTGGATTTGAACGAGCGATTTCATTAATGGTACTCCATAGTTTTTTTGAGTTGTTCTTTGAATTGACAATTTTGTTGGAAAAAAAATTGTTCTTAGTAGTTGTAATGAGTCGATTCAAAAAATGTCTGTACAATCTATATTCACGCTTCAAGTATTCAAGTTCGTTTATATTTACTCTAACATTTCGACTCATCTTTATTATTTGTCGATGCATTTTGTCCCGTTTTCTGATCGAAACAATTAAACCTGTTGTAATCCAAGGCTTCAGTTTACGATGTTTAGAGTTGGTTGCCCCGGTTACAATATCCGTTGCTCATGGCATCATGGGTTATAGTTATATGCCAGCCATTAACATTCGATCTCTTTATCTTTAACGTTTATAGTGAACATTGATGTGTCACCGAAGTGCATATCAGAGTATGTGCAGCTGTTATTTCGTTTCTGTCTGAACACATTATGAAAATCAACCCGCTCCCTAACTATTCCTGAACAAACTGAAACGTATCCTAACGTTGGATCGACTCATGACATCAATTACTTGTCACAACAATAATGCACTTCATGATCAACGTAACACGTGAGATACAGTACCATTCATTCACTATCTGCACTTCCAATTGTCTTTTGCAATTTATGATTCAAAGATGAATTCAAGTTCACAAGCCTCAAGCATTTACTGGAGAAATCAATCAACTGACGGACAAAATGCATGGAATACAACCACTTGTCAAACATGTAAACAGGCTACAACTCATCAGTCATTTGTGTGTATGTATTAGATGGAAGCTCAAGAACAGAATGTGGAGTGAGAGTGAGAGTGAGTAAGAGAGAGAGAGAGAGAGAGAGAGAGAGAGAGAGAGAGTAAGTAACACTAGTGAAAGTACAAAGAATGTGCAAAGGGTTAGAGTTTGTGGTGATATTTCAATCCCCCAATATTGAATAGAATATCGGTTTGTTCGAGTCACTTCAGTCGTTATTTCAAGTACAGGTACCGGTAAGCTAATGTCTTCGAGATGATCAATAGAAAAATACTTCCCATACAATTATTTCTCACTTGTCTTCCTGTGTGCTCCGTCAAATAACCATCGGCAGGAATCCACACAATCCAGGCATCCTGATTTAACTGGTTGATGCTCCTGAATCGGTTCCAAGTCGGTAATTTATCAACCAACGAGAAACAATCTAGTCTTGAAAATTTTGAAATGCTATGAAGTGAAGTTTTTCACGTATAATTTCTGAACTATTTCTGAGCTGTCAATTTATGTAGACCTATTGCCACTTCAATATATCATCAGGGCCCTATCACTATGCATACAAAATGTTTGTGGCTTCCAAGTTAACATACCAGCAGAAACACTTTCATCTTTTGGAAACGTTCATTTTTTAGGATGGCTCATAATATTACATATAATATTAATATTATACAATCCTTCAACGGATAATGACGATATTTATTTCCCTGATTTTGGAAGAAACTAGAAATCATCCTCTCAATTTCACAAATTATAGTGACTTTATTTGTCCTTCAGGGCCCGGCCCTATTTCCAAGTCGTGACGCCGCCATTACTTAATTCTGTTTGTTTCTTTACAGAATTGGTAATGCCTACGTCATGATCATGTCTAGAGGAATGTAAATATAGATTTTCTTTTTTCTTGTCATAGCATTTAGAATTTGAAAAGTAGTACTTTGGTGCATCCATTATTTTGAAACATCGTGTTTTGTAGCGTAACAACATTCTGTAACATAACAACAGTGCGGTACTTCTAAACTACTAGAAAACATACAATAGGCTTACAAGAGAAACACCCCGATTGATTACGTATTTAGAAAAATAGTCTCCACAAGAGGGTAAACCCTACGGCTCGTCTTTCATCTGCAACTGCACTTTTTTCCAAATTTCCCAACTAACTTCACCTGTTTACACCTCAATTGAAATAATTCTGGGAAAAATAACATCTATAATGCTTCTATTCCAAATATAGCATCTATATCACCAATACATTGAAAAGTAGTGGATTCAGACGTTTGTAGAGCTTTGTCGCGTTTTCAAAAACATGATAGAACAACAACAAATGTATTGAAACAAGGAGAAATGTTAGAAAAATATGCTTCAAAGCACTTTTAGATTCTGTCGCTTTTACAGCAATTGCTATTTTTACATGTCTCTAGTCATGACTCAAGGTCTCTGGAGGACAAAAAAAAATTGAATTTCTGAAATTGAGATGATTATGATCATTAGTTTTCTCCAGGATCAGGGAAATAGATATCGTCATCATTTATTAAAATCTAGTTGAAGGGTTGTGATGTCCTTTGAATATTTCAATAATGAATTGCCATTTTTCACCCATCTTTTCCAAGTTTTAAAAATGCAGTTTTACTCACAAATTATGATGAATTTGATTATTTCTCGATTCAATGAGTAAGTTTGGTATCCATCTACAGGTACACATTGCAATTATATAATCAGCCTATTAAAATCAAATAGTATCGAAATTAATCTACAAGATCTGTGTGTATTTAATTTACAATATCACATCCACATATTGGACATGCCTGATTTAATTCACCTTCACTTCCACATCTACAGTTGGCCTACCATGTTTATTTGTACCACACGTTTCTACACACACAACAATTGGAAATACCATTTCCTTTCCTTCAGAATAATATAATCCATAATAATATGACCATCATGGTGAGAAGTGAAATGGGAGGAATAGAATACAATAGAGTAAGCAACATTATGAATTGCCGTAGTTTTTTTGATAGTCCTGTATCCAGTCTCACGCTGGTAATCGGAGGAAATGCAATATGTTTTCCATTACCGACGTCACTACCAATAAATACATGTAACTCAAACGTTTATACCGAGCAGGCAGAAAAAAATTATTTAGAGATGACTTACAAAAACATATTCCAACAGTTTCATTAGAGATAATATATTCAAAACGATCAAATTATTTATATTTATTTTGTGATAACATAGCGCGCGCGATGGGAGAGAGACTGTGCGAGGGAGAGAGAAAGCATGTGTCGGTGTTGTGTGGTGAGGTGCAAGGCAGTGTGTGTCCCCCTAAGATACCTCTTAACATCATACGTGTCCACTAGAGCCATGAAACCCTCGGGGAAGGCGATGGCGAAGCTGATCAGGGCTGCCAACTCTCCGTCGCTCGCTTCCCCTGCGCACGTGTCTAGCAGGGTCGCCAACTCGATGCGGTAGTCCGTGGCCACCGTCAGCAGGTCTACCATCTCACCAGTAGAACGATGAGCCAACATCTGAAAACCAAACCACCGTATGCTGGAGCCACCTTCGACAATACACTTCCATCGCAAACTCAAGTTGTTTTCACCAGAGCATTTTACACAACAGATGGATGTATGAATCACATTGGGACTTTGATTATTTTTCATTATATTGCCCTGACTTGTTCATCACATGTTATACTGAATAAATGCTTTCATTATCATTACTAGGAAAACGCGTTGTGTGTTTCCGCGTTGATGAATGAGCTAGAACTTATCAACATATCTTTGGTTAGCTATATATATATATATATATATATATATATATATATATATATATATATATATATATATATATATATATATATATATATATATATATATATATATATATATATATATATATATATATATATATATATATATATATATATATATATATATATATATATATATATATATATATATATATATATATATATATATATATATATATATATATATATATATATATATATATATATATATATATATATATATATATATATATATATATATAAATATATATATATATATATAAATATATATATATATATATATATATATATATATATATATATATATATATATATATATATATATATATATATATATATATATATATATATATATATATATATATATATATATATATATATATATATATATATATATATATATATATATATATATATATATATATATATATATATATATATATATATATATATATATATATATATATATATATATATATATATATATATATATATATATATATATATATATATATATATATATATATATATATATATATATATATATATATATATATATATATATATATATATATATATATATATATATATATATATATATATATATATATATATATATATATATATATATATATATATATATATATATATATATATATATATATATATATATATATATATATATATATATATATATATATATATATATATATATATATATATATATATATATATATATATATATATATATATATATATATATATATATATATATATATATATATATATATATATATATATATATATATATATATATATATATATATATATATATATATATATATATATATATATATATATATATATATATATATATATATATATATATATATATATATATATATATATATATATATATATATATATATATATATATATATATATATATATATATATATATATATATATATATATATATATATATACACCTTGAGGTCCTAACAGTTACGTGACTGCCCTCCTGTTTCATTCATTACTCATCCCAATTAATTACTTCAATAATAAAGAAGGCCTTGTTTTAATCGTTTTTAATGCATTGTTGACACTTGTTGCTTGGATTTTATTGTCAACAGCTTTGACTGTATGTACAAAAATTACATTACTATATATTTTGTTACATCAAAATGGCTGATCCAATTTGAGTGAAAGTTCCGGATAATGTGTTTCATTATTATATTGAAATTCCGTGAAAATTTGAATTTCTTTGTAGGAAATATTCTTTACGATTTTTTTTTGGATTAGACCTATTCTAATGGGGTTTTTAAAAACTTTGAAATGAGTTGTCCCAGAAGTGGTGCAACGGATTGCGCCTCAAAACTACACAGTATCGAATTAGATGAGGACACTTGTGTATGCCAAGTTTCAACTGAAATTTATTTTTGTTTGATGTGTGGAGCGCGAAAAAAAAATTTTTTTTTTAGTAAGGTAGAATTGAGTCTTTGCTTCGCTCATCCAATTAATAATAATTAGGGCTGTGCAAGCAGAGCTTTTTGAATTCGAGCGAGTTTTACTTATTTTCGACCAATACTCGAGCAAGTTCAAGCACAATTTTAGTTCAAGCGACCGACCTTGATTAAGCAAGCAAATTTAATTTGATTAAGAATTTAATGAAAAAATACAGAAACAGAACATTTTTCCAAGTTTCAGACACTGTATTTTCCATACCAGTCTGTTGAATGATGAACCCACGTTCATCCTACCACACTCGTTTGCTCGATCGAAGTAGTTCAAGACTCGCATGGTCCTAATAATGTTTCCCAGCCAAACAAATCGTTAACTAAACATGTATAGAAGCGCAGATCTCATCTATCAGCATTACATACATCTACTCATCAAGGGAATTTACAACAAGAAAAAAATGTCATATCAGTTTTTAAGTAATAATTTGAGATAGACAAGGATATCAAAAATCTAAAAACCTAAGAGCTTGAGGTACTGGTAATTTGTATTCAATTCCTAATGAGTAAGATACCCAAGTTGACTCAATAGCCCATCACATACAGCTAAAGAGGCTGTCACATCACCCTATTTGAAATTAGGGTACCGTATCTAGATGTTTTTCCTCTTTAATCTGCACCATACTGGAAAAATGTTACATGACCTGATAATGAATTAACGAGGCCCGTCCACAAAGTAAGTTTCCCACTCGTCCCACAGCTAGCAAACCTTATGTATTACGAAAGACTGCGCTTACGTGATAGAGCAATGACGTAGCACGGCACTAACGGTACTTCTCTCGTGCTCACAGTAGCATCGTTGCAGCTGTTAAAGTTGGAGGCTGTTATTACAACGCCTGCCGACTGTGAACTGCTGTCAGTGATGAAGTTTTTAAATGCACAGAGCAGAGCGCTGATCGAAATCAATCGTCAACTATGCCGTGTGTATGGGCATGAGCATGAGCAAGCAGATGGTGCGTCACTTGTGCAGACAATTTTCCGCAGGTTTACAAAGTGTGCATGATGAGGAAGCGCAGTGGGAGCCCAAGGTCGTCTGTAATGATGAGCACTTTGTCGACCTGCTGAAAATTTTCTGCACCAACGACGCACTACCTGCTTGAATTTCGATCGGCACTATGATCTGTACATTCAAAAACTTCATCACTGATCGCACCGGCACTTCACAGTCGGCGGGCGTCGGAATGAGAGCCTCCATCTTCAACAGCTGCAACGATGCTACTGTGAGAATGTGAGAAGTATCGTTAGCGCATGCGCCATGCTACGTTGTTGCTCTATCACGTGAGTGCAGTCGCTTTGCGTTATACAAGGTTCTAAGTGGAAAACTTACTTTGTTGACGGCCCTTGTACAATGAATATATACTTGCCAGGAATGCCAAATCAGAAGTTGATTAATAATTATTTACATGTCTACATTTTTAAAGCAGAGTAAGAATTGTGGGGTATTTTTATTCACTGATAATAAAGTTTGTGATTTAATTCAGTATGACGTATTAAATGAATTAGCCTTGAACTAAATACTGGCCATATATATCTATATAATTTCTGTGAATGTACCTTTGTCCTGAGCTCGGTACAGTCTGTGAAAGAAGTGATGTATGCGTGTGCGTGAGTGCCCTTCACCGGAATTTGAAACAACTTGCCAGCCAGCACATTGCTAGTGCCGTCGAAACCACCTGTAATGGAAACACGGGATAACTTGTGACCTACGGGCCGGTGTTGGGTCAACGACAACATTTACGGCTAGTGTATTTACAGCCAGTAAATAAGCTGAAACTTTGCTTCATATGTTATTGTAGCTCTTATATATTCATTTTGATTCATTTCAGAGTACTTTATATACGTATTTATGGCAATTGTATAAAGTTTACCTCTTCAATTTCGATATAATTGTTCATCACAAATTTTCACTAATTGTATGCTGTATTCATTATTTATTTTCGTGGATCAGCTTACTATTCATTCAGTTTATAATGTACAGTGAAACCTCTATGCATCGTTCCCTGATCTATTGTTTTCCCGCTTCTAACATTCATTTTCCTGTACCCTACTCCCATATGACCAATACTAAATTTTCCTGGATGGATCATTTTCCTGCAAGGATGGTTTATTTTTCCTGGTCCCTTGAAAAACAATAGATAGAAGTTTCACTGTATATTAGTCTGGTTTTTCTGTTGTATGTGACAGTTTCATGGTCTTTGGCACAATTTTCTTTTCCATGTGACATTTTATTACATTTACTCCACAGTCAAGATCCTTCAGGGCCTTGTGGAGATCAAGTGAGAACCACTTATAATATTTGTACATTCTATTTTTTTATTCCATATGAAAAGAAAATCAAACAAAAATTACCAATATTATAATGAATACAAGAACAAAGAAGAAAGAAGAAGAAGATTAGGATAATGAAAAGATGTGATGAGAGGATAAAAGATTTCTCTCTACAATGTGAATGATTGATTTTGTACTATATCCCTAAAATTATTACCTCAAGATTCATCATTCGTTGAATGAGTTACCTATCTTATTTCAATTATTCTTTGGGGTGGTAAGATTGCCCAATTGTGGTACTCTGTTCAAACAATCCTACCTTTCACTCATAACCTCAATTGAGGAGTAGTGATTTTCTATCAAGTTCTGATGTTGGTAAAAAAAAATCTATTCTGTTCAATAAAAAAATTGTAGGCTTACTGCTGGGAATAGAATAAATTGGCTGTACTTCGTCAATAAGTACAACACCAGGCAAATGCATTGTCAAAATAGCATTACATATATTTTGTGAAATCTTCTCGAAATCTATACGCCTTGGGTTTTGTGACAATCAAGTCCAGTCACTCACTGACCTATTGATGTAGCTCTCATCAATTCTACCCATTGATCATTCAAATCACAGCTGGATCTTTATATTTATATTGGGTTTTAACGACGCACTATACTGATGGTATAGTACCCAACTATAGTAACTGTAACTGGTATAGTAACTGAATAATCATTCAGTTATCTTATTTATATTGGGTGCTTAACGACGCATTGTAATGGCAATTAGGATCTATTACCGTTGGTTGAATGATTAATGAGATGATGGGAGATGATGAGATGATGAGATGGAGGTTTCTTAGGTAAATGTATATAATTATGTTGACGACCAACAATTGTATCTATGTTTCTACTAATAAAGTGAGCATAATGGGATACCAATGGGATAGACTTATAGCTTCGCTAGAAAATATATCTTCAATGTTTCGCAATGGGTCTAATTGGGTTCGTAATTGCCAGTCCTGCCACACCAATAATTCCGTAGTGATTGAAGAGTGGAAAGTAGATCAATGTCAGTGTTTAATGTCACTGAAAATGCAGTGATGTGAAACCACGTGCACAATACTCATATCTAGCTAATAATTCATCATCTAGTCAATATTTCCACAATGTAATAAAATATAATATAATTAAGAGATGAAGATACAATGACTGCTCAAGCTAGGCTGAGTTCACTATTGAAAAGTGGTCTTCCATGCAAACCTTCAATAATAATAATAATAATAATAATAATAATAATAATAATAATAATATACATATTTTTTTTCATTAGATTTAAATAATACATACATACAAGATTGATCAATACGCTCTTCCACAAAGCCAAAAAGGCTTATCTGTGGGATGAGAAATGAAATTTATAGCTTGGACAAGGAAAAAATAAATGAAAACTTTTCAATAGTTAGGGAATACAGAATCGAATATATGTAGGCCTATATATATATATATATATATATATATATATATATATATATATATATATATATATATATATATATATATATATATATATATATATATATGTGGACATGAAATTGAAAAATTAATATATCATTATACATCAAGAATACAAATCATATCCACACAGCTCAAGGCATAAGAAGTTGATGCACAAGAATAATTCAATAAATATCTAATAAGTGTATCCCACTGCACAATTGGATCAATCATTTTCAAAATTAGTATAATTAATTAACCATTTCCTAATTTCTGTTTCAACATGTTGATATTTTTCTAACTTTCTCAGACCGAGAGGTATTTCGTTGAATAATATAGGTATCGCATACTCTAAACGCCGTTTCCCATGTTTGTTATTATAGGCAGGAATTTTGTATAACTCTAACGTTCCGAGTCTTATGTTACGATCACATCCGTTGGGTATTTTACACGAGTTATTGTAGTAATACTCGAGTATGAACCGGTAATTAAATAATTTTTTAATTGGCAGAATATTCAAAATTTGATATAAACTCTCGCTATCCGGATAAGGAATTGCTATTGAATGATGAGGTATTATATTTGCAATAATCCTATTTTGAATAGATGTCAAGTTTTGAAGATGAGAGGTGGATGCCTTGCCCCAAGCCCCAAGCCAGAATACCATAATTAACTACTGATTCAGCCAAAGCAAAATATACTGTTCTAAGAAGGGAGATGGGGACAATATGTTTGAGTATATATATATTATAAGCACAAGATCTTAATTTATTACAAATAATATCGATATGGAGTCTCCAAGAAAAAGAACTATCAATTGTAAGTCCGAGATAGACGTGTTCATTTACTACATCAGGTTTTGTTTGACAGCCTAAGCATACATCTCCTCTACTCATACTGTGGAGGCAATCATAGTCATGAAATATGATTTCAAAAAAGGTATTTCTCTGTTTGTTCAATGAAGTGCAGAAATGTATTATTTTAGTTTTACTTGAATTTATCACCAAAACTAAATCATGAGTAACTTTGAGAATATTTGTAAAATTGGTTTGTAAATTATGAGCAGCTGTAGTTAGGTCTCTATGGGCACTGATTATAAGGGTATCATCTGCATATAAATAGATTTGGCTATTTATAACATGATCGGATAAAACATTAGTGTATAACAAGTACAATATAGGTCCCAGAATAGAACCATGGGGAACCCCAGTAACAATGTTTTTATAGAAACTGACAATGTTTCCTACTTTAACTACCATTTGACGATTTTCTAAATAATTTTTGAACCAAGAAAGCAAATATCCTCTTATCCCTACGTGTTCCAAAGTTGAAGCTAATTTTGTGTGATTCAGAGTGTCGAATGCTTTGGAAAAATCGATAAAAAGTGCTATTACATGAAGATTGGAATTAAGCCTAGAATTAACATAATCAGAGAATAATGAAAGTAAATCAACCGTACTCTTCCCTTTCTGAAAACCAAATTGTAAAGGATTAATAATATTGTAGTCTTTTAGATATTGAGTTAGATTAGGAGCAATCCACCGTTCCATTATCTTCTCAATAGTAGGCAATAACGCAATTGGTCTGTAGTTGGATAATAAGAGATGATCACCTTTTTTATAAATGGGTCTAATTATAGAAACTTTCAATTTATCTGGTACAATTCCCTCTTTGATTGATAGATTTATAAGCTTTGATATTAGAGGACTTATAGCCGTCGAAATTGATTTCAAGTCTTTAATGCGTATTCCGTCAATTCCCGGCTGTTTATTCACGTCCATTGAATCTATTAAATGTTTAACAAAACTTGAGCTAAGAGGCGGAATGAGCATAGATTGAATAGCAGGTTTATTGATACGACTGTTTGCTGTCACAATATCACATTCATGTTTTAAAGTGACTATATCATTAGTCAAGGAGTCAGCAAAGTTATTTGCTATAATCTCGTCACTATATTTTTTACCTAAATATTTGCTGATAACCTGGTCGACAGATGCTTTTTTATTTTTTCCAATTATTTCGTTACTTGTCTGCCAAGTGTCTTTGATACTATTCTTTGAATTGTTCAGTTTATCTTTATAATATTTATTTTTTGCACGTAAAATTTGAGATTGGGTTTTATTTCTACATTTTCGATATTCATTTCGTAAAACATTTCGTATAGAATGATCGCAATCTTTGAGTTTTCTGAAAACTTTATCCCTTTCACGAATTAATAATAACAAATCATCTGTCATCCAGCCTTTCCTAATTCTTTTCTTATCACGTAAATCTTTGCGTACAAATGTTGCGCTGTCATAGCATTCTTTAAATTTAGATTCAATATTATCATATAGGTCAGTGGCATTATCTATTACTAATAATGTGCTCCACTCTATTGACTGGAGTTTCCTCTCTATTTTAGATTCACTCAAGCATTTTGTAAACAATATTTGGTCATCGTTAGGATCGGTAACCTCGTCAATATTAAAACCCACTCCTATTATATAATGATCCGATAGTTTGGTTGTTAAAATGAATGAACTCGTTGTGTGTCTAAAATTTCTAATAAATATATGATCGATGCATGATGATAATAATAATAATAATAATAATGGTTGTTCATTTTCCACACATTAACATGAACAAATCAAGTTCACATTTTCCACAAAGCCTGAAACAAGGCTTACCTGTGGATTACACATCAATTAAAAATAAGAATGAAAATACCAACTGCGTATATAAATAACATAATGCATAAATTAGAAAATTATCATTTTTCAATATTAACATTATTCAGAATATTAGAAAAGTTAAACAAAGTTGAGTCTTTCACTCGACCAATATCTATGACTGAGAGAGTGATAGTAATAAACTAATGTAGCGAAGACCGAAGACCAATGGTAATAAAGTGAATGGCGAAGATGAATTGAAAAGTTCTAATGATGGTCTCAAATCTGGGCTGCTGACTGCCCTAGAGGTCACCACCCCGTGTGTGTGTGTGTGTGTGTGTGTGCGAAGTGGCAAGTCAAGTTGGTGGCAAGCTGTACCACTGAGCAGGATTAATCAATAGTTGGAGCCTGGCACTATTAACCTTCACACTTCAGACTATAATCGGTCGGTTCAACTGAGGCAAGGCGATGTGGAAAGTTGACGCCACAAAGTGAGACAGATAAAAAGGCCTTGGTACCACCTGGCACGTTTACACCAAAACCTGCCCCAGCTCCCTGCACCGTTGATTCGTCACGTTTTACCGCAAATCAGGGCTATTCGTAGCATTACTGCATGAAAAGGTGAAAACTAAAGCTATGCATGTGAATTAGACATTTATTCGTTCGCTGGTATATAGAAACAAATTAAATAGGCCTATTAGCAGTTTTCACTGATACTTTGGAAATGCAACCTGAAAATCTCAGAATGAATGTAAAAAGATGGGAGCATTGTAAATCGGATTTTACCAAATCTAGGGCAGGCTTGTTCTCATTAATGCCCCCGTGTTGGAAACTGACAAAGAAACCAAATTAAAGATATCAAATTGAAAATGGTGTATGTAGGCTACTACGGTCCCTACTAAAAGGAAAGTAGGATCAATATTTTGTCACAAATGCCGTTATCACCTTAGATGTTGGTTGGTACAACTTTTCAATTTTCAATGACAACCAATTGCTCAAGAAATTATTACAGAAATACTGTATTTGAAGCTGAAAATGGCTCAGGTTGGCTGACATTGCCTATCAAGTGATGACACATCACTCGTAAGGCAGGAGCATCTCCCAGCTTCAGCTTGTGGACCCCTCGGGTTTTAATCAAACCAACAGCTTTCTGATGATTTATGTATTTTCAAAGCCAGTTTTCAAACCCATTGCCGGTACCGATAATTAAACTTTCGGACTGACATTATCTAGTTGTTTGAAAATATCTTCCATTTTGCTTGGATTAGAACTAAATCTAAGATGCATGGCATGCATGTTGTCGATTATAGGCAGCCGTTATTCATCGGACCCTTGATCTGTCACCACATGCGGACGTTGTTGCTGCGTTCAACCCAAACCAACCTGAATCATCTCAATCAGACGAAACCAAACTAACCAACCTAACCCAACAAAGATCCTGAACTAATTCAACAAATCAAGTCGACACATCGGTACCCCCCCCCCTTGTTCCCCACCCTATCCAACACCTACCTGAACAAGCAGCCCTTCTTCATTGACAAAAATTCTACCACTACCCACTGTGGCCAAGGCAACAGTAGAAACGTCAACATCTGGAGTGCTTGTACAATCATCTGTGTTCCGTCAACGGGCTTTCCACTACGAGTATATCTATCTGTAAACTTCGGTGAGTTGCTGTTCTTTCCGGCCCTTTTACTCAATTCATGTATCAATCTGAACTACAACCAATCTAAAACCTACTTCCAGTCTGAAGAATAGCCAATTAAAAAATATTGAAGTCGCTAAATTGATATTTTTTCAAAAACTTTTGAATAAGCATGTGATCAGTCTGCGCTACTTATAAATGATGCCTGTTCTGAACAGAACGATACATGAGATGGCAAGAAACGTCAATCAAACTAGCTAGGAATCACTGCTTCTACAACCTGTACAATTGGACTATACAAAACCAATACAGTAATCAAAATGTTACAAAAAATAGAGATACATGGTCTTCAAAATTCATCCTGAGGGATCTTCTTGAGTAATTTCCCCCAAAGAGTGAGAAAATCCAACTGAATTTGTATTTTTCAAGATGGTGTAGGATTTTTGAAAGAAAGTAGGGCCATACTGATCAAAAGTTCATTTTTAGTGGGGATGTGAATGGTATAAAAAGTTGAAATACTCAAACCTACTTCTTTTAATGATAGTTTCATTAGTTTCTAGTAGAGCTGCCGTTCGATATGAAAACTCTTATCGATTATCGTTTACTTAACATCGGTTATTAATTATATAATATCGATATTTTTTCTCCTAATCGATAATCGTATCAAATGTCAAAATATTGTATCGCATCGGAATTATTAGGTTACAAATTGCGTCTAAACAGCTGTGTTGATTGATTCATTGACAAGTGGTTGACCTTGGACTACGTGCGGGGCTTCGGTGCTAGCAGAGCAGGGAGGGGTAGAAAGATAACGGGATAGAGGAATTGAGGCAGATTTCTGAGCTGTAATAAAAGTACAAGTAACAAGATAGGCCTACATCTGGAATTCATTATTTATCTTTCAATAAAATACTGCATTGTCCCGAATATAATCCAACGGTTTTTCTCGAAATTTCAAGCCCAAAAGTCACCCTCGGCCTAAATGCGAATCTCGGCCTATAATCGGTCAAAAATACGGTTTTTGCTCATTTTAATTGGACATAAGCTTACTACATACGCACACTCATAACAACGGAATTGACTACAAAGTGAGAGACATTCCACTAAAAACACGTTTAATAAATGTTCTATCATGAATAAGCATCATTTTCTCAATTTCCATCATTTTTATTTGACGCGCAATAATAAACATAATTATCACGTCAAGCTGTTTGCTGCATGGTGTGTGTCTTCCTACTACGCGCTACCCTGAATCCTGACGCGGTCAGTCCTTGACTTGACGAGCACGAGACTGTTTAGCGTGAAAATTGAAAAAACACTCGAAACAGGCTGTATGGCAATCACTTGAGGCCTCTCTCAGCGGTTTCTTGCAAGTCGTTTGAGCCGGCGCCATAGCTTTCTCTTACGCGCAATACGAAATTGACTAAATTTTACCCAGGAAGACGGATGATTTACGTGGAAAAGGAGAGAGACTCTTTTTTCAATTAGGCCTACTGATCTGAAAGTTTGGGTGGTCGGCTTATATTTATGTATATTCGGGACAATACAGTACCCTTTATAGGTTAAAGTGCTTCGCAGTCTGTACCTCATATCGCAATCTCTTTGTTGATCCTACAAAGTACAAACTACAACCCAACCGCGCGATAGGCCCTAGTCTATATTTTCGCCTCTTGTGCATATCAACTCTGACGTCATTGCAAACAGCGTTTCTCATTGGCTATCGAGTGCCCAATAGAAAACAAGAACTTTCGCGCCACATACACTGATTGGAGCAATTACATAAAGGGAAAAATAATAAGTTTGAAAAGGAAAGAATGTTCATTTCGATAATTGAAAATAATCATATTGATATCGTATCGCCGAAATTGAATCGATTATCGTTTCGTTTGAAAAAATATTGATCTAAATCGATATATCGATTATTGTTGGCAACCTAGTTTCTAGTATGGAAATATGGGCTTACAAAACAGCTTCAATAAATAAATTGAGAAATCAAAGATTTTGAAATCTATGTCAACTTTGTTCAGGCAAAATTTCATTTTCATTCAATTAAAATTGTCTGTATCTAGAGATATTTTTTAGAAGTGCTTGTAGACTTGTACAGGAAATACAGTAAATATGCTTCTAATATCTAATACAAAATTAGATTTGTCTGTGATGTTTCTTTGTTAGCTACAATGATCAGACGAACAATTGTTCTATTGGTAAGTATGAATGGCTAAAAGATGAGATGGATTCTAGATCTCTTTGATTCAAGCCAAAAACATTATCAGAAGGAATAAGAATAATCGAGATCGATTTTACTTTTACTGAAATTGAAAGTTAGCAATATTAATCCTGTCCTACATCGAGAGCAGGCCTAATTTATAGGGGTGTGCGAATCCATGCTTTTCGAATCGAATCCGAATCCGAATCCACTTTCAGATTCGGATTCGGTCCAACATAAATGATTCGAAAATTTCGAATCTTGGCGCCAAAAATGTGGCAACATTGCATTGTCAACTTTCTAGATTGCGTGAGCAAGTGCGATGCGCACTAGCCTACAAGTGGGTGGGGTCGTCATATATGGGCGGCTTCGATTGGCGCTCGGCCGTCTCGAGTCGGACGAACGAAAGTCTCGTCCTTGTCAAGGTTAGACCACACACGTCACGACCACGCAGTAGTAGGATGACAGATGCCATGCAGCAAACAGCTACGATGTTTATAACTGCGCGTTAAATAAAAATGATAAAAATTGAGAAAATGATGCTTCTTCATGATAAAACATTTATTAAACGTGTTTTCAGTGGAATACCTCGCAGTTTCCAGTCATTATGAGAATGCTGAGATAGGATTTTCACTTCCTGGATCAAGTGTAGCTTGATCAGCAGTGTCGTTTGTCCCATCATCACGCTTCACAATGCATGTTAAAAAGATTCGGATTCGGTATTTTTTATGAAGATTCGGTTCGGATTCGGTTCGAAATAAAAAACATGGATTTGCAAACCCCTACTAATTCATGTTGAAATTAGTCGTATTCTCGATCAATCGAAGTTAATTGTCTTTTGATTGATCGAAGTCAATCATATCCATCATCGTATTGTAGAAATTGGATCGATTTATTGTTTGAAAAGATATAGAACATAGTCGATATTTTGATTATTGTTCACAACCCTAACAGTATCACCATAAACACAACAAAACAGTTGTCAATCTTTTCTACAAAAATGGTGCCATTTGAAAAAACCGAAAGTTCCATCAATTTTAATAGAAACTTTCCATGTGTTTGTAGACAATAATTAATTGACCTTACCATTGACAAAAGCTGTAACACAATCTCCTAGAAGATGTTCATGTTGACAGAACGTGTAACTAATAGGGCTGTACAAGTCTGGCTATTTAGTATTTACATTCAAGGGAGAATATACATATCGATTGAATTGGATTTCAAGCTTCTTTGAGTGAGCATAATTTTGTATTATTGTTTGTTCTTTTGTAGTTCAATCTCCCTAGAGCTGCAGTAAAAATGCAATTTTCTATTGTCAGTTATTTGTTTGCAGTTACTAGTTTGTGAATGGAAAGTTCTTTATAATTTGTATTATACATCATTTTGTAGCCTATATCAGAAAGCAATTGATGAAAAAAAAGTCTCACACAACTCACCAATAAATTGCCAAAAAACTGAAATTCATTCAAAAATATGAGATGCTTATGAATGACAGACCATGATTTTCTGCTTGATCTCGAATTGAAATTACTGCCCCAATGACTATGTGTAGTAGCAGACAGATTGAAAACAAGCAAAACAAGAACTGCTTCTTAATTCACTCGTCACATATTAGACGAGAGGAGCAGGCTAGACGTTAGACAAATGTCCCGTGGCGTTAAAGAAGAAGAAGCAAGAGCAGGAGAGCACGCTCCCAACATACCTATGTAGGAATACTTGCTGGCCGACAGTCCCCCGTCCGGTCCTTGAGCCCTCCGCAAACCAAACTCCAATAACGATATGTGATCACCTGCCGCGATACGGTAGCGAGCCGCGTTCGTTGACATCAGGCTGCAATCACAACGGTTTACTATCACCTCAGCATCGTATCCAACTGCACCACAATCGATATTTACATCGAACACCATATCTGTGACATAATGCTATAGACACTGTGCACTTGGGGAACTCATGTCAACTCATGTCATTTTATTCAAGTTTTTTTTTGTTGTTTAATTATTCAAGTTTGAAATCAATCAATAATTTATTCTAGAAACAAAATGCAGCTATTAAAACAATATTATCTTCTGATATTATTATGACATTGGTTTTAACAACCAACCTGTATTACATACAGTGTATAATGGAGAGTATGAAAATCCAATAAAAAAAAACTATTCCATTCTATTCTATTCATGATATAGGTCAGTGATCACAACCTGCGGCCTCCATGTCATGCAGCCCTACAACTTTTCAATATTTATTTTCAATGAGAAATTAGTAATGAAAACTATAAGAGATTGCACACATCTTTCTGCAGAAGGCTCAGTGCATGTAACTATCATGTACTTTTTGACAGTATTCAGTGGTGTCAACTGTCATAATGACTGATCCTGGCTTGGTTTTCAGATTAGGTTTGTTGAAGGTTATGTTGCCTTCCAGGAAGGCAACATCGCCACTGATCACCGATTGGCTGGACGGACCTAAATAATTCTCTCCAATTACTGTATTTGGCAATTAATTTACATTTTACCATAGTTCATGAATGTACTGCATTTGAAAATATGGAACTTTCTTGTTTCATGTGTGATTTTGCGTGTTTTCCTGCATTTTTCCCAAAATAAATGGCGAGTAAATCATAGTAAAATGCTATGGTGGAATTTTACTGCATCTGGACTACAGGTTTCAATTGGATTTCAATTTTTTTCTCCCTAATGCAACGTGGGGAGTTCCCAGAGTAGGCCCCAACAAGAGCCTCAAGAGAGAATTTATATAATATTTTGGGACACTTGTAACCTGTGAGCAGGAGGAGTAGGAAGAGGAAGGTAGGGGGAAAATGACCCACCCCAGTAATCTTTTTGAGCCCCTTCACTCCATATACCTGAATACCCTCACAACAATCACTTATTTCTGTCAGAATGCACGCTAACTTTGGTTAAATATGCTTCCAAGATGATCAAAGAAGAATAAAGGCTCAAAATTGTCAGCTTTCGGCAGCTGAGACTCTACCCCAAACCCCGTGGTACAAGAGCCCCTGGTGTATAACACTTGATTTATAATTATACTTCCCCCCCTTCAAATTGAATTTTCTACCCACCTGCCTTTGTGGCCCGCGTACAAGTGCAAATTAGATCAAATGGCCCGTCTGAGAAGTAGTCACTTACATCGGTCCTATATTGAATTGACATTCAGAAATAGGTACCATTTCACTCACTTTTATAAATGGAAAACATTAGTCATTTTTTATTTATTTTTTAATATTGGGTTTTAACGACATTCACTTACTTTTACTTGTATACTTTTTTTTATAAACATTGAAACTTGATACAAAATCATTGTTTCCCAATCAAGGCTGAGGATGAAAAATAGGATCGTTTGGACGGGGCAACACAAGGGCGATCCCAACACCCCAAAGAATAATCAATGTGAGATAACTCATTAAACAAACAATAAATCTTGAGGTCATAATTTCAGGGATAGAAAACAATTCAAACATTTAAATTGGGGAGGAAAAATCTTCCATCTTATTTAGCATAGAATGTAAATATCATTTCAGACATCAGATAATTTACTGCATTTTTCAAAAGCAATTCAGTTCTGTTATTTCACAGCTGTTTCCTCTTAGAAGTGGTTCCAAGTGGATGCATACAGGATATCAATGGTAAAGCATTAATTGTTGTTATCAAAGAAGATTGAGATAATACTCATATGTTCCATCTCAAACAATCTCTGCTTCATCAGTTTCAAGGTCGAATATTTGAAAATGGAACGATGGACTAGGCATAGTTTTTGACTAGTTCAAAGAAATGGAAGAATCTAAAAAAATTACTTTGGAAGTAAAAACTAAAATTTGTATTTAAAGAAATCAAGATCATTCTCAGAAATGTCACAGATGATTGGTAAAAGGTATTAAAAGAAGGAAGTTGAAATATTCTCTTCATTAAAACAGATTTGTATTCCAAACTCATAGAAACAAATATGACTAATATATTATAAAATAATTGAATAGAAATAACAAATAAAAATCTGAATTATAGTACATAGGCCTAGGCCTATTTACCTTGCATAATTGACCAATGTGAGCAGCGTGGTTTCCAATAGCTGTACTATTATCAGTGGCCCTTCAACTCTTAATAATGGAATCCTGAAAAATGAAATAATCATCAGAAATGTTTTACCACATCGGGATCGTAGAATTTAAGAGCAGCAATGGTGCTGACGATCTGATACTCCAAACCAAACTCAAATGCTTTGACCAATAATGTTTACATTTTTTATCTGTGAAAAACTAATTTCACTCTCAGATTAGTGATACCTAAAGGCCCATATCAGTTTTAGAGAAAAATATATTGTCTATATTTTTCTACAAATATTGATTATTCCATCCAAGAATAAAAGTCGAGCGGAAAAAAATCGATTTTCAAGGTGTCGAGGATAATGGGTTGTAAGACTACAATTGATTCAATCTCTTGACTCTGACTAGAGAGCAAGAGTCAGACAATATATGTCAGAAGAAGCTCATCACTCGGCAGCCAAGTACCCGACGACAATATATGTCAGACACGGACATTTGTATTACCCCTATTATTCCCCATTGTAGAGTTGTGTACAGTAGGCCTACCGTAAGCCAGCACGGGTATAGCTCCTTATAGCATATCTCAACCAAGAGTGGTCACCTGACTTAACCTTGACGTTTGACACTGTATCATGAAGTATACATTTACATGATGAGTGAAGATTATTCCACCTAACAAGGCACAGATATCTGTTGCAATTCTGTGGTACAGTGAAACATCGATGCACTGTTCCAGATCCATTGTCTTCCTGCCTCCATCATTCATCCTGTCTCTCCACAAGTCCCACAGAACCAATATCAGGGGCTGTTTCCCCTTGAAGAACGACAGAGGTTTTCACGTGAGAATGAAAGTAAGGTCTTGACACTCGGGGGGTTGATTTGTGCCAGAGCTCACGGGAATGTTAATTCTATAAAGGATTTTAGGATATAGTATCATTTGGGTTTTTCTGGCTCCAGTTCAGGGTAATTTCATCTTTTGATCTTTCGAATTGCTGATCATGGGACTACTATTCTAAAAAGCATACTGGTATTTACACTTCAATTGACAAAATCAAGGCCTGTAAAAGTGAAACACTCAGTCTTTCGGTGGTGTGAACATTCAACTGATGATTGTAATACCGGTACTTGATAATATAATGATATGATGGATGTGATAGTTGATGACTGAATAGTTGAATGAATGTAAATGTGAAGAAAAAGAAACATATTTTTTCATTTAATTTACTGATGAGTAAGATGACGTTTCAAATTGAGAGATTTGTTGGGAAAGAAAAACTGTAAGATGAACAATAATATCATATACTGTGATATCATAATTAACATAATTGATATGATTATAATTGGGGTTGCCAACAATAATCGACGTATCGATTTAGATCGATATTTTTTCAAACGATACGATAATCGATTCAATTTCGGCGATACTATATCAATATGATTATTTTCAATTATTGAAATGAACATTCTTTCCTTTTCAAACTTATTATTTTTCCCTTTATGTAATTGCTCCAATCAGTGTATGTGGCACGAAAGTTCTTGTTTTCTATTGGGCACTCGAAAGCCAATGAGATACGCTGTTTGCAATGACGTCAGAGTTGATATGCGCAAGAGACGAATATATAGACTAGGGCCTATCGCACGGTTGGGTTGTACTTTGTACTTTGTAGGATCAACAAAGAGATTGCTATATGAGGTACAGACTGCGAAGCACTTTAACCTATAAAGGGTACTGTATTGTCCCGAATATAAATATAAGCCGACCACCCAAACTTTCGGATCAGTAGGCCTAATTGAAAAAAGAGTTTCTCTCCTTTTCCACGTAAATCATCTGTCTTCCTGGGTAAAATTTAGTCAATTTCGTATTGCGCGCAAGAGAAAGCTATGGCGCCGGCCCAAACGACTTGTGAGAAACAGTTGAGAGAGGCCTCAAGTGATGGCCATACGGTCGGTTTCGAGTGTTTTTTCACGCTAAACAGTCTCGTCCTCGTCAAGGTCTGACCGTGTCAGGGTAGCGCGTAGTAGGAAGACACACACCATGAAGCAAACAGCTTGACGTGATATGTTTATTATTGCGCGTCAAATAAAAATGATGGAAATTGAGAAAATGATGCTTTTTCATGATAAAACATTTATTTAACGTGTTTTTAGTGGAATGTCTCTCAGTTTGTAGTCAATTCCGTTGTTATGAGTGTGCGGATGTAGTAAGCTTATGTCCAATTAAAATGAGCAAAAACCGTATTTTTGACCGATTATAGGCCGAGATTCGCATTTAGGCCGAGGGTGACTTTTGGGCTTGAAATTTCGAGAAAAACCCTCGCATTATATTCGGGACAATACGGTATTCTATTGAAAGATAAATAATGCATTCCAGATGTATGTTGTTACTTGTACTTTTATTACAGCTCAGAAATCTGCCTCAATTCCTCTATCCCGTTATCTTTCTACCCCTCCCTGCTCTGCTAGCACCGAAGCCCCGCACGTAGTCCAAGGTCAACCACTTGTCATTGAATCAATCAACACAGCTGTTTAGACGCAATTTGTAACACAATAATTCTGGTGCGATACAATATTTTGACATTTGATACGATTATTGATTAGGAGAAAAAATATCGATATAATACGATTAATAACCGATGTCAAGTTAACAATAATCGATACGAGTTTTCATATCGAACGGCAACTTTAATTATAATTAATATGTATAGATAAATGTTGTAGTAAATTGTCAAGTTAGAGGACAGGCTAATGGATCACATTGTTTCTGTAGCTTCAAGATTTGAGGTATAATGTGCCGAGGCCTGAAGGCATCGACTAAAAATACAGGCATTAACAAAGTTCTAAATGGATTGCATTCGAAGTCAATGTACTTTTTGTTTTGCTTAACGACCCCACCAACAGCTAGGTTATACGATCGTTAAATCCCCTTTTGGAGTGTGTTTATTTCTTTCAACACATGGTTAGAACAGAATTGGACTCAATGTCTGTTCATAGGATAACACCTAACACAGGTATTATGGTGTTTTTGTGTAGATTTGACTCCCCCAATCCAACGAAACCACCGCACAGAAGTATTTGCTTAACGTTTGAAAACAGCAATTTCGTGCAGTGGCTTAAATCTAAAGACTGACCTTGGGAAGACGACGGAGCCCTCTTGCACCGCATTGAGTACGACATCCCTGGCCGTCAGCTGGTGAAGGAACGTATAGAACTCGGGCTCGATTGTCTGCGGTAGGGTTTCCTTCAAATAGGCAATATCTGGAACAATTCACATGCAATATGTTGGCATATTCACAATGTAACAATATCATTGTTAGAGTATAAATAATTTGGGATGGAATAGTTGGTGTACCCTTCCTGGCGATGCATTAGTCGAGTTGTAGGAATATAGCATTCACACTCAGTTTTGGTAGTCTATTATTAATGTGTAATGTAGCATTTTGTAGCAAACTACTAAGAGAACAGGAGCTGCAAACTTCAGATCAACTGCTACGGGATAATCAAAGGAAATTCCACATTATTTCGAGCCTTCTAGTCTGTGGCAGGAAGCTGTCCGTACACAAGTCACTGTCGATAGTTATTCGAGAAAAGAGATAACAATTCTTTTCAACTTGAATGAATGAATGAATAAATCTTCATTTACTTGGAATACATACATTAAAGACAGTACATGAGTATTCGGTGGTGAATGTCCCAATATCCTAATTATAGCCTTGAGCTAATTCTAAATCTAATTCTCTTCTTCTGAAGGTTTTAGCTAATGGCCAGTCTTCAAATACTTTTTGAGGTAACATGTTCCAATCCAGGACTCCTTGAGCTACCATTGAATTCAGCTTTTTTTTCATTGTCTCTTTCTCTCAATCTTGTATCTATGATCTAGCCTGCTAACAGATCTAGGTGCTCCAAACCTGTCTCTGATATCTTTCCAACTTGGGCATTGATTTCTCCAGTTGATTTTATATTGGAACAGACTTTTTCGAAAACAATTTTTCATACGATACAGCTACCGTTATTGTCTGTCAATATCGTACAAATTGTCACGAAATGGCTGAATATAGCTAAATGCTCTGAAAAAGACATTTATAGTGAAAAATAGTGAAATGGAATATGATGTTGAATTAATTGAAATACCATGAAACATGAAGAAAACTAAAAATATATATATATATATATATATACCGGTATATCCTCCTGAAATTTCGTCAATGCTAAATTCCTACATCTCTATGCATTAGGTCCTACCTGCGTCGCACGCTCATGAGCGTTTCAAAGTTAGCACCATCAAACCTTGTGGGCCTCCTGATACTGACTTCTTTTTGTCAACAAACAACACCAGCATCGGAGTTGCTATATTACCAGCTTTTGCACAATCTTGTTCATTGGCCACTACTTAAAAACAGGACTTACATAGCCACCCCTCGGGGGGAACCCACTCGCAGCGTAACATTTCCAGGGTCAACGTGACATATAAGCGATTGCAGTGGCTTTCCGGATAAACATATTGTAGTGAAACTGCTTCACATCATGCTCAGAGAAATTCTTATAAAATCTTGTCAGTCCATCATAAATAGAGACATGTAAAAATAACAATTGCTATAAAAGCGATGAAATGTGAAAGTGTTTTTTCACATGTTTTTGTGATATTTCTTCATGTTTCAATATGTTTGATGGTGTTTTATCATGTTTTTGAAAAGACGACAAAGCGCTACAAACGTCTGAATCTGCTGTTTCAATGTATTAGCAATATAGACGCTATATTCAGAATAGAAGCATTATAGATGCTATTTTTTCCAAAATTATGTTAATTGAGGTGTAAACGGGTGAAGTTAGTTGGGGAATTCGGAAAAAGTGCAGTTGAAAATGCAGGCGGCAAATGAGGCGTCGGTTCAACCCGCTTGTGAGGATTCTTTTTCTAGAAAATATCAATTGAGGTGTTTCTCTTGTATGCCTATTGTACGTTATGTAGTGGTTTTACTGTTGTTTGGCTACAGAACGTTGTTGGGTTGCAAAACACGATGTTTAAAAATAATAGATGCACCAAAGTGCTACTTTTCAAATTCTAAATGCTATGAAAAGAAAGAATAGAAGCTATATTTACATGTCTCTAATCATAAGCATTCACAATATGTTACATGTTATTTGTATGTAACGGTTCGCTGTGTGGTGAAAATCGATGGTAAAAATATCGAGTGTTACTGTTACCGGTGCAAATAAGTGATTTTTTTGCCTTTGTTATCATAAAATTCGAGTCACTAGTATTTTTTTAAAAACATTATCTGCATCTCGTGATGTATTCATCACTTTTGAATCTTGCACTGATGAAGTTGCATGATCATTTACATCTATGAATTCCCCGACAGGAGCTTTTGGCCCCATGGAGACTGGGGACGCCTTAAAAGATCTTGATTTGTACCAACCTCGGGCAAGAACCTTGGACAACTTTTGTAGTATTAGCGTAGTAAGCGTATTAGCGTAGTTTTACAATATACTCAGTGGTATTATTTCTTCACTACCTCAACTAAATAATTATGAATAGTTTTTTAAAAACACTCAGTGAAACACCAAACAACCCGAATCCACTGAAGAAAACGGTAGGGGAATCCAGGGTTCATACAGTCATGTCATTCAATGATCTGAACCTTTTAAATTGGTACACTGACAAAAAAAATGAATGAATGAATATTAGGGTTTGAAGGCACATCGACATCGAGGTACTTAGCGCCTGTCGAAATAAGTTGCTGAACAACTAGGTGAATAGTGTTTTATCAAGGTAAAGGTGAAATTTTGATGAGAAGACCTCTATAAATGAGACTAAAACTAAACACTTGACAAAACATACACAGATTTGATCAAACCAAACATGTGGTGTGGTGTAAAAAGTCACTCACACGGGACTGTAAGGAGATTATTTTAAAACTTGTTCTCAGTTTGCTCGCTCAAATAGGAGTGGAAGAGAGAAAGAAATTGTCACATCGTCATATAGCCCATTGCAATCGATTTTCAATTTTTTTCAACCTGAAATAGGTGTTTTCTAGGACATCAACAATTGTTATTATTTGATAGTTTCAACTCCCTTGCAAATGATAAATTGTGCATAGAGGTACCAACAAAGATTTGACATTCTTGGTAAAAAACTGCATCACAAGTCAAAACACTTTCAATGGGTTGCTAAAAAAACCTCGCCCATAACCCTTGGCCAAAAGCCTTTAAATGTAATTTTTAAAAAGTGAATGAACATAACAAATGAAATTGGTTGTGAGATATAGACAATATTATCAGAACTGACTCATATGAATCTGCTTTGAACATCACCAAACTTTCGAGGATTTTTCTTATTACTTACCACTATCAGAATAATGGAAATTCTCAAGGAATTTGAGACACTCTTCAAGACCTGCAAAGATGGTGAACTCTCCTTGGAACGGGTTCTTTCGGAAATACAAATCGAATACGGCCGTGTCCCCCATTTTGCCGGACTTCCAATATGCGTAGGCCATTGTAATTTGGTATAGGTCTGAAATCCATCAAATTCATAATTAATTAAATAATCAATACCATATTTTAGATGTAGGTCATGTTGAGGACACATTTCAAACATCTGTAAGCCCAAGCCTAAAATCGGAAAATAAGAAATCGAAATATCAGTTTGAAAGCTGGTAGGTCTATAGTCTATACTTTTCATTTGAGTGTTCCATGCCACTGACAGAGCTAATTTCTTATTTTCATTTTCAAAATTTCAATTTATTCTGAAGAGAACAACCCACAAAAAATATATCAAATGTTTTGTTAGCCACTGATTGTTCAATGTTGAAAATGATTAGTAGGCCTGCATGATTAAAATATGAAATGAAAAATAAAGCTGAAAATTCCTAGAAAATTTTGGAAAAACTAGTTGAAAAATATGTCAATCATTACAAACATCAAAACCAGTAGGATATATAGTTAGCATGAAGATGACAATTGATACATTGGTTGAGTAAATCTTCCTCTATCAGATGCACTAAATGTCATTAGCATACCCATAAACATTTTGATGCAAATAAATAGCAATTCTGTTACTTGGATTTACAGCAAAAAATTACTTGACTTTCCCTGGTCTTCTATGTCAAGTGCATATGGTTGAATTGTTTATTTTTTGTTTAGCCCAAAGGCAGTTGTTTTACAAACACATCAATACCATACAGGATAAAATATCTCAAGAAGTAATCAAATTATATATGTAATACGAGATGTATGTTTTGTGACCATTTTCAGTGTCAACTAAGGCATAAACAATTGTATACCGGTAGTGGCTTTCCGGATAAACCGTAAACGTATTGTTGTGAAACCTTCTAAAATATTGTCGATCCATAATAAACTTTCACAATATATCACAAATAATCACCCTGGTGAGAACTTTTTGCCCTATGGAGACTGGGGACGCATCAAGGATGTGGCACAGATGAATTCTCTCGAGTATAAGTATTATACCCATGTTATTCCACATAATATCAATCAATAGTTTGTGGGAGTCAGTGATGAGGTGCAGGTTAGGCTGTCACTGATACTAAAGGCAGCACTGTATAATTAATATATAAGCCTAACCAGATATTTATTTGTACTGATTAAAAATGATTTTATATTGATTATAATATTTGATTAAAACAACAAGTGATACATACATGTATCACTTGTTGTGAACTGAATGGTAAGTTGCCTTCCTGGTCTTTATATACTGGCACTAGGATCATGGGGAGTCCATGATGCAGGATTCCCCTGTCTGACTTAGACAAGGGATCTCCCCTGAGGGATATTCACACAGGAGTCCCCTAGGGCCTAGATATCAACTTCAGGAATCCTATACAGGTTCAAACATTGAATCAAATATGGTACACCAAGTGTATCATTTACAAATGTATAGAAGAGTTTGAATTTGTTTGGAATATTACAAAATTTCATTTATGCTTGGCCATAATTTTTGAAAATCCTTCAGGTTCTTCATTAGGCTTACCTCTACAAGCCTAAACTAGAATCCTATTTATCTTGTAGAGACCTTCTAGCCATAGCCCAACATGATTTGTTCATGTGACAACCTGATATTATAGACTATATCTTCATTATAAAGTCTCGCTACCATACCAATTTTTTTAGATACAATTACTTGGAAAAATAAAAGCACACCAAGAAAAATATAATAATTATACATTATATCTTACCGAAAACTGACCGAAAGTCATTAAATATCCATAAGTATGTAATGTTAATGCACAGGCAATAAATATGCCATAATACACACTGACAGAACTATAAAACAGCATTTCAACAAAAGAAATAGTTTCTTGGAAGTGCTTGGTATGGCTGATCATCAATTCATAGATTGTACATACCAGTAGGCCTAATAATAATACAGAATATATATTATTATGAATATTGCACAATATATTCGATTATATATCATTTACAGCATATAATCAATTATACCAACATAAAACTATTGTTATACAAGTATTATTAGTGTCTTTATTGTTGCAAAAAAAAGAGTATGCCCTAAGCCTATAATGCTATTTCGTACTGAATTGTATTTTGTATTCGTTTTGTATTTTTGTGTTATTATAGCCTCCAGCCAGTAGTATACAAGTAGGACTCACACAATTTAAATAATGGAAGGTTAATAATGAACTCTACAGGTTAAATTTACAGTTTATAAATTACTGATTTGAATTTAAAAAAATACAGAAAATTAGAAAAAGCAATTTTTACTAAGGAATTGAATTTGTAGTGGTCAATGGCTAGGGCATAGTTTATAATACAATCTTTTAAACGTTCCGCTTTTTTATTGTTGGGCTACCTGTAACCTATTCTTCCAAAATAATTATTTAAATTTGAGAAGCATATAAGGCTGTACGAATACGCTAACCCATACAAGGCGCCAACTACATTCACATGGTCTAATTCGATTGAGTAGTAGTTGCTGGAATTACACACCTGTCAGTAAGGGCTGAACAATTCCATTTTGACGGGCTCTTCTCTCATCAATACTCAAAATACGTGCTGAATGAGTCGATGCATCAGCACATGAGTCTTGGGGATCTTCCATTATACAAGGCACAGCTCCGTACTCGTCGATAGTCCCGTACCTACTAACATTTTTCAATCAACCGCCTGGCTTTTCCCCTCTGATATTTAACGGTGAAACACAGTACATATTATCGATTGCTAAATAGAGGTCACACCAAAGACAAATGTCTAGCGCCATCTTGCTTTACTTCTCCAATACCAACCTCACGAGTTGCATCACATTGAGACGCTAGAAAAGCTTATGACACGGTTTCAAGTAGAAACAATAACTGTCACTGAAAATGAATTGCACCTTTGCACCAATCCCTGATATATCTATCATCGTGATACATTTCATGATTGATATTGATCTGAATGAGTGATACAGACAGATAGCAGTGACACTAGCTCATTGTTTCAGTAACTGTAGTTTGATACAGTACCTGAATAAAATAAATGTGTAAGAGCAAAGGCATGTGATGTATACTTCATTGTACTCAATGTAAATAAATAACAGAATCTACCATGCGTTTTGAAATGTACAGTCGCATAGTATAGTATTTTTATTTATATTAAGTTTAACGACGCACTGTACTGATGACTACGATCTATTGGCGTCGGTGAATGATGTATGAGATGATGGGATGATGACATGAAAGGTTATCTTATTACGTGTTTTTTGGATATTCGGAAGGAGTGGGACCGGCACAGTAGCTGAGTGGTTAGCTCACTTGCTTCGTGTGATCCGGGAGGTGAAGGGACATATCGGACCCGGTTCGATCCCCGCCACCGTCCATCTTTACAGGGGTTTTTCGTGGTTTCCCTCTGTAGTCTGGGCTAATGCCGGGATGGTTCCCACAATATAGGCCACGACCGCTTCCTTCCCACTATCGTTCCCACTACCTATAAAAACCTTCATCTCATCATCCCATAATCTCATTAATCATTCATCCGACGCCAATAGATCTTAGTAATCATTACAGTGCGTCGTTAAAACCCAATGTATATATATATATATAAGGAGTCGGTCGTGGCCTGTTGTTATGGAACCATCCCAGTATTGACCTGAACGACAGAGGGAAACCGCATAGTATAATATATTCATTTATATTTGGTTTAACGACGCACTGTACTGATGACTACGATCCATTGGCGTCGGTGAATGATGTATGAGATGATGGGATGATGACATGAAAGGTTATCTTATTACGTGTTTTTTGGATAGTGGGAAGGAGTCAGTCGTGGCCTGTTGTTAAGGAACCATCCCAGTATTGACCTGAACGACAGAGGGAAACCACAAAAAACACCTTTCAGGATAGTCGACCATGGCGAGAATCGAACCTCAATCTCCTTGATGACGGTCCAGTGTATTAACCACTCGGCCGCACGTCTCAGTATAATTATAAGGGCCTAGTATAGTATTTATTGAAACAGTTATGCCAGTACGCCTACAATGTTGTTAAATTACAGTGAAGTATCCCTCCAGAGAAATGTGTACAAAATATAAACACTTAAAATCCTGGTCCAACTTCCGTTTTGAATACAAAAATAAGAGTTGACACGAGTAAAAATGTCAAATATTTATTCTGCCGCTATTCACATACTTTTGTGAATTTTCGAACATGGACCTCACCAAATTTACGAACATTTAATATCTAAAGAAAAACAAGCAATAAGCAAATTTTATGAGACCATTTCTCAATATATTGCTGTGAAACAAAAAATTTACAACCCATCTTACTTTCCAGCAATACACGGTCGGTAGGCCTAACTATGTTACGAACTTATTACATTACTATAATACCTTGGATATTACGTTTAATTTATTATTTTCAAATTTCAGCCCACACACAGAGAATTTTCTCTTCGTGGGATTCGTATCTTTATTAAAAAAATGTAAAAAAAAAGAAAATTGTAAAGTGTGTAATATGAGAATAAAATGAGTTGGAAATGGAAAAAAAAAATCTGAATGAATGAATATTATAATAAAATTTAAATTCACCATAATTCCGGCTTCAACTAACTGATTTCAGATATTCTCATTTAATTGCAGTTCATTTATTATTTATCGTAATAAAGATTTCAGAATATTGTTTGACTAAGTCTCTAACAAACCGTCTTATCATATAAGATATCTTAAAAATCATATAAAAATGTATTAGTAGCATAAGGAATGACTGAAGAATAAAACATGATTGAATTTATGTATGAATGTGGGGAATGAATGTATGAATGTGCAGGATGTTGTGTATGAATGTTCTTTTCTTTTCTTATGTAAATCCCATACATATAGTTCAGTTTTAGTTTATATTATGTTAGTTTTTATTATGTTTTTGACGTGCCTTATATTTTATCATGAACTATTTTAGAATGTAAAAATCGAGTAGGCAAATAAAGCATTGAAATTGAAATTGAAATTGAAATTGAAAATCTTTTTGAGAAATTTTTTCATAAAGTTAATGATTTCGTTCAATTTTAATTTCTCATATCAGAAAATTTAATAATTCTCTTATTATTTGCAATCATATAGGCCCTACATATGAATGGAGTGATTATTTTCCAATTATGTCACATTATTTTATACTTTATACTTTGTGATGAATTTTAATTTATTCGTAAGAAATGCAAACATGTTGAGTTTGTAGGCTATGATTGTAATGTTGACTTGTCCAATACCATACTTGCATGTTTAATTCTTCTGGTCTAATAAATATATTATTATTATTATATTAATTTATTTCAAACTCATTATACAAGTATATGGAAACATTTATCACACTACGGGTAAAGAAATTACATACGTAGCATTCATATTTAATCATTGCGATACACTTAACACTTTCCGAACTATTATAGATGTCACTAATAAAACTGAACGTTGAATTTTGTGAATTGTACTAAAAGGTATGTTCATTTTCTTCATGCATTCCGCCTGTTCCTTATGTACCAGCCCATTGACCGTCACCACGACGGGGAAGATGAGAACTTGTTTTAATTTCCACACTGTTGCGATTTCAGTGGCCAGTTATACTTGGGTTTCTTGGTTACAAAAGCTTGATTGATGTTATGATCGTTTGGGTGTGTCATATCTATGAGATGAGCAATTCTAGTGTCTTTGTGAACAATTATTATATCAGGACGGTTATGAGGAATGATTAAATCAGTTATGACAGAAATATCGTAGAAAAGTTTAATTCGTTCGTTCTCAAGAACAAGCTCTGGTTGATAGTCATAATACCTAGACTGAGATGTAAGAAGACCGTGAGCTTGGGCAAGATGCTGATGTAAAATCTCACAAGATAGATTGTGTCTGTGAAGATATTCAGTATTGACAATACTCGAACAGCCCGAAGTAATATGTTGAATAGTCTCTGGCTTCGTCTGACATAATCTGCATGAGTCATTATCAATGGTCAATTTCTGAATGTATTTTTGATGATTTTTGGTTGATATAACTTCGTCTTGTATAACAATGATGAAACCTTCAGTTTCACTATACAAGCTTCCTTCTTGCAGCTACTTCATTGAAGATAACTTATCAGCCATATCTAAATTTTCCGTAAATCTTCCATGTAGCGATTTCGCCCTCCATGTTGAAACAAAATCTTTCTCCTCTATTTGCTTACTTACACATTCTGTGCTATAGAAATCTAGAGGCGAAAGATTCAGGTCTAACTTGACGATGGAATCATGGAGTGGGGATTCTTGTTGTTTCTTATAGGAATAATTTCTTAGTGACAAAATCTGTTTTACATGTAACTGCTGAAGATTTATCAACCCTCTTCCACCTTCTACTCTTGGAAGGTACAGCCTTTCCATTGCCGACTTCGGATGGTGACATTTATACTGAGTCAGTTTTACTCTGATCTGGCGATCAAGGTTTTCGATATCAGTTCTGGTCCAGTGCAGAACACCAAAAGTGTATAATATAATAGGAATATACCATCCATTAATAGCCATAATTTCGTTTTTTCCATTGAGACCTGAATTTAACACCTTCAGTCTGGTATTGAACGTCGTCAACATATCCTTCTTGACCGCAAATGTTTTATTTAAAAAGGATTGCTTTATACCAAGATATTTATAAGTCGAGTCCTCTTCTAAGCCGGGTATGACACTCTCAGCAGGGTCAAGATGAAGTTGCAAGTTGAATTTATTTTTTATTTTTCCACTTTTTACATGTAGGACCGCACATTTACTCAGACCAAACTTCATTCTTATATCATTACTGAAAATTGCTGTTGTTTCTATCAATGAAATCATCTCACTCTCATTCTTTGCATATAACTTAATATCATCCATGTATAATAAGTGTGATATACGGATATTTTTATTGATCTTATACCCACAACCATTTTGATTGAGTCACTTGCTAAGTGGATTAATGGCAAGACAAAACCATAACGGACTCAGAGTGTCTCCCTGAAATATTCCCCTTTTGATATCAATATTCTCCGATTATATCCTAACATCTGCCATAGTTAAATGTAAATATTATTACTGCAAGCAGATAAATTATGCATGGTTTTCAATATTACCACAAAAATGGGAAAGAGAAGGTTAACTTTCCGGACGCTGCGACATTTTGCCTTTCTCATCAACTTGAAAATAATTTGTATTGAACATTTTTTTAAACTTTGACATTTTCAAGTAGGCCCAAGAGTCAAGAGGGTTGTTGATTTTTTTCAGTCATTAAAATTCAGTACGGTATCTCATCTTCATTGGCAATTAATGTGATATTGTTAAATGGCTGTAATGTTTGGTTAGTAACTTGGTTATTAAAATCTAGATCAGTATGTTCAATCTAGCATCGATTTCTAAACAAATGATTCTGTATAGGTAACAATTATTATAAAATGCAAAAATATCCAAGACACAACGAGGCCCGAGTTTAATTTCTAGTAGGTCTAATACCGTGATTTTTGCTAGCACCAAGAACTGGGAGGAGGGCTTGGGTGGGGGTACGACTAGCCCCAGTATCTGGCTGTCAGCTGGGGGTCGGATGAAGATCAGCATTGAGTGTTGAATCGATCGGCTTGCCAGAGAACTACCAGCTGGAATCTACTAGACATGTTGCATCATTAGTCATTACACTGTCATACTAAGCCTTAATAAGCACGCGATTTGAATAATTTACTCTCTCAAAACTAGTTTTTCAACTTTCTTCTCAAAATGCAATTCTAATATTTCAAACGATGTGTTAATTACGCAAGCTTGCTAGACGTTTGCCAAGCAATAATACACTCGTATTTTGTTTGCTGAATGCTGCTTGTAAAATGATCATTTTCCATATCTTCAAAATAGTAACAACATGAAGTGAGTCCATACCCGTAGCTAGTGTCAATATTTGCACAGGTTATCAGACGGGTAGGTTTAATCGTTTTCCGCAATTTTGTTCGTTTTTTTTTTTAGATATGGATGCAACACTTTGTCACTAATAATAATTGCAAACTGGCTGATAAGATGATGCAATTCTGAAATGAGATATAAATAAAAACATTGTGGCTTATCACAGCAGTGGGGAAGGCTGGCCAAATATCTTCAGTATTTTAACTTGTGTTTATGCCTTTCTTCTCAGGTTGTGCGTGCGAACAGGGCTTCAGCATAGATAAGAACGGCCTTTTGACTCCAAGAGATACAATGAGCCATGCGGAACTCTTTCAATTTGAAATGTTCCAAACTATATTCAATCAGCAAATTTTCCATATTTTTCAGATATCATATCTTATTTGAATAATTCTAGATTCAATTTTTCAATTATGTGATTTTATATATTTATATATTTAATTATACCAGAAATTACTGATATCATGATACATACAAGAACAAGGAAGAAAAATTAAACAGAAGAATTCAAGAATGTGAAGAAAAAGAAGATTATGATAATCAGAAAGTAGGGCTACTAGGCAAACGCAGCATATGCGTTGTAAGATAAGCGAGATATCTGAATAAGGTATAATCAGAGTCGTTAAAGTAGTTCTACTTCTGCTACTTTATCAACTCTGATATAATTGAAAACTCTACACACCTTGACTTCTATAGAAAAATTCGGTGAATATCGAATCTAGAAAGCAGTGCATCTCAGCAATGATTCTGCTATTATTTCCATCTATTTGTTAAATAAAAAACATCTATTAAATTATTTTCTCCGAAAAGGCTGCTTTGAATTGCATACAAAATTTTAATGATGTGTATCAATATCATTGTGTTCACATTCAGGAAAAAAGTTGATTTTTTTGGAGATTTTTTTTTCAACATTTTCCACTTGGCCAAATCTTATGGAGGTTTCAGAAACTTCGAGACAATATTTCTCAGAAGTGGTATAACCGATATGACCCAAAATCTGTACAGTTCCAAGTTGAATGAGTCTACATCAAGATGCATTGAGGGTTGCGTTGGTTTGTCAGATGAAGATGGTGACTTCACTAATCCGAAAACATCTGGTGTTGTTTTTTAGAAACGGCTGATGGGCTGGCAAACTTGATGACTGCTGTTATTAGCTGAGCCGACGTCATTGAGTAAAGTTAGTTCCTCATAGCACCACTTATCTACGCACGGTCAATAGTTCTTTAAACGTGAACCGTGAATTGGAACATATTTTTAACATGGGAGGGATAGGAAGTGAGGACACCATCTCCAACCGGCAAACCAACGTAACCCTCAATGCATCTTGGTCTACATCTAGAGGAAAAGCTGCATGTCGATCAGTCAAACACAGTTCTACTTGTGCAGTGCTTAAAAAAACAGACAAAACTCCATAAGAGTGGGATGGAGTCTTCATTATCGCTCATCTATTTAAAAAGATCGATTTTTTCCCAATGTAAATGTTTAAATGGTTCATTCTTTTACTGCCTATTCATATACTGCCTAAAAGGGCATCGATACCTGTTTTACCTTTTTATTCGCGTACTGCCCAAAATATTTCTCTTACTGCCTAACTGACCATTTTTTCCCGTACTGCCTAAAGAAATATTCTTCGCTTTCAAACGGAGTTTTTATTATTGACGCCCTGTAGCGCAGTCGAGTGAGTGATTTAAAAACAATTTGTATGACTGTTTTTACTACAAAAATGATATTAAAGATGGGAGAGTGTTGATATCAACAAACCATCGTAAAGCGGAATATTTTGAAAATACATCAAACCATATACTACAGTAACCGTCCAATCACTATAATTAGCATTATTGTTATCATTTCTTCAGTAGGCCTATATCTCGTCATATATGTACATGAATATTATTATATCAAGCTTCGTGAATATATTTGTGCTTTCTTTGTTTTATACTTCACGTTTCGTAACTTCACGTATAGTGGATTAATGTGGGTCTACTATTTGTATATTATACAGTACGTTATTTGTATATACGTATTTTTGATTCTTTTCTTTTCTTGTTAATGTTTTATGGACTCAATTTTTCTGATTATATTATTTGCATTTTGATTTTTGATGAGAAATAAAAGGAATTTCAACTTAATTATTGTCATTCATTTTCCATCAAGACATGTGAATATATATTGCTTGAATTAGCACTTATTTATATATCACTGCTGTTGTTTGCAGGTTGTTTCTTCATTGTCATCATTTATTGTTTACCCATATCCCCCTCTTGGATACTTTATACTGACCACAATTTATTTTCCTCCTTCCCCACATACTGGCTTCACCTTGTGTGGGTCTTGCTTTAATTTATTTTAGTACATTTATCTACGAGTTTAAAAGCAATTGGCGCATGTTTCGTTTTATAATTAATGTAGGCCTATCACATAGACATAGAAAAAATTATATATGACCTATATTTTATGAATTAGGGTGTGGGGGAGAAGTACAAAAACTTCTCTGATGTATTTTAAACCACGCGCCTGACTGCAATACAGGGTGTCAATAACACAAACACCAAGAATATTCAATTAGGCAGTACGATTCAGTTCTTAGGCAGTATAGGCGAACACTTGGGTCAGTTTACCCTTCTTAGGCAGTACAAGCCAGTTCCTAGGCAGGTAGAAGAATGAAAAGGTATTAGGCATAAGGCGAATAGGCAGTAAGAGAATACACCGTTTGAATTGTTAACCATACCTGAAATGTTCTTATTTGTTTATTTTTTATTATTCTTTCGGGTGGTAAGATCGCCCTTGTGATGTCCCGCCCAAACGATTCCACGTGTTACTCATAGCCTTGATTTGGGAACAATAATTTTGTATCAAATTTTGATGTCAACAAAAAGAACTATTCAATTGAATATGGAAGGGTTCCGGTTCCTCTGTTTGAATATGATTAGTTCGTTATCAACTGCGATCAGCTGTGAGCTGTTGTTAGGGCAATAGGCTGCCTGAACACTATTCATGAATCATGGTATGTCATTTCAATCATTTAGACTATGCACAGACCTGAAGAAAAGCTAGATATAATCGACAGTATGACCTATGAAGTGCAGGCTGCGGCAATAGAATTGAATTGATCTGTCATTTTTATCTCACTTTGTCACCTTTGAAACTATAGGCTTCAAGCGCAGTATCAATCCATCAATATCCTAGTAACTCTTCATGAGTCAATGCTATATACTGCACTTAGCAACTAGCATGAACATCAACGCACACGGAATGCACCAAACAAAATTAAAGAGAATTTAAAAAAAAAATTCAATCAATTATTTTTATATTTTTTTACTTCTTTCCTTGCACTAAATGTTCATGGCATAGGCAATATATTCACTATATGAGCGAAACAATTGAAACAAGTCTGATGACAAGAGAAAAAACTCATCCATATTATTCACAAATAATTTAATATATTCTAAACTACAAAACAATTGAAAAAGAGAATGGAAATGAATAGTACAAATTTGAAATAAAAATGAATAGATGAATGAATGAATAATAATTGAGAAAAAAAATCAAATGAGATTTTTTTAATCGTAACAAAGATCATCAATATTGTGATAAATACAAGAACAAAATGTAATAATTATAAGAATACAAAATTATACTAGTAGGCCTAAATGTGATATTGTTACCGTGAGTGATATATTCATATAAGACAAATATATTGTGAGATTAATATTTGTCGTTCTGAAAATGCATATTTAATATATAAGAGTAAGACATAATTCGTTACAAAATTTGAAAACAAAACACCACTAACTCAATAAGGATAAGAACACGAATCATCTGAAATAAAGATTGGAACGAATGGGCCTACAACTACCTTTTTCAATCGATACGAGAACAGAATTCAGAAAGTGAGTCAAAGCAATAATTGTCCAATAGCTGTACTGTGAAACTTGATACTTGATCTTCAAACTGTAAATACATTTGTATTTATATATATATATATATATATATATATATATATATATATATATATATATATATATATATATATATATATATATATATATAAAATATATATATATATATATATATATATATATATATATATATATATATATATATTATATATATATATTTATATATATATATATATTTAATATATATATATATATATATATATATATATATATATATATATATATATATATATATATATATATATATATATATATGACGAAACATATAACATTACCAATGTATAGGGCTTACTGTGGCAAATAAATCATCAAAAATTATTATTATTATCATTATTATTATTAAAAGAGAAGTGAAGAAGTATTCTATTCGTTTTTATCATATCAAGATAACTAGCTGCTATCCAGACATTTCTTGTAATGTGTATTTATGCTATGATAACATAAATTAATAGACCCACAGACAAGTCTTGTTATGACTTTGTGGGTCTACGATATCTGTAAATAACTAATATTTTGTCTAATAAAAAATCTTCTCAAAAAATAAAAATTAACTAATAATAATTATTATATTATTATTATATTTAGGTGAATTGATATTATATAATCATCTTCACACATAAATCCCATGAGGGTTTCGTGGAACCTCACAAGAGTACCCTTTATTGTAATAGCCCAACGCTTTTATTTGAATCAATAAAAAAAATATATAATGATAATTATCATTATTACTATTATTATTACCCAGGTTTGTGAAGTTTACCCCTGGTTTCTTTGGTTCTGAAACAAGGCAGGATCAAGTCAGGCGTGTACTTGTACTGCTTAGCAAAGTCAGGTCGACGTTATTAATCACGCAACATGGCCGCAATATTTTGTTAATGGCCGCAACATTTTGGTTGCGGCCAATGTAACCTAAACGTTGTGACCAATGGTTGGCGCGTGAATGGTAAAGCAGTGGACTGTATATTGAGCTACGGTGAGGCAAATGATACGCAGTAATCAATGTCGACTCGTCATTGACTATCAGGCGAACATAAACAAACGCAGGTTATATGTCTCGCCTCGAAACAATACGTGATTAACAACGTCGATTTGACGTTGCTAAGCAATGCAAGTGCACGCCTGACTTGCTCGTGCCTTGTTTCAGAACCAAGCAAACCAGGGGTAAACTTCACCAACCTGGGTTAACTTCTCATTACAAAATGCCAAACAGAACAGAAATAGAATATTCAAACAGAGTGGTGCCTCCTTGCACCACCACTAAATAATGAACATTGAAGAAAATAAGAGAGAATAATCAGAGCCGTATGGTGCCCCCACACACCACAAGAGCGAATGACAATAAGCACAGAAGCTTGCTGAGAACAAACATCCACCGCTGTAGATGCTTGTGAAACACACCAAGTGTGTAGAGACGAGAACGAAATGGTTGCAAGAAGAGATCCTTCCTCCACCAAATCAGAGAGCAGACTGACTGAACGACTACGTGCATCCAGTGGACGTACATGAAAGACTGGCGAAGTGGAATGCGGTACAGTTCACTGGCGTGAGGGTGTGTGATTCAAACCGACTTTGGAATGTGGAATGGGGAGAAACCGCGTCATGAACGATGACAACAATCAACTACCCAGTCGAGGCCAAACCAAGTGATTCAATGGAGATGAAAACGACATACTTGGTCTGCAAATATATTGGAAAAATAGTTCCAAGCGATACGACTGTTGCAAACTTTGCTACCTCTTTTGTTAATGATCTTAAATCTATAATGCATAACTGTGACATTATGACGTCTCGTGTAGTGACACATAATAATCAAGTGCAGTCTATGTTTATGTCTTCGGTTTCTACTAGCCTCAAAAATCTATAATTGAACAATTAGACGTAAATAAACAAGCCGGTTTTGATTTGATAAGAGTTCGTGATTTAAGGTTTTTAAGTGATGTTATTAGCCCTATTTTATCTAAATTTAGAAATTCATCCTTCGAACATGGTGTTGTGCCAGATGAATTAAAAATTGCGGTAAATCGTCCTGTTTATAAAAAAGGTGATCATTTATCATACTCAAACTATAGACCAATAGCATTGTTGCTAATAATTGATAAAATAATGCAGCGGTGTGTTGCAATAACCTCAACGATTTATCTAAAAAAATATAATATCATTAGCAAATTCCAATTTGGCTTCCAAAGAGGAAAAAGCACTTCCCTGTTGAATTTTCGGATTACGTCAACTGTAAACTGAATGATAATATGCACATTATTTCTATGTTTATTGATTTTTCAAAAGCTTTTGATACTCTTTCCCACAGTAAATTATTAGAAGCACTTGATAATGTTGGTGTTAGAGGCCCTATGTTGGATTGGTTCAAAAGTTATTTAACGAATAGAACTTTTTCAGTAAAAGTTGACAATGAATTTAGTGATATTAAAACTTGTGAAAGTGGCGTGCCACAAGGTTCAATTCTGGGACCAATACTTTATTTAATTTACGTTAATGATATGGTAAATTGTCTTGTGAATTGTAAGGTTTTTTTGTATGCCAATGACACTGTCTTATTGTCAGTTCATGAAAATTTAAAGATTGCAGAGTGCCATATGCAAGCAGATTTCAATAATATTTTGAAATGGACTCACGACCATAACTTGGTGATAAATTCAAGCAAAATTAAAGTTATCCATTTTTGTTCCCTATTCAATGAATTCAGACTCGAATCTGTTGATATAATTCATCATACTTATAGCTGTCTTCACAATTCGATAGGACTAAGTGAGCTGAGGTGTAATTCTTGTACTGATAAAATGAATGTTGTGGACAGTCACGTATATTTGGGTATTACAATTGATGAATATTTCACTTGGAAGGATCATATATACAGCTTGTGTAAAAAATTAAGGGCTTGTGCTCTTCAATGATTTAATCTAAATTTTGTTTTAACATATCATGTGAATCGTTTAATATATACTGCTATGGCTGAGTCTCTGATTTCGTACGGTTTATTTGCATGGGGCAATGCTTCATCCAACTATTTAAATAAAATAGCTTCACTTCAAAATAAAATGATCATTTCTATTGCACCACTTGATTTAAGATTGAGATTGAATAATAGAATTGAATCTTTGTATCAATATTCTATGCTACTGCCTATACAAAGTCTATTCTTGTCTAAATTTATAACTAAGTTTTATTTTTCAGATGATTTCAAAATTCTCTATGCAAACACCTCAAACACCAGATCAAATAACTTAATTAGCTATGTAATTCCCCGCTATAATAATAAGCATGGTAAAAGGCGGTTGGTGTACGCCATTCCATCTATTTTTAATTCTGTTCCTCAACATCTATTGAAACTTCAAAACATAAGTCCTGTCAAAAAATAAATCAAGTGCTGAATTCGTATCCACCATTATCCTACTTTTTTCCCAATATTCTACCTTTCTAATTTAATTAAGCGCAATGTTATTTTTTATATGCAAATATAGTGTTTTCTTTCTTCGTTATTATTATTCTCTGTCTAATCCACAGATAAGCCTTGTGTTAGGCTTTGTGGAAAAAGGGAACCCAATGTTTCATGTAAATGAATTATAAATAAACAACCTTTAGTACTAAAAATACTGGCTCATGTAGCTGAGTGATTAACGCACTTGCTTCATGTGATATCCGAGAGGTGAAAGGACATATCGGACTTGGTTCGATCCCCGCCACCGTCCATCTTTACAGGGGTTTTTCGTGGTTTTCCTCTGCAGTTCAGGCTAATGCCGGGATGGTTCCCACAATATAGGCCACGACCGCTTCCTTCCCACTATTCTATCCCACCTCTTCACGATAAGTCTTAAAGACACTTTGAAACCCATGAGGTACGAAAAAAAAATCATTTATGTGTAATTCTTAGTCCTGTAGATTACTGCACCAACTGTATACATTCCGAAATTATTATTTATTTTATACAAATGCAAGATACATAATTATCTAATTCTACAGATGAGCCTGTGGTACAGACTTTGTGGAGATTTGTGTGAACTGTTATATACTTGTCTCAAATTTCTAAATGAAGAAAATATATATAAACATTAAATTATTATTATTATTTATTTAGAAAGCGTTTTGCATAAGTCATGATCTTTGAACAATTGTATGCGTGCTGACATTATACAGTTTGATGCTAGCAGCGATTGGTCCTTGGTGAACAACAGGTTAATAGGCCTATATGTCATGGGCCTACTTCTATTCTCCCTGGTATCGTATCTTGGTTGTCTCTAGTTAGATGCGGGTGCTATAGCGTCGAGCTATACTTAGGATGTATTCACATGGATCAGAAACAACTCTAATGTAACTAGCCTGACCCCTCATGTTTCAAACATGAGCACGTCAATTCACCACTGCCCTGCACTTCTACGTGTGATCATTTTTACACATCGCCAGTCTGCCGTGTGAACGCAATGACGTACTATCACTCCACTAAATAGCTAAGTTGGTAACTTCCCCTCCGACCACCCCCTTCCTTCCTCTCCTCTCCCACTCATCTTCCTTCATTCCTTCCCCCCCTCATTCCACTCTCCTCGTAATCCGACTAGCGCCAGCCCTCCACCCCCATCTCCGCGTTACGAATGCTTACACACACTCTTGCACAGATCTGGAAGGAGCTATGTATAATGCACAGAGAATTCTTGAAATGAATACTCAGGAGCGGTGGGATTGAAACTTGAGCAAGAGAGATAGCGGAAGGCTCTCTTTTGAAGTAAAAATGTGATTTTCGCCAATGCCGAATGTCTCAGTATTCAATTCCTTATTTCAATTTATAGTGAATATATTCAATATGAGCATAATATAAGAAAAAGAACAAAGAAGAAAACAGAAGAATCCAAGAATGAGAAGAAAAAGAAGATCAATATGATGAGAAGATATATAATTAGAAGATTGATGATGTTTTCATCCCAATATTTCTCTATCCTGAAATTATTGTTTGTTAAAGAAGTCATCTTCTTTTGAATAGTCTTCGGGATGGTAAGACCGCCCTTGTGGTTCCCCATCCAAACGATCCTACCTTTCATCCTCAGCCTCAATTGGGAAACAATAATTCTGTATCAAGTTTCGATGTTGATGAAAGAAAGTTTTCAAGTGATTGATTGGCCTTGACTGATTACCGACTTGTTGATCATCTATTTATCATCTTCTGATATATTTGACACAGTATTTTCAAGTACGCAAACTGTGGGAGGGAGGGGGGGGGAGGGGATCTGTAATTCCCTTCGGATTAGCAGCGAGTGAGTTTATTTATTTATTTTATTTATTCAGTCAAGACTCAAGAGTGATGAACCCAACAGATACATAATGCGTGAACAATTCGCAGCTGCGTCTTGGATTGGATAAGTCACTGGTGAATTCCTAGCTTGCATCACACTGAGAACTGGTGTAATTACTGTTGAGTGAAAATCGGTAACTTGAAGGTATAACCTATACCCACACCGTAACATTTTCTGTGTCAACATGACATATGAACGATCGTGGTGGCTTACCATCTGAACGTATTGTAGTGAAACTGCTTCTTACAATTCAGAGAAGTATATCTTATAAAATACTGTCGATACATTATAAACATTTACAATATGTTACGACTTACGAGTTATTTGTATGTAACGGTACGCTGTGAGATAAAAATCGACGGCGAAAACATCGCTTGTTATACTGTTACATACAAATGATCTTTCCACCTTCGTTATTATAAAATTACAAGGAGTCACTGTTTACACATCATTCATACTATAAAATCTCTCCACATTGTGAACATTTATAACATTTCGATAAATATTGTCTGCATCCTCGTCTGTATCTTATGATCTATTTGTTAATTTTGTATTTTTTGCATGGTTCAAGTTTTTGATAATGGTTCTTGTTTGCTTAACGACCCCACCGACAGCTTGGTTATACGGGGGTACGAATAGGCAGGTGATTATGAAACTATAAAGTGATGATAAGTGAAAGGACGTTTACAAAAGCCCATGCCGTGCCTTATGCGGGACTCGAACCCACGCCCAACGGTGACTTCAGTTTCTGAAGCGGTGCCTCAGCTGACCGAGCTAACGAGGATGGCGATCAAGTTTTTGATCATGTATATATGTGAATAGTGTTGAATCCAGGCATATCTGTCGTTTATATATATCATATCGTCGTTTGCCCCCCCGGAATAAAAACATTAAGCACTAGGTATATATAGTGTATTTTTTGAGAAACCTGTACGGGTATTTCGTTTCTACCTTAGATACTGACCTCACTGTCATAAAATATTATTACTCATTAATATGAATTAATTATATCAGTATACGCTCTACTACTTTACACTTACTTTTTTTCTTTTCGATAATGATTCAATTATAAGATTCCAAAAATCGCAAAAATCACTTTAAATATGTACATATTTTCAAAAATTCCCTGCGAGGCTCTGCTGAGGGACTTTGGCCCCTTAGACCCCCTTTTCGCGCGCGGCCGGTGTCCAGCTGAGCGGTCCGAAACACAAAACGTATCTCGGTAATATTTATCTATGCTCGGACTGGACTGTCTTGACTCGATCGAGTGGAAGCCTTTTGGTGACCGGAGCAGGGTATAAAATGAGGGAATACTGGACGCTGCGTTCTTATTCCATTTCATTTTCTCGTCACTTCTTTCGTTATCCGTCTTCTTTCTCAACTTAACTTCCCTTAGTTTTCTCTTTCTTGTCCGCTCCCTCCATATGTTCGATACATCCACAAACGATGACGACCATGGCAAAGTATGCGGAGACACAAACATATAGGCACACCGCCCCCGTAGCACAGTCAACCACACCGTGCTAGGAACTGAAGTCTGGTCGGGCGTGGGTTCGAGTGCCGAAAAGCGTTTTTTCACCTATCATTTCTTCTCACCCGCTCATTCGTACCCCCGTTACTGCAGGGGTTATAATAGTGCGCAGTTGACCCTAATATGCGCAGTTCTAAACTTCAAAAATGTAGCTCTTGATTTCAATTTGCGCAGTTGTAAAATTCAGTCCATGTTTAATAATGCTACTAATAACACTAATAATACATTAGTATAATAAATTAATAATGCACTATGAAGCAACAGTCTTAGGTCTACATATTCCCAAATAGTAACGAGATAATTCAAAAAGCAAAGTTTTTCAAAAAATTCCCTGCGGGGCTGTATTCCCCCCCCCCCCTCCCCCCCCCCCCCCCCCCGCCCCAGTATCCGTGCGGAACCTCCTTCTTTATATGATTGGTTTTCCATGCGCAGTTCTAAATTTTCACTAATATAACCACTGCGTTCCCGTATAACCGAGGTGTTGGTGGGGTCGTTGAGCAGTAATAAAAAAAAAACAGACACAAAATGAGCTCGCTACTGATACAAGTGGTCGAGTGGTTACAAAACTGAACTGTCATTCAGGAGACCGGGGTTCGATCCCCGCCATGGTCGACCATCCTGACGGGGGGTTTTCGTGGTTTCCCTTTGTCGTTCAGGTCAATACTGGGATGCTCCCTTATCAACAGGCCACGACCGACTCCTCCCCACTATCCAAAGACACCTAATAAAAATAACCTCTCATCATCACATCATCTCACATATCATTCACCGACGCCAATAGATCGTATTCATCAGTAGAGTGTGTCGTTAAACCCAATATAAATAAATAAATGAGTTCGCTGTCAATGAGCCCCAACAAAGCATGAAGTGTCAAGTTGCGTCGCACATGGTAATCGAGGTGAGATGTAGCTTGTGAATGAGTGAGGAGGGAGGGAGGGGGGGGAGGTCAGCGAGGTCACTGATTACAAAGCTGAACTTGAAACTAGATCGTCTTGTTTTTGTTTGGTCTCGACTCTAATAGAACACTACGCAACCAGCTGACATCAATGAATGGACAAGTGAAATGTCATCTCCGGTTGATCAACTGATGGAGAGTGACAACAGGAGACGTCATTGTTTTGAGAGCTATAGAAGATTTGGGTGGCCCTTAGGAGTGACCCTTAGGGCCACCCACAGGAAGATTACAACAGATGGAACTATAGGCCATTTATACATTTGATTTTGGTGAAACTTGATAAACAAGTTATACCGAAATAGATATTCAAAATTAACGTTTGTTTTGCGAAATAACAGTTGTTTGGTAATAACTTTTGAATGGTATGAGATTCAACATTTTAATACGAGAGAAACACAACTATTTTAAAAATCTTCCACGGTGATATATTAAAAATGAAAAGTATTCATCACACATCGCAGAATTATCAATTGCGAATACAGTTATAAAAAGAAGTGCTCATTTAGCTGTATACGTTTGACCATTATATAGTATATAATATTTATATAGTATACTGTATAGTAAAATCTATACTATATAGTATAGGCCTACAATACTAGATTTTATTTATTTATATTGCGTTATACAGTATATTTTTATAAATTGTGTTTTAACGTCGCACTATACTGATGACTACAATCTATTGGCGTCGGTGGATGATGAATGAGATGATGGGATGATGAGATAAAAGGTTATTCTATTAGGTGTTTTGAATGGTGGAAAGGATTCGGTCGTAGCCTGTTGTTAAGGAACCAATCAACCTGAACGACAGAGGGAAACCACGAAAAACCCCTGTCAGGATGGTCGACCGTGGCGGGAATCGAACTCCGGTCTCCCGAATGACGGTTCAGTGTGTTACCACTCGGCCACGCGTCTCGGTCGTTATACAGTATACTACGATCTATCTATTACGATATTTCGGTGAATGATATTATATGTGATGATGGGATGTTGAGATGAAAGCTGTTACTTATTGTTTTGTTTTTTGTATAGTGGGAAGGAGTCGGTCGTGGTCTGTAATTAAGGAACCATCCCAGTATTCACTTGAACGACAGAGGGAAAACACGATTCACCCCTGTCAGGTTGGTCGACCATGGCGGGAATAAAACCCCGGTCTCCTGAATGACGGTTCAGTGTGTTGCCACTCGACCACTCGACTCAGTACAATACTAGAGGAACCCCTCATGTAAAACATGACTTTCAACGACATTGAATAGAGAAAAGTAAATACCCATATATGACGGGAACATAGAAGAGGTAAATTCTAGATATTCTAGGTAATTTTTAGAATTACTTTTTCTGCTGTCGCTGAGTGACCTTCGGCGATGTCAAACCATTAGTTATACCAATAACATGCTATGTCCTAACTACGTCCTAAGTGAGAGGTAACTCTATTTCGGTCGAGTTGGGAATCGGACGAGTTAAGACTGCCATACTGTGGGCTTGGCTAATGCCTTGTAAAATCAGCCGAGTTATGATTCAGTCGAGTTAGGAATCGGTTGAGTTGAGATTCGGTCGAGTTTGGAATCGGGCGAGTTATGATTAAGACAAGTTGATACAGCTAGTAAAATCAGTCGAGTTGAGATTCGGGCGAATTAGAAAGTCGAGTTGAGTTTCGGTCGAGTTAAGATTCGGTTGAGTTAGGATTCGGTCGAGTTGAGACATCGTTCGAGTTTGGATTCAGAGGAGTTGGGATTCGGCCGAGTTTGGAAGAAATCGAGTTTGGATTCGGTTGAGTTGAGAATTGGTTGAGTTTGGACGCTTCCTATTTATGATCAAAGTATTTGTGATATTTTGTCAGGGGCAGACTGGGGGAGAAAGGGAAGGGCCTGATCGGGAATGGCTTTGTTGAAATATGCGTGCGCATATTCAAGTCAATATATATATACATTTCAAGCTGCAACTTGACATCACATCGTAAGCCAACAGTTCCTTTTGTCATGAAATACGTACACTTGCGGTCATAAAAAGCGGTTGATCAGACTGCATTAAATGCATCCTGAAGAAAATTTCCTGGCATTGAATCCACTGAACCTAGAAGACAATTAACATATACGCACTTCACGTACAAGCTGTGATTGTGAGGAATACCCACAATTGAAATTAAAAAATATTATCGGTGGTGAAGAACCAATAACTTGTATCTTCCATTTTTGAGAAAATGAGGTTATGGTATTGTTATAAAGATAACTTTGATCTGAGTTTTTCTGGCAATACCTTCTATCTGTTTAAACTTTGAAGCACAATGGATGTCAAAAGTGAATGGCAGTGACACCTTGTATCAAATGTTTCAACTTTTATGACCGTAGTGTACAAAGTTTAAACGTTCTATTTGCTGGATACAAGGTATTGGTTCTTCACCATCGTTATGTGACTGTAAGTGTACGATCGAGTGGAAAACAATGTTCGTCTTTCAATAATATCAGAAGGGATTGCTCTGATACACCGAAAAAATCGTACACCGAAAAAATCGTACACCGAAAAAATCGTACACCGAAAAAATCTTACACCGGAAAAATCGTACACAGAATAAATCGTACACCGAAAAAATCGTACACCGAAAAATTCATACACCGAAAAAAACGTACACCGAAAAAATCGTACACCGAAAATCTCGTTCACCGAAAATGTTATTTTACAGAGTGACTGTACTCGGAGGCACGATCCAAGTAGAAGGACGATTCAGGGTGGAGCTACTGTATTGTTTCAAAATAGTGGGGGACTATTCCCCTTACGCCAGAATAATATACTATCAAGTATGAAAAGATCGTTCTTTTCGGTGTGAGATTTTTTCGGTGTACGAATTTTTCGGTGTGCGAATTTTTCGGTGTACGATTTTTTCGGTGTACGATTTTTTCGGTGTGCGATTCTTTCGGTGTACAAATTTTTCGGTGTGGGATTTTTTCGGTGTAAGATTTTGTTTTCGGTGTACGATTTTTTCGGTGTACGAATTTTTAGGCGTACGATTTTTTCGGTGTACGATTTTTTCGGTGTAAGATTTTTCCGAGATAATGCCGTTTGTTAGTGCAGGAGGAGTCAAGCTCACGCTCCCCCCCATCCCTTCATCCCCCAACACACCCGAGCACAAATTCTGAAACTTCACCAGGATTGAGTGCTCAATTAGTGCGGAGGGGTTAAAAACTGGAAAAATCAGGTGCAATGATATATTAGATAATGAGATGAAGGTATAATATACCTATAGAGAGATAATAATCTATCAGAGATGATTATATATATATATATATATATATATATATATATATATATATATATATATATATATATATATATATATATATATATATATATATATATATATATATATAAATGATTTATTATACATATTCATTTATTCGTGTAATAAATAGACATAAATAATTGAGTTAATATTACTATAGAGCGATATATACATATAAATTATTTTTAGGACCCCCTTTTCAAGAAAAAAAAGGGGTGGTCATATTTATTTACATATACCTATTTAAGTAAGATTTATTACGTATTCTTTGATAGTGGCAAAGAGTTGGTCGTAGCCTGTTGACCTTTTGTTAAGGAACCATTCCAGTGTTGAACTCAACGACAGAGGAAAACCACAAAAAAAAACTGTCAGGATGGTCGACCATGGCGGGAATCGAACCCCGGTCTACTGAATGACGGTTCAGTGTATTAACTACTCGGCCACACGTCTCAGTTACGGTTAAAGTAATTTTAAAAAAGTATGCCCCAGATGTGGGGGTTAGTTATTATTAGTCTCATTTGGTTTTCAATAATCTGTCGTTCATCATGGTCATTCCTGGGTGCCTCCACCACGCCATAGTTGGGAAATGTTGGAAAATGCGGGTGGTTGGCACCCGGAGATGACCATGATGAACGACAGATTATCTGACTAAAACTAAATTAGATCACTAGCTACCCCCATATCCAGGGCATGTTTTTTCTGTAATTAATCGTCTGTCGCTCAATATTTCACTCGGTAATCAGTGGGCCTCTGTATCAATACACTTTTTGATGAACTGAGGGATAAGATAGCGCATATGAGATCGATCCCGACCACCGACCATTTTTGCTAAGGGTTTGATTGTTTTTGTAGCTCCAAGCTGTGCCGAGAGATTTATCACAATATAGGCTACGACCGCTTCCTCCCCACTATCCCCACCAAATGAACCATCGAACAGTTATGCAAATCGAATACCAACAAATGAACCAATATAATCATGAAAAAAAAATTGTCTTGAGAAGAGTTCATATAGGCCCACTTGATATTCTAAAATGACGCATATTGTGACTGAGACATGTAGCCGAGTGGTTAATACACTAAACCGTCATTCAGTAGACTGGGGTACGATTCCCGCCATGGTCGACCATCCTGTTTTTTTTTTGTGGTTTTCCTCTGTCGTTGAGTTCAACACTGGAATGGTTCCTTAACAAAAGGTCAACAGGCTACGACCAACTCTTTGCCACTATCAAAGAATACGTAATAGAACAACCTTTCATCTCATTATCTCAAATATCATTTACTGACGCCAATAGATCGTAGTCATCAGTATAGTGCGTCGTTAAACCCGATATAAATGAATAACTATAATCGTCTATTTATTATGTGTGAACCGTGAAAGGAAAAAACGATTAAATCGTGAGTTAATCACAACAATGCAGTTCAAAATACGAGTCTTCAATCTAGTTTGCTGAACATTTTCACAACGAAAACAATAATTGGCCTCCTATCATACACAATCTTCTCTTCAATTATCCGCATGTGATATACACTCTCACTGATAAAACAACACATGTTTGGCGTTTCTCATAGTTTTTTTGTGGAATGAATATCATTATCAACCAATCCATTCAAAGTCAGGGACGAAAGTAACGCGCAAAACGACTTTCGTACATTTTTTACGGTTCAGCATTCAAATTTCGCGCGCGCGGCGTTTAGTTGGCGCGCCTTCTGGTAAAAAACACCTTAAAAATCGTTTTTCTAAGAAACTATCAGGGCACTGATTCTAGAACTATGCAATATTATAGCACTAATTAGGAAGTAAGTTTTGGCCAAGTTTTATGATCCTTGCTGTTTGGGGGGAGGGGGGGAACTTTACCCCCTCTCGCCTCACGTGGAAGTGCTATCATCTTGGGAACTTCACAAATGTGTAGCACTAATCCAGGGGTTAACAACGTGACATTTTGGTGTACACCTGAATTTTGATTTTCTTGTTTTTTTTAATTTTCTCGACCATTTCGATTCTTTTTATTCTTTCCGATTTTTTTTTCGTGATTTTTGGGACTTCTCATGATTTTTTCCATTATTGTGATTTTTCTCGTCTTTCTCTCATTTTCTGCAATTTTGTTATTTTTCGTTATTCTTTTCATTTTTCTCCATTTTCACAATTTTTCATGATTTTTTCCCGATTTTTGTGATTTCGTGACTTTTTTCTTATTGTTTTTTCATTTTTCGTGATATTTTAATCCCATTTGATTTTCTCTATTCTTGTGATTCTCTTCATTTTTCGAGATGTAAAATGAAAAAAAAAATCGATTTTTTTTATTTTTCTCGTTCTCTTTTTATTCTCTTGATTCTCTTCATTTTTCATGATTTGGTCATGGTTTTTGTGTTTTCTATTATTTTTTTCTGATCCTCTTTTATTTTTCCGGATTTTTCTGTTTTAACGTAATTCTTTTGATTTTAGTGATTCTTTTGATTTTTCGAGATTTTGTGTGATTTTCAATTTTTCGTGATTTTTTCGATTTTTCTGACTTTCCTCGATTTTTTTAGTTTTTCGTGATTTTTTCTCACTTTTTCCAAGTGTACACCTGATTTTTTCAGTTGTTAACCCCTCGGCACTAATTGAGCACTCAATCCTCGTGAAGTTTCAGAATTAGTGCTCGAGTGTGGGGGGGGGGGGGGGGTGGAGGGAGGGGGGAGCGTGAACTTGACTCCTCCTCCACTAACAAACGGCATTATCTCGGAAAAATCTTACACCGAAAAAATCGTACACCGAAAAATTCGCACACCGAAAAATCGTACACCGAAAAAATCTTACACCGAAAAAATCTTACACCGAAAAATTCGTACACCGAAAAAATCGTACACCGAAAAAATCTTACACCGAAAAAATCTTACACCGAAAATTTCGTACACCGAAAAATTCGTACACCGAAAAAATTGTACACCGAAAAATTCGTACACCGAAAAATTCGTACACCGTAAAAATCTTACACCGAAAAGAACGATCTTTTCACACTTGATAGTATATTATTCTGGCGTAAGGGGAATAATCCCCCACCATTTTAAAACAATATAGTAGCTCCACCCTGAATTGTCCTTCCAGTACAGTACAGTCCAGTACAGTGACTTCAGTACAGTCACTCTGTAAAATAACATTTTCGGTGAACGAGATTTTCGGTGTACGATTTTTTTTTGGTGTACGAATTGTTCGGCTTACGAATTTTTCGGTGTACGATTTTTTCGGTGTAAGATTTTTTCGGTGTACGATTTTTTCGCTGTACGATTTTTTTCAGTGTATCAGACTTGACGCCTGTGATAGCTGTCCAGGACAGAAAGGCTGATATTGAAATATGCAGAAATGGAAAAATTGAAATGTTCTGAAACGGCCCTGTAATTAGTTGAAACTTATACCGTCTTGGAGGTAGTACAAATATGTGTGTTTGATATCTTATACCGTTCAAAAGTCAAGCCAAAAAAAGGGATATTCCGCTAAATCGACTCAATGCGCTCTTGAATATTGCACCAAGTTATTTTCGGCGTATAATTGACGCATTGCGACTGCCTATTGTATTGTAGGATTTGTAGGCATGTAAACCTGCTATACGGTTTCCAAGTACGGTTGCCATTATTAGCGGAACATTCAGTTCATTGAATGCGAATGATGAAATAACAAGCCCATGGAGCGGACACATTTTCATTGCTCAATGACTATAAAGGGAATGATGCAATGGTACTAAATAATGTAAGAAGAATCGCATTATTAATAGAGAATTATCGATATTCAATTATGATTAAACAGACGAAAGACAGTTCACAGCCTTGTATTTCAATATGATTCAAGAGAGGTCATATGAACAGGTTACACAATATTATTGTGTGCGATTAAAGACACACAAATTATGAATTTCGAACCATTCATAAATCATTCAGAATGTATAATGATACTTTCAAGAGCGTATAATCTGTTCAAATTCTCCGATAGCTCGAAATTCGAATTATTTGAAAGCACTATAGGCGCGAAACTATGAATAGGCCCTACTTGATAAAGGATTGGACGAAGCGGGTCAAAAAGGATGAGGCTTGACAATCAGCTTCCACAGATATGGACCACAGGCACAGGCATCGTTTGCTCAGCCGTCGTAGAGACATTTGTAAAATAATTTCACATTGTAGTAAATTAATTAAGTTGACTTGATTGAACAAGTGAATTCTTGAATGGGAGAAATTGAATCAAAAACACCTGTCACATTTTCCGTTGAATTTACAGCACTTGAAATAAATATCAAATTATCATTAAGACTTTATTTAGGAGAAAAATCATCGATTTTTTCTCTCAAAATGTCGTAATTTAAAATGGCAACAATTGTCTATATTCATTTTTGACAATTCTATATAATCATGCATCATATCATTTTCTTCAATAACAACAATTTCATCATATCAAATGTCATTATTTTGAGAATATTTTAATAGTCTATTAATAATTAATTAATTATTGGGTGAGCGAAGTGAACACTCAATTTCACCATACCCGAAAAAAAGTGCTTTTTTTTATTTGTTCGCGCTCCACAGGTCAGACGAAAATTCAAAATTAGTTGAAACTTGGCACACACAAGTATCATTATCTAATTCGATACTGTATAGTTTTGAGGCACGATCGGTTGAACCACTTCTGAGAAAACTCATTTCAAAGTTTTCAAAAATCTCATAAGAAAAAATTTTTCATCCGAGAAAATTCAAATTCTCAGGGAATTTTAATCTGATAATTCACATCATGATATCTTCACACATTATTCCGAACTTTCACTCAAATCGGATCAGCCATTTTGATGTAAAAAATATATTATGTAATTTTTATAAATCATTCGAAGCTATTAAGATACCTATTAGTTCCTAGCTAAAGGTGACACCACTTAATTGTAAACGATTAAAACAAAGCCTTCTTTATTATCATAGAAATTAATAGTGTAAAATAAGATGGCAGTGATGTAATGGTTTGGATCTCAAGGTGTATATATATATATATATATATATATATATATATATATATATATATATATATATATATATATATATATATATATATATATATAATAACCAATCCAAAGATAAGTTGATATGTTCCAGCTCATCCATCAACGCGGCAACACATAACGCGTTTGCCTAGTTAATATTGAAATGTCTCGTATTTTGAAGGTTGCATGTTAATTAAATGATAAGGAAATGACCAACAATTAGCCCGACAGGCCTGTCATTTGTGATTGTTCTGATTTTATTATCAAGCTATTTTACATCAACTATTCTTTGTGGTGGTAAGATCGCCCTTGTGGTGCCCCGACGAACGATCCTACCTTTCATACATAGCCTCAATTGGGGAACAAAGACTTTTTATCGAGGTTCATTCCAGATCTCCAGCAAAGTACGAATCAAGTGGCGAAGAGACGACGATGCCTGTGAAGTCCATGACTTGACACGCCCTAGCAACGTTTAGGCCTCTTGCTGAAGGAAGTCAACACTGACAGTTATAAAATCATGACGTAATAACATATTACATGTTCGTGTTTTGATTGCAACGTAACGATTTACGTTTGACACACGTCATAAACTCATATCGCCTCCTAACCAACAACAACAAATAACAACAACAACAACCAGCCAACCACAGCGATTCTCAATAATTGTCAGGTCCAGTGACTGATTTATTTGTCACTTTCGTCAAGCGAGAGTGAGAGACAGAGAGACAGAGATGTGTGTGTTGAAACTTTGAAGTTCAAATTGAAATTGGTAAATATTGTGTAGCATAGGACTGAATAAAAACATGTATAAATTGCAGTGAATGATCAAAATTCAAGACCAACCTTTCACAATGATGGAGATTTGAGAAGCACTGAAAATAAAGATATATACATTTAAGGTGTCTCAATCAGGCTCCATATGGCAAAAAGTTCCCACCAGGGTGATTTCACAGATATAAATGATCATAAAACTTGGACTGTGTCAAATAGAAAATTAACAAACACATAAGATGAAGACAATATTATTTTGTCGATAATGCTAATGAGTCAAATTTTATAATAACACGTGTGGAAATATCACGTGTATGTAACAGTAACACACACTCAATATTTTTGCCATTGACTGTTACCTCACAGCGTACCATTACATACAAATAACATGTAACAATTTGTGACTGTTTATTATGGATCGACCGTATTTTATAAGACACTTTTCTGAATGGTGTAAAGCAGTTTCACTACAAATTGTGGTGAAACTTCTTCACACCATTCAGAGAAGTGTCTTTAATATATTTAGATGGAAAGCCACTGCGATTGTTTGTATGTCACATTGACACTGAAAATGTTACGCTGCGAGTGGCTTCTCTTGAGAAATACATTCCTCCAGGAAGAGTTTCATATTTGAGATCTAATGATTTGGGGAGCCATAGGAAACTATGGATAACAACAGTTTTTGAAATTTATTTGTCCGTACATAAATAATGTCATGAATATTCACTGATCCATGGAGCTTTCTTCGAAAGACCAGCTGGCTCCAGGCCATTTGGTAGGCCACATAGAGAGAGAGACCTGCAGAGTGGGGGAGTTCAGAACTGGATTTTTGAGGTCCAGCTACGAGAAACATGGAGGCAGATCGTTCTTATGGCTAAGACCCACCCAGGGTTGTGAGGGCCACTCAAGAAGAAGTATATAAATAGTGTTTTAAAGAAGACTTAATAGAAGTCAACAAATTCTATTTTCTGTGATGTCAACATGATCTTCGAGCAACATACTACAAGTTAACATAAAGGGAAGTTATAGTTTCAGTTATGTTGTGAATATCGATCCTGACTCGGTTTTTCGTGGTTGCCCACAGTCCTCGATGCAAATGCTGAGATGAAGTACTAGTGGCCACGAGCCCACGACCTTTAATTAGTTGTGTGATAGGCCTAATTGAGTAATTATATCAATTTAGACAGCCATCACTTTTTTTTCTCATTGTATAATGATCAACTTTGCATGTGCTGTTAATGGAAAGAAGAGAACATTGCCAAAGAGACTTAGTTTGAAATGGAAGATATAAATATGTGTGTGTTTTATTTATTCTCAATATCAATGATGACAATGTGCGGAGATATCACAAAACCGATTTATACTTATAATGTGTTCCGAGCTTTTGGAAACTGAAATACTTTCATCTGCAGCAGAAAATTATGGTCACAGACAGCGCAGTCCTGGTGTTAAAGTTAATTGTTTTGTATAATTGAATGGGGTGGTAAGAATGCCCTTGTGGTGCCCCGTCCAAACGATCTTAAATTTCATCCATAGCCTTCATTGGGGCACGATGATTTAATATCAAGTTTCAATGTTATTAACTAGGAAAACGCTATGTACGCGTTGTTAGACGAGCGGAAAGTAAATAGTATGTCGACTTCTTTGTCAAACTTCTGCCTAAATTTGCCAATTGGGTGACATTTAAGTTATGAATGGGTAAAAACGGCTTCGAGTGGTACCAATTTGGCACATTTCATGTTTTTTCTTCAAAATGGCCGACCCAATCAAGCTGAGAATTTCCAAAAATGTGTATCAGAATGTAATTCAACTTCACACAAAATTTCATTTTTTTGGAAAATAAAAATATTTTCTTTTTTTACGCCGTGTTATTCTAATGGGTATTTTTGAAATTTCAAAACTTCATAAAAATAGAAGTTATCACCCAATGATGCCAGAAAACTATACAGATATAAGTTAGATGAGGAACCATAATAAAAAAGTTTGAAGTTGATAGCTGTAGCCGTTTGACCTGTGGAGAACCGACAAAAAAACGTGGGAAAAAAAAACAAAATAAAAACGAACACCAATTTTTTTCAGTATGTCAAATTGAATCCTCGCTAAAGCTCGTCTAAAAAAATATATATATATATATATTCGAGATCACTGGGTTGTTATATTTCAACTTTTTCAATTTAAACATTATTTGTTCAACTATTATTGTCAACTTTGAATTCAAGTTGCATAAAATATATGACTTGATGAAAGGGTAACCACAATGTAAATTGTGGAACTAGAGCTAATAGAAGAGACAAATACAAAGTGCTACTTTCTCTTATACACTGTAATTCAACTTGGTGATCCTCATTTTGTGTACAGAAAAATGACATGATTTGAAAAAAAAAACTTTCAGAAAGATCGAAAGAGTGGTTCAATACAGAAGCCAATACCTTCTTGCTGGTTATACCACAGTGTTGTCTACAGATAATCTACAAAGATACATCATCCAATGTGTAAGGAGGCACTGAAGAGCGTATACCGGAATAAAGGCGACTCGGTCGTGTAACATGGACTTGTGATTACTAATGGATGGATGGTTGTAAATGTGGTTAGGGTTCAGGTAAGGTTGGACACCCAAACCCATGCCTCACAACCGAGTCAACTTTATTCCAGTATATGCTCTTCAGGCGCCCCATATGTTCCCCCCTAACCGTTCATAACTACCCACATCGCTAGAGCGCTACAAGCATACTGGCGTGTGGACTGACGTTGGCAGTTCTGTACAGTAACAAGAGTGCAGTAAAACAATTATACAACATACAATAGATATACAAAAGAAACACGCCAAATGATAGATTTAGATAAATGGTGTCCACCAATAGGCTAAACCAAATTTCATTTGCTGCCTGCATTTGCAGCTGCACTTTGGTCTTCTAAATTCCCCAACCAACTTCACCCTTTCACACCTCAATTATTGGAATTTTGGGAAAAAAGCATCTTTTTGTATATATATTGGGTTTTAACGATGCACTGTAATGATGACTAAGATCTATTGGCGTCGGATAAATGATTAATGAGATGATGGGATGATGAGATGAAGGTGTTATGGGTATGGGAAGGAAGCGGTTGTGGCCTATATTGTAGGAACCATCCTGGCATTAGCCTAGACTACAGAGGGAAACCCAGAACAACCCCTGTAAAGATAGACGGTGGCAGGGATCGAACCAGGTCTGATATGCTTCTCCACCTCCCGGATCACATGAAGCAAGTGTGTTAACCCCTCAGCTATATGTGCCGGTGAATAGCATCTTCAACGATTTTATTTCAAATAAAATGTTTATATCGCCAATACGTTGAAACATTGAGTAATTATACGTTGTAACTGGCACCTTTCAAAAACCTAATTAAAGAACATCATTTCTATTGAAACTTGAAGAAATGTTAGACGAACATGAATTAAAACGCTCTCGGATTCCATCGCTCTTATAGCTAATACTATTTGTAGATGTCTCTACACACAGTTGCAGAACAATCACATCTACAGGATTTTCACTCGAGAGTCATGGGAGTCGATTTAGCGAAATATCAATTTTTTGCTGATAACTTTTGAACGGTATGAGATATTAAAATTCAAATACGCCAGAAACATAGATAATTATAATAGCTTCAAGATAATATAAGTTATAACTATTCGAGTCATGTCGCATAATTGTCAAGCATATACAGCTAAAAAAAAAAACATTTTTCAGCTGTATACGCTTGACAGTTATGCGACATGACTTGAATAGTTATGAATTATATCATGTTTAAGCTACTATAATCATCTGTGTTTCTCGCATATTAGAATTTCGATATCTCATACCGTTCAAAAGTTATCAGCAAAAGACTGATATTTTGTTAAATCGACTCCCATGGACTCTTAAAAGTAGGTAGGCCCACTTACTTTTTAGAGAAAAATACTTGCTGAAGCCACAGAAATGTAAAGGTGCGCTCCACTTTCAAGCCAATCGTCCCAACTATTCATAAGCAACTTTGGTTGGATTCCACTACCGGTGACCTCTCTAATCTCGATGATCTCTCCATTCTCTATGACTAGAGAGGTTCCCCTTGCAGGCCTGACTCCGCCCACAAAACACATTATCTTAAGTCAGCGTTGAATTGGTGATGCATAAAAACTACAATCGAATTGATGGGGTACACCACTGAATTTGATTCTATCCTATTGGATTCAACGTCGCACTGTAATGATAATCAAGATCTATTGGAATCAGATCAATGATTGATGAGATGATGCGATGAAGGTTTCTTAGGTAGTGGGAAGGATAGTGAAGCGGCCGTGACCTATACTGTGGGAACCATCCCAGCATTAGCCTGGACTACAGAGGGAAACCACGATGCACCCCTGTAAAGATGGACGGTGGCGGGAATGGAACCAGGACCAATGTGACCCTTACCTCCAGGACCACGTGAAGCGACCGAGCTAGCAACTGAGCTGCTTGTGCCAGTTACACTACTGATGAAAGAAAGTGTGAGGAGAAAACAGACGTTGATTTGCTGGTACAATACAATTTAATGAATTTATAAATCATATTTCCTTGGTACGTCATACATGGCACAGTATCATTGATTCAGTATCAATTATAATCATAACATTTAACATGGATTCCGACAATATGTTGACATACTTCTATTAACAGTTACTGTATTCACATAATGGAAGCATAACATCATCTAAGAACTAATATTATTACAATAATACAATGTGTATCAGGGGAAGCTCATACTAACAATACCTTTAGCAATCAAACAAAGGCAATAAGTAGAAGAAAAATGCAGTCTTAGGTATGTACACATGTGTTATACATGATAAAAAACACTCACATCGTGTCGTTACAAGTCAACATGACTCTCGGTACCAGGAGACTAGAGACTGGACACAGCCCACACTGAAAATCAATTGCTAGGACACTCAATGACAAAATATTCATCCAATTTACACTATTAAACAGTTATTTAGAAGGTTAAATTATAAATTTAAACTCAGTTTTGTTGTTCAAGAGATAACTGCATTTCACACTGTTCTTAAGGTTTCTAGATATTATATTGCTAATTACAATAAATTAATTATTACCTATTTAGGGATCATATCAAATTATAGTTTGGCACAATAAGAAATAGCTTAAACATAACTTGTACTATACAAACTCGAGTGAAATACAATTCACAGTCAAGAACGACCCTCTTGAAAACCATCAGCTTACCACGATTAAGTATGAGACATTTGTATGGTATTTTAATAAGATAGATAACGCCAGACTTTGGTTTGTTTTTGTGTGCACTCCGCAGCAGATCTGTTTCATTTCTGACCACAATAAGTTCGATCAACTTGGAAAAAAACTAGCCTAAATTTTCCCTATATCCATAAGAAATAGTCCACAAATAAAAAAGTTGAGATTGATTTTTTCTTGGGAAGAACAAAATAATGTGTGTGAATATACGGAAAACAATTGCATACAAATCTTCAAATGCCGAGAAACAATTTGGAGAAAAATAATCAGAAAGTGGGGCCTACATAAAGCATACCAGTAGACCTTAATTTTGACCACTCTGATGCGTAGGGCAAACATTATTTGCGCTGTTGCAGGCTTTGGGACGTTCAACAGATATACTTTTCAACCTCAAACGTAAGCAAGAAATCAAATGCCCACTTCAAATTGAAGCAGCATTAATTGCATATGATGCTTAATATTTTTAAAACATCACATGAATTATATGCAATTACAGTACATCTTCATGCTACGTTCATCCATAAACACGACAAGTACTGCTTTTGCCTGGCAATTATGTACAAGGAGAAGAACAGCACGTGGGTTTGTACCATGAGTCATGACTGTATAATTATTGGTAATTTGTATTTCATATTTCATCATCTTTCTGAGGGAAAATAGAGGAGTTTTCCAAGTGTCTACTAAAATGCCAGGTCTGTGGTATGTAAAGTGCGTAGAATACGGTAGCAACTACGAAGAAAGATTCCAGAAAAGAAAGTAGACTATTGTAAATCTCTTCTTATTGCAAATTATATTGTTAGAAAGAAAGTAGAAAGTAGAAAGAAAATGACTTGGTGTCTATAGGAAAATAGCCTGAGGCTGTATGTATGAGTTGGATAAAGGGGAAGAACGAACAGCAACTTACCGAGGATTTCAGGTAGAAATACTCGTAGCCGAGAGACCGTTGACAGAACACAGATGATTAATTGATTATAAAAACACACGAGATTGTTATAAATTACTTGACGTTTCGGCTATTGCCTCATTTGTATTGGTTGGTTGTTAAGACTTACTGTTTGCTAAATGAGTTGACTTATTTTCAATTTTTTGGGGTGGTAAGATCACCCTTGTGGTGCTCTGCCCAAATGATCTTATCTCTCATCAATAGTCTCAATTGGGGAACAATGATTCTGTATCAAGTTTCAATACTATTAAAAAAAAATCCTTCTAAACCTCAGTAAGCTGCTGTTCTTTCTCTCCCTTTTACTCAATGCATGTAAGAAAAGTGAGTGTGCTAGACGGTTGAAAGCTGGGAATGCACTGAACAATCCCCCCTGAGATGCGCAATACCTTTGACAGGAACAGGTGGTTATAAAACCTGCTGTCAGTGTTCAGTCTAAACTAGGGTGAACTATACCAATACCAATCTCCAGTAGCTTCAACTTGGTTCCACTCCTATTCACTTTTCAAACAAATAATACTGATGGGCATAACATAGAAATCTCAAGTTACATTGTCAATGTTTGTTTCAACCATTTTTGGAACAATGGATAAAGCAAAAGCAACAATTTCTAAAAAATACAATAACTGATTTTGAAGGTACTTTAATGTAGGCCCATAAATCAATTAGTATGGTTTCCCAATCGACTGGTTCTAACCGAAATCACAGACTTCTTTTCCCAGTGAATACTATTTGTGAATCAACTGTTTAATTGCAACTAAAGATAAAAATACAAGATTGTTTTATTTTCCAGTCACTATTCGCACATTTGTAGAATGGAGGGCACTAGTACTGGAAACACCATTCAGTACCAGAACCAGGGTACTTGAAAGCTACATGACTATCGCAGTTCAGACTATATTTAAGCCTTGGACTTACTTCACATGGCATCTGTATAGAGGCATTCTATCCTCATAGTCATACAATATGAGGATAAAAACAATTGAATTATTGCAGAGGTAAGTACATGCAATAACGTCTCATGTCAAGGACCATCTCATGGTGGAAGATCAAAATATCTGTTTGTATTGTACTTGTTACCGTTGTCCGTGTCATTCAAAGTGTATGATGTGTAATGATGGTTCCGTTCACATTTTACTTCCCATAGGCCTACTACCAAAACAAAACAGAAGAAAGGTAGGATCTTGGACTAATATGTACAGCTGTAGACGCATATAAGACATAAACATGGTACTGTGGGTAGATAGTATACTCAATTACCAGCAGCTATGTGACTAGGTAATTATTAGTTTCATCATAGACCTAAAATTGTACACTTTATTTCCATAAATGCCTGCCAAAACACATTTAAAACATAGGCTGCTGTAGCCTGAAGACTAGAATATCGTTTCATTTATACAAAACAAACACATTGAAAAATGATAAAAAAAACAATACTACACATTATGCAGTTTATAGTAGACCTATACCTAATATCTGGGTAAATCAGTAAATAACTTGATGAATACCTCAACAAAAATTAATTTCTGCATGGTTATAAAAACTGGACAATAAAGATCCTAACTATTCTACATTTGTATAAAGCCATTCTATGCAATCAAATATTGACAGAAATCTACACAGATCTTCCTCTTTGCCATACGTACTGCATTCGCATACTAAAAGCCACGAGCTAACGAGTACATGGGGTGGAAATTATTGATATTATTCTTTGGTCTAGCCCAGCCCAGCCCAGCCTAGCCTAGCCTAGCCTATGGTAACTTATTGCAAATCAACTTTGTTTTCGTCATGCAAAAAATATATCATATGAAAACATAATTATTTGCTTATTGTGGTTATTCATGCACATACAGATAGATTCAGTTTCTCGCTCAATCTGAACCGAGTGCGGAGTTGTAAGTTTACCACTCATTCACCTGACCAATTGATTTCTTCAACTGACTAGCATTGAGGTATATTAGGATATATAATGATGAGGACTGGAAAAAAAAAATACAATACTGTTTTAGTTTGAAATTTGTTTCCTTGGCTGATTGACATCGGATCATGTTTTTCTATGACTGTTTTTCCCTTTAAGGAACAAGGAAGGGATTTCAGAACTAGCATAGGCGTGCGCAGGACATAACGAAAAACTGAAAATACATTTCTGGCAAATATACATATTATATACGTAGAGCCTATTTAAAATATACTTAGTTGGGTTTTATTCCAAGATGCTCATTTTATTAGTGGAAACGTAAGCAAAAATGAGAGCTGAGAACATTAGATGTACATTTCTGCTGAAATGATGAAAATAACTGCTCTGTCTAATGTTCAACGCTACATCCCAAATGAAAGCAATATCATACAACAAAATCACAAGCTGATGATGGGGAGGCTTCCATTTCGCCCTGTACAGACATTTTCTAAATTTATAGGGATTAAAATTGCTCCCACTGTATAGGTTTGTGAGAGTTACATTGGTGCAAGAAATATTATTCCGTGTCTGATAACTGTTGGAGATAATTTAAAAATAAATTGAGGGTACCCTTCGTTGTGAAGCGTTAGGTATGGCCTGCGTACGCCTATGGTATTAGTCTTACTCTTGTCTCTTGTTGAAATATAATACTTATGGAGGATTACCGGTACCTTGTGACGATAACGGCACTGCTTTACTTTCGACGAGCCTGCATGAAACTCAGAATCGCAGCAACCATGTCATTTCTACTTCACCACACATTCTTTCGCCTTCAACTTTTCGTTTCTCCCCACTACTCGTTTCTTTGTACAATATTTATCAATATATAACCAAACTGGTAACTTTGCACGAGTCGATTTGTTATCCTAGTCATAGATTTCAAGAGTTATTGATATTATTCCCAAGTACCTGATGGCTGGTAAACCTGGGCCCAGATTCACAAAGAAATGCATCTTGAAACGTTTTGGCACTACAATCGTTACAAGTTGAAATCGAGATAACACGTTCTAAACTTTGTCACGGTTATATCTACCGTATACCCTATTCACAAAGAATTTCAAGAAAATTTTATCGTTATTTTATCTTCAAATAAATTTTACTTTAGCCCCAACCAAGACGCATTGAGGGTTGCGTTTGTTTGCGGTCGGGAGATGGTGCCTTCACTCATCTTGAAAACACGTACCATACCATGAGGACATTTCTGTGTAATATGGATCGCTGCTCTATCTGGTGGTGTTTTGTAGAAACGGCTAATAGGCTGGCAAACTTGATGACAGCGAGCCGGCCTTGAACATATCGTTAGTTCCTCTTATCACCACCTATCTATGCACGGTCAATAGTACTTCAAACGTGGACCGTGAATCGGAACATATTTTCAACATGGGAGGGATAGGAAGTGAGGACACCATCTCCAATGGGCAAACGCAACCCTCAATGAATCTTGGCCCCAACTTACCATGTCATTGCCGTGTACCGTCATTGTCGACCAATGCGAGCCAAGAGCGGGATGTCAATTAGTTTTTGATAACGCAACATAAACATCAATTAGGCCTACTTGTTTTCTACCGCTAGAAAAGATTTAGAATTCAAATGAATGAATACAATGTTCGATATACTTTCACGTTTGTTCTCTTCTAATTGTCATGAATCTTTTTGGAGTTGATAATCAAGAGAGCTTAGCATTTTGTTTACCAACAATTTAATCAGCTGTCAGTCGACATTTCTAAATGTGAGGTTAAGATCAAATAATTAATATAATTGAAAATAGTATCGTATCTTTACTTCTGAACTCTCCCGACTTTTATTTGTAATCTTTGAAATATGTGGTAATTGAATTTGGGTGAGTAAAATCTCCAAAACCATTTAAATCAATTGTGAGGTGAGTGTTGCATCTCCACTAAAATCAGTCAAGACCAGTGTTGACTTTAGAATCAACTATTCTTAAAACGTTTGCTCAAAACTTTTTGTGAATGAGACTCAAATCTGGTGATAAGTCCTAAAACGGTTTTTGAATTTGTTGTGTACCTGGGCCCACGAGTATAGCTTGAAATATACATGCACAATAATTCCACGCTCTGGTAAAACCTGCTCACACAACATTGCCTGATTATCAGTACGTTTTTTCTGTAATTCTATTCGGGGTTTTCAGTCAGGGCCAACATATTGCTATAATAATCATTTCTTGGAAATAAGAAAGCATGATACTTCACTTTCTTTCAGTATTTGATGTTTTCAAAGCCATTCCAGTATCCTACGTACTTGGCAATAATAACAATCAACCACGAGTTGAGTCTGTTATCGAGAATGACAATATAAATATGAAGTAAACACTAAAAATCAATGATTGCCTGAGGCTAGTTGCAATAATCTCGGATCACTTACTTCTCCTCCCTCCCTCCCCTCTCTGCTCACAGTCGAGTATTTTATATTTTTACGGCATCATCAAATGAAGAAATGTTGAACTCAATCTAAATCATTGTTTGTTCCACTCTGCCGCATTGACTATGTGGCGTACGTGATTGCTGTTCTCGCTAGCTCGACCGATCGGACGGGACCTTACCGTGTCCAGCTTCACCGCATGATCTGGTTTGCTCGCTCCCTGTCCCGTTCCACCTCCTGAGGGTGCATCCTCTTCCGGTGGGAGAAGCAGTTCCCAGAGCTGGCAAACGCCTTGGGACAGTACGGACACTGATAGGGCCGGGCGCCTGTGTGTTGGTTTATGTGGAACTGCGACAGAAAGTGAGGGAACGCGATGAGTATTATCTGCCAGACATGAGTCAGTTCCCTCCACGCGCGGTTCTCTGTCAACTCGGCAACGCAGAGACTCGGGACAACTGTGATATTTTCTATGAGAATACAAATAATGGAAACAATTCGAGCAAACCTCAGTACGGTATACAGTATTTCATGTCTACAATTTTGTAAAAACTGCCTGTCCACAAACAAATCTATATTTTCATTGACAAAAGAAATGGGCCTACACAACCATTTTTCCATGCTTTTCAAAACACTATTTCAAGTAATCATATATAGAACATTATAGTGAATATCAGGGCCTTTTATTGTTTTTAGTAGGCCTACATACAGTATTTGAACCTTTTTAATTCCATCAATGCATGAATATTTGACGTTTTTTTAGTGACATTTTTTAGTGAATAGATTGATTTTGATATCAATTGAAACCTTGATATCGAAAATCGATCGAAATATTCTATATCAATTGGCAACAACATTAAAAATTTCTCAAAATGTATTGGAAATATTGTTCCAACCACCCTCTGAAAATCTGCCCAAATTCTACACAATCACAATCACTATGTATCATTAATATTACTCATTAACTCATCTAGATATGACCAATACCGTAATCTATGGATCCAATAATGACCTTATTCAAAATATCAATATCCCGTGAAGCATGACATATAGCATGATAGCATGACAGATCTACCAACAGTGATGTTACAAGCAACATTTCAGCTACCTGGACTATTACTGAGAGCCCCTGGAAATAATGTACTGCTTTGCCATTTTCTAGCACTCATAGACTAGGTCTTTGGTGTAGGTTGACTAGGAGAGCTGAATACTATGACAACATTTTCAAAGCACAAATTTCTGGCCCCGCTCATGAGGTGTGCTACAAAATATGACGAATCATTTCAGTCCAAGAGGCCGTGAATTTGTCATTATTTTGTGTTATACCATACATAACTCGAAGATACCAGATAGAATTATTGTACAACCAGAACCAGAAGATGCAATAGTATTTAACTCTGTTCGTAAACACTACCTCCTAGTGGGCCTACTCCGGAGCTAGCCAGGTCTAGGACGCTGTCGGTGTAAGGGCCCTGGAACCCACAATGGTCACTTGGGTCCTATACTTGTTTATAATCAACCATCAATACAATTTTACTATCAGGTACATCAACTTGGCCCCCCAAAATTTGAAATGTTTCTATTCTGAAGCTATTGAAATTTGCTTGTTTTGTGCTGAAATGTGCTGCCACCGTTGTTTGGTTATTCCACAATTAGTGTGGGGGAGGTCAAGTTAATGCCAGCCCTACAAAATTTGAAATGCATATTTTCGATTATGTTTTTGAGATGACACTAGGCTTAAGGAAGGGGTTATTTAATGATGGTGTAATTGAATAATAATACATGAATACCGTATTGACAAATAATAAATACGCATTTGTTTAGGGCATGCGGACTTCTCGCACGATTTCAATCACATGAAAATCATGTGGATGTAGGCCTAAGTTACTTACTATGGGCCTTTAACTTGAGTTACTTATTATGAATCTCTCCACAATTTAATAATGGTTCATTCAGCCACACTATCACCATTTTCTGTTATAAGAGACTGTTGCAAACATCTGAGCAAACTTAAACCTAATTTTGCATTTTGCATCTGCAAACCAAGTTGGTTCCTTGTATCACTACTAGTTACTGATATGAGTGGTGGAGTGGCTAGCACACTGAACTATCATTCAGGAGACTGGGGTTTGATTCCCGCCATGGTTGACCATCCTGACAGGGGTTTTCCATGGTTTCCCTCTGTCGTTCAGGTTGATACTGGGATGGCTCCTTATATCACTAAGTACTACTTAACACTAGTCGAGTGGCTAGCATACTGAACCATCATTCAGGAGATCAGCGTTTGATTCCCGCCATGGTTGACCATCCTGACAGGGGTTTTTCATGGTTTCCCTCTGTCGTTCAGGTCAATATTAGGATGATTCCTCAACAAAAGACCACGACCAACTTCTTCCCACTATCCAAAAACACCTAATAAAATAACCTTACATCTCACCATCTCATATATCATATTGTTTGCGCCGTGGCAAATCCAACAGGATTTATTTGCGGCAGGGGAGATAATGGTTTGTTTGATATAATGGACTGTATGAATTAATTGAGAAGGGTGATGAGAATATATGCACGATACCTGAGTTTCTCCTGGCGACGTATCTGGGTGCGTCGCAACGATGCACTTGAGGGAATGCACTTTGTGCAATGACGTGTGATAGGAGAAGAGATACGTACGTAAGGTTTAGGAAGGGTTACGGTAAAACGAAATGATACGAAAAAAGGGAATAATATTGCGTGAATTAACTAAATAAAACTTCACTGAATGGGTGTCCAAAACGGGACGAAACGAGAAACTAACCTAGTTTCACAGAACGAGGCTGCAACGGTGCAGTGTCTCTGAACTAGCGACTGTCCTAGTCGAGAGATGAGAAATAACTGAAATCACCTGATCGAAGGGAAATATGACGTAGTTGGGCACGTACACCAAGGGGGTGGGGGGTTGACAGATGCAATAACAAAACTAGGAATTCAAAATACGTCCGATGTGACGTAGCATAACAACATGGGAAAAACGAGATACATGCTTCATGGCTGGAGGGACCTCGGCGCCAACACATATATATGTATAAATATAAATAGTCATCTATATAGTCATATCTATCTATACAGTCATATCTATCTAGTCATATATAGTCATCAGTACCTACAGTATGTCGTTAAAATCAAAATGGAAAAATAAAAGAAGAATGAAAATCACTACTAAATGGCAGAGACGAATGGTAGGTTCATAGATTTGGATGGTGAATTGGTCACCACTGTTGGGATGGGGAGTTGAAGGGTACTCACTTTGAGGTCCTGGTTCCTCTTGAAAGTCTTGTCACAGAGGGGACAGGCATGAGGTCGTAGGTCGCTGTGAGTAATGCTATGTGCGCGCAGAGTGCTGTTGGTGGGGTAGACCCGACCACACACGTTGCAGGGGAACTGGACCCCACCGTGGTAATCCTTGTGTCGAAATAGATTAGGTTGAGTCTTGAACCTGCAACAACAATCATATTATTATTATTAGACTCTATTCATTTTTGTGTAGTACAGTAGGTAATATAAAATCACATGAAATAACAATTGACATTATAATTCGACAATGGGACAAGTCAATTATGAACAAAAATAATGGTGAGGTTCAGATATATTAGCATCTGCTCTTCCAGCTAACCTTATATCTAGAATACCGTACGAATGAGAACTGAAATACACTGATGATGTTACTAAAATAAACTAAAATGAACTATAATTTCACAAATGAAAAAGGAAATGGAACAGAAAGAGTCAGGAGATTAGAACTGAATTAAACATGATTTTTAAAAATCATTTCTGAATTTTGCTTCACCCAAAGTTGTTTTTTATATGATGATTTGAATAGTCCCAAGGATTTTACTGACTTTGATAACATTGGTAGCTCATCACTCATTACTCCTCATTACTCTTTTTCCAATATTTAGTTGTCAGGATGAGCAATGTAGGACGGTTACAGGATCTGATCAAGCCGTAAACAAAAACAGACCGTAAATACTAAATACTGTGTATATTCAACATGACCGTAAGTTTCAAAGAGTACAGCAAGCTTCCTTTACAGACTGACCATGCTTCTGCTCCATCTAGTATTTATGTATTATCAAATCACTGCGCAAGTCACGTTGATTCATTTAGCGTTGCTTTCAACATTTCTGACCGAAAAAAACTACGCTAATCAGATCAAACAGCTCGTCTGAACTTCATCAATATTTAACCCTTTAAGAGCCCGCATCTTAGACGGATTTACAGGGTGCACTTTCGCCACATATATCTCAAGAGCTACAGACACTACGAACTTGCGGTAAAATGCAATGAATGAACAATACCCTCACAATTAGATATGCCTGATCGAAAATTGAAGAATAATTTTATTATGGAGCAATAATTGAATCAAAATGTGCCTAATTTGATGGTTTTTATTGCTTAATTCCCGGTTACCGAATAATGGTGGAAATAAATTACAAACGCACATCCTCAAGTTCAACTTTGCTTATCAATATTTGGAATTCTGATTTGCCTTTTATTCTACAGTTTTCCCAATTTCCTTGGCCAAAATGTGTAATGCAACTAGATTTTGTCCAAATTATGAAATGAAAAACTCCCCCATCTAGCGGTGGTTACTGGAACTCTTCTAATATTATCCTTTTTTCACTTTTCAACCCACAATCAAACTTCTAAACGCACATCGAACTTGGGTAGAGCATTTCGAAGAGAAACATGCTCAGCTAAGATGCGGGCTCTTAAGTGCCAAGAGCCGATATATCGGCTTCAAATATCTTGCTTGAGAAATGCCAAGAGCCGATATGCTTCAAACTGATGTAGTTCCCAAAGTTTCTGTAAGATGGCAATAGTAGTGACATATTCAGAAAGCTACTATTCACACGAATTCCGTGGTACTAAGTTCAATATTCTACCATTTTTCTGCAGCTGTCTATGTATGTATGTTTGTCAATTGTGTAATTCTAAGAAGCAAAAAAAAAATTAAATTGAACTGATGTTGTGATATTGTCTATGTAACTTCAGTTGATATTTAATTGTGATATTATAATGTGATATTCATTACCGGTATTCATTCATATTATTCATGTTTGATATAAGGTACATGCTTGGGCCTTCGTTACTTCATTTCTTTGTGCGGTAATTGTAAGACTAGTTTCCATCTCTTCTTAAATGCTATTCAAATGCCATCAAGTTGTAGTTCACCTACTTTTGATATTACTTTTACAAAAGAAAGTGTCGATTATTAAAGAAGGTGTACCGACTCGGGTCTTCAGAGTGAAATATTTCAGGGTCAGAATCTGAGTCCACGGTCCCGCCTGTAACGCAACTATTGCTTTTACATCGAACTATATACAACAACAATGCTCAACAATGCTACACACGGCTTAGTAGAATTAGGCCTATTATGTTAGCAGTTGCATTTGTTTTGCACGGAAATCAAAGATTTTGTAAGTTCAACAATGCCACCAGTACCGTAGCCACTCTTATCTACATGTAGTAAGGGAATCCGCTAAATAGCGACAGGTAATTGAAACCTTTGGCTCTGAATTGACCACAAGAAACTACAAATACCTTCCATGTTATTAATTTAGGAGTCGGTACACCTTCTTTCTACAATGATAGAGTCTGTTGGAATCACTGAATCGTGTATCCTACCAACTGTAATTTTTGTTTTAGATCATTTGACATGTACTTTCTACAGGTACGTTCATACAGCCACGGCAGCATGTTTGTACTCGAACTGTTTTGCGTACGGACTATCGACTGTCGAGCTTGATCACTATCGAGCCATAGCTGCCATGGTTATCACATCGATTCGTTATATAATTGCCTTGAGTCAGTGACATAATCAATCGTTTGCCGTGATAGTATGAACGGTACAAATCATTTGACATCTCACGGCAACTGACAAGATTGCCGGCCGGTTTCTCTGTTTCAAATCATTCTCAGTTGTATTATAAATATTTTGTACATAAGGAACGATGCTGCGTCATTTGCTTCCATGAAGTCCCTACCCCGCATATTCATATGATCTTGCAGGAGGATGAGGCATTTGTTTATTTTTACGTGGCATGTTCCAACTATGAAGTGTGTTATACTGGTCGAAGTGGTAAAATTATCCCATGTATTATTATAACAAACGGACTGATAGTAAGTATTGATTCAATGTAAAAATATTATCAAATGTGTATATTATGTTGCATCTTGTTAGTGCATGTATACTAGTTTGGACTTGGGATGTAGTGTGGTACTTTGAAACATTAATTACAAAAATACCAATTTTCCCCTCTTCTCTGTGATATTGGAAACAAGATACATCCAATATTCACAAAAATGACAAAGTCATTACCAAAATTTTGCTCTCACTTTTTGCGGCCTCCACGTGGCGAGAGTGGGCAACAGATTAGTCGAATATATATATGGGGAGAAATACTATCCAAACATAAATTCCACTAATGCGGCTAACGCAAATAATCAACCATGAGCAATTAATGAAGGTTTCATTCACCAATGATGTATGTTTTTCATTTTAATGAAAATGTATGAAAGTAATATGGCATCTTCTACATTTTACATAATCCTACATTTTATTCACTATTCCTTCCACCCTTCTTCCTTGTATTATGGTAGTCTAACGGAACATTATAAACACACATATTTACATAGAATTGATTTATAAAAAGAAAGAAAGAGAATTGAATTGAAAATGAACAATATGATTGGAAGCATTTGACTTGAGCGTAATATATATGGTACTTCACCAGATTAATAAATATAGATCCAACAATATGTCAAATGTAGGCCCAGTATAGGATGAGTATTGTTCAACACCTGGAGCTCGCTATAACTCCTGAACCTAGCCGTAGCAAACTGACTGTCAATAAGGTCAAGGCCCAATAAATGATCAAAAAACTTACAATGAAGGTCTAAAAAGTGATATAAACTCATCTAATTAATAAGCAAAGATCCTAAAGTACTCTACAGTCGAGTTTGGGTCTAGAAAGAGTAGCCCTAGAAACCTAGAGCTCATTCAATATCCCTTTGAGAACCTAGCCATTAACCTCTATACTTAATGACCTAGCCGTAGCAAACTGACTGTCAATAAGGTTCAGGTCTAATAAATGATTAAAAACTTACAATGTAAGACTCAAAAGTGATACAGACTTATCTAATTATTGAGTAAAGATCCCAAAATACCCTGCAGTCGAGTTCAGGCCTAGGAAGAGTAGCCCTAGAAACCTAGAGCTCACTTTCCCTTCGAGAAACTAGGCCTAGCTGGAGCAAACTGACTGTCAATAAGGCTGGGGCCCAATAAATGATTAAAAACATTACAATGAAAGGTTTTATGAATAATTTGAACTGAATATATTAATGAGCAAGGATCTCACATTACCCTGGAGTCATATTTAGGCCTAGGAAGGGTAGTCCTATAAACCTAGAGCTCATTTCTTCTTCGAGAACCTAGCTCAACCAAACTGACTGTCAATAAGGTTGAGGGCAAATACACGTTTAAAAAGTCAACCATGATACTCGTAAAATCAACATGATATCAGCAGAATAATTAGCAACGATTAGGCAATATCCCAGACGCATATTCGACCCTAGAAACCCAGAAATGGCAAAGCCAAAAGCCTAGGTAGCTATAGGCCCTAGATATGGACGATGCCTAGAAATGGCAAGATGTTTGACAACACTTTAAACTTCATAATTAGGTCTATAATGGTACTTAAATGATGAAATAAACGTGAAATACAGTTCAATTATTATTTATAGCATCACTTCATGTTTATTTTAGTTCAAATAGACATTGAATTATCGTTTTAATGATGATTTACTCAAACAATGCTCTAACTGAGTGTCAGCAGATCCATGGCGGTATACATCTACTGACAGTTGGACTGTCATGAGCACAAAGTGATAGAGGAAGTTAGTTTGTCAGTAGCACTTTTGGCTTCTTACAGCTTAGCTGTCAGCAGACGCGGCCTTCTTCAAAATAATGTTGAAAATTATTTGTTATCTGTACCATTGTTATAAGCCGACCAAATATTTTGACAGTTGAAAAAAATAAAAATAAGTCATTTTTTTATTTATTGTCAGATCAAATGTGAAATTACAGTATTCCTCATCCAAGTGTCCATCCTTCCATCACATTTCAAGAAATATTTCATGAGATTTGACCGAATGATTGGCAAGTTATGATTTTTTTTTTGTGATTCACTGTAAATCGGTCAAAACCTACCTGGCATTATTAGACACATTTTGGATCAAATCTGGTGGCACTAAAAGGGTTAAACAAAGCCTTGATTCATTATCATCAGTAGTAAACTTGACTTCAACTGAAAATTGCAATTCGACATAACTCTTATTACCGGAATATAATTGAATCAACATATTAATAAATGACAAGAGACTATCCTGAAACAAATGTCAATTATCCTTGACATTTAGGTTATATCTGTTATTCATGATGCTGTGAATAACCACAGTATCTTGGAGATTTTGATTTGTTCCTGGAGACAAATACTTGTATTGAAGGAGAGAGTTTTTCTTGTTTGGTGCTGTCGAGATTCTACCAATCAAACTGTCAACACGAGGAAGAGGATAATAGAGTCCCTATTCAAGGCTAATTAGAAGTCGAATGCTATTTATAGAATTATAAACAGTATATATTCGAGTAACCGAACTATTCAATTTGGAATGGAAATGTTAATTTCTGGAAGTGATGGAAAAATAATGAAAATTTAAACTTCCAAATGATATGAATTGACTGTCAATAAGTTGAGATTTTTACAATCTTCAAACTTCACTAAACGGCAAGTTCTTCCACATACGGCAGAAACAAAATACTCGAAGCAGCAGACCTCAAGTAATCAACGGAACTCAACAAATAGATTCATATAATTATACCTATTGATTTTTGAATACGTATTCAACCACTTGACAGCCTGATTACCAAGTCACCACCCCATCTCACAGGCCAGGTTATTTTCAGGTTACACTGCACAGATACTTGTGTTTATGTGGTCTTCCATAACATTTATAGCAGAAACAAATGATTTCATTGTACTGTATTGATATTAGATATATTGTTGTACTTGATATGTAAAACAATTAATTTGCCGATATCACTGTTATTTAGCATTCAGAGGCTCGTCAATTTGACACGTGTAAGAAGAGAAAGCCTAGAACAAGGTTCTGAAATAACAGCTGACTGTATTAGGTTATATTATTTCATGTTTCATTAGCATGTTCTATCGGCCGAAAAGAATCAATGTCACTTTCTCAATCTATCTGATGATGATTATTGTTTGCTTAACGACCACACCAACAGCTACGTTATATGGGGGTACGAATGAGCAGGTGATTATGAAACTAGGCTGTGATAAAGTGAAAGGACGTTTACAAAAACCCATGCCTTATGCGGGACTCGAACTCACGCCTAACGATGACTTCAGTTTCTGAAGCTGTGTCTCAGCTGATCGAGCCACCAAGGGTGGCGTCAATCTATCCCCGAGATGTCAGTACAAGTCTCATGTCAATATGACGTGCTGTCGACATATTAAATGCAGCGTACTGGAAAGTGTAAGAACACACATATGTGTCCACACGCGTCAAAAGGTCGATAACACTCTGCCAACTGTCTTGATTTTCAAGAGAGAAGTTTATTTAAACACTGCCGCCAAAACGGTTGCCACACGAATACAGTTTAACAAAATGTATGAAAACAATGCATTATTTTAAAAAAATGAGAGAATAAATAATGGAATGGTAATAACTAATAAGGATGAGTTGATAAAACAAAAGAACAAATGTGAATATGAATTAATAACACCAAAGTAAGAATAGAAAATTAAATGAGATGTTGACCGTATAAATGATTTTGTAATATGGCAATTGATCCTCTTGTACATGAATTGTAGATGAAAGTCAATCTACTTACACTCTGCCACAAATATCACATCCATATTTCCCCTTCGGTCTGTGAGTCTCCAAGTGAACTTTCAGGTTTCCTTTGGTCGAGATCTTCTTACCACATATCGGGCAGACAAAGCGCATCGAGCCTGGATTGGTGTGCAAGACGCCACGAGACGAATATACTGATGCTTGCCTGAAGTCGGACATTAGCAACATTAATACTGGCATTCTGCTTTCATGGCTCTTCCCAGATTATAATGAAGAAGGCTAAAAGATTTGGAGATGAGAGATCTATGAAAGATCGGAAAGATTAAAAGATTTGAATATTAAACAGACGTAACACTTCGAGAGTATTCGACATTCAATGGAAGAGTTGGAAGTTTCCTCATTTCTTATTCATTTTATAATATTGATGACTTTTTAAATGGTCTCAATTTCAGGTGTGATAACCATTTTGAACTCTTGGGAAACAAATAATTCAATTTGATGCTGTTGACAAACATACAAAAACATATGACACGACTGGATATATTTTTATTTTAAAATTATTTACTATTCATGTTTATAACTTTACGTATTCCAATAATACTCAAACTTTTTATATTTGAATGTACAAACGAGTGTAATTGTGATCACAATTCGTATGAAATGAAAATTTACTATTATTTGTATATCATTATTATTTGGATGGGCATTCTATCACGTTTTTAATAGTAAACATCTTATAGACCTGCTGCACAAACCCTCCAAAAGGTTTGGGAATTCAAGAAAAAATGCACTGATAAAATCACAGCCCCTAAAACAACAGAATAATCATGTAAATTACAAAATTTTGAAAAAGGCCCACAATTGATGTATATATTTGAGTTGGTTTTCCATGCACAATGATTGAATAGTGAAACTCTTTCGTGTCGTGTCAGCCCATTAAATCGTAAACCCCCTCGAGTGGAGTGAATCCATCAAAGTGACCGGAGGTGCGGCGAGGGTTCTGGCTGTACTGAGCGGAAGGTTCACCATAAACGGCTTATGTGGCAATGGTAACCTGGGTTCTGGCTGTACTGAGGGGAGGTTCACCTTAAACGGCTTGTGCGGTGAGGGTTCTGGCTGTACTGAGGGGAGGTTCACCTTAAACGGCTTGTGCGGTGAGGGTTCTGGCTGTACTGAGGAGAGGTTCACCTTAAACGGCTTGTGCGGCGAGGGTTCTGGCTGTACTGAGGGGAGGTTCACCTTAAACGGCTTGTGCGGCGAGGGTTCTGGCTGTACTGAGGGGAGGTTCACCTTAAACGGCTTGTGCGGCGAGGGTTCTGGCTGTACTGAGGGGAGGTTCACCTTAAACAGCTTGATAAGTCACTCCCATCTCCATGCATGTCTCACATTTCTTCTAACAGACATGTTAAGAGGTGGCTCCTATTCCAGCTCGGTGTCACGCCAACACGCAGGAATAGCCATACAACTCAGGGTCGTCTCAATACCAATGTCGAATACGCTTTGCATACAATTGACATTTCTACAAACATGGGCTAGCAGGTAGGGGAGGGGGGGGGGGGGAGGGCACGCATTTTCCTGATCTCCCCACTGCCCTTGACCCTTACCTCATCCACTTCAATCTATATATACATATCTAGGTGTACATATTGTTATCTTTCTATATTTAAACAAAGAACAAAGAAGAGAATTATAGAATTCAAGAATGAGAAGAAAAATAAGATCAAGATAATAAGAAGATATAATGAGAATATTGAAGCGTCTCTCTGTTGCTCAGTCAACTGAGGCACCACTTTAGGAACTGAAGTAACCGTGTGCGTCGTTTCACCTATCATCACTTCATCGTTTCATTATCAACTGCTCATTTGTACCCCTGTTTAATCTAGCTGTTGGTGGGGTCGTTAAGCAAACAAGAATCAGAAGATTGAAGATCTTTTCTCCCCATTGTGAATGTTTGAATTGTGAACTACCTCTGAAATCATTACCACTCGTTTTATTGTTTGTTAAATGAGTTATAATATCTTGATTATTCTTTGGGGTGTTAAGATCGCCCTTGTGGTGCTCCGTCCGAAATATCCTACCTTTCATCCATAGGCTCAATTGGGTAACAACGATTTTGTACCAAGTTTCGATGATGGTAAAAAAATTGAAAATGATTTGCCTGTAAAGGTTGCTTTAAATCATGAAGGATATTTATAAGGCAATTCAAGATTGAATCCATATGGATTCATATTGATGATAAATTGAGTAACATATTTTCGTTGTAATGCAAGTAAAAGATGTTTCTCGACACAGGTGATAATTTACTTGTGAGTGAGCTAAAGAAGAACAAAAGAGTTACCGGCACATGTAACCGAGTGGTTAAGGCACTCGCTTCATGTGATCCGGGAGGTGAAGGGGCATATCAGACCTGGTTCGATCCCTGCCACCGTCCATTTTTACAGGGTTTTTTCGTGGTTTCCCTCTGTAGCCTAGGCTAATGCCGGGATGGTTCCTACAATATAGGCCACGACCGCTTCCTTCCCACCATCATTCACACTACCTAAGAAACCTTCATCTCATCAACCCATCATCTTGTGACGTCATATCATGACGACACAGCGGTCGACCGCTCTTATCTAGTCTCCCTTAAAACTGGTTGTGTCCTACCCCCTACCCTCTTTCCACCCCTCCTCTGATAACGTAAGCGGGCGAGTTAGCGAGATCAGGTTCGAGGACGGAACAAGTACTCGGTCTGTATTGTGATTACTGATTATGATCGGACAGCTCTCGAGCGTTGGCTCCCGATTGTGTGTGGGACTGGGTGCAGTGCCTACTTGGTTTATTATACTGTATATATATATTCACAGTGTTTACTTATATTCGCAGTGCCTATTTGGCTTATTATATATTCGGCAGTGTTTACTTATATTCGGCAGTGTTTACTTATATTCGGCAGTGTTTACTTATATTCGCAGTGCCCACTTGGCTTATTATACATTCACAGTGTTTCCTCTTCTGTTTTCATTTTCTGTACACGCACATTATAAATATCATACATAATTTCCGACGTTCCCCAGAAGAACATCCCCCCCCCCCTCATCTACGAGCACGAGATTGGAGAAGAATAGCTGCGTACGTGAGGTCATACGTACTAACAGGTAGGGACGGTGCCTCACGGACACGTCATTGCCAGAGTGCATATTGGATTCACTGAAGTGGAAGTGGACTACTTAAAAATCATCACTTGGCCAGTGTCCTCGAATATTTGTTTTGTTCATTATAATTATCTTTACATATGCTGGAATATTGTTTTGTTTATTATAATCATTATCTTTACATATGCTGGAATACTGTTTTGTTTATTATAATCATTATCTTTACATATGCTGGAATACTGTTTTGTTTATTATAATCATTATCTTTACATACGCTGGAACATTAGTCACCACCATTAAATGTATAACGGTGAATAATTACCTTTGCTTACGTTAATCTAACCATATAATATCTATCCTATTGAGAGCTTTCGTAGTTGTGCTCCCAAATACGCCTATCTACAACTACGTGGCGCCCTAAAATACCTTCTCTATTTCTTACCAACCACCCCTTCCCACTGACTAGTCAGGCCATCACCAAAAGAAGTGGTGACAATCTCATCAAATCATTCATTAGATGCCAATAGATCCTAGTTATCATTATAGTGCGTAGTTAAAACCCAATATGAAATATGAACAAGAGAGTTCAGACATCATCCACTGGTGTCCCACTGTGCTAACGGTGTCACTTGAGATCAGTGAAGTTTAGCACTATGCCTTCACGACAGACAAAGAGCATGAAACAAGGTAACTTCTCGGACAGCTAAAGCCACTGACTGGCCAGACCAGCACAGCTGTATGCTCCGCATTACGCCCTGGCCCCAAGTGGTTGTCCACCTCTCACGCAGCACGGAGCCTGCGGAGGTGCGGTTGTCTGGTGTGTACACCGTATAGTGAGACATCTAGCTATCGTTTTCAACAAACCGGGAAAAATACACTTTTGATGCAGGAAAACTATCCATACAGGAAAATCTAGCATTGATTGCGGGAAAAGAGTGAAGCAAAATAAATTATGGAAGCGGTAAAACGATGGATCCGGGAACGACGTATGGAATTTCTCTGTAAAGGGCAAGTTATAATGCAAGTTATAGTGCAACTTGAAGTGTTAGTGTCATTTCTAAGCATTTCTGGTGTTCATTAATTATTTAGTAATAAGATGAGCTGTGAATTGGGATTGTTTATACTTAATTCGAAAGTAACTATGGTGCCATGCTTACCATTAAATAGTCCCACAGTAGTTTGTTAATTACGTCTAAATCATCATCTCGGTGATCGTGAGACAGATTTTTGCAACAGAATTAAGTTTTCCAAGCTTGTAGTGTGATTGTTAGCATAAAACTTACCGTTGTTGATGCACGTTGTCAGAATTAGCGAGTATTTTTTTTCCCCTTGGCAAGTGACTCCATAAATGATTCTGAAGACCAATTTCATTGTTGAAGCCACGCAAACAAATTGAACATTTGTACGGTTTTACTTTCGTTATAACCGACTCGTTTTCGCTAGAAAAGAGAGTAATAAATTGAATTATTGTTGATTTGTTTTATGAACAGTATTGTTTTATGGTGCCCTGTCCAAATGATCTTGCTTTCATTCTTAGCCTTGATTGGGGAACAATGGTTGTGTATCAAGTTTAAATGTTATCAAAAAATTTGAAAATGTAGACTGTATTACATTGTAACAAGTAATTCTTATATTCCAATGCTAATTAGGCCTAATTAATTATTGATATTTTATTGTCTATGGTTCACATGGCAGCTGAGATTGAAAGCAGAAATTTTGTTTATTTTTACCGGTATGTAAAATTTTTCCTCTTTGATTCATTATAAAGAAGTTATGCATATGAATGAGTGAGTTATGAATTGAGGAAGAACAAAGAAAGATGATTAGTTTGTTGCATTTTCTAGATGATCCAAGTGCTAGCGGAGACGGGCGATCGAAGCGGTCAGCGTTCAATATACAGAACTGAAACCGCACCACAGAAATAGCAAATAACTGGGTTACCGTACACATTGTACGTCACATACTTCTTCAAGCGGCGATGTTTCAGCATATAGATAAGGCTATTTTATGATACCATATTTTGTGTTTTAATTCTAGCTAATAGTCACAGTCAAGAACTAAAGTACGGTAATGTGTCATTTTGTATACCTATTTTTTTCACTGTTGTTGGAATTTTAATGCAAATCCTTACAGTTGAATATAATCGTTTCTTACTTCTTACGTTTACCAAATGTCTCATTACGACGAGTGGTTTACAACAAATAATTTGTGTTCAGGTGGAAAATTGATCAGGTTAGTTTATCAGGGTAAACTCGTCAAGTTTTTGCTTTTACTCACTTTTTTCTCGGAAAATAATTCCCTAATTTTATTTAACCAAAGATTGTTCGGATGGAATGATTTTGAATCAATTAATTTCATGAACAGCTAGCTCAAACATGTTTCTAAATACTATAAAATGTTTCAGCTTGCTATTCTACCGACGTCACAGTTTGCCCTTGAACGCCTCAAACCTGCAGGTCTATTTTCCCAATTATGCCCTGCAGGGTAATTTTTTAAATTTACTTGTTTAATACAATTTTATGCATTTTGAGAACAATTTGAGTTTGAAATAATTGAAAACGCTCACACAGTATTCTCAAGTGGCAAATCGCTAATATTACATGAGGACTCTTATTGAATTCCCTACAAGAAGGGTCTTGCATTCATAAGCATACATTAACATGATGGACTTTTCTTTCAGTTTCAACGAATAATTATATCTTTCGAAATCCTTTTTATCGTGAACACAATTAGTTGGGTATGGCTCAGCCCTGTTGGGAGACATATTCACGTTCACTGCAGCGAATAGTGAATATGCCGCATGTGTAACCCATCGTTTCACGGTTAGGCCTAATGTATTTCAGATTCCCAGAGGTTTTTTAAGGTGTTCAAGGTTAGTCTAGGTGAAGTTTGGGTCAAATGGATATCATAATGAAACAGCGATTTCAAGGTTCAAATCTTATCCTAACTAACCCTAATTTAATCATCTAGCACCACCAAACAAAACCCTAAAAATGCTAGGTTACATAAACGGCATATCTAACGCAGTCTTTATATATTTAAATGATCCGACATTCAGAAAAAAGTAGGCCTATGACTTAACGAAACTTGAACATAAGACTCCACTTGGAGTTCATTTTTCGAAGCGTCTATTCTCACGACTCGACTAACGGCCCATGAACACGTACTATTATTCATGAATCGTTCAGGTTGTGGGAATAGTCAACCCAGGTTGCCACAAACAAGCTCACGAAATATATTTCCCGGTAGCACGGAGTTCACTTGATCACACAGAGAGGGCACTAAATCCACGAATATGATATCTGGAGGCCAAGTGAAAACGATCAGAACGAGATAGATGACCTCCCATAAGTTATACTTGTTTCTATGAAATACTTCGTTATTAATGATTTATTATGGTATTGTGTTTAATTGCTGGTATGCATATTGATCGCATTTGAATATAAAGCAACTGATGGGAGATCGTTTGGCCAGTAAAATAATGTTGAAGTAGAAATAACTACATTTTAGGCCTAAATTGCTACAGCTCTCATAGCTTGGCAATTAGTATGCTGGCTTGCTGTTTTCAGGGTTGAGGAGTCGAGGGTTTGATCTTCACTCGGGAATACTTTTAAAAACAGAGAAATTATTCAAATACGGAGTGATTATATAGGCCTACACCCTCACCCATAACTGCTATCAGGTACGGTAATGTATAACTGTTAGCTTTGGGTTTGGTTGGTTAGGTTAGATCAGTTGGGCTAGGTTTGTGGGGTTAGTTAGATTAGATATATTTAGGTTCATTTAGGTTGTGTGCAACAAGAACATCAACGCCTGAGTGTTGAATGTACGGTACCGGTACCCAAGAGTTGAACGGTGTTTTTGTATTTGGTTATGGAAAGGATTATTGAGTGTATATTAGACCACAGAAAAGAAATTATGTGTATTATCTGAAATTATCTAGTTGATCTTTTAATATCCACTAACCACGCCTTGACAACACCTCACCCCTCTCACTCTGACCCTCTACCGCTTTTTATAGGCCTACATCACGGTAGTAAAGGATTGGAGTTAAAAACAGTTTGTTCATCTCATTGTGACAACACGTTAGTTAGCGACATCACACTGTCAGAGTCTTCTTTATGTGATCAACTGAACTGCGTGCGTCCGGGGAATGTAGTTTCGTGAGCCCGTTTGTGCGAATAAAAGTTGCCGCACGGGTCTGCTATTGCCACAACTCAAACAATGGTTCATGGGAATAGTAATTGTTGGCCTTGTTGGCAAGAACGGTTCATGGGAATAGTAGTTTTGGTTACTGTAGGCACAACCAACATGAACGTACGTGGTAATAGGGTCGGCCATAATTTTTAATCTCTGCTGTAGACCTAGGATGGGCCAAGTCATGCAAAGGCTGAGGGCTTCAGCCTATGTGGAAGAGGCCTACATCCTCTGAGGATGCAACAGCAGCAGGTCTAGGGCTAGGTCCCTTCACCTAGAAAAGAATTCGTGGATAGGCTCTAGGTCTTGCAATTGAGTATATAAACTCCATGGCCTAGCTACTACAAACGCATATAGGGCCAAGGCAACTCTTCCGTCATAGAGTTGCTTCCGAGCATCCAGGTTTAGGCTAACAAACAAACAGCTACTTACGTTACTGTATTTGTAGCAGAAATATCTTTATCTTGACTTATTGAGTTAGTGTCTTCATTGTCTGTAATGCTACCATCTTCAAAAGCACATAGAAATAACATAGGGTCAACACGAACTTCGACCTCCGTAACCTCACTTTCTGGATCAGATCCCTGTAATACAAAATATAACAGTTTGACGTTCAAGAAATGCATCACAAGTCACAATATTTGTACTACATCAGTTGACCATACTAATACAAGCTATTTTCTCGATATCAAATGTAAACTTGACCTGTGTACCTACTTCCATAACAAAAACGATGAATCTATTTCCCCCCCAATGTCAAAGAATCAAAACGCACTTATAATGGGAGGGGCTAATTTTTAGCATCATTCATAATATTAGCATTGCCCCCTGATATATTCTGTCATGCGGAGATGAGATTTGAGTAAGGGTCACGGGCGTAACACTACAAACTTATTGCTGACCTTAAAGTCGCCCGTTTCAAGGTCTTCACCCTGTACCCTTAGCCTTACCTTCGTTAATATGGAGTGTAAAATGCTGTGTTCCTTCTTCGCATTTTCCACCTCTTCATCCCTTAGAGGATTTTCCGAATTTTCTATTAAAGATGTTAATTTTCCTTGAGTTTTTAGAGCCATTGTGGCAAAACGATGAATATTTTCCAATTTTTTCCTACAAATTGTGCAAATCACTTTCGGTAACACATCTTCTGAAGTAACCTGAAATATTTTCACACCATTTTTGGAATAACAATATTTTTCATCGTCAATTTTATGGCACCCGGAAAATGGCGAAAATGTATTCAGAAAATTAGGCTCACCGTTATATTAAGGTATTTCTTCATTTTTGTCTGTACATGAATATTTTTACTTTCTTCACTGAAAACTGAAATACTCTCACTTTCACTTGCACAAATACGACACAATTTAGCATAATCCACAAGGTTTTCCGACATTATTTCTGTGTTTTTTATTCATTTGACATTCATTTGGTATGAAACATCACTGCCGGGGATTGGAATATGTAAAAACAGCCTTTCTAGTTTCTTCTGATTATTAACGATCTTTTTACTTATGACGGTCTCTAACGACGACGCCGTAAAAACACAACCAATGAACAAATGACGCCAGTTAGAGCGCCCCGACGCCCGCATCAATACAATTCCGATTGCGTGCGCTTTGAAAGTTATTAGCAAAACGATTTGAACCGGTATTTTTCAATCATTTAAAACCATTTCGCGCTGTTCCGTTTGAGCTTGTTTTGTGTCCAACATGCTGGGAATCTGACAAATATGTAGACAATCTGATGATATATTTAGTAAAACGATTCCTTAGATTTGTTACTGATACATTTGTTGCATCAAGCAAAGCCTGTCAAAGCCACAGCATATGACATGTTTCTAATAAAGTATACCTATGGTCGGGTTTGGTATATTTTTAATCTCCAATATTGTACGCCTAATCTACTTCCTGGTTGATCAATAATTTTGCATTATCAATAATTGTATCAATTTTCTTTATTGCAGATAAATGGATGAACTGGACAGTGTATGCATGTATTTATTCATATCAATACCATACTTTTTAATTGAGAGCTGCTGCAATTTGACAAAAAAGGTAACCTAAACCAATTCACTGTCAATTACATTCTGAAACCCACATCGATATAAAAGTGACAGCTATAATTTATAACCGATCCATGCTGCTGATTGCAATTGGATTTTCACCCCCTATTGAAATGTGAATTGCGTCATTGGAAGGTGGGGGTGACTTGTGGACCTATATGTACAAAATGTCAATACACCATCGGATATTTTCCACTATAATAATAATATAGCAATGCAAACGGAAAGTCGTTGAAGTAGTTCTAATAATTGCCGCTACACCGCGGCACAATGCCTTCAATACGATCAAGCGTCTGTATTACCGGCCAACCTTTTTTCCAGGGAGTAGCGAGCGAACCTTCCGAGCGTCAGTGGTGGGAGATGGTGAGGACAGTCGACTGGAACTTTCTTCTTTCATGGGTACAAATATTAGATACCCTTCTCGTTGGTCATGCAGAGAAGTGGTGACATATTTGTAAGAACGAAGCGAAAACCCAATGCGATGTTCTTGTTTTTTATTTCTATTTGTACGCGCTCCATCAGGTCAGATAATAATAATAAATAATTATTATTATTATAATTAAATATACTTTATTAATAAGTGGGAACAAATGACATGATAATACATGATAAAAGTAGACACTATAAAAGGACAATATTCAGCGTGTGATCAGACCGAAGTAGATTCACAGTTGCTGTTCTACCATGAATTGATTAATTGATATGAAATTTCGTATCAACATGCAGACTAGTCCAAACCAAGGATACAACTAGTCTTCAAGAGTTACCAATTTTTAATTAATTCAATGGTTAAATTTGTGATAATCCTACTAGAATAATATGATGTGAAAAAGTACCCAATAATGCACACACAAATAAACTAATAAATATATATATATATACATATATGTATATATATATATATATATATATATATATATATATATATATATATATATATATATATATGTATATATATATATATATATATATATATATATATATATATATATATATATATATATATATATATATATATATATATATATATATATATATATATATACATGTATATAAATATATATATATATATATATATATATATATATAAATATATATATATATATAATATATTTATATGTATATATATATATATATATATATATATATATATATATATATATATATATATATTGATATATATATATATATATATATATATATATATATATATATATATATATATAAATATATATGGAAATGATTACTTTTTCAGGGTGAACCCGTTTAATTGTTAGATCAATTTAATGAGAATTGAGACTTTAAGACTTTATTGAGCTCAAACATTCAAACTTTGATAACAAAGCGAACAATGAGGCTGGATTCACATAAAATATTGATACAATAAATTATATATGATGGAAATAATGTACTTTAATGTGCTGATTTCAACATGATGTTTGATGAAAGCTCTTATCATTATTGGAAGAAGCTGCAGCATTGTGAGATATATCATAGCAACCCTGCGCAAGAGGTCGAAGCTAATATGAATCTACCAGCACAGCATTGATAGTGTTGTATCGAACTAGAATCATGTACATGTAGTAGCTCAAGAAGCCAACATAGATTCAGAGCTCGCTGACCAATTGGGTCAATTAATAACACTCGAATACTTGATGAATAATGTTTTTCTATACTCTGAGTAAAGAAATAAACTGGAATCTCATACCGAGACGCTTGGCCGATTGGTAACACACTGAACCGTCATTCGGGAGACCGAGGTTCGATTCCCGCCATGGTCGACCATCTTGACAGTTTTTTTTTGTGGTTTCCCTCTGTCGTTCAAGTTAATACTGGGATGGTTCCTTAACAACAGGCCACGACCGACTCCTTCCCACCATCCAAAACACCAAATAAAATGACCTTTCATCTCATCATGCCATCATTTCATTCATCATCCGCTGACGCCAATAGGTCGTAGCCATCAGTATAGTGCGTCGTTTAAACCCAATATATATATTTATTCATATATATATATATATATATATATATATATATATATATATATATATATATATATATATATATATATATATATATATTTATATATATATATATATATATATATATATATATATATATATATATATATATATATATATATATATATATATATATATATATATATATATATATATATATATGCGGGATCTCATCTACAATTTGTCGACTATCAACGATATGTCCCACACATTCAAGGACTTTTTCTTAAATTAATTTAATGAGGCATTTTCATTGAAGAAAGTTGGGATTATTAAAGGGTTTAGATTTGAGCGATTATCCATGAACAAGAACAAATTATAGGGTCAGTCAGAAAATGAAGACACTTTGATTTGAAGTTGCAGGACTTACACTGCAAGTTACAATTGAGAATAAAGCACAAGAAATTACAATGCACTATTTAGAGGTTCAGGAACGTTAATGGATGAAATAATTATTCAAAAGTAAAAGAAGCGGTAGTCTTTAGCAGTATCTATAACTTGGATCAAAACAAAAACTCAAGGGAAAACGACTTACAAAAATAGAACGAATTTTGTTGTTATTTATTGATGTATCAATGTTGAAATGATATATTAATAATTGAGAATGGAAAAATAAAAGGAGAATTACGAGAAACTTTAATGGAAAAACTAGTTAAAAAATATGTTGAAACGTAACAACAAAACCAGTATATATTCATCATGCAGGTGACAATTGATACATTGGTTTGGCAGAGTAAATCTTCCTCTATCAGATAAACTAAATTTCATCATCATAGATCTATAATCGTTCTGGTACAAATAAGTTGCTTCTGTTACCTTGATTTATGACAAAAAATGGCCTGAATTTCCCTGGTTTTGTATGACAAGCGCATATGGTTGAACTGTTCATTTTTATAGTTCAGACCTATAAGAAAATTGTTTTACAAACACGTTAAACATGGTATGTTTTAAAAACATACCATACAGGATGAAATATCCAAAGAAGTAATCAAATTATGAATGTAACGAGAGATGCATGTTTTGTCACCATTTTCAGTGTCAACTAAAGCATAAACAATCGCATAGTGGCTTTCCGGATGAATTGTTGTGAAACTGCTTCAAACCGTGCAGAGAAGTACATTGTAAAATATTGTCGATCCATAATAAAGATTCACAATAGTTCCACAAATAATCACCCTGGTGATGGAACTTCTTGCCCTATGTCGACTGAGGACGCCTGATAATATATCCAAAGCTGTTAATAGCTAATATGCAAACTAATTATATAGCCGTTAAATAAGTAATCAAGCTAATGCGCAAGGGTAATTTATGTCGAACCGCCATTCATCTTATCTCCCCATCATCTTAACCACCATTCCACGACGCCAATAGATCTTGGTCATCAGGACCGTGCAGCGTCGTTAAGCCCATATAAATAAATGAGAAATAAATATCTTGAAAACTTTTGTCATGACTGTTCTCTAAAATAAAGTGTGAATGTAATGCCGACAAACGTGAATAGCAGAACATTGGAATATCGTGACGATGACCAACTCCATTTTGTAGTTTGAAGAGAACAGTTGAAATGAATCAGCTAGAACTCTCCGCTCAATATCAGGCTCTCATTCCGTTCACCTACACCCTAAAAACCCTAACCCTAGAAAACCCTGAACCAGAAACGTCATTTCTTTACAATAAAATAAACCAAAAATTAATAACGTAGCCCATTTATTTGAAACAATTAATAAAGTATTAGTTTCATTATTAAACTATTGTATGGAACACCAAAGAACATGAAAAATTGAAAATGAATTCATTCTGCACATTTTTGTTTCAAGTAGGCCTACTTTCCATTGCTAAGTGGCTTCTCGTCGGGCCGGAAGTAGGTTTTAAATTGGTTTTAATTTAAATTACATCAGTTTAGAATGTTTGTTTGTTTGGTTGGTTGGTTGGTTGGTTAGGTTGGTTAGTTAGTTTAGATTAGTTTCGGTTAGGTTAGGTGGGTTAGTTATATCGGGTTGATTTAGGTTAGTTTGAGCTGCACGCAACAACAAAAACAACATCTGCATGTGGTGCCGATGGTCCGATGACTAGTGGCTGCCAATGTTCTCACCGACGGAAATCTTGACTCCATTTTGATCTCCAAGGTGGTACAGTACAATGTTCTATGTGACAGCAGACGTTGCCATTGAGCAGCCAGGCAGGCGCTCATCCAACTCTCTCCCACCACCCATTAACAGCTAACCTCAATTACCTGAGCAGCACCGAGTGTTACAATTCACATAATTAATTCATCTCCATAACATTACAAATGAAGTAGGATGAAAAATCTCATTACGAAAGCAAATTTGTTTTATTTCTATTATATGTGATGTAAAATAACGTTCTTTATCTTCGTGATACTCGCACAATTAAATATATGGAAGACAAATCGTTGTATATCTTATAAAGCTTGTATGTAGTCCTAATCATAATTGACGTTGCTTTTATTGTAGGAGAACAGCAATTACACAAATAAAAATATTATTAAATTGAGTCTTAATTAATTGTTGGCGAGTTCTAATTACCTTTGTTTAAAGTTTACCGAAATGAAAAGTCAAATACGAACAAGTTATAATTGAATTAATAAACTTCTTATAACATCGTAGAAATCAGGGTCAACCATTCATTGGAGCTGCGATGACTGATGAAAAAGGAATCCAGCACAGATAATATATCTACATGTAATGTATATATACATATATATATATATATATATATATATATATATATATATATATATATATATATATATATATATATATATATATATATATATATATATACATATATATATACGATATCAAATGATATCAAATAATATATAGTAAATATGATATATATATATATATATATATATATATATATATATATATATATATATATATATATATATATATATATATATATATATATTTATATATATATATATATATATATATATATATATATATATATATATATATATATATATATATATGTATATATATATTTTTTTCATTTGATATGAAATTGCATTCTTTATTCTTCCATGTTTTAAATGTGGAGTAATATATATTTTATTTGTATATCCAAGACTTATTAACATTTTGATCCGATTCTGATTTATTTGCAATGTCCAATAGAGACCTTTCAAATTTGCTTCTTCAACTTGTATCTTGAATTATTCAATCATCCAAGAGACTTGTGTTTGTGATTGCGTTTCATCGATTCGAATGTTTAGTTTGGTATTAGTTGATTATACCTATGCGAACAAGGAGACAGCATCGACTTCTGAACCGTCAGGTGGAAAATAAATGTATACTAATTGACTGATTATCCATAGTAGTGGAGCGGCTAAGCTCAAAAATCGCGCATTTAGTGATTAAAGCGTGAAATTTGGTAGAGATGTACCTTTTGATATTTAAAAAAATATTTGGGTATGATATCAAGCGAGATTTTGCCCCTGAGGGCTGAAATATCCAGTGGCGTTAAAAAAAAGAAAATGAGGGGGTAGTGTATGTTATATTTATTTTTTCTCACTTTTTTTTTCTTTTTTAGTAACTCATTGATATCTAAACAATATTGTGTGAGAATTTCATCTAAAAATTGGGTATATTCGATGAAAAAAAGGTCAACTTGGGGTCAAAAATGTAAAAAATTCTTTCTTTTGATATATTTTTTTTTTTGAATTATTAGTTTATGGGAGAAAATGGTGAACATGTCCCTAAACGTATAACCAATGATATACTGAAGCGATATTATATATCATTTACTCCGTGGAATCGACCGTATCAACATAAAATCAAATTTTGGACTCCATAGAATAATTATTTTTAGTCCAATTGAAAATAGCTATCCACTAACTTCGTGAGGACTGAAATATATAAATATTATAATCAATGATGAAGAAAAAAAGGCACAAGTTATTTCGAGGTAATTCAAGGTCACCAAAGGTCATTAGGTAATGTAATTCAATCAGTTTTGAAATATATTGTAGCGTTTAGCAAGTTGGTTTCTATTTGATGTTAATAAAAACTCACAACCAGTATCCAGGTCTCACCACGAGGAGGTAGTTACATACAGCGACTCACCCTTACCTACCCCAACCACCCAACCATAATAATAGATCAAGGCTACTTTCATAGTATCTAGTGTTCGCAGTCATCACATAAGCACAATGCTGTGCAAGGTAATCCTGAAGTGTAGCAAGAGCAGCGCGACCACTACATCCTTTTTTGCACTTGCATGAGAGAAGCATCTGGGATGGACGACCACAATGGCTTCCATTTACTGTTGGACGAAGGCAACTCAGGACGTGCAGTGAGCGAATTCGACCAAATGTACACCTGGTACATGGCTCGCCTTAAATGCTGCGCCAGTGCAGCCTTGCGCTGGGTGGGATTCTATCCATGGGTTTTGATCACTGAGTAAATAAATTCCTGCGTGTGACATCTATATGTTCGCAATCAGATGTTCTGGCATTGATTAATATAAAAAATCTTTCAATGAACTTATCACATTCTTCTGATACCTCAAGAATACCATATGACAATTGCTTGAAAGTATTGTTCGCGCCAGGGTAAACCATCCAAAGTTCCCAGAATTGCTTTTTTCCATGGTAAATGAAAGAAGAAACCGTGTCGCTTCCCGAATTTGCGTGAAAGAACAACAAGCCTCGAGTCTTTGTTGTACCTAATCTATTGGCAATGTCATGGACAGGTATATACCGTAAACGGTCTCCTCTTCCAAATGCAATGTACATCTTATCAAGTACTAGTTTGTGACAATTGTGAAACAATGCTATAGCAATAACAACTACGTCCGTATCAACTGTTTTTATCAAAATGGTTCCGCTTCCTCTTTGCACGGCATCTGGTATGTGCAAAAATATCCTGGTGTGCGCTTCTTCGTGTGAAGACGGTGCTATAACGGATACGTCCTCTTGAAAAAAAATATTTTTTTTACATTTTTGACCTTAAATTGACATTTGTTCATCGAATATACCTGATTATCGGAGGAAATTTTCACACAGTATTGTTCAGATACCAATGAGTTAATAAAAAAAAAAAAAAAATAGAAAACATAAATATGATACAAACAACCCACTTATTTTCTTTTTCTAACGCCACTGGATAATTCAGCCCTCAGGGTCAAAATCTTGCTTGATATTATAGCCAAATATTTTTCAAATATCAAAAGGTACATCTCTACCAAATTTCACACTTTAATCACTAAATGCGCGGATGTTGTGATTTTTTTATCTTAGCCGCTCCACTAAGTATAGGTTTGTTCCACGATTCAAATATATACATATATATATATATATATATATATATATATATATATATATATATATATATATATATATATATATTTATATATTAAATATATATATATATATATATATATATATATATTTATATATATTATATATATACATATATACATCCACATATATATATATATATATTTATATATATATATATATATATATATATATATATATATATATATATTGGCACATAGTTTTTATCTCAAAAATGAATTGTCAACTGAAAAACTTCTGTAGAGTTGAACGAGACCAGAGAGATAGCTCAATAGGCTTATAGCTATTCGTCTCGAGAAATGGTACGGAGTTAGTCGAGCAATAACCTCACAGATCTGTGATTATGCAATAAATATGTGCATTGTCAGTTGTCAGAGAATAGCTATTAAAATGTTATGTACAATATATGAAAAATATGTTATTTGAGCACAAGGTAGCAGCAGCAGGTAAAACAAAGTAGGCAGGCTACTTCACATATAAGTAGGTCATAAAAAGACAACAGTAATGATTGGCGGTAGACGATGACTTTAGGAAGATGGTAACAAGTTTCAATCAATGTTAAGGAAAATGTCCATTTCAATTCTAATTTAATTTTTTTTTCATTCATTTCTTGGAACAGTAACATTTCACACGTTGTGTTTAAACTAAAGTACATGAACTATGAAACTAGTCAATATATAATACAATTATTCAGTTGGGATGATAAAAACCAGAGAGAACATAATCTGAATAGTTGCAATGTCAATGTCATCAAATAATAAGAATCAAGAGATCCAAGTTATTTACAGCTGGATGAAATTACATAATCCCAATGGGAACGAACTATGGTGTGTTATTGACTGATAGGTAGGCCCATACTAGCTCCCACTGAATCTGGTCATATTTTAAAAAGGTACTTCTTGAGTTCATTTGTAACGCTAATAATTAGATATAATTAACCAATAAGTTGGGTGTATTTTATGTGATGAATAAATTGTTAATAAGAAGAATTGTCTCACAATTCCATGGCGATGGAAAATATCTGATCAATTCACGTTATTGAAATATGTACCTCTTTCATGTATAAACATCAAACGAAGGAACTATGTGCTGATGTTGTGTAATATGCAGTTCCGGGGTCTGGATGTCTGACACCAGGGACCGGATGTCGTATTCACCTCTCTATTAATTCAGATTTCAGCTGGCTACAAAATGTACAAAGACTTTATTCACTTGCTGTTTCTTTACAGGCATCATGATTAATAATGTTGACCATCAAATTTTATTGGACTCGGCCTTAGAGCCTTCTTTATATGTACACATATATGTGTGCAATATACAAGATGTATGTGAGATATACAGAAATGTAAGTCTTTTCTGATGATATTGAGACGTAGGATAGTGGTGGTAAGTGGTAACTTATTAATTGCGAATATCCTCCAGGAAAGCGATGATCCTTCGTGTGACCATTAGTGTGAATAGTTTCATTCAATTATATATATATATATATATATATATATATATATATATATATATATATATATATATATATATATATATATATATTTATATTTATATATATATATATATATATATATATATATATATATATATATATATATACATATATATATATATTTATATATATATATATATATATATATATATATATATATATATATATATATATATATATTGTGTTTTAGCGACGCACTTTAATGATGACCAAGATCTATTGGCATCGGATGAATGATTAATGAGATGATTGGATGATGAGATGAAGGTTTTATGGGTAATTGGAAGGATAGTGGGAAGGAAGTGGTCGTGGCCTATATTGTGGGAACCATACCGGCATTAGCCTAGACTACAGAGGGAAACCACGAAAAACCTCTGTAAAGATAGACGGTAGCGGGGATCGAAATGGGTCCGATATGCCCACTGCCTCCCGGGTCACATGAAGCAAGTGCGTTAACCACTTTGCTGCATGTGCCGGTTTATATATAGTTTAAATGAATGTTGAGAGGGTAATGACAATGCGCCCCAACGTAATGTTATGTTATGAGTGCAGATAAATGCGTGCCATTGCAACTGCATGGTTGTTGAAATGGGACAACGTCCAAAATATACAGTGTACCTTAAGGCGTCCCCAGTCTCTGTAGGGAAAAACGTTTCCGCCAGGATGATTTCACAGATATTAATGATCATAAAACTTCAACTTGCAAGCTACAAAATTATCAAATACATCATAAAATGCGGACAATATTTGTCGTGAATGATGATGAGTCAAATTTTATAATAACAAAGGGGGAAAGATCACTTGTATGTAACAGTAATACTCGATATTATAAACACAGATTTTCACCTCACAGCGTACCGATAAGTGAAGATATCAGGTAAGATATTGTTAATGTTTGTAATGGGTCGAGAGTATTTTGGATGATACTTCTCTGAATGGTGTGAAGCACTTTCACTACGATATATTCAGACGGTAGAGGTCACTGCGATCGTTTATGTGTCATGTTGTCACTGGAAATGTTATACTATGTGAATGGGTCCTCCTTAATTCAATGACACATAACACCGTGAATCTGTTTCTGTTCTGTGTATTTGGAGCTTCTTGTTTTATTAGAATCGATCCTTACATGTGAACACAGATATATTGAGAAATAGTCCATTTGATCCTAACACGTACTTTTGATCTCTTTGTTGACCCCAAATCTTCAAGATATTTCAACCATCGATCTTTTTTTCTATTCGCTTTTTTTATTCCTGCGAAACTGCCAAAAAATCTCATAAAATGGTTTCAAAAGTGTGTACAATCTATCTCTGAAATTGAATATAACTTGAATTGTATTTGTAACTGTAAGACATGATATTGTGAACAAATTATCGAACAAAGTTTTCTTTTGGGAGGAGTGAGCAAATATAATTACTTTTCTTCAGTTATTCCAAGTGTGATATAAAATTCTGTTCACTGAAACGACTACCAATTCAGGTTTTCAGTTTCTTGCTAACGACTAGTAGAATTGGTGCGCTGAACCTAACCAATCGTTCCATGGGCAGCTAGATCCATGATCTGAGTTCATAGATCCAATCAATTCAATAAGTTCCTCTGACTAACTTTCAGGCTGCATGAAAAATGCATTCATTCATGGGCTCTTCGTGACAATATCAAGGTTTATGGACAATTCCTAGAATAAGTCACTTATATAGAGATTCGTTAAGAGTAAAAAATAAAGACTGTGCCTTTCAAAAAAATGTCCATTAGATACAGAATAATATATATATAACAATAATATGAAAATTCAATAAAGAAAGCGAAGAGACAATACAATATAGTATTTGATACAAAAATTGATGATAATATTGATCTATAGTCTGAAAAAGATAATATTGTATTGTTCACTTATTCGGAAAAAGAAAAGGAGAAAATAAAATGGGAAAAAAATATGTGCAAATTTTAATATATATATATATATATATATATATATATATATATATATATATATATATATATATATATATATATATATATATATATATATATATATGAATATATCACTTATCATTTCTTTACTCCAAACTTTCCAAAAGTAATTCAATTTGTATAACGTGAGTTTTTAATGATATTAAATACAAGCGAGATGCTCTTTGAATAGCAAGAAATGAAATATCAAGATATAAATTCGCATCATCACAAGTCTATCATTTTAATCAGATACAACACAGCCATGATAAGGTTGGATTAATAGACAAATCAAAATGTAATCAACATAAAAAGCAGTTTCTTTTTTTTATTGATAAGTGATTGTACGAGAAGTATAATTATGTAATCATTCTCATCTCTGGTGATTCTCAAGTGTAGGTTGTTATTGAGCGTTAGACCCAGATTAGGAAAGTGTGGGCCAAAGGCAAAAAAACACCTCGGGCGAAGTTTTTGTAAACTGTTGCTTACGTTTTCTAATTTTTAATTTGTACTAGGTCGAATATCCTACTTAGAAGAAGGCCTGAATCGACGAAAACGCGCGTGTTGTTTAGAGGTATTGGGAAGTCTTCTTTCTCTTCGTGTGGAGAAATATGTCCCCTTTCTATGCTAAGTTCCTTCAGGAAAGGCATCTTCGAACAGATTTATTCCAGAACTCTTCTTTTATTTGTATTTTTTATATTGTATATTGCATATTTTTATTTATATTAATTGTATTGAATTAACCGTGGTATTATTTTGGCAATCATTTGGATTGGAATGAAATCTGAATTGCAGTTAATATTCTCACCATCCTCTCCAAGTGCAGAATTTGAATGAACAATTTGTAATTCTAGCTTATATTTGAATATGATTCAACACGTTGACGTATTTCCACTGACAGGCATGCGCCCAGGGTACGCAGGCCTTATCTAATTATTATTATTTTATTTTATTCCAAAGGACATTTACATTTGATGACTGAAATGTAATATATATGGAACGTCAATCAGTGAATACAAAACAGTTGCACAGGTAAAAAGTAAAAACAAATACAATCTTACAATTTCTCATATACAATCATTAATACTGTTTCATATACACACATTCATACGTACATTATCACAGAGTCAGTTTAATATAAAAAGTATAAACAGATGGCATAATATAAATATGGATAGATCAATCGATTAATCGAATGCACCACAAGGAAGGCCACACCGACATTTTATCCTCAATTATCTCTAACAATTGTCACAGAAGAACATTTCTTGCAGCAACTTATAGGCTAATTCTTACAAACCTATATATACTATCACTTTCAATGCATTTACATTTGTAAAAATCCCTTGCGGGGATGAGTGGAAGTCTCACCCCAGTTATCAGCTCCTGTTTGTTTGATTTGTTTAGCTTGTTGGCTTCATTTCTCTTAGGGTTAGCTACGAATATTATGCAAAACAATCAATTCCGATCATTAGTCATGTTTGTATTTAAACCTGAACGGGAATAATTATGTTTTCATCTCACGTTTCTGTTTGTTTCCATTGATAGAGCGAGCATAATGGGACAACACTGAACCATTCATATTCTACATATTATATTTCATCCATAGCCTTAATTGGGGAACAATGATTTTGTATCAAGTTTCGATGTTATTAAAAAAAAAAAAATATCCTTCATAAATCATAGATACATATTATAGCTTATACCGAGATACGTTAAACTCCTGCTGCCGACTACAGCGACAAAATGCTCGTTTCGATCTCGGCGGCCATGTTGGATCTTTACTAGTAGCTTCTACTTCTAAGCAAGGCCTTCTATATTATCTTATATATATGTCCAATATGGCAGCAACTTCCCGGTTTGCGAAGCGGTGTGAAGTTACTACCGAGACACAAATATATGTACGTCAGCTTAACGTAGAGTAACGTATCTCGGTAAAGTATGTCCATGCATAAATATAGACATTTGCTAAAAATTGTACTTTCAATTTTTCGTAATGGACCATGCACGTGTTCCACGCACGCCCATTGCAAGGTTAGTATTGGTGATAGGTTCTGCAAAACTTGAATGCTGTCAAGATTTTGCGGATTTGTCGCGACAGCCCATGAGCATAACGTCATCACTCTAAGGAGGAACTTTCCCATCACTTGAATCATGACCAGCACTAGAAACAATCAACAAAACAGATTTCTGTTCCATTCGGTAACCTGAGATTAATCACAGCCACATGTATGCGAGAACCAGAACGTAAGGCGATTATCGATCCCGAACATCCTCTATATTTGGACGACTAAGCCTACTGACTTACTTTAGATCTGATCAAGTGCAATTATTGTTATCATTGGATGTGGTTACAGTATTCTGACATTTCGCCACAACAAAATAATGATTTGATTAGCCTCGTGAATTGTTCGTTACTCGCGAATTGGTCACTATGTTAAATTGAAGAGTAACAAGTAACAACATATTGGCTCCTGCCCCGGGCTAAGAGCAGTCTATACGCCTCTGTCCAGCTTCCTAGAGAGACTTGGTAACCAGTGGCTGATGGTAGAACCGGAAGTAAGGCTTGGTTCTGGTTGTATTGTATTGTTACAGGCTTGAAGAGTAACAAGTAACAACATATTGGCTCCTGCCCCGGGCTAGCAGCAGTCTATACGCCTCTGTCCAGCTTCCTCGAGAGACATTAATAATTCCTTACTTCAAAATCACATTAGACCATCATTGCACCTTTACATATATATATATATATATATATATATATATATATATATATATATATATATATATATATATATATATATATATATATATATATATATATACATATATATATATATATATATATATATATATATATATATATATATATATATATTTATATATATATATATATATATAAATATATATATATATATATATATATATATATATATATATATATATATATATATACATATATATATATATACATATATATATATATATATATATATATATATATATATATATATATATATATATATATATTATTATATATATATATGTTATATATATATATATATATATATATATATATATATATATATATATATATATATATATATATGTTATATATATATATATATATATATATATATATATATATATATGTTATATATTTATATATATATATATATTTATATATATATATATGTATATATATATATATATATATATATATATATATATATATATATATATATGTTATATATATATATATATATATATATATATATCTTTGTGAATCATATACTTCTATCTACTCATTTTTATATCTAGTTGTAGTTTTTATTTTTCCTATATTTGTACAATGTGCAAATCTTTGGATTGAATAAATAAAATAAAAATAACCAGTGACCGATGGTAGGTCCGGAAGTATTGGTTATTGTTAAGCTTAAAATTTTTGGGATGTTTGTTTTGTCAAGTTAGTTAGTTCGGGTTAGTTCTGATAGGTTAGGTTGACCAAGTCAGTGAGATTAGGTTGATTTAGTTCAGTTTAGGCTGCGTGCAAAAACAACAACAACAACAACAACAACAACAACAACAACGTTCGCATGTGGTGACTGGTGCCATGAACGCGGAATTCGCCGAATTTCCCTTAGCGAATTCGCTTTAGCCGCCATATTGAAAAAACGACCAATCAGCGACTAGAGCGGCGCGGTCTCCTAATGTCGAGCTGGGCCCAACTTTTTCGCGTTCCGCATAGCGAAACCGCCGGATGTTCATGGAATGACAGCTTCAGAGGACTATAAGAGAGGACGAGCAGTGAGGACGAGCAGTGAGGACAAGTAGTGAGGACGAGCAGTGAGGACTATAAGAGAGGTCTAGAGGACGAGCAGAGAGGACTAGAAGAGAGGACTATAGAAGAGAGGACGAGCAGAGAGGACGAGCAGTGAGAACTATAAGAGAGGAAGATTAGAGAGGACTAGAAGAGAGGACTATAAGAGAGGGCTAGAAGAGAGGACTAGAAGAGAGGACGAGCAGAGAGGACTAGAAGAGAGGATGAGCAGAGAGGACGAGCAGTGAGGACTAGAAGAGAGGACTAGAAGAGAGGACCAAGAGAGGACGATCATTGAGGACGAGCAGAGAGGACGAGCAGAGAGGGCGAGCAGTGAGGATGAGTTGTGAGGACGAGTAGTAAGGTCTATAAGAGAGGACTATGAAAGAGGATTGTAAGAGAGGACTGTAAGAGAGGACGAGCAGTAAGGACGAGCAGTGCGGACGATCAGTGAGGACTTTCAAAGAGGACTATAAGAGAGGACTATCAGAGAGGACTATAAGAGAGGACGAACAGTGATCCAGGTGTCGCATGATTGTGTGTAGATGCGTGTTGCAGAGGTAGATGCCTGGTGAAGACGACGCGAGTGGAGTGTATAGTCTCTTCTAACCTTGTTTCAACGTACACGGTTAGTTGGTTACACCTTTACTATTTTACCTTGAACATGACCTAGTTCTTGTTGATATTCGTACTACTCAACTGTAACTCTAACTAGCGTGAAGTGGTTTCGAACACAAAAATATATTATTATGCAGAATAATATAGGCCTATAGGCACTACAGAGAATGCATTATACCAGTGGTTCTGAATTATCTGCAGTTGTTATCTCTCACAAGATGGGCTGAAACGAAAAACACAGATAATGGTATTGAAATTTGAACGAGTATTTTTGCTCTCGCGAAAACGACTAAATTAGAAACTATTCATTCATTTATTCATTCCTTCAATAAATACACACAAAATACACATACCACATTCACTTGGCATAGCCAGAAAGCCCCATAAAGGCTCAACTGTGGGGTTTTAACTGTTGTATAAATGAAAACTGTCCTTCTTCGTACAAATTATAAATAAGTCGTCACTTGACTTGAGTATTTGTAAATTCATATGTAATATAATAAACTATAGATGATATTAATTTAATATGTAGGCGTTGAATAAGTAAGAATAATTGTGGAATATTATGTGAATATAAACAAAATAATCAGAAATGAAATAAATTCAAATGTGAATTTGTTTAGAGAAAAAAAATTATCCAAAAAACAAAACATATACTATCTGAATAATTGAACAATGGTCGGTATACACACAGCCCATGCTAAAAGAATAGAAGTATTATTTTCTCATTTGACTTCATAAAATTTGGAAAAATTTCTCAAATCATTAGGCAAAGAATTGAAGAATAATGGAGTTACCTAATCAGGATTTCTCTCTCCATTTCCATTGTTTGAATGAGTCATGAATAATTCACCTTAAAGGATCTTCGATCCCTCAGGACTCTGAAAACACGAGAAATCGCACATTCGAAGCTTTTCTTCTCTCAATCAACCACTCGCGAGTGTCATATCATTATTGGGTCACGTGCCTAATTCTTTATACAAATTATCGCGAAAATAAATCAATAGAATCTCAATCGTATTATAAAATCCACTCAAAGATAATGTAAGTCATATATATTCTGTCGTACTTGTCCAATAATGCCGATTTGTCTTGCCAACTATGTCATTAGCTTCGGAATGTGAACCATTGCCATTCTTGCTACTTGCACTTGACACCTCTGGGCTGTGGCTTTCTTTCACCAGTTTCCGCACAAAGAGAAGCAAAGGGTTAACTCCAATGTGTCTAACGATCACTTACCTCGGGTTGGACGATTTTCGGATACAACCCATTCAAGGTGCGCAAAGAAGGCAATGAGTGATTAGATAAAACCAAGATGGTGATACAAAAATAATAAATAGGAACAAAACAAACAAATTTGAGCCGCCCTCGATAGTTCGGTCAGCTGAGGCACAGCTTCAGAAACTGAAGTCACCGTTGGTCGTGGGTTCGAGTCCCGCATAATGTTTTTTTTGACGTCATTTCACTTATTATCATATTAGTTTCATAATCACCTGCTCATTCGTACGCCCGTATAATCTATCTGTTGTTGGGGTTGATATATATTATGAATTAATTTCTCTCACATGTGTTGAATGATCAAATATAAACTATGAGACGTTAATAATTGAAACTTCAACTGAAAGAATTGGTTCGAAAAAAAGCAATCCATAAAAACAAATTTGAACGACAGTGATTCAGTTATTACTAAAGGAAAACGCGGGATATGCGTTGTGAGATGAGCGTGGAAGTATGAAAATCTACAATGTTAAATATTTTGTCAGCTCGATCTACATTTACAGAGCTTGGATTAGCCTACATCAAACGTTCAAAACCCTTACCTACGACATTGTTGATATTAAATAGTGCAACCAGTCGCATATATACTTTACAAAACCAATTGATCCCAAATTCAATAAAAATGTATACTTTGATTGCGTTTTCTTTGTCATTTCTCATCCAATTGTTGTAAAAGTCACTGAAAATATGTATATGGTGTATTCCATATTTAGTGAAGATTTTGAAGCTTTTGACAAATTTTCATATTTCAAGTATCTTCCATCCGGCGGGTTGTTCTCAATGGGATTTTCCAATCTTTCCTATTTTTACCGGAAAAACTGTTCAATCAATTTGTCTGAAAAACTATCCCAATCGTATTTTGGTGTATGTAACACCAGTGTGCAAAAAAAGTTTCGAGTCAATCGAGTATTTTCCTGACTTGTAAGCCGCGCACAAAATTACAAAGAAAACAAAAAACAAAGACGAAGCCCATTTTTTGAGGGTTTATGAAATGGAATCTTCGCTACGCTCATCTAATAATACACTTGAGAGGCGTGATGATTGTCGTCGTAAGAAAATAAAATACGCTGTGATTTAATTCTAGCCCTCGTCAACCGATGGAAGTAATAATAATTATTGATAAGTTATTTGGGATTTTCAACACAGTATTATTTTTCTAATGACTTGGGGCAGTCAATAAAGGTGATTAAGAGCGTTCGAGCCGTCAGTATAGTCAGTGTTCTATCACTGATTTACAGCTGCGCTCAGCTATCATGGGACATTGTTGATGAGAATGAGGTACTTCGCGCGGGGGGGGGGGGGGGGGGGTGGAGGGATTTTGAGAGAGAGGTTACTATAGTAGGACTATATTTTGTCAATTCTTTACGAAGTGGAAAGATGGAATTGTTATCATTGAACATTTGTCGAATTATGATGTATTATGTTGAGTTAGGCTAGTTGATCACGTTGGGCTAGGTTGGTTGGTGGTATACCATTATTATGGAAAATTTCAATTTTATGAAATTTTGAGCTGAAAACATAATCAGGCCAATACATTCATATCACATTCGTATTCAAATATTTGAATACCAACAGCTGGTTGGTGAGAATGATTGCTCTTCCTAATCTACTGATGGCTAACTCTACTGGAAAGGAAATCAATGACATATACAAGTACGAGCCGATAACGAGGAAAGCTTCCATCTCACCCGGCAGGAAATTTTTCAAAATGAATAACAATTAAAAGCGATTTTGTAGGTTTGAAAGAATCATATTGATGCAAGAAATATTCAAAGAAATGAAGAAATAAAAAGAAAAAAATATTCAGAAGAATAATCCAAAGGACATCATAACTTTGAAACTAAATTTTAATGAATGGTGACAATATCCATTATCCTAATTTTAGAGAAAACTAGAAATTATCATCTTAATTTCAGAAGACGTAATTATTATTTGTTGTCCTCCAGAGACCATGAGTCATGACGTAAGCCTTACTGATTCTGTATAGAAACATTAACAGAATCGAGTAATGTCTACGTCACGACTCAGAAAAAGGACAAGTGCTAGAGAGCAAATACATTATTTTTAATTATTGGTATTGAGATTGTGATTTTTAGTTTTCTCTAAAATTGGGGAAATAAATATCTTCATTAATCATTGAATTATAGTTTCCGGGTTGCGATGTATTTTAAGAGGTCTCTTTGAATGTTGCCTACCGGCTTGAATGCAGACGTTCGGGATCCAAATTGGCAACGGAAAACCAATCATCGTATCAACATACAGTTGTCGGTTTAATGAACATCAGTATTCAATACGTGCTCGCTCGAAGAGCTTTAGTTTGTGGTATTGGTATGTTTTCAACCCTTTCAAAATAATTGTCAAAAATCAACATGTTTCTACCTGTTTTTAATTGTTTTTACGATTTTTTTCATAATGATATGATGTGGAATTATAATTTTTAATGAACGTAGATACACAGATAATACTAATTGTGGTTTAATTGCGAGAAGAATTAGACTGATTGGTTCCACCGTTTACCCACCATGTGTTGGTAGCCAAAGGCCTGATTTGTCGCTTTTTGTCCTGTTTTGACCGTTCCCTGGAGGTTTTATACTCATGGGTGTCAGATGTAAAGACAACTACTCATATATCTCCTTCCTTGTGTTATATTAGGAGGCCAAGTCTTGAAACAGGCAACTTAGATCGCCTAGCGATCTCAGTACGCTGACTGAGAACGCTAGGGATATGAGAACTGTTCAAAATGGCAGTCTTCAGTTCCAAGAGGCGCTTTGAGAACGCGGGCGATTTCATTATCACACGAGCGTTTTCAAAATGCCGTCTCAGGCGTTCGCAGCGCCAATGAAGTTGTACGTACTAGAAAGTTTCAATAAAATTATTTCAAGCTCTTCCGTTTTTTATTTTTGTATTCGATTCTCTATGGTTTGATAGCCTCAATACATGCGGGATAAACATATCAATATTTTTCATATTAGTAGAAAATATAATTACCGATTTCAATTCAATTGAAAATACGGACGTATAATTGGGTTATATAAAAATGAACTAACCAAAATTTTGTCGCCTCCGTGGCATAGCCGGTAGCGCGTTCATTCCCCGTTTTGAAGGTCGCTATATCGAATCCCGCTATGGTTCATCTTTTTTGTTTTCATTTGAAAGAATATTTTAGAGCTAGAACACTGTTCAATTCATATTATTATATTTTTCAATCTGTTCAACTCTTATTTTGATTGTATTTTAATGATATCTCTCATTGAATAAACTGACACAATCACAATATAGGCCCTATGGGCCAAAAAGCATACTCACAATATGCCACGAATGTATAGATCAATCACCAAATGTATTCATGAAATTATTTTGAACAATATATTCATATTTGAATTTAATGGGCCCACATGTTCTCAAATATGATAATGAAACTGGGTCTGAAATGCTACTTCATCATTTTTATATTAAAGCAAATTAATTATTGTCATTTGTTTTATTGTAACAAATATCTATAAGGATGCACAATGTTGAATGTCGGTTGAATGTGAATAGCAATACGACGATAAAGTAGAATAGTAGGCCTTTATCAAGTGAACAAAATGAGTAACTCATTATCATATCATACCATTATGTATTGGGTCTACCTCTTCATTCTATGATATAAATCAGTCAAGAATCAGAAATAAATTTCTTGAATAATCACAAATTCCAATTGTCATATAATATAGGCCTATAAACTATATATTATTCATTCCCGTTACTTATTTCATACTGGGCATATCGAAAAGATCATTATGCATTTGTTATCGTATCAAAAATGCGACTCTTTCGTAAAAAAATAATAAGCAAGAAAGAAAGATAAAAGAATAAAAAAGAAGAAAGATAGGAAGGAAGGAAGATAAAGAGAAAGGAAAAAAGAGACAAACAAACAGAAATAACTGATCACACCAAAAATATAAAAGAATAAACAATGAAGATCATTTTCTTTTCATATTCGAAAAATATGGACCCATATTGAATTATATTCAATTCATATTATATTATATGGCCTATTATCATTACGATTATTCATTTCATATTCCCATTTCTTATTGAAAACTATATTTATCGGTACGCAAAGGGACAATTATCATGAAAAAACATTCAAAATCGATCTGTAAGTTGAAAACACCTCTTTTCAAAACGCAAGGAATTGTAAAACGCGAGGTAAAAGCTCGCGATCTAGAACGCTCGAAAAAAGGCCTGGCGTTTTGCAAGTTTGAACTCAAGACTAGCTTACGCGCTCTTTTGGGCGCTTTCATCAAAAAGAGTTATGAAAACGCTAGCGTTCTGAAAACTCGTGGACTCAAGACTTGGCCTCGGGCGGATAGAAAGAACCAGGCAACTCGGACAGAAGTAATACGTACGAGAGAACATCGCCAGTTATAAGAATGACGAGTACGGCGTACCTACACGTATTTGTGAGGAATATGATTGTATAATATTGACCTAATATCGTCTAGAGCAGTATACACAATCACAGTCGATCAAATACATCGAGCAACCGATTGACTCTAATTATACGTTGCATTGCGGTCAGAGTGGGTTCAAATTTCTTTCACTTCTTTCTCTCGATTACAAATCAGAGATTGGGTTCCCAATAATGTTCTCAATCAAATACATGCACCTAGCGATACAGAACTTGGGAGTCGAAGTACTTCATAAATGTTTTTTTTTTTAGGTTTATGGAAAGGAGAAAGTTTTCAGTAAATATAAAAAGTATGCTGGTGTTTTGTAAGTGACAATAGTACGCATTATTTTATAATAGAAACTAATTTGCATGATTGTTTATTATAATTGCACATACAACGCGTTGCATTAACTAAGTATTTAAGTAGGACTCGACTCATCAACTGTCACAGAACAATTGTCATCAACAACAGAATGTCATTCAACGGAATAGCATATATTGTGTCATCTTGATCTCTGATGTTGTGGGGATAATTAACAACGAAAGTAACCATTCGTCGTAGGTACCGGAAGTGAGGTTTAGATTGGTTTTAGTTAGATGAAAATAATGTAGAATGTGCAGTTTGTGGGCAGTTTGGAATTTTCCATCTTCCATTCATTGCCTTAATTGGGGAACAATGATTTTGTATCAAGTTTCGATATTATTGAAAAAAAAAGATGTTTGCTTAGTTAGATTAGTTCTTTTAGGTTGCTTTGAGTTGGGTTAGTTTAATCAAGTTTGTTAGATTGGGTTATTTAGGTTAGTTCACACTACGCGCAACAACAACAACAACAACAACAATAACAACAACGTCCGCATGTGGTGACAAAGACCGATGGTCCGAAGAATAGCTGCTGCCAATTAAAGCAATAAAATGCGCAAACATTGGCGAAGAGACTTTTGTGCGAATAAAGAGGTGTGGGCCTCCAAATTGTTGCACGTATCATCACTGACATACATTTAATATACATTATTGATTTTATATAGTGTTGTCATATTAACAACTTATAGGTGATTAATAATTACTATTACATCCATAGTCAGGTCATTTGGGTTGAATTATATTAATTGAAAAATTGAATTATTGTAAAACTGATTTTTTTTTTCTACAAAAACCAAATGTTTTTGATTACGGAGCTATATTCAAGCTATCCTGAGTGCATGAGGTCTTCATTATTGCTGTACTATAGGATTATCCCATTATCTCACTCATTCCTAATTCACCGACAACCAACAATAGAAATCTTGGTTGATCTCTTCTTCTTTGATAATGTTCTTTGATTACGTCGTAAAACTCGACATAAACAAATAAAAAAAGAGACAATACAAAATAGTTGAATTTGCCTATAGACTCTGTTATATATTGCTGAGATTGATTTTATCATTTTGCTCCACGTATCTTCTTGGCAAAATGTATGGGACAACCCGCTTGGTTATATGTTCCAAATAAACCATGGATATAATCAAATCATAGAGTTTATACAACTATTGTTTTTAATTTCTATTTTTCCCATTCACTATCAGTTCTGGCTTGAGTAACTATGCCCTACTTCAATCATATCTAACGGGGCTATAGGCCCATCATTTCAATAGAGAATTTGTTACATATTATCTGATTTCAGATCAAATCAAGTATTTCTCACAACTTGATGAAAGAAATACGCACCAAGCGATTGGATTCACTGTACTCAAAAAATAGAATACAAATAGATATGATCCCATTTTCTCAATGTAGGCCTACCGGTGAATGTGTGTTTTTATATCGTTCGATAGGCCTAATCTACAGAATTCCACTACTCCAATTTGAGAAACTATCAAGCCAGTCGCAGTATACTCGACAGCCCCGTGGCTCAGTCAACTATCGCACTGCGTTATAGGATCTGTGAAGTCGGCCGTGCGTGGGTTCTCGGACGTGGGTTCGAGTCCCGCCTAATGCGTTTTTGAGAACGTCCTTTCACCTACACTCACTTGTTCGTTTCATTATCACCCGCTCATTCGTATCCCCGTATAACCTAGCTGTTGGTGGGAAATGAATGAAGAATAAATACATAATTCTATGATTTTTTTGTATTCTATTATTTTGATGAGTTATAAATGATTGTATAATATGTGCTGTCCATGTCAAGAGAGACAGAATGCCCCTGTCTTGTAACTGAATAGTTGCAAATGTTGTCACTTACTTAGAGCTTGTGAAGAAATTGTACTGATACAGAAGAGTGAAGACCATAATCATGGAAATGGATTCAAAAATCTGCAGTCTGCTTAATTGATCTACGCAGTCAAGTTTTATTCAGCAGTGAATATAAAAGTGGAGTAATGCTCTCCATCAACTAAATTATTTTGTCTTAAATTACCACAACAATTAATAAGTTTCATAAAAA
>OZ023327.1:9665832-9700832 GCA_964007535.1 Brachyptera risi | reverse complement strand
CATGCAGCCGTGGTCTTAGCCGTGGTCCCATGCAGCCGTGGTCCCAGCCCTGGTTCCAGCCGTGGTCCCAGCCGTGGTTCCAGCCGTGGTCTCAGCCGTGGTTCCAGCCGTGGTTCCAGCCCTGGTTCCAGCCGTGGTCCCAGCCCTGGTCCCAGCCGTGGTCCCAGCCGTGGTCCCAGCCCTGGTTCCAGCCGTGGTCCCAGCCGTGGTCCCAGCCCTGGTTCCAGCCGTGGTCTCAGCCGTGGTTCCAGCCCTGGTCCCAGCCGTGGTCCCAGCCGTGGTCCCAGCCCTGGTTCCAGCCGTGGTCCCAGTCGTGGTCCCAGTCGTGGTCCCAGCCGTGGTCTCAGCCGTGGTCCCAGCCCTGGTTCCAGCCGTGGTCCCAGCCGTGGTCCCAGCCCTGGTTCCAGCCGTGGTCCCAGCCGTGGTCCTAGCCGTGGTCCCAGCCGTGGTCCCAGCCGTGGTCCCAGTCGTGCTTCCAGCCCGAAATCAGGCCAAGTTGTTTCAGGATGGCCGTGTATAAAAAACTAACATTAATCAAAAATTATGGTTCCAATAAATTCCAAAACTCACTATTCTTCAGAACTTTGGCACCACAAAAGAGATTTCACTGATTTTTCACTTCAAATGTTGCTCACATAAATCCCAATAACAAGGTATGGTTGAATATCGATTTGAATGCTTCTGTATATTAATTATCACAATTTATCTCCCGCAACACAATTTCCACGACTGTTCATTCACCTGGTTGCTATGGTATCAGTCACAGCCTTCGATATGGAAAACAACGAAATCCACGTCAACGAAATACAAGAACAAAGAAGAATGAATAAGAATTCAAGAAGAAGAGAAAGATCAAGATGATATAAGAAGATTCAAGATTTCATCTTCCAAAAATAAATGTTCATATTGTTTTCCATCCCTGAAATTATTACCTTAAAATGTATTGTTTACCAAATATCACTATTATTTTAATTATTCTTTGGGGTGGTAAGATCGCCTTGGTGGTGCCCCACCCAAACGATCCTATCTTTCATTAATAGTCTCAGTTATAGAACAATGATTATATACCAAGTACCTACATTAATAAAAAATATTGCGGATCGTTTAACTCCTAAATAATCGGTTTATAATGCACAGTGCAAAGAGGTTGAAAATATGAAGCGTTCAAAATATTCTAAAAATGTTATTAAAAAATAAGAAATGCTAGAAAGCTATGACCAGCAGCTGAAGGCATCGGACCAAGAAGTGGTTAGAATGCACAGGTAGACCTGTGGACATTTAATCGTAAAATGAAAGTGGGCCTTGAAACCGTCGTGTGCACAAATGGACCATTTATCGAGTAAATAATTCAAAGTTTGTGAACACGAGATTAAAGGAGAGAAGCACAGCTCTGGGCCCGGGAGGCATTCATGTACGTCTAGCAAGCTCTAGCAAGGCATGCAACCTGTTCAACTACTGTCATGGCGGCAATTTGCCATCAACTTTGCGGGGTGGTTTTTGATGATCGCAAGTTGCGACCGCAAGCATCTTTGCTGGACGTACAAGAATGCCCCCCATTTGGGTGTCGGAACAAGATGTCAAGATAGAGGTCACTTTTACTACGAGGGCAGTTCAAAGTGAACTCTAGAGCGAATAGTGTAAACTCTTTCAAGGTGAAGAGGAGAGAGGGAGAGAGGGGGAAAGAGAGAGAAAGAGAGTCGAGTCAATAATGAACTACACTTGACCTTAAGTATATTACATAGTCGTTCATCCTACAATACTGACTATAGACAGTAGTCAGTAATTGTATTATTACGTTGTATTGTATTTATATTACTATTATTGTCATTAAAATACCAACTTTATTGATATCCATTTTATATGTTTTAAAATTTGGCACATCATGCTGAAACCAGAAAAATTGCAACAATGGAGGTATGTGATGTACATTCACTACTTTTTCAATAATACATGCTTTCGAACAATTAGCATTTATTTCCACTTCTTTTTACACTAAATTTCGGGTTGTTTGGGGTCATATCGTGTTTGGCTTATTCGTTTTCTACTTATAGTTTTATTGAAACAGTCATCGTTTGGAAACAAAATCTCCAGTGAAATGTTTTTGGGCTTTAGTTGTTTTCGCAGTTGTTAAAGATGACATCAGAACAGTGATATATAGAAAAAAGCACCCCCCCCCTCCCCCCCAACCAATCAAGTCAATCGAACCATATTTATAGAAGTATGACAGAAAACAATTCCAGGAGTGAATCACCCACGAAGATTGACAATGTGTATAATCGGCCATATCGATGCACTATGACACGGAATATTATAGTTTTTCATGGTATATCTGATATTTTTCAAGTTTCTGAACTAATCTACTAAAAAACATAATATAGAGCTATCCTAATGAAGAAAGAAATTGGAAGAATGTGAAAAATCGTGAATTTCAGTGTAAGTCCTTCGAGTCCTTCTTAAAGATTTTATTTTATTAAAAGAAATGTACTTTACTCATATTATTATTTTAATTATTGTTATTATTATCATTCTCATATGCATGTCTGTCTGCTGAATTTATCATTCAATTATTTATTCATCAGCCAGCCCGCACACAAGGTATTATCCTTACTCGGGCTTCACACATATAAATGTTCAATACTATTTTGTATTTTGTATTTTTGTATTATGTTTTTCATGTGTTATGTGTGAATAAAATGCGTTTAGAATTGAAATTGAATTGAATTGAGTAGGCCTTCAATGTAACAATAATACTTTCAATATACTTCTCTGTATTTCAAGCGTTTTCACAAATTATTAAGGTCCAGGATTATGAATCCATACATTTTAGCTTTTTCACTACATTCTGTACTCTTTTATTTATATCGGGTTCAACGACGCATTGTAACCATAGCTAAGATCTATTGGCGTCGGATGAATGATTAATGAGGTGATGGGATGAAGGTTTCTTAGATAATGGGAAGGAAGCGGTCGTGGCCTATATTGTAGGAACCGTCCCGGCGTAGCCTGGGACTGGATTCACAAAGAGTTGTATCTCTTACGACGTCGTAAACTACAACCGTTACAAGACTTACTACCAGACTTGGTTATAACTCGTATTCACGAAAAAGTCTTAAGAATAGTTGGTAATGAAGTTATCACCGGCCCCGAGTGGTTACAGTGGAGATACAACACTCACCTCGCAATTGATTTCGATGATTTTGGAAATTTCGCTCACTCAAATTCAATTAGAACATATTTAGAAGATTAAAAATGGAAATCTAGAGAGGTTGAGAGTAAAGAAACGATCCGAATTACGATTATCATAATTAATATTCAATCTTAACCTTACATTTGGGAATCTCGACTAACAGCTGACAGAATTGGTGGTAAAAAAAATGCAAAGCCTTCTTGAGAATCAACAACAACAAAATTGACGACAATTAGAAAAAACTAACGTAAAAGTATATCAAACATTTCATTCGTTCATTTTGATTTTAAATATTATCTAGCTGTAGAAAACAAGTAAATGATGTTTATATCGCGATATTACAAACTAATTGACATCCCGCTCTTTGCTTACATTGGTTGACAGTCGAAAACAATGACGTCACACGGCAACGGCACGGACAGTTGGGGCTAAAGATAACACCACGGTAAAATTCTCTTAAAATTCTTTGTGAATAGGTAATAAGAATGCAACCGTAATAAAGTTACGATGTCGTATGTCGGTTGTAGTTTACTACGGTTGTAACGCTACGACGTTATAAGATACAACTATTTGTGAATCTGGGCCCTGGGATACAGAGGGGAAACCACGATCCACCCCTGTAAAAATGAACGGTGGTGGGGATCTAACCGAGGCTCGATCTACCCTTACCTGCCAGGTCACATGAAGCTTGCCACTGAGCTACATGTGCCGGTTTCTTTAATCTCAAGTGAGAAAATAATACTGCAAAATACCAAAATGTGCATGGCTTCACAAACAATATATAGGCCTAATCATTTTCCGACCATTAGCACAGTATTTTTCATATTCTCATGTATTTTTTGCTCGAATTTTTTTCTATCATTCTCATATCTCCTATTTTGATTGATTCGTTCAAGTTATTCTGAAAAAATAATAGTTCAACACTCTATATTTATTATTTATGCATCTGCTCTCGATTAAATATAATCTACCTACGTCTAATCGAATTGGGCGTTTCCTTATTGTTTCAAGCATATAAAAATGCATACCGATGCCACACCGGTACTGGTAATCCAATCCTTTGAAAACAATTCAAACAATAAGTAAACCGTGGCAGATTTTAATTATGCTGTGATAAAGTAGCGACAAACGACCAAAACAATTGACAGCGACTTTCATTTGATGTTGAGTGATGGTGACGTGCCTTCTCTGCAGGATAGACCGAGAGGCACAGATGCAATGTGATCCAGATTCTAATCCATAACACTTCACAGCTTCACTTGGATCCCATATATCTCAGCAGGCAGCTGGTAGTGACTTGCTTAGCAACAACAATAACAAGAATCAAATGCATGAAACAGTAAGATTTTGAAAATACACCAACAATTGCAATTCAATTCAATTTGTTAATCTCAAACAACGTATGTCCAAATATTGTGCAATGAAGAATTACTATATTTTTTATTGAATAAAAACGAAAAGTGAATTTGACTCTGAATGATGTTGCCCAATTAAAGCTCAGAATGCCAAGTTAGGATCGTTTGGAACGAGATCCGCAAGAGTGACCTTGACCTCACCTCATTTAACGGTCAGTAAATAATAAACTAGAAGTTTCGGGATATTAATGCAATATTATTCTGCTGGGGAAAGAGAAATCTTCGAGCATCGAGCTAATTTTTTTGTATTCATATTGGGTTTACCGAAGCACCGTACTGATGACTACGATCCATTGGCGTTGGTGAATGATATATGAGATGATGAGTTGATGGGTTATTTCATTATGTGTGTTTAGATGGTGGGAGGAGTCGATCGTGACCTGTTGTTAAGGAACCATCCCAGTATTGACCTGAACGACAGAAGAAAACCACGAAAAACCCCTGTCAGGATGGTCGACCATGGCGGAAATCGAACCTCGTTCTCCTGAATGACGGTTGAGTCTATAAACCACTCGGACTCACGTATCTATTATTGATATTCAATCCATCAATTGTTTTTGATCGATTCTTTTTTCTTTTTCCCTTCTTTGTTTCTTCACTTGTTTTTTCTTCCATTGTAAATCGCACAAGTATCGCGTTCTTGTCACGAGCATGAGTCTTGGCCTGATCGTATCATCACCGCGGTGTACTGTGGTGATCGACCTGGTTTAAAGACTGCATCGAAAACACGAATCACTTTCCAACCCTCTCAGATCACAATCTGCCGCATTCACCAATCATTCATCAATTATATTACCGGCACATGCAGCGCAGTGGTTAACACACTCGCTTCATGTGATGCGGGAGGTGAAGGAGCATATCGGACCTGGTTCGATCCCCGCCACCGTCCATCACAGTTTTTTTTCGTGGTTTTTCTCTGTAGTCTAGGCTAATGCTGGGATGGTTCCTACAATATAGGCCACGACCGCTTCCTTCCCACTATCCTTCTCGATACCTAAGAAACCTTCATCTCACCATCCCATCATCTTAAAAATCATTCATCTGACGCCAATATACCTAAATTATCATTATAGTGCGTCGTCAAACCCAATATAAATAAGTAGAAATAAATATATGATATATTCATGAATTAACATTTATACATATTTAAATTATATATCATACATTTATGTTTTACATCTGTATAATTTTGTATGCATGTATGTATATTGAGCATTTAAACATTTATATGATGGATATATTAGACCTATATTTTTATGAAGATGACAAATAAAAATGAAGAGATTGCAAGATGAAAGAATTAATTAATTAATTAATTAAAGAAGAACGAAACATCGGAACAAAAATTACCAATAATATGGTAAAAACAAGAAGAGAAGGAAAAAAGAGAGATCAGGAGAATTCAAGAATGAGAAGAAGAAGAAGAAGAAGAAGAAGAAGATCAGAATAAAGAGAAGATATGATAGATTTGAGATTTTTTTCTCCCCTATGTAATAAAAATGTGGATGTTTGAATCGTCAACTATCCCTAAAATTAATAATTCGAGATTTATTATTTGTTGAATGAGTAATCTTATTAGATGAGCGTAGCGATGATTTCCATTCCATATACCGAAAAAAATTGGAAATCTCTTTTTGTGTGTGTGTAATTTGTACGCGGCATACAGGTCAGGAGAAAAAATAATCGACTCGAAACTTTGTCTGCATACTGGTGTCACACCAGATTAGGTTGGGCGTGTTTTTCAAAGAATTCGGTAGAAAGGTTTTTCCGGAAAAAAATTGGTAAAGTTTGGAAAATCCCCATAAGAATAACCCCGGGGGAAAATACTTGGAAAATAAAAATTTGGTCAAATGCTTTAAAATTTCCATTAAATATGAAAAGACCTATTATAGACATTTGCAGTGATTTTTATAACATCCGGATGGGAAATAACGAAGAAAACTCATTTAAAATTGTTTTTTTCAAAGCAAATCAACACTCTTAAGGAACCAATTAAATCTAAGCAACAAGTGTCACCAATTAATTCAGAACGATTCAAATGAAATAAGAATAAAACAAGAAGGCAGTTACATTTTAAACGTTTGGAGTAATCCAAGTTTCGTACATGTGGATTGACCTGACAGAATATTTCTCTTTCTAGATTTCGATACTTCTATCCTCATCTCACAATGCATATCGTACGTTTTCCTGGTAAAAAAAAAATTCTTTGGGGTGTTAAGATCGACCTTGTGGTGCCCCGTCCTCCTCGCGGCCCCAACGCCACTGGCTACCACTGGAGGCGTGCCGTCCTGTCTCCCAATAGCCAGACATTGCAAACAAGCAACTCAAATCCAAGCTTCTCTTCTGTTGATTACTCCAGGCAGCCGCTATATATAGTCATCAGCCCATAGGTGTTTGTCACCCTATGCGAACGTTGTTGTTGTTGTTGTTGTTGTTGTTGTTGTTGTTGTTGTTGTTGTTGTTGCGCGCAGCCCAAACTAACCTAATTCAACCCAATAACTAACTTGATCAGCCTAACCAAACCCAAACGAACTAACCTAACCAAATAAACATCCTAAACTGATTCAATCTAAAGTCTAAACTATAACCAATCCGAAACTTACTTCCGGTTCGCCGGATATAGCCACTTTTCGCGTTTCGATATCAACACGTGGTCCGACGCAATCAGCTGACGTCCGGAAACACATCACTTTTGTTGGCACGATTCTATCATCTCAGCCACCTTAGACGTCGAGTGAGGAGTGACTGTCATCAGCTGTGGAAACAGACCGTGACGTCTTCGTATACAGCCTTGAAAGTATATGTCGACGCTCACAGCTGATATGATCACGTGATGGGAACCGTTGTTTCTAGCTCATTGGAGCAGGCTCGACCGCAGCAGGCAGGTTCTCACCTATTCAGATATTGATTTGAATCAATCAATTCTGTCAATTTGTATTTGTTTTGTCATTACGTTTCCAATTTACAAAACCATAAGACTTCCACCTGCTTGATGTATGATTATATATAAATATATATATATATATATATATATATATATATATATATATATATATATATATATATATATATATATATATATATATATATAAATATATATATATGTGTGTGTGTGTGTGTCTGTGTGTATTGCTCGCTGATATCAATTGCAGTCTTCCTAATATATCGATATTCAATTAGGACTTCATGCAGAACGAATAAATTATAGATTTAAATTCAGGTCACAGTTTATTCTAATATGTGGGTATAAATGTTGGAAAGTATGAAAAACAGGTGCATTCAAGTGGAATCAATAACGTCCATTGACATCGAATGAGCGTGTGCGAAGACTTCACTTGACACTTCCCGGCAGGGACTACTTGCCTCCGTCCAATTGTTCTAGAAACCATTTTTTTTCAATTTGAAAAAAAAATCCAATTAATGACAATCCCATTGAATTAAAATGGTTTGAGAATGTAATTTTGCATGTACGCGTATTAGTGGGAGAGTGAACTGAAAGTAACACATATTGATCATTCTTGAAAAATTAATCGAAAATCGTATTTGTTTCAATGTCGAATATAGCTCACTTCATCAACGTTTCAAAGATGTAGCGTTTTCTTTCATATGAAGACAAAAGTTGAATGATTTAATCCGTATATAATGTAGCATTTTCTGCGAGGAAATGAGAGCATGAAAGCCGTACGAATGAGCTGTTGGCCAGAGATCCCGTGGGACCATTAGGGATGCATTCGATGGTCATGGTGACAGATCACTTCCAGCACATCTTCCAGCACATCTTCCAGCACATCTTCCAGCACATCTTAATTCCAGCATCCATGTAGACCACCTCGTGTAGGCCACTGCTACACGTCATTCAAACACTGGAACCAGCTATTAACAAGTACAATGGGATACAAACAACAAAACAAACTTACAAATCATCATGACTTGAAAAATAGTTCATTTTAAATAATAATTTATTTTTTTTATTATTCAGTCTGAATCGATGCGTAAGTGGAAATATAAACGCGCTTCCACAGAAAATGAAATGGCTCATATGAGGGATAGCTAATTGAAATAAATTCAATGAGGTGTATTGCTGTTTTCTTCACTATTACTATTGAACTTGATACAAAATTATTGTTCCCCAATTGAAGTTAAGGATGAAAGGTATGATCGTTCGGACGGGGCACCACGAGGGCAATCTTACCACCCCAAAGAATAAATGAAATGAGATAACTCATTGAACAAACAATAAATATTGAGGTAATAATTCCAGGATGATAACGATTCGAACATTTACATTGGGGAGGAAAAATCTTTGAACTTCTCATTGTAATATGTATATATATATATATAAATATATATATATATATATATATATATATATATATATATATATATATATATATATGTATATATATGTATATATATAAATATATATATATATATAAATATATATATATATATATATATATATATATATATATATATATATGTATATCTATATATATAAATATATATATATATATATATATATATATATATATATATATATATATATATATATATATATGTTATTTCTCAAGTTTTCGCGGACATATGTGATGTTATGTTGATGTTCCTAATCAACATAACGTATATGTGTATATATATACATATATATATATATATATATATATATATATATATATATATATATATATATACCGGCACAGTAGCTGAGTGGTTAGCTCACTTGCTTCATGTGACCCGGGAGGCAGTGGGCATATCGGACCCAGTTCGATCCCCGCCACCGTCCATCTTTACAGGGGTTTCTCGTGGTTTCCCTCTGTAGTCCAGGCTAATGCCGGGATGGTTCTCACAATATAGGCCACGACCGCTTCCTTCCCATTATCCTTCCCACTACCCATAAAAACCTTCATCTCATCATCCCATCATCTCATTAATCATTCATCCGACGTCAATAGATCTTAGTGATCATTACAGTGCGTCGTTAAAACCCAATATAAAATACATATATATATATATATATATATATATATATATATATATATATATATATATATATATATATATATATATATATATGTATATATATATATGTATATATATATATATATATATATATATATATATATATATATATATATATATATATATATATATATATATTCTTACCATCTTGATCTTTTTCTTCCTATTCTTGAATTCTTCTCTTTTCTTATTTTACATTTTTATGCTCCCAATAATGAATTACACGAATATAATTCATTTTAACTACAGTTACAGTGATCAATAAATTCAAATTATAAATTCCTCATGATGGTTGGAAAATGTTATTCACTGCAATAACAATTTCACACCGTTCGTAATGACAATGATAAGAAAGCAACGTTTGTATAAAATGATGTACGGAATGTCGGTCGCTGTCACTTGTCAGCTTCATTTATATCCCACCAAAAACCCTGACGGGTAAAAACTTGGGATAGCAGGACAATTTGCCAGCGGACAATTCGCCAGGCACCTGTTTTAGGGGGGGAGGAAAATTTGTCAGGCTAGATCATGGGGGGAGGACAATTTGCCAGACAAAGTTTGGCGGGGAGGACAATTTATCAGGCGCGTGTTTTTAAACTATATCACTATTCGCTAAAAGTTGTACGAAATGAAAGTATTAAATATTTTCTATCACACTGATAATCAGGAAATGTGATCAAATTGTTTATTTATTCATTCATTTATTCATTTTCATTTTTATCCAAGTGGATTACATTATATCATTAAATCTCCAGCAAGCCAAGCTCAACTACTTCGCTGACAAAGTTGCAAGTTCTGACAATAGATCGAAAACTATGTGGAATATTGCGAGTATATAATACTATAAATATAGTATAAATAAAGTATATTAGCAATAATAATTAATCGAATTAGTGAGGCTATGTGAATGAACAATTTGATCACATTACTTGATTATCAATGTGATGAACTAGGAAAACGCGGGATGCGCGTTGTGAGATGAGCTTAGAAGTATATAAATCTAGAATAGAAAATATTCTCTCATCTCAATCCACATCTACGGACATTGTATTACTTCAAACGTTCAACAACCTTACCTGCAACGTATTGATATTCATAGAGCTGCAACCTGTCGCATATTATACACTTAGCAAAACCAATTGACCTCAATATTCAATAACATGTATACTTTTATTGCGTTTTCTTCGTTATTTCACATTCGATTGTTGTGCAAGTCACTGAAAATATGCATGATGGTGTTTTCCATATTCAATGAGAATTTTAGAGGTTTTTAAAAATTTGCATATTTCAAGTATTTTCCAAGCGAGTTATTCTTACGGGGATTTTCCAAACTTTCTGATTCTTTCCGGAAAACCCGCTCGAACAATTTTTCTGAAAAAAATCTCAACCCATTTTGGTATGACGTCAATATGTGGAAAAAGTTTCGAGTTGATCAGATTGTTTTCTCACTTGTATGTCGCGTACAAAATTACAACTTTCAGTGAATAGTAATAGTTTGAAAACAAGCGCCTGGCTAATTTCCCTCCACCCCCCCTCCCCCAAACTTTGTCTGGCAAATTGTCCTCCCCCCACAGTCAAGCCTGGCAAATAGTCCTCCCCCCATGATCCAGCCTGGCAAATAGTCCTCCCCCCATGATCCAGCCTGGCAAATTGTCCTCCCCCATGATCCAGCCTGGCAAATTGTCCTCCCCCCATGGTATAGCCTGGTAAATTGTCCTCCCCCATGATCCAGCCTGGCAAATTGTCCTCCCCCATGATCCAGCCTGGCAAATTGTCCTTCCCCCATGGTATAGCCTGGCAAATTGTCCTCCCCCATGATCCAGCCTGGCAAATTGTCCTCCCCCATGATCCAGCCTGGCAAATTGTCCTCCCCCCATGGTATAGCCTGGTAAATTGCCCTCCTCCCTAAAACAGGTGCGTGGCAAATTGTCCGCTGGCAAATTGTCCGTACACCAAACTTGGAGCCAAGTTCTGAAATATTTTAGCAACTACAAAAACTTCCTGATATAAAAGATGTGAAATCAAAACTGTATGCCAAGTGCAACTTATTATTCATCAATACGGCCTGGAAAAAAACAGGGAACACTTGGCTCATTGCCCCCCACGTCCCCTCATATATCACCACCCCGAATTGAAGTGAAGTGCGTGATGCTAAGAAATGGGTAAATTCACGTTCCTGACACAGAGAACCGTAATTTGTTGTGGTCAGGTCAAGTAGCATTCACACACATTCTTGTTTGCGTTCTCCAATTAACTGCAACGTTGAACATTACTTTATTTCATTCATTTATTTATTTCATTTATTTTAACGATAATAGGAATCGGATATTCAAGTTTTCATGAACTACACAAGCTCGTCATCACTCATCACTCATCACTCTTCACTCTTCACTCTTCACTCTTCACTCTTCACTCTTCACTCTTCACTCATCACTCTTCACTCTTCACTCTTCACTCATCACTCTTCACTCATCACTCTTCACTCTTCACTCATCACTCTTCACTCTTCACTCTTCACTCTTCACTCTTCACTCATCACTCTTCACTCATCACTCTTCACTCTTCACTCTTCACTCTTCACTCTTCACTCTTCACTCATCACTCTTCACTCTTCACTCTTCACTCTTCACTCTTCACTCTTCACTCTTCACTCTTCACTCATCACTCTTCACTCTTCACTCTTCACTCTTCACTCTTCACTCATCACTCTTCACTCTTCACTCATCACTCTTCACTCTTCACTCATCACTCTTCACTCTTCACTCTTCACTCTTCACTCTTCACTCATCACTCTTCACTCATCACTCTTCACTCTTCACTCTTCACTCTTCACTCTTCACTCTTCACTCATCACTCTTCACTCTTCACTCTTCACTCTTCACTCATCACTCTTCACTCTTCACTCTTCACGACCTGATTTTACATCATTTTTTCATTCAAAGAGTAGTTTACAGGCTCTTATTATATCATCTTGCAGACTCTTAAGCCTTTAGTTAATCTACTAGGCGAACCGAAAACGCAGCAAATGCACTTTGGGATGAGTGAGATATTTGTATGAAGACTACTCGAAAACTGAACATCACAAGCCGTGAGTAACCATAGTCATGATACTGAATGAAGAATAACCACTATTTCTAGCTATTTGATTGAAATTTTTTCACTGTATTATTATTTTCTTCAAAACCACTCATACGATTCCAATAAAAATTCATTATAATGTGTATCTTATCTGTATGTATGTTCAATAGAGATTTGAAGTGTTTTGAAAATAAGTTATTTCCTAATTTTCACGCTCGGCCTAATTCATGTTTTTTTTCTTCAACATTTTGAAAGGATTTACCTCAAAAGTGGTCATACCGATTTGAATTGAAAACTATACAGTTCCAAGTTGGATGAGTCTGCGTGTTCATAAAAAGTTTCATGTGAATCATGTCGATCAGTCAAACCGTGCAACTTGTGCAGTGCTAAAACAAGCAAACAATCACACAGACAAAGCGCTATAAGAGTGGAATGGAAGGTTCCTAAATGTGCGGCTTGAACATTGACTGCCCCTTCAAGTGAGAACGAAGCACTTGCTGCTCGCTCAATCCAATCAAGGCAGTAGTACTATGAAGTCGGCGACCTTGGCATATGTTCCATGGTTCCATACCCTCAACATCGTGGAATTAATCATTTTTATTGCTTCTTTACTAACTGTGAAAATTGTATCAGTCATAACCGATAGATTTCTGAATTGTCTACTCGTTTGGCATTTAACATGGCCAATTACTGCCATTTCAAGTAATTAGAACGTTGAAGAATTAACATGCATTTGATTCGGTTACAAGTATAAAGCAAGCCTACATGCATTAATTTCTCTCGAGCGAATGAAACACGTTATTTACACCGTGAAGCCGTAAGTAGAGTAACCGTTAGGCCCTCAAAACTTTCAATCAAAATCCTACATTCTTCATGAATTACCGTGTCTTTTTTTGCTTCGTTTCAGTAATAGAAGAGAGAGTTTTGGTTTTCAAGGTGCATACAGAAAAAATGTAATTTATAAAATCTATAAATTTTAACATTAGAAATTACAATGAGTTGAAGAAGAGAGAAATGTATTACAGCCGTTTCACCATAATATAATTGATTTTACCAATGGTACTGATAAAAGTTTGTGTTAATTAGATTGATCCAAATGCTGTAAAACTGGCAACTATAGTGACGTGATCAGTTCTAGTGTTTGTTGTGATATCAGCATGGACATAATCACAGTATGTGTTCCAATTCTAGGTGCAAGGCTTCCGATAGCATTTCACTCTATGTATTTATTATATGTAGATAGAAACTCTGAAATTGTTCCAACACGATAGTTTCCAAAACAAGTAAAAATGATGTTGATTCAGCTCCAAGAGGTTGTAATGTTTGTTAAATATAGCTTGTGTCAATTTCAATTTCAATTCAATTTGATAATGCATTTTATTCACATATAACACATGAAAAACATAATACAAAAATACAAAATACAAAATAGTAATACACATTTATATGTGTGAAGCCCGCGTAAGGATAATACCTTGTGTGCGGGCTAGCTAATTTTTTATTTTAAATTGGGTTTTAACGACGCACTGTAATGATGACTGAGATCTATTGGCGTCGGATGAATGATTAATGAGATGATGGGATGATGAGATGAAGGTTTTATGGGTAATGGGAAGGATAGTGGGAAGGAAGCGGTCGTGGCCTATATTGTGGGAACCATCCCGGCATTAGCCTAGACTACAGAGGAAAACCACGAAAAAACCCTGTAAAGATGGACGGTGGTGAGAATCGAACCGGGTCCGATATGTCTCCCTTCACCTTCCGGGTCACACGAAGCAAGTGCGCTAACCACTCAGCTACTGTGCCGGTTGGCTAGCTAATTTGCACAAATGATGAAATAATAAATTCAGCAGACAAACAAACATAGGCCTATAAGAATAGTTTTTTTTTTTTTTAATTGGTCACATACACTGATACAGAAAGAAAAACACAATTACAACAAAAAAAAAACCACAAAGCCCTTCAAAAAAAGGCTTAACTGTGGGTTAAAATGGTGAGTTAAAAGTACAATTCAAATTCGGACGTATTTCTCAAATATTAAAAGTAATAAAGTAGTTGAAGTAAAAAGAAAAAAAAACATTGAGTGATTTGTTACATTCTACTTACGAAGTGTAAGGTTTCTTTGATTACTATTAATTTTAAGCAATCAAGTTACATGAAGTAACGAAAAAAGGAGACAGTTGTACAAGACAGCGAGAACAAAATAATTACATACAAACCAGTATTAAGGCACTTTGATTAGAGAAGTATTTTGGCTAAAGGACACATAATAATACAGAATATTTTTTAAATTGATAAGTCATGATAATATTGATGGTATAAATAGTACATAATTATCAATCAAAAAATGAAAAATTGGGTATTGACACCCTTCTAATGTCAACAATTTGAACTGCGAGGCACAACAACATTCATGATAATGAAAAAAAGCAATATAAGACAATTTAAAATAATCATGATATAGACACCGAGAGTAATTGCCCGGATGTCAATTTCCTAAATCCCATTGAAATAATGGAATATTGATGAATTAGTAAATTTGGTGGGCCCATTTGAATATTCACCAATCACCAGCTCAGTTACCAAACCTATTTTTATTTTCTAATAACCACACTTCTATTCCTCGTTTAACATCTTTGTATTTTTCTAATTTTTTTAAATGTAATTCCAAAGGATTGAAATTATATGGTATTGAATATTCTAGTCTCCTGACGCCATGTTTATTATTGAATGATGGTAATTTGAATTTTTCATTTATCTGAAGTCTAGTATTCATAAATTTTTCATTAGGTATTTTATGAAGGTATTGTCATTGAAATAATATTTCAAGATGAATTTATATGTGAATAATAAAAAACAATTACATAAAAACCAGTATTATGACACTTTGATTAGAGAAGTGTTCTGGCTAAAAGACACATAATACAGAATCTTTTTTTAAATTGATGTCATAATGATATTGATAGTATAAATAGTACATAATTATCAATCAAAAATTGAAAAATTGGGTATTGACACCCTTCTAATTTCAACAATTGAATTGCGAGGCACAACAATATTCATGATAATGAAAAAAAAGCAATATAAGACAATTTAAAATAATCATGATCTATAGACACCGAGAGTAATTGTTCGAATGTCAATTTCCTAAATCTCAATAAGAGTAATAATGATAATATAAGAAATAAATTACATTGTCAATCTGACTTCTTGACGTTTGATAGGAAATGGGTTCTGAGAAGGAGGAAACTCTGTATCAGCAGACGTCTGGAGATGGTCGGCCAAGATCCGAACTCAGGTATCCTGACAGGCGTATGAATCGTTGGGAGACGGAGCTTCAGTTGAACACAAAACCCTTCCATTCTTCGTTCCACGTTCATCGATTTTTCTTTATCATTTTATTTGTATTCATATAAATATATATATATATATATATATATATATATATATATATATATATATATATATATATATATATATATATATATATATGTATATATATAATATATATATATATATATATATATATATATATATATATATATATATATATATATATAATATATATATATATATATATATATATATATATATATATATATAATATATATATATATATATATATATATATATATATATATATATATATATATATATATATATATATATATATATATATATATATATATATATATATATATATATATATATATATATATATATTATATATATATATATATAATCAATTATCAAATCTTTATGGATAATTAAAAGTCGATTTGACTAGGATATATTCATTTATTTAATTGCCCGACGTTTCGACTACAATATAGTGGTCATTTTCGAGGTCTAAAGATGAAAATAATTATAGAAATGATAAATAATATGAACCAAAGAAAATATTACACCTTTGAAGACATTCATTGAAAATGTGTCTTTCTTCATAAGAATCTCTTCTTTGGTTCATATTATTTTTCATTTATATGATTATTTTTATTTTTAGCCCTCAAAAATGACCACTATATTGTAGTTGAAACGTTGGGCAATTAAATAAATAAATATATCTTCGTCAACGCGACTTTTAATTATCCATAAAGATTTGATAATTGATCAGATAATGAGTCGTGAAAGCTTTCAACAAAATATATGTATATATATATATATATATATATATATATATATATATATATATATATATATATATACATATATTGCGCAAAATGACCCAACTGTCGATGCGACTCTAAACCCTAACATTCATTCATTCATATATATATATATATATATATATATATATATATATATATATATATATATATATATATATTTATATATATATATATATATACATATATATATATATATATATATATATATATATATATATATATATATATATATAAATATATATATATATATATATATATATATATATATATATATATATATATATATATACATATATATATATATATATATATATATATATATATATATATATATATATATATATATATATATATATATATATATACGCACTATACTGATGAATACGGTCTATTGGCGTCGGTGAACGATATATGAGATGATGGGGTGATGAGATGAATGCGTATTTTATTAGGTGTTTTTGGATAGTGGGAAGGAGTCGGTTGTGGCCTGTTGTTAAAGACTCATCCCAGTATTGACCTGAACGACAGAGGGAAACCACGATGCACACCTGTCAGGATGATCGACCATGGCGGGAATTGAACTCGGTCTTCTGAATGACGGTTCAGTGTATGTAATGTAAATGTAATGTAATGTGTGTGTAATAAAACCACTTGGCCATTCGTCTCAGCTAATCGAATTAAAACCATTCATTTATTGCTAATATAATCCATGCTAATATAATCTATGCTGATATAATATAATCATCTGATGATGAATGATGCGGGACTGGAACCCAGGCCAGTTTACCAGCGATGCACACATATGATAACCAAGATCTGTTGGTGACGGAGTGGATATAAAATGACGGTCATTTCAGGAGAATTAAAAAGTGGGAAGAAAGCAATTGTGACTTGTTCTTTAGTAGCATCCTTATATTTACCTCAACGACTGAGGAAAACCACTTGAAACCTCTGTCAGGTTGATCGACCGTGGCGAGAATCAAGCCCCGGTCTCCTGAATGCCTGCTCAACGCGTAAACTACTGATCCATCGCATATCACTATAACAATATCTAGCGATATTGCCTTGAAGAAATTATAATATTGCCACCCTTGGTAGCTCAGTCAGCTGAGGTACTGCTTCAGAAACTGAAGTCACCGTTGGGCTTGGGTTTGAGTCCCGCATAAGGCATAGGTTTTTGTAAGCGTCCTCTCGCTAATCATCACTCCATAGATGCATCACTTGCTTATTCGTACCCCCGTATAACCTAGCTGTTAGTGAGATCGTTAAGCAAACAATAATCAATCAGTCAGGTCTGAAATAAACTCCAACTCTGAATATATAGGGTCGATCCCTTTTGGTGCTTCAACAAAACATGTTCGTCGGACCGATAGTACGTTTTAGATTAGTTTAAATTAGTTAACGATCTTGTTTGGTTAGGTTTGTTAGTTTAGTTCTGTTTAGGCTGCTTGCAAGAACAATGTGGTGACCTATAGCGACGAATAGCGGCTGCCTAAGATGTTGCACACATGTCAGAGTATATAGCGTGTGATCACATGTTGCCCTCGGTTGCTACTGAGTCAACCGTACATTTGACAACACGAGCATTCGACAGAACTTATGAACTTATGAAACTTGAACTTGAAACTCAGAACTTGTTACTTATGATGACCAGCATTTGAGCACGAAGATAGAATCAATATACCCATGACGGAGACATGCATAGGCAATAAAAACGTTCCATATGGGCTGAGATGAGCTGTCAAACTGGTGATTTATGTTATCATACATTGAGGGTGATATTGTGGCAGCACATCGAAACCAGTTTCATTAGCACATCGAGACCAATTTCATTCGTTGTTTTTTTCTTTTCAATCATCTATAAAAGTTTTTGTTCAAGGGTTGAACTTTATTTATTTTTAGTAACCGATTGAAAGTGTTTCGCTGAACTTTTACAATGAATGGCACATCTTTAAGGGCACCTTGATCCCTAATCCAACATGCTCTAGGGAGTCTTAGATTATGGTATAATTGTAATTGTTACCGTGCTGTGGCTTCATGCGATGGATCTAATCTAGATCTACCAGGAAATATCAATTTCAGGATGAAAAAATGAAAATTGCTTGCGATGCGCTAAATGACAATTTTAGTAAATTGAAAGTTATGATTTTTGGTGAATGTTTTGCTCAGCGTATTCAAACGACTGAATTAAAGAAAAGTTGTGCAAAACATTCACCAAAAATTATACTTTTCGATTTGCCAAAATTGTCATGTAGCGCATAGCAACCAATTTTCAATGTTTTTATCCAGAAATTGATGTTTTCTGATACGTGGGATGTGGGTAAATTCTCCTTCTTGAGAGTCCACGGGAGTCGAATTATCAAAATATCAGTTTATTGGTGATAACTTCTTAACGGAATGAGATATCAAAATTCTAATGCATGATATACACAGATAATTATAATAGCTTCAAGATGATATAAATTATGACTATTCAAGTCACGTTGCATAACTGTGAAGCGTCGACAGCTAAAAAAACACATTTTTTAGCTGTCAACGCTCGACAGTTATGCGACATGACTTAAATAGTTATAACTTATATTATCTTGAAGCTATTATAATTATCTGTGTTTCTGGCGTACGAGAATTTTGATATCTCATACCATTGAAAAGTTATCACCAAGAAACTGATATTTCGCTAAATCGACTCCCGTGGACTCTTAGATAGAAATAGTGACTGAAATGGGCTTAGTAGCAATATATTCAAGGGGGGTGAAATGAGGGTAAAATAATTTCATCAAAAGCTAGGAAGGTGGTCAAAATGTCTTGAACACAGGGGTAGGGAACTGAATTGCCACCGAGCATTTATGTGCAACTGCAAGAGATCTAAATGATGATTACAAAAAAAAAAAACATTGACTTCCCGAAAACGATGAAAAAGAGCTATTCGATAACTCGATGAGTTAGTTCGAATCGTCGTAACATAAGCCTGGGTAATCCCATTTCACTTTCACTGCTCGGTTAACGTCTTCACACCATTCAGAGCCACGCGATGGGGAACTCTTGGGCCAACAAGGCGACTCACTCTTGGATCTGAGCCCTTCGGACCACAAGCACAATACAAGTGAAAGCTGTGATTTCCGGATCCGGTTCAAGACAATCCAGTCCACCGTATACGACTACGACAACGTGCGTCATTGGAGTTGACGTTATGAACAACTCTTACTTTTAATAATAATAGATTAACGCCTTTTTAAACGTGACCCACTTAGAATCGATCAAGATGTACATCCTATCAAATTCTATTCTTGTTTCCTATTATGACTCATCAAGCTTGTTGTATCTCCAATGGGAGCAAGATTTCAACTGCCATAATACAGAGCAACAATGTGGGTGGATAATCGGGGACCAAGGTCATTCAAAGTGTTCGATTCATGTTGCAAAAGCGTACAAGTGTTTTTTTTTATTTTATATACTTTATATATCGATGATGATGATTATTGTTTGCTTAACGACCCCAGCGACAGCTAGGTTATACGGGGGACGAATGAGCAGGTGATCATGAATATATGGAGTGATGATTAGTGAGAGGACGCTTACAAAAACCCATGCCTTATGCGGGACTCGAACCCACACCCAACGGTGGCTTCAGTTTCTGAAGCGGTGCCTCAGCTGACCGAGCTGCCGAGGGTGACCTTTATATATCTTGTATTATACTTTATATAGGCCTACTTACCTTCATGACGAGAGCCTATCGTGAGGCCTGAAGATGAACGTTCAGGTTAATTGAAATAATCAAGGATCAGAACATGTACCTCCAGGATTAATCTAATATTCAGGGCTCAGAACCCTCAATTTCAGGATTTCAGGATGGGTTGATCATTATAACCACACATTTCAGGGCATTCATTGGCAGCCGCTAGTCATCGGACCGTCGGTCTGTGTCACCACATGCGGACGTTGTAGTTATTGTTGTTGTTGTTGTTGTTGTTGTTGTTGTTGTTGTTGTTGTTGTTGTTGTTGTTGTTGTTGTTGTTGTTGTCGTTGTTGTTATTGCTGTTGTTGCGCGCAGCATGAACTAACCTAAATATCAAAATCTAATCAATTTAATGAACGTCACCCTTCCAAACTAACCTGAACTAACTAACCTGACGAAACAAACATCTTAAACTAATTTCATCTGAGCTAAAACCAATCTGAACCCCAGTTCCGGTCCGACGGATATCCACTTCGATGAAGAATAGAAAAAGAGAGACTAGGAAATGTGCATGGCAGTAAAGAAAGAGAGATGACAACGAAGACGGTGTAATGTACATATATCGATGTGTTCACAGGGAGTCCCTGGTAAACCTAAAGCTTCTGGTTGGTTGACCAGTAGATGAACAAAAAAAATAAAAATAAAAAACAATTTCACTCGGTACCATATGCCTACATATTTAATGAATTTTTGTTATTTTCAATGGATTTCTGTTTTATATATATATCTATATTGAGTTCAACGACGCACTGTACTGATGACCACGATCTATTGGCGTCGGTGAATGATATTTGAGATGGTGGAATGATGAGATGAAAGGTTATTCAGTTTGGTGTTTTTGGATAGTGGGAAGGAGTCGGTCGTGGTGTGTTGGGTTAAGGAACCATCCCAGTATTGACCTGAATGACAGAGGGAAACCACAAAAAACCCTGTCAGGATGGTCGACCATGGCGGGAATTAAACCCCGGTCTCCTGAATGACGGTTCAGTGTTTTATCACTCGGCCACATGTATCATTTTTTTTCAAGTTTTTATCCAATTGATTTCAATCATCACAAATAGGTACATATCAGCCTGAAGAGCTGTCCAAGCTATTTGGCAGGTACCAACACTGGTGTTGTACCGATGGCACACATTGGGAATTGCTCGCAGTGTTTGCTGCAAGGACAATTAGAAGAGAGGATTCAATGGGCGCCATGATATTGCAGATCTTATCCAAACAAAAACAACTTATAACATAACCTCATTATGTAGCTTTAACCCAGTAGCATATTACGAAAGCCATTGCTTGAGTTCGTGGCTTAGAAATAGTCTTGTTTGTAGAAATACTCAAGAATTATTTAAATTCCATTTGAATACATTTCTTCCAGCTTTTACACGGAACTCACTATTTGTAACCTATTTTCAATCTATATAAGACTGTTTTCATTTTCATTTTCATCTCTGACTATTTTGATTTTTGATTATTTTCCAGTGTTTGGTTCACTCCTAATACTTATGCTGGTATAACGTCTGGACATCGCACGGATTATAGACCTACTTATAATGTGTTCTCGACTTTTGGAAACTGACAGACTTTTATCTGTGGTGAGGAGAGCGCAGTCCTGCAGTGTTGAAATGCACTGTTTTTAATTTAAAATAGTCGATAGATAGTTCTTTATTTTGGTAACAAGACCGCCTCGAAGTGTTGAAACAACCAAGAGGTGCTGCTTCTGAACGGTCTCACCAATTCATCCCCTTTTAGCTGCCAAAATTTCAATATTGATGATTTTTTAACCCATTATTCAGTCACAAGAGCAGACAGATACTTGTATTTGTGATCATATAGTGAGCTAGTGTACCTGTGAATGCGGGCCCAATGGCCGGATAGCAGAGATAAGGTACGTGATGAGTCAGAACTATCTCTAATAGGAAGTAAAATTGTCCGAATGTTATGCAGTATTTGAAAGACCCGGCCATTACATTTATGTAGGCTATGCGCGAGAAAAAAGAGAGATTTCCCTGTCATAAAACAAATCATAGTTATTCCTCTTTACTTTTTCTACGTAATAGTATCTCGTTTTCTGAAGGTCGTTACGTAATAACACCACTGCTGGTATACCGGTGTTTATGGGTGATTACTTATCACATTTTATCCTGAAAAATAGCTTGACTGATTTGATTTAATTGGATGAATCAAGTGAAATTCGTCTATTCGATCAAAACGGGATTTTACTCTCATCATTTTTTTCATCAATACTGGCCTAACTAATAATTGCCATGATATTTCACCTCTTTATTCACATTATTTTGGCTAGCAACTGTGATTATTCATAATACCATTTGATTTTTTCACTCTTTGAAAAAATTAGATCACATTTACAAATGTGTTTTTTTTTTTGGAAAAGCAAAACAAAAAGAAATTTATTTGTAACATCTTTATTAAAAGACTATCGACTATAACATCACATTTTGTTCATCTAATTTTCACTCCAAGATCTGAATAAATACTGAACGCAATCGGTTTTACATTACTACCGGTATATGAGAAAATATTTTATCTGATTATGTCTCAAAAATACAATTTGAACTGCAAAATAGAGGAGATAATTTTCTACCCCCTCCACACGATGCATGGGCATTGTTGTAAGCAATTCTCAAGATCGTACGTATACAGTTTTTCAGTAAAACGTCAATATAGAGAATAACTATTTTCTTGACTGTGGTGAATTGATTTGACTGATCAAATTATTTTTCAAGTCATTTACATTACCGGTACTTGACTTGTACTGTATCGACTTGGAGCACAATCTGGAATGAAGAAGCCAAGAAAGCCAAGAGGACGCGTGTTCTAAGAGGCGACCTTGACTCGTCCACATGCAGTCAATATCTACAACCTTCTGACAAGCTGACAGGATTGCTACACGATAGTAATCAAGGAAACATCCACAGATCAGAGTGTTGAAGTAAGAAACAATAGTGAAAAAGTTCATATAAAGAACAACCTAATTGGTAACGATCGAAATGGCACAATTCATAAAAAATATCATAGCGAATACAAAACAAATACCGAATCCATGAATCTATTAAATAAACCACTTCTAGTTGATCGAGGAGTCGACCATCACTTGACACAAGATTATTTTAGCCGAGTGACAAATCAATTCGCTTTGCTTTTCCATCTGCTGAAATATGCGTCAGCATCATATTGCCCAATACGTACCAATCTAACCCGGTTAAGCCTACGCGCAGGGCAGGGTTGCCTCTACCTACCCTCACATGACACTGTTCAGACAACGGCGCATCACGACTCAAGAATTCACTGAACATTACCGACGAAGAAAGTAGTGTTCCAATTGACTAGTATTTATTCAAATCTCGGACGGATGAAATAACGGCAGAAAAGTGAAGGTGTGTATGGGTTTGCTGTGTCTCATAGCTGGTGGTATATAAGGATAGGGGAGAGAGTGGCATGTTGATTAGTGATCGAGTAGAGTGGCTGTGTGTTGTACCTAGCAGCTCGTGTTGAATGGTGCTTTACTTCGTTGACAAGTGCAACCAATATATCAGTGGCTCAGTTCGTCCAGCAAGGATTTAACGTTAAACAAATTGGTAAGTTGATCAAAACAAACAATAGTTTGTGAAAATGAAGAAAAAGAATACAGTAATTTAAATTATCTGGTAATTATAATGCCTAATGGCAATCTGTATAGCCAAGTCCTCAATACAAGTCCCTCTGTACACAGTTATAATTTACTGAACGTTTTACACCAGCTGTCAGTTTACTTCATTATTTTACCTTTTATAAAATTAAGAACAATTTCTTGTTAGCCTCAGAGAAAATGACAAATTAGTTTCATGAAGAAGTTATATTTCCTGAAGAAATAATTAACTAAAACTTGGTAAATGATCTGACAACGCCAGATTTGTTGTTAATGTCCGAATGACAGTCGTTTGATCGTGTACTGGGCCATCTCCTAGCTAATTGCCAAATGGTCATCAGCTATTCGAGTTGAGAAGAGTTGATATTGAAGGCAATTGCGAGCGGAATCTTTGTCTAATAATTTTAATGACAATAACAAACGCAAGAGGTTGAGGTGCGGTCCCAACAATTAACACGACTCTATAGCGGCTTCCCAGTTGTGCTTCAAGCATGATCAGATGTTTGCTGGGCCTACTTAGCATCCGACGATCTGGCTTGATATTGCTCAACCAACCCAGTAGACAGCTTGCTTACTAATAACACTATTGCATTGCTTGCTTAGATTGATGAAAAAAATATTTAAAACCACAAATCTACCGGGTCAAGGATATGATTACTAAACCAACTGAAAAAATGCAGAATCATCAGGAAATGAATTGATTGATCATTTAAAATTAGTTTCTAAATCGTTACCCGAAAGCTCATTAGACCCACTTATCTTTATCCACTGACTTTTTCAATAGTCTTACATTTCAATATGCATTAATATTGCAATTCTAATAAAAAAAAAGTAGTACAAAATTGTCAAAATCAGAAAAAATAATCAATGATGACTTTACGCTTCAACATTAGAACCAATTATGTCGACATGACTTGTGAATCTGACGGTCAATGCATTCTACTCATAGAAACACCATCTTGCAGTTTGTCAATCAAATTAATAAGTTGTTCGACTTGAAATCTTGTCAATTGAGCAGGCAGCTGTAGAAAGGACAGATTGGAGTCTGGGTGTCTGGTAGTGTCGAATGAATGAATGAATGGCTCGTGCGGACGGAGCCGTGGTAGGAGCCGGCCGTGGTAGGAGCTGAGGGGCGCGTGAAAGGCAGGGCGAGGGAGGAGCGGTGCAGAAAGAAAGCGGGACAATATAAATACAAGGGGTATCCCATTGACCCGCATTTAGTAGTGGCTTAGTTGCCCATCTCGACGCATCATACAACGCGCTACACACGACATAAAACGTGCTCCGCTACAGTTTCACGACAGTGCTTTCATATGTCAGACAAAGTGGTGTTTTAATATTATTATTGTTGTTGTTCAAGTGAGTGAAGTGAATTTTGTGGAACACATCTTGACCTGTTGACAAAAAATAACGGTATGCATATTTATAGCTTACCAGTTATTTTTGGCTGGATTAACAGGATTGGATTTGAACATGGTGACAAGGTGGGATTGGTACCTTGGCTTGCATGCCGCCTCTCCCGTGCTAACATTGCCCTTTGCCCTAGAGCTTTGCCCTGCTAGTTGCTGGCTACACCACCTATTGGCGCCATTCAGTGGACCGCGTGTCGTAGTTAGGGAGACTCTGGACGCTCGCTAACTGCCAGTTAGGGCGCGCACTCGATGTCGACTGTTAACGTCACTCGGATTGTTTGAGGCCGCGGACTAAAAGCTCAGAACTAATTAACGGATAGACATCACTTTTTTGCAAAAGAATATTTTTACTGAGCTTGCAAAAAGTGTATATACTGACAAACGTTCTATGTTTTTCTGTAGATATAATTATATCTAGAGTAGCTGGTTGAAATTTTAGTGATTTGAATTCAAAATTTAGGGCCATGTGTCATTTTATACATTTGATTAAATCCAGAAAATATAAAGCTTGATATCCATCTCGTTATAATGAGTAGATGAATACGTACTGATGGAACGATTTGTTTGATTCCTTAATCAAAGCACATCGATACGCGTGTCTATAAAAGGTGAAAAATGAGTGCGAATCAATGCAATCGCGTCAACTGGACTAGCTGGCTTTAGACGGTGCGAGTCGAATTGTCAGCAACTCTGCTTAGGTCACAGAATATAACACTCCAAATTGTCTTGTCGAGGTCAGATCTTCAACCCATGTGGCTGAAAGTGAACATATCCTGCTCAAAACAACGAATTCGTAGCCATTTCGATTAAAAATGATACATTGAAAATTATTTAACAGAGCATGTTATATGCTACTTCTACTCAATTCTCGTATTTCTGATCAATCTATTTGGTTGAAATGGTTGAATTGTGAGTGGGTCAGGAAAGGGGTTTGGGAGCTGGAGTAGGACGTGTGACGTAACCCCAGTAGGCCATGGAATATCCGGGAAGTAAACGCGGAGAGGGGATAAAGATGGGAACCAGGCTAGTATTAAGTGCGATCATGCTCACTAATTAATTTGATTTTAATCAGTGAGAAAAAAATAAATTACGTTCAGCAGTTTGCCACACCACTACTCTGGGGTACACTCTATGGGGATGACAATAGTCGACTCGATCGTTACACGGGTCAAATTTCATGTAAGCTCGAAACAAATCAAATAAATAAATAGCGAAAGCGAAATATATTTTCTCGTTCAACACAATTGAAAAACAATTTCTGCTAATGTTTTATTTCATTCAATTATTTCATTTTCTTGGACAATACATGTTGTATGGAAACAAAACATTAAAGGGTCAAAATTCACAAAAGTTACAAATACAGTAATCAGTCTAGGTAACTTTTTACATCATAATGAATTTTTTTTTCAAATAATTTACACACAATAAATTTAAAACTGTCATCTGAATTACTGTGTGAAAAATGTGATTGAAATGCCACGGAGAGATTCTTGCTCGCGCGGCTTGGTACAGCCGCAGTCGAACAAACGGAGATTCATTATTATTACCGGTGTTTCAGTCACAATCTGATGTCGGATCAAATGTCATCCCCATCCGATGTGCTCTTTTGGGAGCTAAAGAGCAAAGGTCGTCATTGGTTTCCCCCCCTCCACGGCGTCTCTCGTGCGTTTCGACACATGTTATGCAAATGATGTGAGATGAGCTTACACCGATAGCCCCTTGTTATTCTCATTGGTCAGGTGCCTCTTGAGAAAAGGAAGTCAGTATGTCAGATGGCATGAATCTTCCATTCAACAGTCACTATATACTAGATTTATATATATATATATATATATATATATATATATATATATATATATATATATATATATATATATATATATATATATTTATATATATGTATATATATATATATATGATATATATGTATATATATATATATATATATATATATATATAATATATATATATATATATATATATATATATATATATATATATATATATATATATGTATATATATATATATACTTGTAATATATTATTGGAGCACAATAAAACATAAAAGTCGTACATTTGAGTGTTTTAAAGACCGCAAAGACCGGTTTAGAAACCGTTCTGGAAGGTCGTTTATTGACTGTTCTCGCTTCGGTCGTCGTCGCCTATTGTTGTCAAACGTAGCAAAGATACACTTCTCTTGTTTTGTGGAAGAGAAGACAAACACACGAGAAGATATCAAATAACTTGACTCGATTTTTGTCAGAAATAGTATCCAGTTAAAAGAAGCGAGCATATTAGGTATACTGTCCCGGAAGTAGTTCTAGGCAAGTGCTAACGCGGTGGATATAGCATGTTTGGTGGAAGAGCCGGTCGTCGGTCAATTGTCGGAGGTTGGTAAGGGATCATTACGTACAGATCACTGTGGCATCCTCAGATCTGTTGAATGAGACACGACTCGGTGCGTTCAAAAGTGGCATTATGATAAGTAATTGTTGAAGAGTTGATAATTATACGAGTCAAGGATTGAACATTTGAGTATATCGTATAGATGAACGAGATGTTGATATCCACAATACCTATATTATTCATGGCATCTGATGTGATTTAAATGAATGATTCAAGTATAAATATTGTTTCCTTGAATTTTTAAATACATTTTCCATTTTCTAGTTTGAACCGCAAGGCTGGCACAAAAGACTCATTCACGTTTTGCACGAACTTCTTGCTCCCTATTGCAAAGACACTTTTCCACCAATACAATTGATCTTGTTTTTTTGAATAATGAGAATGTAATTTAATGATCCAACACTTCAAATAAATTTAAGAGTACGGTTACACAAGTATCAATATCAGGTTAAATATAGATAAATCATCATACAGCTAAATATGCTTGAACATTAAATATCAGTTGACAAAAATATATTTGCCAAAAATTGAGAACTTCGGAACTAATAGAAAACTAATTCGACAAATGTGCGCTACTTTGGACTAATAACTTCTTCCAAAATATTCTATAAAATCAATTCAGTCAAATTGGTTTCAATAAACCTAATTCAGTTAATATATTCGACAATAAATGTGAGATGTCGCAACCCACGTATAGTAATTGTAATTAGCCATCCATCCAGCCGAGTGTGTGTGAGTGTATGAGCTGGGCGCAATGAGGCAGGGGATTGAGATGTGTGGCTGGAGATAGTTGCTATGTGGGTTACGTCCTGGTTAGACGCTAGTGAATGGTGAAGATCGCATGGCTATCTGCTTGCAGCGAGCACACTATGCTCCACTGACTCACATATCACAAACCATGTGCTCTCAATCAATAGCAATATATTATATATGAAAATAAAACTGCTCTCTCTCGCACAAACACACACACACACACACATGTATAGATGTACACAAATACACTACACACATACAAAACACATCTGACCACAATAATCTGATTCCAAAAGCAATCTGGATGCGAAGTGGAAGTGTATTGGCAAGTGTGCTAGAGGAATGCGGTGAGATGTTGGCCCGTACCGACATCTGACTGGCGATACTTCCAACACTTTCACGGACAGCCTATTGATATCTCATGAATTATTCATAGCTGCCAACCACCAAACTTGTTTCCTCAATCATCGCCAATCTTGGGATTTGGGGCTACACACACACACACACACACACACATATATATATATATATATATATATATATATATATATATATATATATATATATATATATATATATATATACATATACATATACATGTAGGGCCTACATGTACACACATATATATATATATATATATATATATATATATATATATATATATATATATATATATATATATATATATATATGTATATATATATATATATATATATATATATGTATATATATATATATATATATATATTAATATATATATATATATATATATATATATATATATATATATATATATATATATATATATATTTATATATATTTATATATATGGGAATTTGTATTTTTTTCGAATAATAAGCTTGATGTCTCAAATCGTTGAGAAAATATCAGAATGTGATATTACAATCACATAAGCCATCCATAAATCTGCTCCCACGCGATAACTGTTATATCGTAGCACCCGACATAACTGCTGGGATTATTCGAAGCCTGAGACGAAATGTTAACGGATACTTGATTACCAATAATAGAATTTGAATTACTTTTCATGAAGTGAATTCAAGAAAACCTTTGTATAAACGATTCGATTTTGTATAATCAGATTTTGTGCAAGAGCTTCTGTAAATAAGTAGAGTAAATTGGGTGTATCGACTGAGCTCGATTTGTTCTTTGATCGTTTCATCATGGTTTAATCAATCGCAGAAAAAGAATGATTGAATGGCTGCGTTAATGAAGCGTGAATGATTGAATTTCTTAGAAGTGTGGTTTTGTATCCTCTCAAGTATCACCGATTGTGAATATTCTTGTAAAGTCTAGGTCAAGGTCTATTCATTTTGCGAAACGTCTTCATTAGAGTTCATTATTACCATTGGAGTATCATCCAAGTCCATAACAAATTTAATAACTATACAATTCAATTGGACTTCGTAGTTCTTGCCTGACAGCATGCATTTTATGTTATAAATTTCTATTTCATTGGATGCTGATACACGGATATCTTTCTTTTCTCACAACTGAACTCTTTACTCAATCAATTTATTTATTTCCTGTTTTTATGTCCACACTTTAATGACGTTCAGCTCACGGTACACTTTATTACGTTTGAGCATCTTCTGTTTGTATATGTTGATTATAGATGTTGTTGTTTTTTTGCTGTAATATAATTATTAAATGTGCTTGGACTATAAAAGAACATGGTTGGGTTCGTTATAAGGATAATTAAAAATCTTTTTATAACCATTTTGAAAAACAATGTGTAAACGTTTAGAACACGTATCATCGGTGAAGTATTTTTAATTATATGATCAAGTAGTAATTTTTTTATCATTCGCTGTAGTAAAAGATCCTTAATTAGTGCTCAAGGCCTGATTAACTAATTCCTTCTGCATGGTATGGAATAGGATGTCGTGTGTTTGCTTCAAGGATCAGGAGGAAGAGGTCCTGGCTATTCTGGATCTATTGAGATATATTCGCGTTGAAGACTGAGAAAAACAATACATTCATCAGATCAATTATTATACCTCGCTTTCAATACAAATTAGGGCTTTTTAGTCATACCCAACATTCCTCTCGATTAGTATTGTAGTATACTGTTAATACAATTCAATTGTTATTTTTGCGGCAACAATGGTGAGATTCTTTCGCTTATAACAATCTTTAAAGCCATTAAACCAGGTAATGGACCAGTTGGATACGCTGGAAAAATGAAATGACAATATAAAAAATTGTATAACTAGACGCTTCAAAACTTAGTGTCGAGATGTTTGCAAGACAATTCCATTTGATTCAGTTGGTGTCCTTGTGGAACGGTATTCAGAAGTAGAAAGCGGCACATATTAAATATTTGAATAGTTTAAAATCATAATGCATACGATAGGGGACAATATTAATTGTCTTTCTGTAACATGCCTCGGCTCGTGCTTGCCTTGCGTTCGGTTCGGTCGCTCCGTTTTCCAATTTCTCTTGTTCATCTCGTCGAGGCTTATTGTTGAACTAAATTGTCCGTATTTAGAAAGTAGGGAAACCCTGCATAATTCATCTGATAGACCGGATAAAGTGCACTCGGAGAAATGCACAAGCGCATCAGCTGTCAATGACTTCCAATTTCAAGGAAACCCATTCATTCTATAAGGAAGGAATAGAAATTTGTTCAGAATCCATATATGGAGTACATTCTCGGCCTTGTTTGCTGATCTTGTATGACACACTGACAGCTCTGTTGTTGTTCGACGACTGTTTAACGAAGAGGACTATAGAAGGACGTTAAGATCACGCTCATCTGGCTTATACAGTGTTTTCTAGATCAATAATCAGAAGATTGACAAATATATGTTATGAATATATTTTATATTCAAATACGTATTTCTGTACCAACAAAGTGGAATGTCGTTCCACTCGGAAAAAATGCTCTCGCTTTGTGTTGACTGATAATCGTGCCGTTTCCAAATCACCACATCGTCCAGCTTCACAGTCGTCCTCTTCTCACAAAACCGAGATGAAATTTGAGCAAATACCTGTGAGAATATGCAATATCAGTCAAAAGACCAAACTTTTCATAAGAAAAACTTGACATTTTTTCACAAAGTGAAGAGATCAATGACAAAAGAGTGTTGCCAAAATTAGCATCAAACAACAAGAAACTGGTTATGTCCGATTATTGCGAAGAATCAGCTTTCAATGCATTGTTGTTTGAATGTTGCACTGAAATTAGGAAACATTCTCCCAGAAGCCCTTTCAAAATGATGTTTGGAACAAGCCATCACCTATTATATGGCCCTATTTGTGGACTCTGCATATCAATTTTCTAGTAGGCCTGTGGTGGTTTTCTTGTAACGGCAGTTGGCTTATCTAGGCTTGTTTCAAACCGAGACGAAATCTCTCTGAAAGTTGCAACCTGTCATGTTATAACATAATAATCATTCTCATCCAACCAAGTGCTGGTCATTTGAATATTTGTGGGAGTAGAAATGAAAACAGCTGTCAAGTTTTCTAGCGAAGACCGTTCGAAGCCAGGCAGGCCTCCTCAAGTGTTGCCACTGAGCGCCTGATTGCCGATCAGTGATTACAGATCGGGGTGCGGTTTGCGGTCTACGTGATGGATTCGGTTTCCCAAAGGTTATGATAGCAGCCACATCATACCCGTCAGCCATACAAACCAATCAAACCACTTTACTTCATTGATCTACTAACTTACTTCCTTTCCATGGACCAGTTTTAATCTCTAACCTAGATTTCAATTGAAATTAACCATATATTGAAGAACGACGTCTTAACAATAGGCTTGCTCACACATTTCTCATCATCAATATTAATTATATTGAAAAGGTATAAAATATGACTTTGACTTTTCGATTAATTACTTGCTTGCGTCGAAGCAGCATAACCTGTATTGCTGTATGCATCGCATGCTGTTGATAGTTTCTGCATCGTGAACGTTTTAATACAATTAGTAGATACACTTTATACGCGATAACCGAGCCAAATTAATTGCAACACATATTCTTATAGATGTTGAACCTGATGGATTCAATACTTCATACTTGTTCCATATTTCTATGCATCAGTTGTCATCAATTATAAATTAGCTTTATAAAATATCAATGATACATTTATACATTGAGAAATTAATAATGAACTGAAAATATCTAAATTTAATTAATAACAGCGTTTAATCGGTTTTTCAATCATTTAATTCTATGACTTTATCATAATTAGGAGAATATCTGCGATAGTGAAAATATCGTCAACCAAACGCCACTGAGACGAGGTTAATGCAAAAAAACGCACATTCATTGAGTTTGGAAAATGCACACTAACATTAGAACGGATTCTCCCGGATGCGAGACTGAATGGAGATTTCAACACCTTTCTCAAACGTTAGGCAACTGGTGTATGACAAGCTATGTGCTAAATGCAGGTGAAACCCTCGGGTTGTGGAACATAGGGGTACCTGTAATCTGTCGGCTGACTTTCCAGTGTGTCGCCAACGCGTGCTCAACTGTCACTTTCAACCACTGTGTGCGTGCATTACGACACACACACAAAACAAATTATTAGTGAATGTACACAGTTTTAATGGAGGTATTAAGTAAAAGTTTGTATACGAATGACTTTATACATAGTTGAATCCTAGAGAGCCTACTTAGTTTAACGATACTATTAAATGTTATTGATATAACAAACCTGATATAAATGTATATATTCTAGTATGGATGCGACAATGGTGTACATTTAGCTGGTGATTTCAACGCACGGGTGTTTTTGTTCACGCACAACATGATATCTGATGATGCAATTACATGGAGACAACTGATTACCAGTCTTTGTACGATTTTTTATCTTACGAGACTGATCATCAAGAATCAAGATATTGAGAAGAAAAGCTTAATGCATCATATTATATATAAATACCGCTATAATTTGACCAACCTCTTCACATTCATACATTGAAGTAGATATATCTGCCAAAAACGATAAATGTCACCCCATCAACACAAATGTGTAAGATTAAGCCTTAATTGGGAAACAATGTCCGGATGTATACCAAGATTTCGAACTTGATAAAAAAAAAACGATTCATTTGTTTTTCAGTTCATTGATCCACGATTATAGTATATTTATGCTTATACTTTCAGAAATTAATTACATTTGAATATTATGAGGGGGGAATCTGACTGCCATTGTTCCTATAATAGAACGGATGAGGGGGGAAGGAGGGGGGGGGGGAATTTAGCTATTTTTTGTTCCGTTCCTAAAGTGGGTCTTGTGATGAGCCATGCAGGGAATGATCGAGAATGCACGTAGTGAGAGAAATACTACCGGTATACGTGATGTGCATTGCATCAGCGTAATCCTGCATCTACTCTGAATGCATTGTGTGTATACACATGCAATTAACACATTCCCAAACCCATTGCGGCAATAACAATAGTGTATAACAATTACCAACTTGAGGAGATTTGAGTTGTTTGCGTCAAGTGGTACGGTAATGTGTAACTAATAATATATCGAAATAGTATCTCATTGTAGCTATCTTGTTCATTCCAATACATTATTATAGAGGCATTATCTCCATCATCATCAATAGTATTATTACTATTATTATTATTATTATTATCATCATTATTATTTCACCCACATTATTGATTCTACAGTATTGTTTATTTACATATCAAATTATTTAATTATATGATATATTATATTATTTTTTAAACTTGTTTGAATGAAATAGCAGAAACTATAGTGATTAATGAATCAATTAATGTAAATCTGAATTTCGCATTTTTCCGTCTTCTCTAAAAAAATGAATGAAGACTATTGAAGTGAATAGACGAAAGCGAAGATTCCAATTTGTCTAACCGATCCATCAGGGTTGCAACACTGGGCTGCACCACTGGGTAGCACCACTGGGTTGTTGCACTGTGCGCACCAAACGTTGCCACGCTTGAAAGCGACAGTATTGGAACATTCATATCCGGTTTCAGACATCCGGCGAATTAACTTCTTTTTTTGACAAACTTGTTTGATTTTTTTTTTCCACGTGAGTCTCGAGTATCCAAGATGTAACGGTAAAGGCGACGTAATACGCTGGCTTGGCAGCCGGCCGGCAGGTAGGAGGGTAGGGGAGGGGAGGGGGGGTGAGGGGGCAGGCAGGTAGATGTGGGGGGAAAGTAGGTCACGAGGAC
>OZ023327.1:9540832-9663332 GCA_964007535.1 Brachyptera risi | reverse complement strand
TGCACCTTCATTTCTTCCCATGAACTTCACAACTCAATTATTTATTTTAATAACGAAGTTAAATGATATGGTAATGAGAACAACATCATGTTGGAACGAATTTAACCAAGCTTAAAACTGGAATGTATATACTCATTTGATTCATGAATATGTTCTTCCCCGTACAGGACAGTAAATTGCCATGTTTTGTCTTAAAGACTATTTATTTTGTGTTTTAATTCTTTAAAAATTATTCAATCGATTCGTCTGTCAAGTGAAAACAATATCAGTTATTCTCACTCGAGATGCGTACCTTTCACGACATTCAAAACCAAAAACTTATCTCGCTAGAAATACAAATATAATATCTAGTTTTGAAGAATACATATCTTCAGGTTTCGGGTTTATTTCATTTGATTGAATAACTATATCTTGTTTTGTGAGTCCGTATGTTCTATGTAATAATCCATGCCTGACGATTGTAATGAAATGCTAGTAAGTCACGATTAGGCCGGTGATGCTCACAAACCGTGCCTTCGATGATCCACAAGCTCACTAGCCACAACTTCAACACTTTATTAACTGCACTTGGCTGCAATTACCTTTTACCTTATTTTCTATTCTATTAATAACTTCGTCAATGAAACTAGTCACGAATTAATATACATTGTATTCGTCAAAGTGTTTTAATTATCAAGAAAGTTGTCTATATTGTAGGTTCATTGTATATTTTCTCGCCATAATATCTTTATTATATATACATAGACATAAATACCTTAATAAGATTTGATAATTATCTTTATTGTGGTTTACTATGTTTAACCAACTTACAGTTAAGGAACGGTTACAGCCTCTCTCCGTTAAAAATGGCATGTGCTTCATTGTCTTTATTTGTGATTAATTCTTGCCATGGTTTGTTTCTGTTCCAGAACTCAGCTAGTAAACCATGAAGAGGACCAAACAGCTTCTGACAGCGATCTGTCTTTTAGGATGCATTTTACTAAACGTAAGTAGGTCTTTTGTCAAGACGATTTCAGTACTAATCAATTGTATTTAATCCAAGTACAAACATATTTTGTCGTCATAGATACACATAGATGGCAGAATTGTGAATTTGCTGTAAGAAAACGGTGAATTTCTAGCGAATATGATGCGAAAAACACACGGAAATGTTGAATAAATATTTAATATTTACTTTGGTGAAGTTGATAGTTCTCCGTTAGCAGTGGTTGTCTTACTCTCATCTCGCCAACTCCTTGCAAACAGATATTTCACAGAAACACGGGAAGATTTATCTCCTATTTTTATTATGAACTCCAAATTCAGACTCAAATTTATTCAGTAGATCACGGCATTTAAATTTGTCGGTTCAATTCTCAGTAGAAAATTCAAATCCAAAATAATCGTTCGTAATATTTTATTTAATGTTCATACCAAATGAACTACCGTATGCCAGTTAAATCATTTCGAGTGTCAATATTCCCAATGAATAGCCCACACATACTTTATAGAAAGTTGGAAATAAACTTTCAACAATTGCACGTCTTCTCAATAAATCGCACGTCTAATATAGCAGATAACATACACTCGCAATGTTTATTACCAGCTAGATGTATAATAGTAGCGAATCGAGACATTTCTCTTCTCCAATCTGTGGGTAATAAAGTCTAATTGTACACGAGTCATGGAAAATGTCGTCCAAAGCGTTTAATTCTTGTGAATAATGATGGTCTCAAGATGCTATTGTTGCGGATTAAGCCGTGCGAAGGGAACGACCGCCAACAATGCAACTGATCTGATTATTTAGGTCGAATCAAAATAATATGATTTTATCTCACTTCCTTGTCATCAACATATGAAGGTTTATGAACTGAGCAAGGCCACCTAGTTTCTATGTTCGAACACGCCTCAGCGCACTTTTACAGCCTGCGTTAGAATCAACACATCACCAGTAACAAGAGGAATTAATTACTGCTTGAGCCACGTAGCTCATTAAGCTTGGCTTCCTATGAAAATGGCATGTCATTAACTCGGTGCTATCTCTTAATGACAACATTATTGGTCGGTTAGGAAGTAGGAGAATCCAATCCAATGACAAGATCCAGGCTAGATGAACAGGTTAGACATTGGATGAGAGTGATACCTTGGCATTGTGCGCAATCTGCTGATTCAACTTGATTCAATTGCAGTCATTGCATTATGCAATTATTCCATGTATTAGAAATGTTGTAACTAGTAGAAGCATTGGGAATGAGATCATAAAAAGAAAGGCGGCTTTGATCAAAGGAAGTAGCCCATCCTAAACAATATGCCCTAGAGATGTTGCACAAAGTGTTAGATTGTCATTTAGAGAAGGCTTCGTTTTGTGTATCGACATGTGCGCATGGCTACTCGTTTAGCCGATTGAAATTCCTACCTATAATGCCATATTAAAGCCATCAAGTAGATCGTTAAGCGTAGTCTGAAACGAGACCATGTTGCCGAACGAGGTTAGGACGAATAGCCTTCTTTCTATTAAATGGTTAACATGACTGGTACAAAAGAGTAAGTGAGTATTAGGCTACTTGACCAATCTACCTACTTTCCATTCTGTTAAAATAGACAAAAACATAATCGTATGCCAACAGCGGTAAACATTTGACTGGTCACTGCCAAGGTCCAAGGATGCTGAACACTTCTGACAGCATCATGAATCATCTGCGTGATACCTTTGACGCTCCACTGATTCTATCTTCACTTTCTCCTACAGTCACTTCTTTCTTTTTACTAATAAAAACGAGAGAATGAAACGTGCAGGGCGTTTCACTTCCACAAACTTGGATACAAAGACACCGTCTTTTTTATTCTCATTTTGTTTGCCTTGACTAATGCACATTTGTAATAAACGGTCGTCCTGTTGCAGGGTGTTTGCGGTGATGCGCCGCTACTGGACTCTGCCTCGCTACCCCTTGAGCACCGCGGTGTCTACGGCGCCCCTGTGCCGCCCCCCGTCTACGGGCCCCCACAAGGCCCTGGGGGCGGCGACGACCCCTGGCCGCTAGCCACTCCCGACATGCCTCAGATCAAACACCTCCAAGTTCAGTGCGAGAAGACTCACATGAGAGTAAACATTGAATTCGATCGTCCGTTCTACGGCATGATCTTCAGCAAAGGTACGCTATATTGAATGCCAGCTTCTGACACTTGTCCATTAACTCTCATCTTGAACTGTTAGTAATGACGATGCTCTTCTTGCAGGTTTCTACAGCGATCCTCATTGTGTCCATCTGAAGCCAGGCACCGGTCACCTCAGTGCGACATTCGAGATCTTCCTGAACTCCTGCGGTATGTCCTCGTCTGCGAACCATCAGTCGGGTGGATATGGGGGGCCGACGCCCAGCGGCAGCTACGTCGAGAACACCATCATTATCCAGTACGATCCTTACGTCCAAGAAGTGTGGGATCAAGCTCGCAAGCTGCGCTGCACGTGGTACGACTTCTATGAAAAGGCCGTCACCTTCCGACCCTTCCAAGTCGACATGCTCCACGCTGTGACTGCCAACTTCCTCGGCGACAATCTACAGTGCTGGATGCAGATCCAAGTAGGCAAGGGTCCATGGGCTTCCGAAGTGAGTGGCATTGTGAAGATTGGCCAGACGATGACAATGGTATTGGCCATCAAGGACGATGAGAACAAGTTTGACATGCTCGTACGGAACTGTGTGGCTCATGACGGTAAACGAGCACCCATCCAATTGGTTGACCAATACGGATGTGTTGTACGTCCCAAGATCATGTCCAAATTCCAGAAGATCAAGAACTTCGGCCCATCAGCATCCGTGGTCAGCTTCGCCTACTTCCAGGCTTTCAAGTTCCCTGATTCAATGAATGTACACTTCCAATGCGTGATCCAAGTATGCCGATACAACTGCCCCGAACCCAAGTGTGGAGGTAATCTGGGTGGAGATTATGGAGTACCCCAATTGGGAGGACTAGGAGGTCTAGGTCTTGGTGGAGGACTAGGAGGCGGTCTCGGAGGAGGTTTAGGTGGAGGAATTGGAGATCAGTATGGCCCACCTCAACTTGGCGGCGGTAACCTGGGCGGAAATCTTCATGCTGAATACGGACCACCCCCACTTCCCGAATATGGCGCCCCTGCTTACCCAGACCCCCGTCATCCTTCGGGACCATCTGGATCTTACTCTGAACCCAAACCTGACATCGTTCCTGCTCCACTTGCCCAGACATCCACGTCTAACCCACCCAATCCTTCATCATCTCCACCTCCAGCCAACCCAAACAACAACAACAATAATAACAACAACAACAATGATATCCACCTCCCACCCCCACCACTACCCGGTCATCAGAGTCTATACACGACCGTGAAGAGGAAAGGAGGTGTGATCGATGAGATCGACAGCAACTTGTCAACATTGGGTGGACGACCACGATCTGTCGAGGTCGAGCTTCAAGGCGCCCGGAGGAGGAGAAGTCCGCAGGTCGTCGTCACACGGATCTACAAGCGAGAAGCCCAAGAGATGACCGACGTGAACACGTCGAGGATCATCCAAGTGGTCTCTCCTGGCGACGTGAACTTCGCGTTGAACGGTGCCCTGAACAACGAGACCGTGGTGATCCAGTCGGCCAGCTCGCAAGACCCAGAGAACATCTGCATGAGCGTGCCGAGCTTCGTGGCCGGTCTGGTGATGTTGCTTCTGGTGCTTGTGGTGGCGTGCCTGGTGGCAGCCTTCCTGTTCGTGCGCGTGCGCGCGATCGACCGGAAAGGAGCCACCACCACATTCGTACACCGTGCTTTTGACAACGCCGCGTTCGTCAAAGTAGCCAATTAAATGCGAAAACGCGTCTGGAAGTCAATACATAATATAAGACGTTTTTTTTTGCTATGTACTTTTTTGTTGATGTGTAAATAGTTGACAACGTATGTGTATGATGAGAAATTTTTAACTTTATTTTTTCAAAGGAATTCCTTACCGGTATTTTTATTAAATCAAAACATTTGACTTGGATTCAAGTCTGGAAGTAGTCATTAAATAACTCATAAATTTTTCATTGTACACTACCAAATCGTAATCAACAATTGATCAATGTTGGCTAACGATGTATTAAAAGTCCCATGGATTTTTAACTGTCACAAAGAATTCAGTTCCGGACTTGTTCCAGAGGGAACAAGTCGGTGAACAGGTCAAGTCAGTGCCGAGAACCTGGATGTGAACAGGCTGGATTGAAATGACCGGGTTGGCTATGATTTTGTCTGATAAGGAGAGAAGAGTACCTTATAGGCATAAGTTATATTGAATGAATCATCTCACCATTTTCATCTTTCATACAACATCCCTTATTTAATTAATTTATAAACAAATAACTCACACCCCTACCTAACTAAACCAAATCATTTATTTATCACCCTATTTATTAATTAATTTGAATTATTTATAATAATATGCAATTTCAATCTCTTTGAAGAACTTGAATTAATATCTGTTGGCAATAATACATTCTCTTTGTTCTTGTTATTTGGTCATTTGCACCCGTTTCTCACGTGAAACTATGTGTTTCCTTCTTGTGGCACCAAGTGGGGACTCGACAAGACTCGATCTCGTCACTTCCCTTCAAACACACGAGGCACTTTGAATAAAACTCTCTTGGAGATGACAAATTTAAGCTTCTGATGTTGCTAGAACCACGGTGTACAAGAAGGAATCACTATGTTGCATTTATCGTATTTAGTTATTTGTAGTTTTTATAAAAATAAAGACAAGCCAAAAAGCTGTAATTAGTTCTCTCGAGCTGAATTGACGAGATTTGTACGTTTTTGTAAGTATCGCATAATAACATGGATTGTTGGGCGCCAAGCTGAGACCCACAGTCAATGCTCTTGACAAGGAAGTATGATGTAATAAAAATATTTGTTTACCATAAAAATGAAAACGTATTTTATTTCTTATCACCTGATCCCAATGACCAATCGATCTCCAATAATCCACTCTCGATACGCGAGTAATTGTATCTGAATATTCTTAATTATATTCTCTTTGACAAATGTTATTTCAAACGTGAAATACCAACATGGATCAACATTTGGAATACAGTGAATGAGAAATGATAACTTGGAACTAATTACTAAATAACTTGCAAATTTCCAGACTGCGAAATTCTTAAACTTTGATTCAATTGTGGGATTTGAAAACGAAAAATACTATATCATATACAATTGGTAATTCGGTATTACTATTATTTTTATCATCATAATTATAATTGATCATTTCCGAGTAGTAATGAGAGCAATAATACGTCCGACTGGTTTGCAATGGAGAAGAATAATAATCATAACACGCTGTTCCAGTTCCTCTGCAGGCACACTGGTTAGCGGCTATAGTGCACTAAGACAACACTCTTTTCAAAAGTAGTAATTTAAAGAAAAAAGTGGAACAAAAGTTGTTGGCCTCATTCCGTTGACCTAGAATATTGTCTGATCTCATCTAGCATCAGTGTGTCTGTGTTCACATCGTCCCCACACCGTGCTGCCTGTGTTCACACTGTTTCCACACCGTGCTGACTGTGTTCACAAGGTCCCCACACCGCACTGCGTGCTACCTGTACTGGAGCGCTCAATCCACACCACCAGTAGAATCAGTCAATCTGCACTGTCAAGGACTACACATTCACAAAAATACAACTACAAAAAATATCAAATTTTGTGTAAGCTATTAATTGCTCAGTGTTGAAACAGTTGGCATATTAAACATTTCAGATTTTAAAAAAAAGGTGAAAATTCCTCGAAAATTTTGGAAAAACTAGCTGAAAAATACGTTGAGCTGTTACCAGGCTCGAACTGGCCCGTAGCTGCTTGGTGTCTTTATGGGCCGGTAATTTAGTCTAGTCCTTCGTACATACATTATCATATGTATAAATTCATATGACACAAATTTGTTTATCTTTTTTTTTTTAATAACATCGAAACTTGATACAAAATCATTGTTCCCCAATTAAGTCTGTGTATGAAAGATAGGATCGTTTGGACGGGGCACCACAAGGGCGATCTTACCACCCCATTTTGATTATTTAAAACTAATGATCTTCAACGCCAGGACTGCGCTGTCTGTGACCATAATTTTTCGCCTTAGATAAAAGTCTTTCAGTATAAACACACGAATGTTGATATCTTCCACTTTGAACTAAGTCTCTTGAGCAATGATCACTTCTTTCCATTAACAGCAGATGTAAAGCTTATAATTATACAAAATGCACAAATTAAATCAGTGATAGTACTATAATGTTATAATTAGGCCTATCGCTCTACTAATTAATGGTCGTGGCCAATTAGTACTTCACCCAAGCATTTGCTTCGAGGACTGTGGGAAACCACAAAAAACCAAGTCAGGATGGATAAAAAAAGGTGTTTGTTGGTCTTGAGCTTTTTCTTCCAACTTCTTCTCTTCTTCAGTTTACCTGAAGATTGTTTTGCGTACTTAGCTGAAAAGAATAGTTGTATAAATTATTATAATCATTGATTCGTTTGTAGGAAAAGAGCCGGTTTTCCTCGTTTCATGGTCTGGATATTGCTTGCTCATCAGTATTATCAGTATAATGAAAGGAAGCAAATTCCCTCAACTAGATCAGGCGGCGGGCGGGTGACTTTTTGAAACTTATTTTTGAACGCAACATGACCACTTAGATTGTACGTCGTATAAATTATAATACGCAAATTATGACTCGGGCCGTAGTAATGTGTGGGTTTTTGAAAAGTGAGTTGTACGAGTATTTTCGCTCGAGTAAGGGCGTTGCGTCCGTGTTTCTAGTGACTTTGTGATTTTCAATTTCGATTGGTATAACTTCTTTTTTTTTGTATCTTATGTTTGTGTATTGGTGACTGATAGATGAATATGTGATGTGGCAGGTCGGGTGGTTGAAGTGTTATCTTGTTGGGTGTTGAGTGATAGTTGCAATGGAAAGCCAAAGCTCAAAAAATGACAAAGCTGATGGGAAAATGAAAGGTGGTGCCCAGAAGCAGCGAGAGAAACGACATAAAATGCTGAACGACGAGGCATCAAAGTGCCAAAAAAATTACAGATTTGTTTCGTGTAGGCCCACTCACTGCCTCTTCGTGATGAAATGGTGGATGTAGTGCCGATGCCTAACAATGACAACTTTTTTTTTTTTTTTTTTTGTATTGGGTTTTAACGACGCACTGTAATGATTACTTAGATCTATTGGCGTCGGATGAATGATTAATGAGATGATGGGATGAAGAGATGAAGGTTTTTTTTTTATGGGTAGTGGGAAGGATAGTGGGAAGGAACAATGACAACTTTATTCAAAATATTCCGAACTAATTGTCACTGTTATGTGAGTAGAAATTGTCGCAGTCGAGTTCACAATGATCCAACTATCCTAGAATATTTATTTCAACGACCCAAAGGTGACAATGTCCAAGAATCTTTCAAACGTCCTCTATTTCAGCCAAACAATATTGATGATATTAGTTTACCGTTCATATCGCACAATGTGTTATACTGAAAAGACAGAATTAATCGTCAATGGTTGACATACTATTCTGTTAAAAAATACTCATATTGCACTGTTTCTCTAGCTTATGGCAAAGAAAAACATGTTGATGTTAAAAGTTGCTTAATTGAGGGAATGCCAACATGAGTAACAGGTACATTATTCAAAGAGTGGAGGAGCACGAGAAAAGCAAACTTCACTTATCCTGTGTAGTGGTAGATATGATGTCAGAAAATGGTTCGGATGTATTCAGCCTTCTTTTCTCAGCTCAAAAAAAAATCTTAGCGCAAAGCAAGTACAAGAAAAAAGAGATGTTATTGAAAGAGTGATTGAAATCATGGACGTTATCGGTAAACGTGAACTAAGTTATCCGAGAGCTAGTGAAGCGGCCTACTCATTAAATGATGAAACTACCGACCATGATTTTTTATGGAAATTTTGGAGTAGCTTGTCAAATTTGATTCAGAAATCAACAATCATCTTCAGAACTCAATTGCAGAAAGTAAGAAAACGACATAATGATGTGGTGAGTGTTGGCAGTGGAGTAATTGGGAAGATGTGGACTTGTTACTTTAACAATAGTATATGCCTGTATATGCCTGATTATTGAAAATTTTATTTTATCGAGCAGAGTATGATCATGACATATATCTGCCCCCCCCCCCCCACACACACACACACACAATCCCACATTTGGACCGCCGTTTATGCTACGCCCGGGCCGTTTTTTACCCCCAGTCCAACCCTGGCTGTTACATATGCAACAAAACCAGTAGATAGTTAGCATGAAAATGTCAATTGATACATTGGTTGAGTAAACCTTCTTCCATCAGATCAACTGAATTTCATCAGCATATCTATAACCATTTTGATGCAAATAAATAGTTTCTGTTATCTTGATTTACAACAAAAAATGGCGTGACTTTCCCTGTTTTTTTTTTCGCCAAACGCATATGGTTGAACTATTTATTCATAGTTCAGCCCAAAGGCAGTTGTTTTACGAACACATGTTAGGTGACCATTTTCAGTGTCAACTAAAGCATAAACAATCGTACTGGCTTTCAGGATGAGCGTATTGTTATGAAACTGCTTCACACCGTGCTGAGAAGTACCTTCTTAAATATTGTCAATTCATAATGAACATTCACAATATTTTCCACAACGCGGGCGTTGTATATATAGGCGTTGCAGAGGCAATGACAGCTGGTGTTGTAGAGGCAATGGCAGCTGGTGTTGTAGAGACAATGGCAGCTAGCGTTGCAGAGGCAATGGCAGCTGGCGTTGCAGAGGCAATGGCAGCTGGCGTTGTAGAGGTAATGGCGGCTGGCGTTGTAAAGGCAATGGCAGCTGGCGTTGCAGTGAGGGCTATGGCAGCTGGTGTTGCAGAGGCTATGGCAGCTGGTGTTGCAGAGGCAATGGTAGCTGGTGTTGCAGAGGCAATGGTAGCTGGTGTTGTAGAGGCAATGGCAGCTGGCGTTGCAGAGGCAATGGCAGCTGGCGTTGCAGAGGCAATGGCAGCTAGCGTTGCAGAGGCTATGGCAGCTAGCGTTGCAGAGGCATTGGCAGCTGGCGTTGTAGAGGTAATGGCGGCTGGCGTTGCAGAGGCAATGGCGGCTGGCGTTGCAGAGGCAGTGGCAGCTGGCGTTGCAGTGGCTCTAGCAGCTGGTGTTACATTGAGGGCTTTGGATGAAAGGTGGGATCGTTCGGGCCACGTATAAGAACAATTTGACCCCCTGCCTCCCCTCAAAGGATAATTACAATCAGAATAAATTTTTCAATAGTGAATATAATCATTCACGGAATAGTCAACAATTCAAACATTCACATTAGGGAGAAAAAATCTTCAATATTCCTAATATCTTGATCTTCTTCTTCTTATTATTCTTGGATCCTTCTGTTCTTTTTTTTATTCTTTGCTCTTGTTCTTTTCATTCACCCTGTTTGACTGTTTCTTTGTTTTCTGATCCACACTCCACGCTTTATTTGTTTACTTATTTTTTAAAAAAGTTGGCATTATTCAATTTCAAGTACAATTCCAAGATTCAATGAACCTGTAAATTGTTCATCGTTGTACTGTTACGTTATCATTCTTTCAAGTATGTTATTTTCGTAATTTTTATATATTTTAATACGGTAACTGATTTGTATTCTGCCTTCAGCAATCGTAAGTGTAAGACAGGGTATTAATTGAAATGTGTTGAAACAGAAGACATTTTATTAGTCAAGTATGTCTTTCTTCAACGTTTCAGGCTCAAAATACAAGTTTCTTTTACAAAGTCAGGAAAAATATATAAACGAATGTATTGTATATTCTCATATATTCTAACATATTACCATAATATATTACAGAAAACTTTACTTGCGCTGAAGATCATATTTCCGCATGCTAGGTGGATCTCTCAAGTTTCAAAATAATAATATATATATACTAATTTATTTGATTTATGATTTATCAATTCATTTATCATTATTATTTCCAATACAATGTGAATTAGGAAGCTTATCACCCAATTTCAATCATAAACATGAATATTAATAATACGCAAGAACTTTCAACAATGGTTTGCAAAAGAAAGGTGAATAATTTTACATGGATATAGTAATTAAGTGCGGTAATTAATTAACTGATGTAGTTGAAAAGCAGCAAGTAATTGGATGAGCGAAGCGAAGACTCAATTTCACCACACCCGAAAAAAAGTACTTTTTTTTTTTTTTTTTTTTTTTGTTCGCGCTCCACAGGTCAGACGAAAATTCAAAATTAGTTGAAACTTGGCACACATGAAAATCATTATCTAATTCGATACTGTATAGTTTTGAGGTGCGATCGGTTGAACCACTTCTGAGAAAACTTATTTCAAAGTTTTCAAAAATCCCATAAGAATAACCCAGAGAAAAAAATTCACAAAAAATATTTCATCCGAAAAACTTCAAATTCTCAGGGAGTTTTAATCTGATAATGATACACATTATTCCGACCTTTCCACTCAAATCGGATCAGCCGTTTTGATGTAAAAAAATATATAATGTGATTTTTATAAATCATTCAAATAAGCTATTAAGATACCTATTAAATCCTAGCTACAGATGAAACCACTTAATTGTAAACTATTAGAACAAAGCCTTCTTTATTATCATAGAAATTAATAGTGAAAAATAAGATGGCAGTGATGTGATGGTTTGGATCTCAAGGTGTATATATATATATATATATATATATATATATATATATATATATATATATATATATATATATATATATATATATATATAATCACCAATCCAGAGATAAGTTGATATGTTCCAGCTCATCCATCAACGCGGCAACACATAACGCGTTTGCTTAGTATTGAAAATAATAGAACCCACGTAAGCCAAGATTTGTGTGTGGGAAATAAGCTATCGGAAATATACATCAATCATTGAAATATGGGGTAAATACTAAATAGTATACAATATAACGATACAAATATGGACAAATAAAAATATTAGCAATACAATTTTAATATGTAGCTACACGTAATATAAGGACTGAACAGAGTCTTTCCAAAAACCTCGGCCTTCACTGTGCAACCAAGAGAAGACAGTTTTTTTTTTAAATATGTTCATAACACCATTATTGACAGAATTTCGATAGGCAATGAATTGAAATACTGAAGTCCACAAAAAGCAGCTTGTCTTGGTCCTAGTGAAATTAACTATGGGAAAGTGAATTCTTAGGAGAAATAATTTTGACAATCTTGTGACATGATAATTAACAAGAAGGAATTTAGAGTGTTCATTTTCAATGTGTATAATGAGAGTTTTTAGATACAAATTTCTAATACTACATACTTTTGCTCCAGCATATCGGCGATAGGAATGGTTGTCTCGATAGGTCGCCTATGAATAGTTTTTAAATTGATTTTTGCATAGTTTCTAGTGGTTTATCTATGTATCTATCTATCTATCTATCTATATATATATATATATATATATATATATATATAGGCCTATCAAATATACTGACAATAAATAAATATCTAACGCGCGGTTCCAACAAGTCAGATCGGGAGGTATTGAGCACCGTTCGTCTATGCTTAGGGCCTCTATTAATACCGGCTGACAAGTCCTGTCGCATCATCTTCCTCTTTCTCCATCTCCACTTATATTTACCCTGCTTTCCGTTCTTCCCACAATATTTCCTTTTCCACCTTCTTCCTGTACACCTCCTTCTCACGCTTCTACTTATCTGGTCACTACATCCTCCTTTTAGTCTTCCAGCTTTTCTTTTACACTCTGATACTCAATCGAATTCTTTCCTGCATGGGTATTCTTTCCAGTTCCATTCTTCGCATATGACCTCACCATCGCAATCTCTCCGTTTTCATCTTATTCTCGACACTTTCTATTCTCAACCTATCTCTAATGTCTATACTTTTTTATTCTATAGCCACTTTTGTCACGCCTAGAATGCTCCTCAAAAACTTCATTTGGGAGGCTGTAAGTTGACTTTCATCTTTTTCTGTAATTTGTTACATGAGCATGTTAAAATGGGTAGTAAATACATTTTATAGAAATGAATTTTTCATCTCAATGGTATTTCTTCTGTCCATAAAAGTTATCTCAGAGTCTGATGGCATAGAAGCTTTCTGCTTGTTGCAATCGTTTGTTAATTTCTTTTGTAATTTTTGCATCGCTGCTTAGAAATGCTGTCCAGATACTTGAAGTCTTTCTGTACCTTGAGCTCTTCCCTTCGAAGCATCATTACTGGCTCTAACAACTTCTTATTTTTTGACATCAATAGGACCGGCACATGCAGCGTAGTGGACGCACTTGCTTCATGTGACCCGGGAGGCTGGGCGTATCGGACCCTGTTCGATCCCCGCAACCGTCCATCTTTACAGGGTTTTTTCGTGGTTTCCCTCTGTAGTCTGGGCTAATGCCGGGATGGTTCCCACAATATAGGCCACGACCGGTTCCTTACCACTATCCTTCCCATTACCCATAAAAACCTTCATCTCATCATCCCATCATCTCATTAATCATTCATCCGACGTCAATAGCTCTTATTCAGCATTACAGTGCGTCGTTAAAACCCAATATATAAACTGAAAAAAATAATAATAATAATAATAATAATAATAATAATAATGATGATAATGATAAAAATCAAAACCTATATAGCTCAATTGTAAATAATTCCAATGTTATAACTCAGCATCTATTACTATTCAAATTTAAAATATCAGTATTTTTTCCAATATCTATTGTTAATTATCATTATTTAATCATATAGTTTACTTTTGTCTGATACTTTTTCGAAGATATTTTCATTCCCTGTTTTCAATCAATATTTCGTGTTTTAAATAGGAAATGGAAGAGCGATCATTTACGGCCGAATTTCGCCTATGCAAATAAGACATAATGAATAAATAAATGAATAAATAAATAACCTCACTCTTCATCTGACTGATTGTCATTCCGAATTCATCAGTGATTGTCATTCCGAATTCATCAGTTATTTCATTCCATTTGTCAAGTATCACTTGCATTGTCAATATCACCCCACATAATTATATCGTCTTCATATATCATTATTCTTGATTCTTGATATTCTTCTGGCTGTACTCTTCTCAGAATTTAATCCATTACTACATTAAATGATGTAGGAGGCAATATATTTCCCTGCCTCAGACCATTTTTGACTTTGAAGCTAATGGAGTTCTGACACAACATGTACTGTCGATATATGTTGCACGTTCATTTAATGGTCCTCAGTAAATTCTAATTTACACCTCTAGCTTTGAGGCACTCCCAGAACTCTCTCGGGAGTCGGTCGTACGCATTTTCCAGGTCTGGAAATAATATTGCCATATCTTTTATTTTCTTCTCAACGTGATTCCATTATTTGTCTTGCTGCAGAAATAATGTCAATTGTGGATCGATTCCTTCTGAAACATATACTGTTCCTTTATCATATTTGGTTCTATAATTCTCGTTAATCGCTTTTCTACTACTTTCTTATACATTTTGGAACTATGACTATAATCAGAGTAATTCATCTGTAATTATTAAAACCCTTCATATTACCTTTCTTGCATGTTAGTACGATGATTCCTCTTCTTCGGTCCTCTGGTATTCGTTTTTCTTTCCACGCTGCATTAGTCACTCACCAAATCCACTCAATTTCAACCATCTTGCAGCTCTAATCATATTGTCTATACCATATACCATATATATAATAGTATTGCCTATAATATTGTCAATAGTAATTGTAATTATGATACGATGATTCAATATGATCATTTATAACATTTAATTTATATTTTTTTGTATCAACACAATTTCTTGCAAACCTATACAGTCTCTTGTAATTCCTTTGAATGTCAACAATTACCCTATGGGCCAAAACGATAGCTTCTCTTTATCACCTCATCTTGTGTATTGGCTATATTTTTGCTAGGGGTGCAGCCAAGAATATTATGCAGATTATATAGTTATTATTCTCATCAGTTCTGATACTATTTTAGTATTCGAACATAAATGTACATAATTATAATAATCTTTTCAGGTTTCGTCCTGTACATTGTTGGCATCCTTGGCGTGATGCGATAACACTCGACAGTGCATATTTTACATAAGCATTATGCTTTGCTAGAAGACGTTTTTCCAGTATTTTATAACAGGCCGTATCTAATGAGTTGCCAAGATGCATAGAGGGTTGCGTTTGCCCGTTGGAGATGGTGTCCTCACTTCCTATCCCTCTCATGATAAAAATATGTTCCGATTCATGGTCCACGTTTAAAGTATTATTGACCATGCGTAGATAAGTGGTGATAAAAGGAACTAACGTTACGTTCAAGGCCGGCTCGCTGTCATCAAGTTTGTCAGCCTATCAGCCGTTTCTACAAAACACCACCAGATAGAGTAGCGATCCATATTAAACTGAAATGTCCTCACGGTATGGTACGTGTTTTCAAGATATGTGACGCCACCATCTCCCGGCCGCAAACAAACGCAACCCTCAATGCATCTTGTGAGTTGCTCTGCTCCCCGTCTGTGTTCGTTCACATGAGCTGTCGGAACTGCTGTAGATACTGCTCGAGGAGCGTATACTGGAATATGGATACTACCAAAAGAGTGAACGTGGGCTTGGCGTTTTTACTTAAAAAGAGGATGTGAAAGTGAATGGAGAGGTTGTACCTATTTGAGGAAATAATCAAAACCTGACCCAAATAACCCTAACCAATTCCCAGAAATAATAGCTATCACGGCATTTTTACACGCCAAAGCCCACGTTCACTCTTGGTAGGCTATATTATCCGTGTTGCCGGTATGCGCTCTTCAGGGCCATGTATTTAGGTATTAAATATTATATTATATTGAACTTCTATTATAGGTATCCTATTCAGGTAGAATACTTGTGTTCGCGTTCATTATTTCGTTCATTTGATTGGAAGTCGATTTAGTGAAATATCAGTTTTTCGGTGATAACTTTTGAACGATATGAGATATCGAAATTCTAATGCAGACGGAACACACATATTTTTAATACTTTCAAGTTGGTATAAGTAAGAACTATTTAACAAGCATCACATAATTGTCAAACTTATACACAAATAAATGTATTCTCAGCTGTAAACGTGTGACAAGTATGTGATATATATATATATATATATATATATATATATATATATATATATATAATATATAAATATGAATATATATATATATATATATATATATATATATATATATATATATATTTATATATATATATAATATATATATATATATATATATATATATATATATATATATATATATAGTTATAGCTTACTCCATCTTGAAAACATGGAAAATATCTGCGTTTTTTGCGTATCAGATTTGTGATATTTCATACCGTTTGAAAGCCATCACCAAACAACTGATATTTCGTTGAATCAACTTCCAAACCACGTAGACAAATTTGACATAAATGAACAACTTTTCTAGTACATGAAATTAGATCCTCGCTGACACTCATCTTAGTCATCTTTACGTGGTAAACGGTACGACGAACGTGGTTTTAAAGCCCCCCCCCCCCCCCCCCTCACACACACACACACACAAATATCTCGATATTGGATCGTATCCAAGAAGTTGAATGGTGAGAAAAAAATGAATAAAATAAATAATATATATATATATATATATATATATATATATATATATATATATATATATATATATATATATGAATATATATGCGTATATATATATATATATATATATATATATATATATATATATATATATATATATATATATATATATATGAATATATATGTGTATATATATATATATATATATATATATATATATATATATATATATATATATATATATATATATAAATATATATATATATATATATATATATATATATATATATATATATATATATATATATATATATATATATATATATATATATATATATATATATATATATATATATATATATATATATATATATATATATATATATATATATATATATATATATATATATATATATATATATATATATATATATATATATATATATATATATATATATATATATATATATATATATATATATATATATATATATATATATATATATTGAGGCGCCCGCAGGGAATTAAATTACGGTATTTGGAGTGTCCTTGCATATTCTGGAATTATTCATTTCAGCATGTTTGTAGTATGTCAGGATTTTACAAAGGCCTGCTTCATATAGGCATATCAGAAAAAGCGCATTGTCTCCCGTTTTTTCTTAAACGCGGTAATAATAATTGAGAATCATATACATGAACTTTAAATGGTGCATTTTTCTGTTTATTATAGCACTTTCTTAATACAATTAACGTATTATAGACAGGATGAACTTCCTCTCCCTGCTTTCACGGGTTTTCTCTTCAATAGGAAGCTTTTGAGTAGGGCCTATACGGGCAGTTAAATAATGGTCATTCTTATATTAATAAGTTGTATTGAACACATTTTGCGGGAGAAAGTGTACGATCAAAATGTGTTTAGAAAAAAATATTAAGAGAACATAAAATGTAAATTATCGAGTAGGCCCAAGCAGCTATCTCAAAATCGAAACGGCGATATACATAGCGTTTTCTTTGTCTAGTGAACCAATTGATTTTGGCATTTTGTATCATCTTACCAGAATCAGAACTTTTGTAGCTCCTGTGCTTGTTCTGGTCGTTTTGCCAAAAGAGCTCGACTTGAAGGTTGTTGTTTCTGTGACATTGCAAATGATCCTAATTCACAATTAACCCGACTTGTATTTGACAGTGCACTGAACTGAGCTCTCTAGATATTATGAAAGTTTGAATAAGCTTCATTTTGTTGATAAACAATACCTAGAAGAGGGTTATTTCCATTTTGTATTCATTTATTCTCCATCTGATCAATTACAATGTCCCAATATAAGATTCGTTATGGCTAAAGCTATGCTAGAATCAAAATTAGAGTTCATTAGAGTTAAATAATTGTATCACAGTTGTATACAATACAAAGTGAAGTAAATAGTAAATAGTAAAATGAAATACAGTGAATGAAAAAGAAAGAGGGGTCACGATTAAAGTTGAAGCTAGAAAGTCGACTTTTGAAAAATTCATTGATGGTATAGAATGGAAATGGAGGAGATATTTTTTAGATCAGTAAAGAATTTAAAATTGAATACAAATTTTGAAGTGTCAGCAAGCAATAAGATTGACTCTTTGTTGGCAAGGGCAAGTTAGTGTAGTCCAGTCCTCTGTATTTATTATTGCTAAATATTGTTGGCCGTGGAACACAAAGCATGCGTTGTGTGAATTTAAAATCTGCCGAGTATCGTATTGCATTAATCGTGATGGAGATCGAATTAATTCGAAGGAACGTGTCACTTGCTGTTACCGGGATTCAAATTTATTTTTATAAGTACTAACCCTGCATTTTTTCTCATTTCTTACAAAAAGTAGAAAGAAGTCGAGTTTATACTCAAATAATTCATATGAATAAGTACCGATAGCAATGTTTTATCGTATGTTTAATCTCAGGCCAAAAGGTCAATATATTTTTTAAAGATGGATACATTATTGGCGGGGGGGGGGGGGGGCTAACGGCGTAACGACGTCCCTGGACATTTCCCACTTCCCCCCTACCCACTGGGAGGGAGTGTAAAATAAATAATGCATATGCGGTAGCAATAATGTAGTGGGACTCGTGAATGGAGAGGTATGTAAACGTCCCGCATGGCTTATTCAGCTAAGGCACTGCTTTAGAAACTGAAGTCGTTGTGCGTGAGTTTGAGTCTAGCATGAGGTATGAGTTTAAGTGAACATTGTTCATCTATCACGCGCTCGTACATACCCCCCAATTACCGAGCTTTCGGTACTGAGGGTCATCAAGCAAATAATAATCATTGTAAAACTCCTGCAAATAACAAATGATCTACGGAATACTCGATGGTAATTGTGAGGACAGTCATAAAAATTACAGCACACAAATCATCATAGCGTATTAAAATAATGTATATTAATACTTAACGTATGAACTGTCTATGTATGAAACAGTGAAACATGGGCATACACGTATAAAATATAATCAATTTGGATTTTATCTCAAGTTTTGTTGCTTTTTAGTTATTATTTATTTATCAATTATGAACAATGGAACCTAGGTCCGACAAGTGCCATGTAAGCTTATAAGTCATGCCAACGGCATTATGAACGAGTTCTTGCGATGCAGTGTCCAGGATGAGCCATTTTCTAGCATTCCATTGAAGAGTTCATGTTTCAATTGTCCAGTGTGACTACATAGTACTTTACTGAAAATAATGATATAATTATGATCTCCAGTAGTGATAATCGTGAATGTGTGCACATTTTCTCATGGTTTATAACAAAATAGAGATTTAATGACTGAACGTGCAAGTCAAGTTGCACCTAAGAACTGATTTCAGTAGTGCCCTATGCAACGTAACAAATGATGAAACCTGTATGTAATATACTACGCAAATATGGAGTGTTAGATTTGTGTGACTGCAAGTGTTTTGAAAATTACAATAATTGTATGCATAGAACTGGAACTATGGTCATCTGTAGACTAGATTAGGATGGAATATATCGATAAATAATAGTTGCTGGGTGCATTAATACAATTATTGTATTAATGCACCCAGCAACTATTATTTATCGATATATTCCATCCTAATCTAGTCTACAGATGACCATAGTTCCAGTTCTATGCATACCAATGAAAGTTTTGAGATCTCAAAAGCACACAATATTCATATTCATCCAATGGCATGACTCCAAGATTTAGTGATTAGGTCTAGACATCGAATCAGCCTTTTCATTTTCCTCCATAAAGTTGGAGCAAAGAGGACTTGCCTTGCCTTTGAAAATCCATATCTTCAGAATTAAGATGTTGTAGATCCAGATAATACTAACAGAGCGAATACGTAGCAGGTAAATGACACTCACTCATTTGTGGCATTCTTTACTTTATTAAAATACACAAAGTATAAGATCACTAATACATTTCAACAAACCGTTGTGCTTACCTGGCACCTTGTATACAGTATTATTCCACTTGACCCTGTTTAGGTGATGGCGACATTATATACAGTGCATCAAATAGAAATGCATTATGCCTAGCTAATAGTTGACAATGGTGCAAATATTAAGACCATCTTCATTTTCCACCATAAAGCTGTTTTATCAAGAAGCCTGGAAATAAAACGGGCTTATTTTCTAAAACTCTCAAGTTGGTGAAAGTGTGCTTCGCTATCGACTAATGTATTTACTGTACGGATGAAACAAAATAAATTGACAAATGTTTCACTTTTCTGTTTGTCTGCTCTGAACTATTTCATCATCTGTGTCTACTGTGGCTTCAAGAGAGCTAACTTGACATGTGGCATCATACTAGTATATTAAGTAAAGCTTTAAAAAGTAGGACGGAGAAATCGGTATCATAAAACTTGCTTCAAGACGTATCCAAGGCACATTATCACATTGGACGGAAACTTGGTCTATGTACAGGTAGCCAAGTTACATGTTACACACACAAACATTACAGCAGTAATAACTAAATAATGTATCAAATACAACAGATTGTTTAGAATGTATATTGTTGGAATATAATATATAGTAATATAATAGATATGGATTATGGACGGACAATATATTAAAAGAAAATGATTTTGTTATACACTATGGTACCGCTTCCTAGCTGACATCATAAAGTAATCTTTTAAATAGGTACATAACAAACCAAAAATATATTTCTATTCAAACCCCTAATGCTGAAAACCTTCTTATGGGTTCATCATTTAGTCTTGGAGGTTTATAAAAAATAAATACTTATTAATACCTCAAATGTTGGTTGAATTCAACTGAACAATGTTTCGAGTGGTTACACAGCCAACAGTGGAATGCTGTTAGTGTTTTTCGATCCCAATCACAGAATAGCTGCCGTTGATGTAATTCAGGATACCAGCTCGGTCGTGTTTGCAATCAACTTCTATTAGTTTTGTGATGTAGCCCATTATATTATAGCAAACTCTACGCTAACTCTCGATATCGTGCTGAAACTCAAACAATGGTTCTGGCTTCTACAGAGGTTTCACGCACAAGAACAATGTTGACTATATCATAAATTCAATTTTCCATCATTTGAAATGGATATTTTTGGGTCCATTGAACTTGGAATAAGTGAGGCTTTACTGTAAAGTAATAAAGAACTGGATTAAATTTCAACCTTAGGTCAGGGAAGACAGAATGGGAAATCAAAAGATATAACATTCATTCACTGTCACAAAAGTTGAGAATGGTCCTACGTTTTGAAAGTAAAGAAAACGAGGGTCGAAGTAAATTGCAGACGACAACCTGGCATCAGTTGGAAAACTGTCTGGGAACTTTCTGTCGGCTGGATAAGCCTATTCCTATGTAGAATACATATGAGTTTATATTAAACACCACATAATCTATACAACAATAAACAATAATCTTTAACATTGCTCTACCTAGATGCTACAAAATTGGAATTTTCCAACCTAATTATAATTACTGAACGAATAAAATTCCCAGTATTAGCATACTGTTAAAAAACAACTAAGGCTTCTTCATCTCCTTGGAGATCATATTGCATAGCCTTGGCTACACACATTGCAGAACGAGGTACATATTCATACAAACCTAGACAGCTTCCAGCGTGGGAAAATCACTACTGTACTTACTTTCCCTAGTATTCTTGAGCTGCTTAAAGAACACACGTCAGTTCAATATATTGTGATGAGTAGACAAGTAAATTAACACAAACAAATAAATCATTAAATATCAACAATGAATGCAAAGCTAGTGGGCCTGATGATCAAATAATCATTTGCCAGTCACTCGAATCAAAAGTCCTTGTATTCTAACTAAACAAACCACTTGATACTGTACCAACAAATGTGAAATATATTACAACATAGCATATTCATTTGCTTTTCAGAAATAGGTATCAATATTCAATATGACACTATTTTCAATTCAATTTTTGGTCACTTTGAAAATGTTTTCGATTTCAAATAAAATGGCAATTCCAATTCAAACAATGACTATAAAATAATTAGCAATCATTCTAGTAGATGTGAAATGATTGTTGTCACGTGTTGATCCTGAGTCAACACCCGAACTAAACTTCTGTCTGAGGAACGCCACCTTTACTCAGAGTCGTTCTGATCCTGGCTTTCTTCGGTTCGTGTTTCTTGGTGGCGTGTCGAGCGGAGAACTCCATTGGGGAGCTGCTCACCACCTGATCCTTCAACGATATCGCACTTTCCGACCTCAACGACGGCGTGGAACTGGTGCGCAGGTTACCCGTCGACTTTGAACTGTAAATCATCGACGATTTCGGAATTTCAGTAATGATTGGCTGCGTGATCAGATTACCAGTCGATTTCGAATTCGTCGAGTTGAAATTCGGTTTGGCACTGAAATTAGTTTTCGCGTTCTTGTTGAAATGGGGTTGATCCCGGTACTCGTACTGATTGTGGTTGTCGATCCCTTCGTTCTGGTCTGCCAAGTCTTCGCGCATCATCAGAACATCGCCCGAGTAATAGCGATCCGTCTGCCTGTAAGCAACACTGGCGTGAAATATGGACGGGATAATAGAACGGTGTGCAGAAAGACTAGAGACTAGAGACAAGAGGCTGAAGCGAAGGAAGATGTTAATAAGAGGAAATCAATTACTCGACACGAAGTCAATTGTAGGGCCCAGGTTGACTGGTTGTGCACTAGTTTTGTCAACCATAATAGAATGTTATGTGAGTAAATCATTGAAATCCTGACGAATGTATTATTAGAGTTGATACTGTATTTTAATTCCTACATTTGCTGTGATTACAACTGAAATGGACCTAGAACACAATACACAACGTCAACTCCTGGTCATCAGTTCCTCTTGGAATATTGACTGGTGTAATGTGGAAAGCTACAAAAGACTGGAACCATGTATTTAAAGTTTGTAGGCCCTAGAGAAATAATAGAAGTGTATTGTCATTATTCATTAATAATTATTGTGATTACTGTTTGCTAAAAGACCCCATCAACAGCTAGGTTATACAGGGGTACGAATGAGCAGGTGATTATGAAACTAAGAGGTGATAATAAGTGAAAAGGCGTTTACGCAAACCCATGCCTTATGCGGGACTCGAACCCACACCCAACGGTTCAGTTTCTGAAGCTGTGCCCCAGCTGACCGAGATACCAAGGGTGGCATTTCAATAATTATTCACCAGTTGATGATTATTCTTATTTATATTTATCAAGAAATAGCCACAAATGATGTATGTCATTGATTATGATAATGTACTAGAATGACTAGTTCTTGACTGTTTTCATGGAAGTAAATGATGAAGAATATAAGCAAAGACCAAGATTTCAGACACCAGTGCATTGTGCAAGGCAAGCAGTGATTAATAATTTGATCTGGACTTCCACGTACATTCATCGTTTTACCTTTTAGCGTTCCGCCAGAGGATGCAGCAGACGACAAGGAGAACGACGAGGAGAAGGCATGCTCCGGAGACGCTCCAGAACGCGATCTGCAGCGGTTCCGTGGGCTCCCACCAGAACTGGAACACACGCCATACATAGAACCTCGTTAGTAAGTTTGTAGGGGTGTGCGAATCCATGTTTTTTATTTCGAACCAAATCCGAACATAATCTTCATCAGAATTACCGAATCCGAATCTTTTCAACATGCATGTGAAGCGTAATAAATGATACACAAACGACACTGCTGATCAAGTTACATTTCAGTGAAAATCTTATCTCAGCATAAAACATTCTATGCAGCACAAGTCTAACCATTACAGCGATTGTTCTTGAGAATGGAGAATGCTATGTTGCCATGTTTTTGGCGCCAAGATTAGAAATTTTCGAATCTTTTTTGATAGACCGAATCTGAATCTGAAAGTGGATTCGGATTTGATTCGAAAAACATGGATTCGCACACCGCTATAAGTTTGCCTTCAGTATATTTATTACCTTAGTATGGTAAGTTCCAATTTTTGTTTTCTTTTTAGTTGAGTTGACGACAGGTTCCGGCCTCATACACCAGACCCTGTATTTTAGTATGTTGTGTTGTGTTTGTTACCGTAATGAAATTCATAGTTGTGTTTTAAACAACAGGCACGGCCTCTTACACCGGACACTGTATTCTGATATTTTTTTGTAACAGAATTTCAAGAGTTTCGTATCTTATAACGGCGCAAAATAACCACGTCATTGACGCGCCGTAAAACCTTAATATTCATTCATTCATTCAGTTCTATTTTTAAATTCTATTCATACGCTCCTGCATGTTGAATAGTTTCTTTAGTGAGTTTTTCACTTGAACAAGTTGTTTATGGCCAGTTCACACGAGGCATTGCAATGTCATCGTTGAAAGACTGGGGTTACAATGCCAGGTTTTAGAACCAAGCTCTAAAAGTTTTCGGCCTGCCAATGTCAATGTTTTGATAATTCACACGGCACTATTGGAAGGCTAAAATTCCAACGGTGGCATTGCAATGCTTCGTGTGAACTGGCCATTAGTCTGGTCTACTGGGAAACATAAGAGGCTCCACTGTACGAAGATAATACTGCAACAGCTGGACCTCAGGGGGTTCAGGACCTGGTCATCGACTGATTCATGGACAGCTAGTACGATAATGGTTAGAGGTGTTTCAAAATGGTATTATGATTTTGTGATTTTTGCATCTGTATTTGCACATTTTGGTGTTTGACGGTCTTATGATTTTTTGGTCAAATGTCATGCGGAATTTACATTTTATGAAGTTTTTAAAAGGAAAAACAGTAAACGGAGTGTACAAGTACATAGTTTACAAGTAAACCATTGTTAATCCGAAACGGAAGGAACCCCCAAGAAACGATTTCGATTTATAAAAACTCGGATTAACCAAAAAAACTCCTCTACAACGTAAATCATCACTTCCCAGTTAGAATTTAGTCAATTTCATATTGCGCGCTAGAGAAAGATAGGCGACCCGCCGGAAGTACGAGTGAGAAACCATCGAGAGGATCCTTACGACAGTCTCCTCGCTAATTGTGTGTACTTGGCTAGCTCCGACAACGCTCGATCGTCAAATGGCTCGCTTCCACTGGCGCTCGGCCAAACAAATGTTTCGAGCTCATCATAGTCTTGTGGTCGTCAAGGTCAGACTGCATACACAACACAAGCGCATACAGGCAGATGGAACGCACGCGCATTAAGCAGTGAACAGCTCACACGTCAAATAAAAAAATATGATAATTTGGGAAAATCATGTTTTTTCATGATAAACCATTTGAAAAAGGTGTTCTTAGTGGAATATTTTGCAGTTTCAAGTCGATTTCGATGTTATACGCACATTTAGGCATATTTTGCATATTATTGCGACTTGGACATTTCTGTATAGGCCCGTTGATCAATTGAGAATTTATTGAATTGAGAATTTATTGAATCATGCTTATATTGTTGTTTCATCATCATATATAACATTTCGCGATTTTGCGCCTTGCGAAAAACAAACACCTCTAATAATGGTCCAAAACCCTAAAGGTATTAAAGGTATTTATTTAAGGACTCTATAACAGCTTGCGCGATCTGTCACCGCCGCGCATTCACTGTTATAAATTGCCATTGACAGAGCACCACTGGTTCTATTCTAATGAACAATATGTCATTGGAACGGAAATTGTTCAAGGAAGATCACAATATTTTTCAAAATTGCATGGCTATCATATTGACGACAGTAAAAATAATTACAGTTTTACCGTGATGCATATTTATGTTGAGAACGGGTGGAGATAACGTGAAAATTCAAAGGCGATTACCACTCCCTAATAATTGCTGAGGCAATTTTCAGCTCGGAATTTTCAGCTCGGAAAAAAAGGGAAAATACAGTTTCAAGTGTCTTGACTAAAATGAAGTCACATATCGTTACTGTGACAGAATGTAGGAAAGTTCTGTTCACACACAATCTAACTGTACATGGCTGATACATCATAAATAAATGATGAATGATTGATAAATGGTACACCAGAAGATTCACATTACTACCATCAGAAAACAGAATTAGTTCTGCCACATCTTGAGAGTAGCTTCAGAAAAACATAACTATTCTCAAATTACCATGAATCAGATTTAAGAAATAGCCTAGGCTAACTTCGTAAAGAATCATAACGACGTCACTATAAACAGAAAGCAATAAGCCTATTATCAGTGTTACGTTGGCACACCGAGACGCGTGGCCGAGTGGTAACCCACTGAACCGTCATTCGGGAGACCGGGGTTTGATTACCGCCATGGTCGACCATCCTGAGATGGGTTTTTCGTGGTTTCCCTCTGTCGTTCAGGTTGATACTGGGATCGTTTCTTAACAACAGGCCACGACAGACTCCTTCCCACCATCCAAAACACCTCATGAAATAACCTTTCATCCCATCATCTCATTCATCATCCACCAACGCCAATAGATCGTAGCCATCAGTATAGTGCGACGTTAAAACCCAATAAATGAATTGAAAAAATAAAAAAAAAGCTATGCTCTCCATTCTACTGCAAGTCTTTATTTGGTCAATATTTGTATGATATAATATAATATAACAATAAATATACAATGATTGCTCAAAGTGGTCTTCCACTCAAACCTTCGATTGACGACTAGCATTCTCCGCCCCATTGACGTCACAAATCACCACATCCAATCGATGGGGCGGCTACAACTGAGGTGAAATTCAAATATCTAATCGGGGTGTCTCTAAATGACCTCAAGTGATATAGATCTGGAAGACTGACTGGTAAAGCCACGCCCATTTTGAGTCATCATTTTTTTTCCAATTGGTAATTAGAAATGGTCTACAGATGTTGTACAAAACTCCGCTAAGCTGCTTTCGCAACTTGTCAGCAGAGATTATGCTGGACAATATAATTCACAATGTAAACATTATTATCACTCAGCATCTTGTTTTAGAGCTTAAAGATTTGAAAAAAAAAATGAAAATAATAATAATACTGTAATAATAATAATTAGAGTTGCCGTTCGATATGAAAACTCATATCGATCATCGTTTACTCAACATCGATTATTAATCGTATTATATTGATATTTTTTTCTCCTAATCGATAATCGTATCGAATGTCAAAATATCGTATCGCATCGGAATTATTGTGTTACAAATTGCGGTCTAAACAGCTGTGTTGATTGATTCATTGCCAAGTGGTTGACCTTGGACTACGTGCGGGACTTCGGTCCTAGCAGGGAGGGGTAGAAAGATAACGGGATGGAGGATGAGGCAGATTTATGAGCTGTAATAAAAGTACACGTAACAATATAGATCTGCAATTAATCCATATTGTCCTGAATATGAGCCAAGGGTTTTTCTCGAAATTTCGAGCCAAAAAGTCAACCTCGGCTTAAATGCAAATCTCGGCCTATAATCTGTCAAAAATACGTTTTTTCTCATTTTAACTGTGCGTACTTCACCCGTACACTCATAACAAGGGAATCAACTTGAAACCGCGAGATATTCCACTGAAAACACGTTTAATAAATGTTTTATCATGAAGAAGCATGATTTTCCCAGTTTCTATCATTTTCATTTGACGCGCAGTAATAAACATAAGAAGCACGTTGAGCTGTTAGCTGCATGGCGTGTATCATCTACTGTGTGTGGTCTAACGTCATCTGACCTTGAGGACCACTCGTTGACTACAACGTAGTGTGAAAAAACGTCTCCGACTCGAGACGGCCGAGCGCCAATTGACCGTGCGGGAGTCTATATTCTCGTCATATATGCGCATACCAACTCTGAAATCAACGCAAACAGCGTTTCTCATTGGCTTTCGAGTGCCCAATAGAAACCAAGAACTTTCGCGCCACATGCACTAATTGGAGCAATTACGTAGAGGAAAAAAAATTTGTTTGAAAAGGAAATAATGTTCATTTCGATGATTGAAAATAATCATATTGGTATCGTATCGCCGAAATTCATTCGATTATAGTATCGTTTGAAAAAATATCGATCTATATTGATATCGATTATTGTTGGCAACCCTGATAATGATAATGATGATACAAATTAACAATGACTGAGAGTAATAGGAATATGATAATAGTAATAAAATAATGAAGCAAAGACTAATTGTAATAAAATGAAGGCAAATATGATAATGAGTAGCTTGAGCTATTGAGAAAACGTACTGATAGTGGTGACTGGTGAGTGGTAGGGGAACTTTGAATGTGAGGATTTGTGGCACCCACCTCGGTCGAAGGGGGGTACGTCGGCACCAAGTGTCCCACGACCGTGGGCAGGTACATGGTCCAGAACGCAGCCTCCGTCTGCCGGTAGTTGAGGTTGATCGAAGAGTTGAACGTTGTGTTGACATTCAGGTACTTGAGCTGGCCGGCGCGCGCCACCTCGAAGTGCAGACCGAGGATCTGACTGTGAGACGGATTCCTACGCAAACAACCGATATCATCAGTACAACAGCTGAAGTGTCACCTCTGTCCAGCGTTTTCCAAGAGACCAGGGAAATAAAGCTATCCATGCAGGGAAACGTAACATTGGTTCTGTGGAACTTGTGATGGGACAGGATGAATAATAGAAGCGGGAAAACGATAGATCTGGGAACAGTGCTTCGAGGTTCCACAGTACTAATAATATAATTAGGGTTGGGTGAACCTTTATTTTTGCCACGAACCGAACCTCGAACCGAACCTTTCAAAAAGGTTCGTTTTTTCGAACCTTAAATCGAACCTTCTTTTCTTTTTTTTCAGACCTACCGTAAATATAACAGACAGATTCGGTCTCAAACCCATATGGAACAGAAATGTAACTCAGTCATACGATAGGGTACAGACCCGTCAAGAATACAAGCCAAGTACATCCAACCAAAGTACTAGGCCTAGTTTCAGTAGTAGGCCCAAAGTAAAACTGTGTCGTAGATTCGTGAGACAGACTGGGTCAGTACAAAATTGTGCCATTCATGACATAATTTCAGTTTTTCAATATAGGAATTCAGGGTTTGTTTTAGTTCAGAAGCAAGTGTAGAAACCTAGAACAGGTGATATAAACAGGTGAAGGCCTAGTTTCAAGAGCAATATCACGTCGATTAATGCAAAATTTTGAAAACGATTTCATATTTAATACATCACAGTTTGGTCAACTTTTACAAATTTTCAAACTACTGCACACAAGACACACAGCCACTTGAACTAAAGTTCTGGTCTGTTCGATGATCGGCGATCGACCTATCGAATCGATAAAAGCAGACAGCTCATAGGTCCTGCGCACTGCACCGACAGCTTTTGAAACATTTGCAGGTTATTTTTATTTCTTATTGGATTATATCTTATCTGTTATCTCATCGGGGTATAAACAACAATGTATAACATTCATGTATTTCAACTCGACTTGATGAAGTTACCATTAATGAAGAAAAGAAATTGGTGTTGTGATGATTGGTATGAACAAAAAAAAATAAAAATTTTTTTTTCAGAAGTTCGAAAAAAGTTCGTTTTCGATCCTAGCCGGTTCGAAATTCAAACCTCATTTTAAGGTTCCAAAAGGTTCGAATGCGAACCGGTTCGCCTAACCCTAAATACAATGTATTGATAAAATAATAACGAAACCGATAGGGCGCCACGTTGTTTTCACATGTAATACCTACATCTAAACGTAGTATAAACAAAACTGCGGATAGAACTACGAAAATTTCGCAGAGTTTCACTGCTCAAAAAACAAACCAAACACAAACACTTGAACTCAATGTATCTCGCGATAAAACTGCGTAAACTCTCTCGAGCGATCCGTCACCGCGAATTACTCAAACTCAACTAACTCAAAAACCCTCTCTATACCACGTTTCGGTACGATGACGAGTCCCCACTACCCCTGATAGTTGCGACTCGTCTCAAGAGGGGAAGGGGGAAAGGTCAAATTCTGTGTAGAACTCACGGATATGTGACATTGTAACAAAAAACTATTACATTTAAAATGTGAACATATTGTGTGTGTTAGAAAGATGTGGTTAGAATCTTAACCTAGCCTGAAGTGGTGAAATGACCTACGGCCTATAACCTACAAGTGAATTATGTGCGTAGTAGACTGCATATTAAAATCTTCTTCAACCAGCAATCCTTTGGATTCATTGCCATATTGGCTATTCTTCTCGGCAATCTATCATCATTTATAAGCTTGTTTAAAAGTAGTTTCATGACTATTGCAGTAAAGTGGCTACTTGTCAGACTGGAAGTAGGTTTTGGATTGGTTTTAGCTCAGATGAAATTAGTTTAGGATGTTTGTTTGGTTGGGTGACTTAGTTTAGGTTAATTTGGATAGGTTAGGTGGATCAGTAAGTTAGTTAGTTTGGATTAGTTAGGTTCATCGTTAGTTGGATCAGGTTAGGTATGTAAATCAGTTTAGGCTGCGCGCAAGAACAACAACGTCTGCATGCAGCGTTAGATCGATGGTCTCATGAATAGTGGCTGCCCCACTGTAGGCTGGTCTGTCTCTCTAGCCAGCATACAGACACAAGCATGATGAAGAAATCGCCAATTTTCTTGGCATAAAGTGACCAGTTTCATCTAAAAATTATTACATACCGTAATATATGTAAAAAAATAATTATAGATTACTGGAATAGAAATATATACGGTAGGCCTACACTTATATCTTTACTTAATTTGCTAATGTGTTTCAGAGAAACGGATATTTGAATAACGGTTTCAGTTTGAAAGTTTTTGAAGATATAAATTTGTTGATGAGTTGATCTTTGTTTGTCACAAAGTCTGTTCACGTTATTTATGCATAGATCGATGATGCATTGATGATGCATGAAAATATACACCTCTTCCTTTTTTGTACTTGGTGGAAATCTTGAAATACGTCCAATTATCCTACTTTCCAATGTTGTCTCTTTACTCGAGACTCAATGTTACATTGATGCCTTGAAAAGTGTGATGGACACATGGCCAGCACACAGGTAACTGATGAACCTGAGATACAGGCACGAGGGCAGTATTGACTAATGCACTTACCCGTATCGGGCAAAGTCGGTGAACGCTTTCATGAAGAAATGGCTCATATTCCGATCATTGTCCGTCCACATGCGACGTTCCCAGCGCAGATTCTTGGGAAAGAATTCTAAAATGAAGAACAGTCAAGAAACACTATTAATATATGACAATGCTCTGGATTGGACAGTTCATAATAAGTCTCTTTTTGATTGTTTTCAGTATTTGTGTTGGTTTGTGTTCACTCCAGCCGACAAATGAATCTGTTCCTACTCTATAACTCAATATTTGATATCTGCTCAATTAATTTTGTACGCCAAACTTGATGTAATTGGACAGGGGATAAGTCTAATGAGCCACGAGTTGGTGCTCTATAAGCCCACAAGCAGTTAGGTCATACTAGGTCGCGCTGCTTCAGTGGCGTGCCAGATTTAAGCGAGAAAAGCCTCAAGTGGACCCAAAAGACGTGATGGCCCTATCAGCCATCTAGCAAATCTTTAGCGGACAATTACATTGTGAGCCATGCAACTTTGGTCTTGTCCAACTCATACTCACTCCACGCTGTACTTTATGGTCTGCAAGTATTCAACTATCACTTCTCAAATATCTAAACTCGCAATTTTTCATTTGATCTACCGAGTTTTCATCCACCGTTATCGTTATAATTTCATTCTCACACTCGATGTGCTTGTCGTACATTCTACACCACGTCATGTTATTTGCAAATTGGTTATCAAAATTAGCACCAACTTGGCCATGTGTAGGGCCTACTTCTTTTTTTTTATTGGGTTTTAACGACGCTTTATAATGATAACTAAGATCTATTGGCGTGGAATGAATGATTGATGGGATGATGAGATGAAGGTTTCTTAGGTATTGAGAAGGATAGTGGGAAGAAAGTGGTCGTGGCCTATATTGTAGGAACCATCCCGGCATTAGCCTCTACTACAGAGGGAAACCACGAAAAACCCCTGTAAAGATGGACGGTGTAGGAGATCGAATCGGGTCCGATATTCCCTTTCACCTCCCGGATCACATGAAACGAGTGCATTAACCACTCAGCTACATGTGCCGGTATGTGTTCTTCTCTGCTAGATGCGTCAAGTTAGCAAACTTGGCAGACTGATTTTGGAACTCACCCACGTCCATGAACGGCGCACCGGTGAGGAAGACGTGTTCGGTGTCGTGAGGAACTTTTTTCCAATCGGCCAGCTTGAACGCCTCGACAGTCGTGTTCAACACGTACAGGTAGACCGGCACGTTCTGTTCCACCAACAGCTTGGCCATCTGGTCGCTAGGTGCGCGGTACAAGAAGTCAGACAACATCTGGCAACACAAACGTTACAATCAGGGGGATTTCTTAGAGAACTTCAACACTGAAACCTCTATCTATTGTTTTTCGATGGACAAGGAAAAATAAATTGTCAATGCAGGAAAACAAGCCTGCAGGAAGATTCAACATTGGTTATTAGAAGTAGGATAGGATAAAGTAAATGAAGCGGGAAAATGATGGAACTGAGAACGATGCATCGAGGTTTCACAGTACATCAGACAATATTTGTCGCGAATATTATTGACTCACATTTTATAATAACAAGGGTGGAAAAATTGGTTGTATGTTAAAGTAACACACTCAATAATCGCACCTACGATTTTTACCTCACAACGTACCGTTACATAAAAATAACATGAAGCCTATGTAGCCTAGATGGGAACATGACATAAAAGGGTATTTACAATTGGAAAACAATTGGGTGTTTTTACATTTTGGACAATAAGAAGCAACCTGTTCTCGAGGAACCATCTCATCATTCAGAGTAACGAATTAAACGGAGGGAAACCACAAAAAACCTCAGTCAGGGTGACCATGGTGGGAATAGAACCCCAGTCTGTGCTGGTTCTTGTCAACAAATATATCATTCATCCCTATTCAACAGATGAATCTGAGCCACACAACCTGGCAGCTGTACGCGTAGGTGGCTGTCAAGTGCCAAATATTAGGAGAACTGCTGTTTCAGTTCCACAGAATTCAATCCGAAAAGAAGGTGATTAACCACTTGACAGCCAGGTTAACAAGGCACTTCACTACTCTACGTCTCAAGCCAGGTTATTTTCAGGTTACACTGCATAGATTCTTGTGTTTATGTGGCTTTTTATAGCATTCATTGTAGAAACAAGTGGTTTGATTCAATTGTATTGATATACTGTTGTACTTGATAGTTGATGCGTAAGACAATGAAGTCGCTGATATCACTGTCATCAAACATGCAAAGGCTCGTCAATTTGACACATGTAACGAGGCAAAGCCAAGTACGAGGTTCTGAAATAACAGCTGAACGTATTATATTACTTCCAATACATTATCGTATTCTATCGGCAGAAAAAATATACACCAATTTACCAATATATTTCCTAGATGTCAGTACAAGTCCTACAGCCGTAGCAACGTGTCGGAGAGTGTAAGAACGAGTCAAGTGGTTAGAGTATGCTACACGATACAGTCTGCCACTCAGCTCAAGGTCAGTACAAGTCCTACAGCCGTAGCAACGTGTCGGAGAGTGTAAGAACGAGTCGAGTGGTTAGAGTATGCTACACGATACAGTCTGCCACTCAGCTCAAGGTCAGTACAAGTCCTACAGACGTAGCAACGTGTCGGAGAGTGTAAGAACAAGTCAAGTGGTTAGAGTATGCTACACGATAGTCTGCCACTCAGCTCAAGGTCAGTAAAAGTCCTACAGCCGTAGCAACGTGTCGGAGAGTGTAAGAACAAGTCAAGTGGTTAGAGTACGCTACACGATAGTCTGCCACTCAGCTCAAGGTCAGTACAAGTCCTACAGCCGTAGCAACGTGTCGGAGAGTGTAAGAACGAGTCGAGTGGTTAGAGTATGCTACACGATACAGTCTGCCACTCAGCTCAAGGTCAGTACAAGTCCTACAGCCGTAGCAACGTGTCGGAGAGTGTGAGAACAAGTCAAGCTGTTAGAGTATGCTACACGATACAGTCTGCCACTCAGCTCAAGGTCAGTACAAGTCCTACAGCCGTAGCAACGTGTCGGAGAGTGTGAGAACAAGTCAAGTGGTTAGAGTATGCTACACGATAGTCTGCCACTCAGCTCAAGGTCAGTACAAGTCCTACAACCGTAGCAACGTGTCAGAGAGTGTAAGAACAAGTCAAGCTGTTAGAGTATGCTACACGATACAGTCTGCCACTCAGCTCAAGGTCAGTACAAGTCCTACAGCCGTAGCAACATGTCAGAGAGTGTAAGAACAAGTCAAGCTGTTAGAGTATGCTACACGATAGTCTGCCACTCAGCTCAAGGTCAGTACAAGTCCTACAGACGTAGCAACGTGTCGGAGAGTGTAAGAACAAGTCAAGCTGTTAGAGTATGCTACACGATAGTCTGCCACTCAGCTCAAGGTCAGTACAAGTCCTACAGCCGTAGCAACGTGTCGGAGAGTGTAAGAACAAGTCAAGTGATTAGAGTACGCTACACGATAGTCTGCCACTCAGCTCAAGGTCAGTACAAGTCCTACAGCCGTAGCAACGTGTCGGAGAGTGTGAGAACAAGTCAAGCTGTTAGAGTATGCTACACGATAGTCTGCCACTCAGCTCAAGGTCAGTACAAGTCCTACAGCCGTAGCAACGTGTCGGAGAGTGTAAGAATGAGTCAAGCTGTTAGAGTATGCTACACGATAGTCTGCCACTCAGCTCAAGGTCAGTACAAGTCCTACAGACGTAGCAACGTGTCGGAGAGTGTAAGAACAAGTCAAGCTGTTAGAGTATGCTACACGATAGTCTGCCACTCAGCTCAAGGTCAGTACAAGTCCTACAGACGTAGCAACGTGTCGGAGAGTGTAAGAACAAGTCAAGCTGTTAGAGTATGCTACACGATAGTCTGCCACTCAGCTCAAGGTCAGTACAAGTCCTACAGACGTAGCAACGTGTCGGAGAGTGTAAGAACAAGTCAAGCTGTTAGAGTATGCTACACGATAGTCTGCCACTCAGCTCAAGGTCAGTACAAGTCCCACAGCCGTAGCAACGTGTCGGAGAGTGTAAGAACAAGTCAAGCTGTTAGAGTATGCTACACGATAGTCTGCCACTCAGCTCAAGGTCAGTAAAAGTCCTACAGCCGTAGCAACGTGTCGGAGAGTGTAAGAACAAGTCAAGTGGTTAGAGTATGCTACACGATAGTCTGCCACTCAGCTCAAGGTCAGTACAAGTCCTACAGCCGTAGCAACGTGTCGGAGAGTGTAAGAACAAGTTAAGTGATTAGAGTACGCTACACGATAGTCTGCCACTCAGCTCAAGGTCAGTACAAGTCCTACAGCCGTAGCAACGTGTCAGAGAGTGTAAAAACGAGTCAAGTGGTTAGAGTACGCTACACGATAGTCTGCCACTCAGCTCAAGGTCAGTACAAGTCCTACAGCCGTAGCAACGTGTCGGAGAGTGTAAGAACAAGTCAAGTGGTTAGAGTACGCTACACGATAGTCTGCCACTCAGCTCAAGGTCAGTACAAGTCCTACAGCCGTAGCAACGTGTCGGAGAGTGTAAGAACAAGTCAAGCTGTTAGAGTATGCTACACGATAGTCTGCCACTCAGCTCAAGGTCAGTACAAGTCCTACAGACGTAGCAACGTGTCGGAGAGTGTAAGAACAAGTCAAGCTGTTAGAGTATGCTACACGATAGTCTGCCACTCAGCTCAAGGTCAGTACAAGTCCCACAGCCGTAGCAACGTGTCGGAGAGTGTAAGAACAAGTCAAGCTGTTAGAGTATGCTACACGATAGTCTGCCACTCAGCTCAAGGTCAGTAAAAGTCCTACAGCCGTAGAAACGTGTCGGAGAGTGTAAGAACAAGTCAAGTGGTTAGAGTATGCTACACGATAGTCTGCCACTCAGCTCAAGGTCAGTACAAGTCCTACAGCCGTAGCAACGTGTCGGAGAGTGTAAGAACAAGTCAAGTGGTTAGAGTATGCTACACGATAGTCTGCCACTCAGCTCAAGGTCAGTACAAGTCATACAGACGTAGCAACGTGTCAGAGAGTGTAAGAACGAGTCAAGTGGTTAGAGTATGCTACACGATAGTCTGCCACTCAGCTCAAGGTCAGTACAAGTCCTACAGACGTAGCAACGTGTCAGAGAGTGTAAGAACAAGTCAAGTGGTTAGAGTATGCTACACGATAGTCTGCCACTCAGCTCAAGGTCAGTACAAGTCCTACAGCCGTAGCAACGTGTCGGAGAGTGTAAGAACAAGTCAAGTGATTAGAGTACGCTACACGATAGTCTGCCACTCAGCTCAAGGTCAGTACAAGTCCTACAGCCGTAGCAACGTGTCAGAGAGTGTAAGAACGAGTCAAGTGGTTAGAGTACGCTACACGATAGTCTGCCACTCAGCTCAAGGTCAGTACAAGTCCTACAGCCGTAGCAACGTGTCGGAGAGTGTAAGAACAAGTCAAGTGGTTAGAGTACGCTACACGATAGTCTGCCACTCAGCTCAAGGTCAGTACAAGTCCTACAGCCGTAGCAACGTGTCGGAGAGTGTAAGAACAAGTCAAGCTGTTAGAGTATGCTACACGATAGTCTGCCACTCAGCTCAAGGTCAGTACAAGTCCTACAGACGTAGCAACGTGTCGGAGAGTGTAAGAACAAGTCAAGCTGTTAGAGTACGCTACACGATAGTCTGCCACTCAGCTCAAGGTCAGTACAAGTCCTACAGCCGTAGCAACGTGTCAGAGAGTGTAAGAACGAGTCAAGTGGTTAGAGTATGCTACACGATAGTCTGCCACTCAGCTCAAGGTCAGTACAAGTCCTACAGACGTAGCAACGTGTCAGAGAGTGTAAGAACAAGTCAAGTGGTTAGAGTATGCTACACGATAGTCTGCCACTCAGCTCAAGGTCAGTACAAGTCCTACAGCCGTAGCAACGTGTCGGAGAGTGTAAGAACAAGTCAAGTGATTAGAGTACGCTACACGATAGTCTGCCACTCAGCTCAAGGTCAGTACAAGTCCTACAGCCGTAGCAACGTGTCAGAGAGTGTAAGAACGAGTCAAGTGGTTAGAGTACGCTACACGATAGTCTGCCACTCAGCTCAAGGTCAGTACAAGTCCTACAGCCGTAGCAACGTGTCGGAGAGTGTAAGAACAAGTCAAGTGGTTAGAGTACGCTACACGATAGTCTGCCACTCAGCTCAAGGTCAGTACAAGTCCTACAGCCGTAGCAACGTGTCGGAGAGTGTAAGAACAAGTCAAGCTGTTAGAGTATGCTACACGATAGTCTGCCACTCAGCTCAAGGTCAGTACAAGTCCTACAGACGTAGCAACGTGTCGGAGAGTGTAAGAACAAGTCAAGCTGTTAGAGTACGCTACACGATAGTCTGCCACTCAGCTCAAGGTCAGTACAAGTCCTACAGCCGTAGCAACGTGTCAGAGAGTGTAAGAACGAGTCAAGTGGTTAGAGTATGCTACACGATAGTCTGCCACTCAGCTCAAGGTCAGTACAAGTCCTACAGCCGTAGCAACGTGTCAGAGAGTGTAAGAACAAGTCAAGTGGTTAGAGTATGCTACACGATAGTCTGCCACTCAGCTCAAGGTCAGTACAAGTCCTACAGACGTAGCAACGTGTCGGAGAGTGTAAGAACAAGTCAAGTGATTAGAGTACGCTACACGATAGTCTGCCACTCAGCTCAAGGTCAGTACAAGTCCTACAGCCGTAGCAACGTGTCGGAGAGTGTAAGAACAAGTCAAGCTGTTAGAGTATGCTACACGATAGTCTGCCACTCAGCTCAAGGTCAGTACAAGTCCTACAGACGTAGCAACGTGTCGGAGAGTGTAAGAACAAGTCAAGTGGTTAGAGTATGCTACACGATAGTCTGCCACTCAGCTCAAGGTCAGTACAAGTCCTACAGACGTAGCAACGTGTCGGAGAGTGTAAGAACAAGTCAAGTGGTTAGAGTATGCTACACGATAGTCTGCCACTCAGCTCAAGGTCAGTACAAGTCCTACAGCCGTAGCAACGTGTCAGAGAGTGTAAGAACAAGTCAAGTGGTTAGAGTATGCTACACGATAGTCTGCCACTCAGCTCAAGGTCAGTACAAGTCCTACAGACGTAGCAACGTGTCTGAGAGTGTAAGAACAAGTCAAGTGGTTGCCACTTACCTCGATGTACTTCTCTCGAATGTGCGTGGTGTTGTTGGGGTCCGGCCAGTACGTGTACATGTACTTGATGGCCTCGTACACACCGAGAGGGTTCAGCGTGTAGTTGAAGCGAAGCACGAGCTCGTTCAGCTTCTGGTCAAAGAACTTCTTGTCCACCTCGTAATACGGCGAGAGGGTCTCGTTGTTAGCTGGAACCAAGATTGATCCAGTTGTTTAGCTGATAATAACTGTCAATCATTGTGCTATGACAAGACAAACAGCTGATAGCACACTATTTGGACATGTTTCAACATATTGTGACAAGAGGATTGACCATTGGTCTACAGTATTGGATCAAGGGGGACCCACCCACGACGTAACATTTACAGTGTCAACTTAGCATATAAACAATAGTAATGACTTTCGGTCTGAACATATTGTGCTTTGTACCGTGCAGAGAAGTATCTTATGAAATAATGTAATCCATAATAGACATTTACAATATGTTACATGTTATTTCCATGTAACGGTACGGCTGAGGTAAAAATCAATAGCAAAAATATTGAGTGTTACTGTTACATACAAGAGATCTTTCCACATTTGTTATTATAGAATCTGAGCTAATCTAGTTGAGCGGTAGCTCGATGGGAGCCAAGTCCCGCGCGAAGCCAGCTACACGCTTACACTGTTCACACGAAGTACTTACAGGCGGTTTTGAGCATACTGTATCTCCGGAACTAACAAACCTAGATACCTCTAGTTTGTTGTAATGGAATGAGGCGCCATACACAACACGGCATATCAAATTGAATATATATCTGAACAAACGTCTGGAAGTTATAGCACTGCGAAAAGCGTACTTTTTTGTTTTCTTCTCTTCCTTCTTCTTCTTCTCCTCCTTCCGTCGTCAGATACGAAATGGGCTACAGGCCAAACGAATTCTCCGATTTGTCTGATTTTTTCAGGGAATATGTGGACCCATATGGAGATGTGTCTTTTTTATGATTGAACCAGAAGTTAGTTTTTGAAACCGGAAGTATTCCATTTTACACTCCTTTCTTAAGTTTTCATTATTTTTAAAAATCATGTTACGACATATTTCAATGAAATTCCAACGATATATTTGTATAGATATACCTAATCGATTGTGTGTGAGAGATTTGTCAATTGATAATTTTTAATTGGAAAAGATTGAAATTATAACGTACAGAAAATGTAGAATACTGTCGTATCGACGATAAATCACGGCCACCAATGAACCATCGAAAACTTTGGGTACTTTTTTCTCCGCTCGATCTATCTGAATGATCGCCACCGCCCACCAGACACAACTGAATGTCAAATGAAACAGCTGATATTTACAAATGATCACATTGATACCTAATTGCATGATAAACGTCATACCGTATTCAATTTGGTATCTACAAACTGAAGAAGAAGAGGAGAAGAAACAGCAAACTGCTTTAGAAACGGAAGGTAAGTCCAACATGCGGGGCTAATCAAAGTAGCTGAATATTATCAATTCGTATGCTAGGCCTATAATTATTGTTTGTCTACGATATAGTAGGCCTGCCTAGCCCATGTGTTGTAAATATTCTAGCAAATGTTCATAACTTACATTAATTCAGTTATAGTGGCATTAGAACAGCTAGTAGGCCTGAACCTATTACATAATAATGTGTTATAGATTGTATGCCCATGGGTCATAATATGTCTAGACTATAGGCAACACACGTCAGTATGTTATCTGAACGATAATATTAATTGAGAAAACATAATCAACAACATTCCATGAATACCTACTAGGCCTACCACGATATAGTGATACTAACAGACTGCATTATAATATGAAGGTTCACCGACTCTCATACTAATAACAAGGCAGGCATTTTTGGTTTCTTGTGGACAAATCAGAGCCAGAGATCCTATTTGTCAGTCATGATTTAGCAGATTCCCATGTAAACTAGTTGTAGATAAGAATGGCTATGGTACTGGTGAACTGTTGACTGTACTGTCTGAACTGTTTGACGGTTCTGTTGAACTTACAAAATCTATAATTTTCATGAAAACAGATGCCACCTCTAATAATAATTCTACCTATGATGTAGTTATACCAAAAGATTTAATTATAATATAAAGAAGGTGTACCGACTCCCACACTGATAACATGGAAGGCATTTGTGGTTTCTTGCGGTCAAATGAGAGGAATTCATAGCCTGTCATGATTTAATGGATTCCCTCGTGAGCTGAATGTAGATAAGAGTGGCTACTCTGCGACTTTACAATCAGGTATAGGCGCCAACGCACGAGCTACATTCGCTTCAATTATCGCAAAATAAATGGAATATGATATATATTACTTTTAACTGAAGGAAATGCAGTGTGAACCTTCTTCAACTGAACCTGAGCAGAATACACGGAAACAAATTCCAAAATACACCAACTTAACCCAACTAACCCTAACCATGTAGCTTCTCTGTGCCGTAACCAATTCCGCGAAATATTCATTCATACGGCAATATAACTTCATATATTAATATTGTTTTTCAGAAAACAAAGAAGGATATTAGAACATTATCAAAAACATTATTTCATGAAAACAAAAAAGTTTCACTACGGCGAGATTCGAACTAGCGACGTTCGGGACCAAAAGCGAGCACGCTGGCGCAGAGCCATCGCGACAACAATACTTGACGGACGTATCAGCCAATATAAGCAAGAAAAATGTGACAAAATGTGCCTTGCGTTGAAGTCTATATGGGATAGTGATGTCGCGTACCGGTTGCATTGTTGAACGTATAAAATCTATTGTTTTGGTGAAAAACAAATGCCAACTCCAAGTTGATAGTTCTACTGAGCCGTGTATAGCATTGCTGTTTTATATAGTTCGATATAAAAACGATAGTTGTGCGACAGGCAAATGGGACCATGAACTCAGATTCTGATCACGGAAATACTTGACGACTTTGAAGACGAGAGTGGGTATACTTTTTCGAAAATTTGATAACACAAAAATATATTCTGATGCTATTGTGGTCGAGCAAATCATTATGAAGCAACAAAAATTACTGATATCCCACCAAAAACCCTGACGGGTAAAAACTTGGAGCCAAGGCCTGAAATATTTCAACAACTACAAAAACTTCTTCATATAAAAGGTGTGAAATCAAAACTGTATGCCAAGTGCAACTTATTATTTATCAATACGGCATGGAAAATAACAGGAAACACTTGGCTCATTGCCCCCCACGTCCCCTCATATAACACCAAGCAGAATTGAAGTGAAGTGCATGATGCTATGAAATGGGTAACTTCACGTTCCTGACACAGGGAAACTTCTCACCTATGATGTAGGCTGCCTCCTGCATTGTGACTCCGCTCATGTACCGCAGGCCTCGGTTGAACTCGCCGCGCTTGATGAGGTCCTCGGGCGTGTCTGCTAGGAAGTGCCAGTCTCTCTCGCGCCACCCCTCGTACCACGAGTCCTCAGGCACGCTGTAGTTCCCGTCCAGGACCGGGGCCCACGGCATGAAGCCCACTTGAGGCTACGGGAAGACAGGATCATTACACATACAGGTGTGGACATTTGTTCAAAGACAGGAACCGTTTTCTAGGACTACAAGTAAAGGTTTGATATTGTATTCTGTTCTTAACTACAGTGGAACCTCTTTAGTACGTTTTTCAGGGGACCAGACAAAAAAATTTACCAAAGTGAAAAACTTACTATAGAAACTATTTAACATGTAGGAGCAGGCTCACGGTAATATGACCGACTCAATAATGTCGACGCCCAAAATATCGCGGGCAATAAGGTCGCGGCAATAAGATCGCGAGAGACATAACATCGCGGGTATATAATATCGCCGAGACCAAATGATCGTGGACAAAATGACCGCGGTCAAAATGATCACGGGTAATAAGATCGCGGTAACCATAAGACCGCAGGCAATAAGATCGCGGCGACCATATGACCGCGGGCAAGAAGATAGCGGGCGGTAAGATCGCGGGCAATAAGATCGTGAGCAAAAAGATTGTGGGCAAAAAGATTGCGGCGACCATATGATCGCGGGCAATATGATCGTGGGCAATAAGATTGCGGCAACCATATGATCGCGGGCAACATGATCGCGGGCAACATGATCGCGGGCAATAAGATCGCGGCGACCATATGTTCGCGGGCAATAAGATTACAGCAACTATATGATCGCGAGCAATAAGATCGCCGCGACCATATGATCGCGGGCAATAAGATGGCGGCGACCATATGATCGCGGGTAGTAAGATTGCAAGCAATAAGATCGCGGCGACTATATGATCGCGGGAAATATGATCGCGGGCAATATGATCGCGGCGACTATATGATCGTGGCCATAAGATCGCGGGCAAAATGATCGCGGACAATAAGATCGTGGGCAATATGATCGCGGGCAATAAGAATAACCTTTTAAACGAGGATCAACAAGCAGGGCCGTCTTTACGCCTAGGCAATCCCAAATGCTTTGAAGACTATGTATTTTCTATATTTGTACGAACTTCAGCATATGAAAAATAATAAAATAAAAAGTATCAAAAAAGTAAATCAAAAAAGTAAATGTCCAAAATGTCCATGATGATGCAATTAAGAGACTCCCAAACCACTTGTGGATTGCAAAAATCACTTGAAAAATGTCCATATTTTCAAAATTTCCCTGTGTATCATGGGCCTACATGCAAGTCGTCACAATCACAAAGTCGTAGAGTAGATTACAATGAGACTATTGACAACTTTTCTGCGAGGAAGGTGCGACGTCAGCAGTTCAGATGCCTATACTTTCAAATGATTCAATCACAGCATTGACTAGATTAATTGCTACGTAATATAGAGGGGGGCGGCCAAAAATTATCTGCCTAGGGCAGCACAAAACCTAAATACTGCCCAGTCAACAAGTGGCCTATTAACGTATAATTCAAAACGATTAAAATCAAAGAAGATGAATCGAGAAAGCCGGTGATATATTTGATTCCAGCAGTTCTTGAACGATTAAAATAATACAAGGCCTGTAGATGTGGATTGAGCAGACAAATTATGTGTCATACTAGATTTCCATACTTCTAAGCTCATCTCACAACGCAAATCTCGCGTTTTCCTGGTTCATTACTACGTGATAAAACGATCTCAGGTCTTCATCTTGAAACCGTTGTATCCGTGTGGGCCCAAGGATGGTCGACCATGGCGGGAATCGAACCCCGGTCTTTACTGTTTATCGCGCTTGCGTGTGGTGCCGGTGGCTCTTCTGAAAGTTGCTGACATTTAGTTGTCGAGTGGTTGGCACTTGGTAGCAGGGTTACTCACACTCGTATTGATAAGATAATTATGAGTGCTCGAACCACTCTTACACCAAGTCATCCAATTTCAACGAAACTTGAAGTAAATCAAATCTCAGCCTAATGCACTACTTTCAATGAAATTAAATAAAAAACAAAATGATGACCTAAATGGAATCGAACTCTGAGCGCCTTGCGCTGCAAGCAGCCGCGCTAAAGATGCAACCGTACTGCCAATATGAATAATATGCTCTCAGGACCCTTACCTAATAAATGTCGTGCTAGTGCTAGCTAGCTCCAAGAGACTAGGATGCCCATTGGTTAATTTTCACTGAAAAAGCTACCAACAATGACATTAAAAAAAATTCAGGGTCTCTTAGACTCACGTCTTCATCACGTTTTGTAGCCCACCTCATAAGCAGGGCTAGGATTTGGTGCTAACAACAATGGAAATGCACAGAGACCAGACACGTTGCCATGACAGGTAGCTCCCCCCAGAGATATTGACCAATCAAAGTCTTGGCCTCTTGGAGCTAGCTAGCATTAGCACGACATTTATTAGGTAAGGGTCCAGAACATCATGAGAATACAAGCTTCGAAAAGAATTCTGGCGAATGGATTATTAATAATAAAACTAATAGTAAAATTATTTCGATACATTCATATTCCGTTACCTTCAGTTCTTATTCTGGGAATCGCATTCCCGTAACGATATTCACTATATTAGATATTTAAATTAAATTTGAAATCTTGAAGTGGATCCAAAAACACGCTAAGCCCGCTCTTTGGCAGGTTCAAGTTAATCCTGCTTTTCTGGTATTATTTCCAGCTCTATCATTTTAGGAATACCAAGTTGATACCAACATCACTAAAACCGGATTGAATCGTACAGGAATGCGCCCCCAGATGTTCATTCCTCGACAAGTGTGGTTAGAACTAGGAAAACGCGGGATTTGCGTTGTGAGATGATGATAAAAGTATGGAATTCTAATATGACAAATAATTTGTCCGCTCAATCCACAACTGCATGCCTTGTATTATTTTAATTTTTTAAGAACTACCAGAATCAAATATGTCAAGGCTTTCTCGATTCGTCATCTCTGATTGTAATCGTTTTGAATTAAGCGTTAATAGGCCACTTGTTGATCTTCATTTAATAGGTTATTCTTATTGCCCGCGGTCATATTGCCCGCGATCATATGGTCGCCGCGATCTTATTGCCCGCGATCATATGGTCACTGCAATCTTTTTGCCCGCGATCATATGGTCGCCGCGATCTCATTGCCCGCGATCATATGGTCACCGTGATCTTATTGCCCGCGATCATATGGTCGCCGCGATCTTATTGCCCGCGATCATATGGTCACCGTGATCTTATTGCCCGCCGCGATCTTATTGCCCGCGATCATATGGTCGCCGCGATCTCATTGCCCGCAATCATATGGTCACCGTGATCTTATTGCCCGCCGCGATCTTATTGCCCGCGATCATATGGTCGCCGCGATCTCGATCTTATTGCCCGCGATCATATGGTCGCCGCGATCTCGATCTTATTGCCCGCGATCATATGGTCACCGTGATCTTATTGCCCGCGATCATATGGTCGCCGCGATCTCATTGCCCGCAATCATATGGTCACCGTGATCTTATTGCCCGCCGCGATCTTATTGCCCGCGATCATATGGTCGCCGCGATCTCGATCTTATTGCCCGCGATCATATGGTCGCCGCGATCTCGATCTTATTGCCCGCGATCTTTTTGCCCGCGATCATATGGTTGCTGCGATCTTATTGCCCGCGATCATATTGCTCGCGATCATATTGCCCGCGATCATATTGCTCGCGATCATATTGCCCGCGATCATATTGCCTGCAATCTTATTGCCCGCTATCATATTGCCCGCGATCATATGGTCGCCGCGATCTTTTGGCCCGCGATCATATGGTCACCGCGATCATTTGTCCGCGCTCTTATTGGTCACGATATTTTTGTCTTCGCGACCTTATGTACGCGTGATAATTTTACCACACTCGATAATAATGCCGCGAGATTATTGCCCGTGGTCTTATGTCCGCGCTCTTTCAGCCGCGTTCATATTGCCGGCTACCATAGGAGCATATGGATGGGATCAGAAAATTAAACTTACCAAGGTGAAAAATGTAGTAAAGAGAAACTTCCTAAAGAGGTTCTACTGTATCAACTCTTACTTTTAAAATAAAATCGAAACTTGATACAGAATTATTATTCCCCAATTAAGGCAATGGATGAAAGGTAGGATCGTTTGAACGGGGCACCACGAGGGCGATCGTACCACCCCGAGGTCAACATTAGCTACCATTAACTATCACAAAAATAGTATTTTATGGCATTAGTCAAATTTAGAATTAGCATGAATTGAGCATCAACAAGTCTTTAAATAGACAAAAGTGAAGGTTCTGGGATAAAATGGTGTACACATGTATTAGAAGCTATTCTCGACATATTCTCAGCTTGAGCAGTGAGCAGGTTCTGAAAAGACAGTACACACATTGACGTCAATATGTCAATCATTAAAACACTACTTGAACTGCAGAAACTAAGAGATTGTCGAAAATGACTGCCACAGGCCAACCAATGTTTGTAGATGAATATTTCATTCAAACAAATTGGAATGCAGGAATTTGGGTTTTCCTGGCACTTGTGTCAGCTGATTTGAACAAAAGAGTGTCTAACTGACTTAAAATTACTATTTATTTTCTTGCAAAAAGGGCGTACTTTGGGTGAGTGTTGATTCATCATAGTAAAATGCATATATTGCTTTAGAAAGTGAAAAAGAACTTGGCCTTGAATGGTTTTGAGCATCACAAAACATGGAGAAATCATAGAAAGAAATTTCAACTCTACCTTGTCTTTATAAATTATATCTTGGAGATTTTATTATTTGTCAAGGACAATCCCCAATATTTTAAATCCATCAGTCAAATTCACAAGAAACAAATTCAACTTTGCACAACCTAACCGTAGACTTACAGTCACTGAACGTGGTCCCAGAACAGCTGGAGTTCCTATTCATAATGCCTTTCTGAATCATCTTAAAGACCTGAGCTTGAGTCGTAGTCTCTTTATACGAGACTTGTGTAGGGACTGTACCAAAAAAGGGACAGAAACAGGAAACAATGGGTCCGAGAACAACGCAACAAGGTTTTACTGTAATGCTATCATTTCATGCCTCCTAACTAAAAGCCCAACAGCTATACTATAAAGGTCACCTTGCTCCATATTTTTTTAATCATTCCAGATAACCAATTTCTTAGATTGGGCTACTCTAACAACAAATTTAAGGCAACTAATTGAAAACTATTTTTCAAATCTTCCAGTCCCATTATTCGTTTGAAACTGTAATTGACCCAAAACCAAATAAGGTAGATTAAACTTAGATAGATTAATAGTTGATACGGTCAAACTCCCATGAATTCCTTATATTTGTGATGTATCAGGAATGTCCGCCACTAACCTGGAACTCTGCGTTTCCGAGCTCGATGGCACTCCGTCCTTGTTTGAGACAGTTGACCAGTTTCCATGAGGTCTCGATGGAACAACCGAGTAGCTCTCCGTACACTCGGCTGGTGTTCTGGGCTCGGTAGTGGTCCACCGTCAGCGCCCAGTCTGCCAGCGCTGACCCGCTCTGAAACAACCACGCGTAACAGGTTAACGACTTGCACTCGACAACTCTACACACCGGGGTGGAGACTGTCACTGCGACGAGTGGCCGAGTGGTTAATACAATGAACTATCATTTAGGAGACCGAGGTTCGATTCCCGCCATGGCCGACCATCCTGACAGGGGTTTTCTGTGGTTTCCCTCTGTCGTTCAGGTCAATACTGGGATGGTCCCTTAACAACAGGCCACGACCGACTCCTCCCCACTATCCAAATACACCTCATAAAATAACCTCTCATCTCACCATCCCATCATCTCATATATCATTCACTGACGCCAATAGATCGTAGTCATCAGTAGAATGAGTCGTTAAACCCAATATAAATAAATTAATAAATAAATGGTGGAGATAGTCAAGTCTACAAAGCCGTCAAACACCGGGCGCAAGTACTGTTATAAGAATAATCTTTATTTTCAGATATTTATTCATTTTATTCATTCAAAGTACTGGGTGTAACGACGCACTGTACTACATTTTTGACTACATGATCTATTGGCTTCGGTGGGTGATATATGAGATGGTGAGACGAATGGTAATTTTATAAGGTGTTTTTGAAAAGTGGGAACGAGTCCGTCATGACCTGTTGTTAGGTTACCATCCAAGTACTGACCTGAAGGGCAGAGGGAAACAAAAAAAAACAAAAAAATGGCAGGATGATCGACCATGGAAGGAATCAAATCCCAGTCTCCTTCAAGCTGTTTGATGAAAATGTATTCATCGATTTTTGTTTCAAAATGGCTAGCCTGATTTCAATGGAAACTTGTAAAAAAACAAAAAAATGGCAGGATGATCGACCATGGAAGGAATCAAATCCCAGTCTCCTTCAAGCTGTTTGATGAAAATGTATTCATCGATTTTTGTTTCAAAATGGCTAGCCTGATTTCAATGGAAACTTGTATCCATCATATTTGCATATACGTTGAGTGAAAATTTGACTTTTTTAAAGAGAATTTACTTTCAAAATTTCTCCCACTCAGCCCAATCTTAGGGATTCAAGCGAGTTTCGAGCGAGTTTCGAGCACTATTTTAGTTCGAGCGAGTTTGAGCACAAATTTTATAGAAAATGTTATAGAAATATAAATTGAAAAAAAAAACATAGTAAATAAAATCATATCTTGAAATATAGCGGGAATATAAAAAAAACGATAAGACCAACCCTTGAACAATACTTCAGCAATATTTCCGTGAAAAAATTGAATAGAAAAAAATTATTGTTTGAGAAAAACGAAAAATAAATTTCATGGTTAAAAATTTCGTAAAAACCAAATAATCATGTAAATTGTTGGTTTTTATTTCATCTTCATTTTTTTTGCAGTTTTAGCATGATGGTTATCTAAGTGCAAAATTTGAAGTGGATACAATCAATATTAAAAAAGATGGCCACGAAAATCATCACTTCCCAGTTAGAATTACGACAATTTTGTATTGCGTACAAGAAAAACCATGCGAAACTACTTGATAAGTTCGCTACTGATGAGCTACTTGATCAGCTAACTTCGCCGATGACGACGCGCAAACTTTTTGCCATTGGCACTCGGCCGTCCCGAGTGTCTTGGAAACACGCGTGATGACATTTTAATGTGTCCTTGAAGAGTTTGTTGAGGGGGAGGAACTGAGGAAGGGAGAGAGACGCGTGTGGGTGTCTGGGGTTTACTACGACTCAACAGAACTCTTACTCAGTCACTCGGAGTCATTCAGTCCGGTGCAACTGACATTGTGAAATGATGCGCATTGTTATCATTCAGCAAGTTCTACATGCAAAATCGAAGGAAGAAATGCAGAAATAAAACTTTTTCATAAGTTTCAGACACTATATTTTCATTATTCAATACAAATATGTTGAATGATAAAAAGATGACAAGTTTATTCTCGCTCGCTCGAAAACGTTTGAGACCCAAAAGTATTTCGAGACTCGAAATTTTGATCTGGGAAAAAATCTTTTCGAGAGAGTTTGAGTCTCGATCTCGACTCGAACTCGCTCGAAAATTCAGAGTCTCGCACAGCCCTAGTAAGTAACATAAAGGAATTATCTAATTGACGAAGCATTCTATTCCATAGATGAGTACGAGCAGCTCCCAAGGATCAGGATATATAGCTAATGAATAATGATGAATGAATTATTTCGATTACAACAGATTTTCATTTCATCAACATGACTGTATTATATTTTATGAATATCACTGTTTTTTTTTTATATCTCACTGACGTATTCTACAACATGTAAAACTGTTCCTTGAATAAATTTGTATTATTAGGCTATCATTATCATTTTCATTATTATTAGGCCTATTATTTAAGGAAATGAAATGTTGGCTGCTTGAAACATTAAATGACTCTTCTCTAGATGTACTTAGTTGAATTACGAAATAGTAATGAGCTAGTCTATTTAGATTTGGTATCTACTCGGTTATTTTTTTGCCAAAAAATTAATTTGTTCAACTTTTGTCTTACATCTACAGTACTTAATTGAAATACTTACTTGGCCTTGAATGAAATAGTATGTCAAAGCACATCACATATTTTTTTCGTATTCATTATTACCTTTTGGTTTAATTCTTGATTCGTATGTTGTACCTACTGTTTACTGTTTATTTTAGAGTTGCCGTTCGATATGAAAACTCATATCGATTATCGTTTACCTAACATCAGTTATTAATCTATTAATCGTATTATATCGATTTTTTTTTTCCCAATCGATAATTGTATCGAATGTCAAAATATCGTATCGCATCGGAATTATTGTGTTACAAATTGCGGTCTAAGCAGCTGTGTTGATTGATTCATTGACAAGTGGTTGACCTTGGACTACATGCAGGAGTTTGGTCTTAGCAGGGAGGGGTAGAAAGATAATGGATAGAGGAAGAGGCAGATTTCTGAGCTGTAAAAAAAGTACAAGTAACAACATACATCTGGAATTCATTATTCATCTATTAATATACCGGTAATACCGTATAGTCCCGAATTTGATCGGAGGGTTTTTCTCGAAATTTCAAACCCAAAAGTCACCCTCAGCCTATATGCGAATCTTGGCCTTAAATCGGTCAAAAATACGGTTTTTACTCATTTTAATTTGGGCTTACTACATCCGCACACTCATGATAACGGAATCGACTGAAAACTGAGAGATATTCCACTGAAAACAAGTTTAATAAATGTTTTATCATGAAGAAGCATCATTTTCTCAATTTCCATCATTTTTATTTGACACGCAATAATAAACATAGCACGTTGAGCTGTTTGCTGCGTGGTCTGCGTCTTCCTACTACGCGCTACCCTGACGCGGTCTGACCTTGACGAGCACGAGACTGTTTAGCGTGAAAAAAACACTCGAAACCGGCATAACAGTTTGTCACAAGTCGTTTCGGCCGGTGGCATAGCTGGGCTTATATTTATATTCGAGACAATAGGATACCTTATATAGGTTGAAGTGCTTCGCAGTCTGTACCTCATATTGCAATCTCGTTGTTGATCCTACAAACTGCAACCCAACCGCGCGATAGGCCCAAGTCTATATTTTCATCTTTTGCGCATATTAACTCTGACGTCATTGCAAACAGCGTTTCTCGTTGGCTTTCGAGTGCCCAATAGAAAACAAGAACTTTCGTGCCACATACACTGATTGGAGCAATTACATAAAGAGTAAAATAGTAAATTTGAAAAGGAAAGAATGTTCATTTCGATAATTGAAAATAATCATATTGATATCGTATCGCTGAGATTGAATCGATTATCGTATCGTTTGAAAAAATATCGATCTAAATCGATATATTGATTATTGTTGGCAACCCTAGTTTATTTATGCTTCTGATATTATGTTTAATTCTACAGAAATGCAAGACGCATAATTTATTTATTCTCACAAATTCTGTGGAATTCTTGATTTTGTGTTCTACCTACTGTTTAATGTTTATTTGTACTTCTGATATTATGTTTTATTCTACAGAAATGCAAGACGCATAATTTATTTATTCTCGTAGATTCTATGGAATTCTTGATTTTGTGTTGTCCCTACTGTTTACTGTTTATTTGTACTTCTGATATTATGTTTTTGTTTTATTCTACGGAAATGCAAGACGCACAATTATTTATTTTCACAGAGAAGCCTGTGCTGTGCACAGGCTTCGTGGAGGTTTTTGTGAACTTCATGTAGGCCTACTTGTTCAATTTGCTGAATAAAGAAATATAAAATTACTATCATCATGCTTCCAAGTTCTAAAGTTTCTAAAGCTCAGCGCTCGTTGGCCTATTTATGCGGGTCAAATAAAAAGGAATGGAAATTGTGAAAATAATGTTAATTCAAGGAATTCACTCGAACTATTTCGAATTATTCAATCCGAAAACAGTGTTGAAGCAATCTAAGGGTAAAAATATTAGTTCGAATTACGGTTTAGCTATAATTCAGATTTTAAGCATATTAATCAACATTGAAATGCCTATACATTCAGCCGGGGACCGACTTCAAGGAAATAAGTCAAATTTCAGATTAACTGAGTTTAGATTAAAGAGGGTTCACTGAAGTTCTTAATTATTTCATCTTGAAAATATAATATCTGCATTTTCTCTGTCCGTATTAGAAAATTCTGATATCTCATACTGATCGAAAGTGATCTGAAAATGTTTGAAAGTGTTTGAAGTTTTGCTCAATCGACTCCCATGCAGTCTTGAGCGTAATGTAGGAGTGTAGGAGTACACTGTGATGGCATGTTTTCATGGCTCGTGGCAGGCGCAGGTCGTTAAAAACATCGCCTGCCGCCTGCGCTCTTCACAAAGTCGCGCTTCTTTGTTCTTTGCATCCACTTCGAGATTTGATTTATTCATTTAAATATATCATTCACATTCAATTCAGGTGATTAAGTGATTTTTAGCATTGAATTATGTGGCACGCAATTACAATAATAATGAATATTTCAAAAGTACTGTTTTTGAGGTAATATTCCAATATAACTCTACTTCTTGTACGAGTGAGAGAATTTAACAGCGCCATTTTTTTTCATAGTTGAATTTATTCTATGTCTCGTGATAGAGAGCAACAAGTGCAAGCGCAGGAATTTCATCCATTCCGATTGGCCAGCGGACAGAGGAGCCATGAGAGCGCGCCTTCACATGGTTAGAAGTGTCGAATCGTGTAGCTCACCTGTGCGATGACCTTGTGAACGATATTCCTCATGTTGGGAGCCACCATCAGCAAGCCAGCAGACGCAGCGCCGGCGCCCGGACCAAACAGGGTCATCGACCTCTTGTCTCCGTTGAAGTACTCGATGTTATCGTAGACCCACTGGACGGCCATCGCCTGGTCCAGGATACCGTAGTTGCCAGGCGAGTTCTCATCTCCCGTGGACAGGAAACCTGGCCGTCAAACAGGCACGTCAGCAAATCATTGTTCCCCAATTGAGGCTATGGATGAGAGGTAGGATCGTTCGGACAGGGCACCACAAGGGTGATCTAACCACCTCATAACAGGCACGTCAGCAAATCATTGTTCCCCAATTGAGGCTACGGATGAGAGGTAGGATCGTTTGGACGGGGCACCACAAGGGCGATCTTACCATCCCATAATACAATATCTGATGTTATCGATGAAAGCGAATCAAGATGCGCTTGCTGTCACATAAGCTGGTCGATCGAGACACATTGAAATGCATCCCGATGAACGTTATCGATGTACTACGCACTAAAGCTAGAAGAAAATGTACACATGCATTCTACAGTGTGAAAAAATAAATGGTAGAATATGTGATTCATTTTATTCAACACGTAGATTAAGTTTGAATTTGAATCCAAATTTTTGTGAAGTTCATTTTATGTTACCGGTACTGCAAATGTACCTATAATTTGTTCCACACATAAACAGTAATTTTAGTTCCGTCACTTTATAAATGGAGCGTTATGCTACGGTAATATTGAAAATATAAACTAACATGAATGTTATCAGCATACAGCTTGTACTTTGTATGTACTATAACAATGAAGCCTCAAGGCATAGTTCCCAGATCCCTTATTGTCCAGTTTCTTTCATTCATCATATCCCTACTTACTCCCATAGAAGTAGGCATGTAGAGTATCAGACATGACATGGATTCTACCCCACTATAACTTAGCTGTTGGTGGGGTCGTTGAGCTCCATGAAAAAATTGGTTACATCTTTTTTTATTGCATTCATTGCATTGCACATTGCATTTATTGCATCACATATTGCATTCATTAGGGCTGTGCAAGACTCGAAATTTTCGAGCGAGTTCGAGTCAAGATCGAGACTCAAACTCGCTCGAGAAGATTTTTTCCCAGATCGAAATTCCGAGTCTTGAAATACTTCTGGGTCTCGAACGTTTTCGAGCGAGCGAGAATAAACATGTCATGTTCTTATCATTCCACATATTGGTATTGAATAATGAAAATATAGTGTCTGAAACCTATGAAAAAGTTTTGTTTCTGCATTTCTCCCTTCGATTTTGCATTTAGAACTTGCTGAATGATAACAACGCGCATCATTTCACAATGTCAGTTGCACCGGACTGAATGACTCCGAGTGACTGAGGAAGAGTTCTGTTGAGTCGTAGTAAACACCAGACACGCACACGCGTCTCTCTCCCTTCCTCAGTTCCTCCCCCTCAACAAACTCTTCAAGGACACATTAAAATGTCATCACGCGTGTGTCCAAGACACTCGGGACGGCCGAGTGCCAATGGCAAAAAGTTTGCGCGTCGTCATCGGCAAAGTTAGCCGATCAAGTAGCTCATCAGGAGCGAACTTATCAAGTAGTTTCGCACGGTTTCTCTTGTAAGCAATACAAAATTATCGTAATTCTAACCGGAAAGTGATGATTTTCGTGGCTATCTTTTTTAATATTGATTGTATCCACTTCAAATTTTGCACTTAGATAACTATCATGCTAAAACTTCAAAAAAATGAGAATAAAATAAAAACCAACAATGTACATGATTATTTGGTTTTTACGAAATTTTCAACAATGAAATTTATTTTTCATTTTTCTCAAACAATGATTTTTTTCAATTCAATTTTTTCACAAAAATGTTGCTGAAGTATTGTTCAAGGGTTGGTCATATCGGTTTTTTGATACTCCAGCTATATTTCAAGATATGACTTTATTCACAATGTTTTTTTTAAATTAAAATTTCAATAAAATTTGTGCTCGAACTTCCTCGAACGACGTTTTCCCGAACTGTTTTCGGAAAATCCATTTTCCAAGCAATGGTGTCGGCGGCCAAAGAGTGCTCACCTTCCCGGTGATATTGCGGGTTACCAGACAAACGCACGAACTCGAGATGAACAGATTCGGAAAGGTCTTGTCGAGTCCTTTCATAAAAGTGCCGGTCGAATAAGATGGGACGCCTGGTTCGATCGGGTACGTGTCGGCGCGGTCCCGCGGACTTTCGACGACGCCGCCGTCGACGGAAGTGCGAAAGCGGAATACAGTTTCTAGATTCTGGCGGGGATTGATCACTTCTATCACCGGTGACAATTTCGTAGTCGTCAGACCTTTGCGAAAGATATTTGTGAAAAACTCGTTTTTCCGGCGATGAAAGACAAGTCCGCGGGACTCAAACCCCGAACCTCCGCGACGGTTTTCGGCAAGAGGTGGTGAATTATCGTACTTTTTTGGCGTACGACATTCACCGAAGACAAGAAAAACTTTTCGGAGGATGTTCGGGGTTCGATTCCCGCGAACTCGCAATTCGTCTTTAGCGAGTATGGTGTGATTGGACTTCGGAAGTTGGAGGAATAAAAAGTCCGCCTCTGAGAGAAATCTTACCGGGAGTAGAACACTTCTGTGTCTGGCAAGTTGGACTTTTATCACGACTGAAAATTTCGAAAACTTTTAAAAAAACGTGATTTAGACATGAAAAAATCGATAATTTCGATCGTTATTCAATATCATCATTTCGATTCGTTCGAAAGGAATTCCTGATATTCCGATATGTTTGATATAGCACTATTCGGTATCGCTTACAATTTCTTGATTGAACTGCAACACTACAAATAATGTATTCATTCAAAAAATGATATTAAAAATGATATATTAATTATTTTATAGACAGTCCCATGGACAGTTTCTTCAGTTCTCTGTTTTTCAGATGAAATCAGATATAATATATAAAGTTATTCCATCTCATAAATGAAATATACAACATTGGGTTATTTAAATCGTGATAATGTGTAGGCCTACTTAATCGACCCTACGAGCAACGGTCTCATCCTCTTCAGGGTTCAAGTATTTATATATGAGCCTGTAAATTAGTGAAAATCATTAAAATGTTTATGATGAATAAAAAGGAGAATATTTTTTAGAAAACAAGTAGATTTTTGATTTTGAATTGAGAAAGCGATTATTTTTATATCCACTGCAGATTTGGACCCTAAAGATTAGGCGATCATTGGTTGTAGAAATCAACTTTTTTCGATTGAATATAGGCTACATTAGAAAAAATAGAAATATATTAATATGAGATAGATGAAGAGTAAAAATGAATATATACATAAAAATGAAATAAATGAATAAATATAAAAATATTAGAATAGAAAAAACTTGTTGACAAATTCATCAATTCGTGTAAACTATACATGTTCAGCATCACAGGATTGCGAGTTCAGCATGATTGTTTTTCCCTCCCATCTAGTGAATCATCTATAATAAATATCACCTCAGAGCAGCTGATAATGCTGTAACCTGATCTATTCTTTAGCTCCATCACTTTTAATATCTTCATTCCACTGTATTGAGGGTCTCAATTGACCACCTATCATGTCAATTATCACCAATGGTTGGAAGCTTCAATCCTGCAAAATGTTTGGTGGCATATTTTGCTCTGACAGTAATAAATCAAACTACCAATTTGTCAGCTGAGGGGTCAAACCCTGTAACCTATCTAGGCAACTCAAATTTCGTCCCTGTATAAAGGGCTTGTCTATCTTGCCCAAAATAGTTTTGAGAGTGACTAGTGTAGCCTTAAGTTTACATTCATTTTTATCTAGCCTCTTCCTAGTGTTGAATGAGAAGCCCCCTATAGACTTATCACCCATACATATAACATTGTTGATTGATGATAAACAGATGTCTCAAAGTGTTCCTGTTGGTAATCAGTGTAACATGAGACTTTTAAAGTCTCATGTTACACTGATTACCAACAAGAACACTTTTGAAACATCTGGTTATCATCAATCAACAATGCTATGTATGGGTGATAACTGATCTATAGTGGGCTATTCATTCAACACTAGGAAGAGGCTAGATAAAAATGAATATAAACTTGGGAGATGTTTACATAATCATTGTGTGCTCTAGGTCCTGCCATCATGCTTGGGTATGTTAGGCAGCCTGTCCCCTTCCCACCCTCATGGTTTAGTTGAGGCCCCTCACACCTGTTTCTCATGTCTCATACCAAGGGCTTCTCTCTTAAGTGTTGGGAACAGAGAGCTAAACATTTCAATCGCGATGTATTTTTGAGGTACTGGAGACTTTTTTTTTTAATAACATCGAAACTTGATACAAAATCATTGTTCCCCAATTAAGGCTATGGATGAAAGATAGGATCGTTTGGACGGGGCACCACAAGGGCGATCTTACCACCCCATTTTGATTATTCAAAACTAACGAACTTCAACACCAGGACTGCACTGTTTGTGACCATAATTTTTTGCCGTAGATAAAAGTCTTTCAGTATAAACACCAATGTTGATATCCTCCACTTTAAACTAAGTCTCTTGGGCAATGATCACTTCTTTCCATTAACAACAGATGTTAAGTTTATCATTATACAAAATGGACAAAATAACTTAGTGATGGGCCTATAATGTTTTAATTAGGCCTATCACTCTACTAATTGATGGTAATAATACTAATACTAATACTGGAGACTGCAGGTGCGACTTATACGACCATACAAAGGGTTTTTCAAAAAATGACTGTCAAAAACAGGGGTGCAACTCATACGCGGGTGCGACTTATATGCGAGTAAATATGGCAGTCTCTACACAAATAAGAAATAATATAATTACGAAGTTTACATTAATCAGATGAGCCATATTGAAGATGACTAGGCCTAATTACTATGCCCTTTTTTTCATATCAATTAAAATTATCAAGAAAACTTTCGAGGATATCAACAAGTAAAAGTGTAAAGCCAATGAGATGATGAAACAATTGAAATAATCAATAAGTAAATCAGGAAGGCAAGGACTCAAATAGATTCAAAACCAAGGTGAGTATAAATACTATAGCTTTTCATTCTATTTCATACAAAATCTCGCTGATCTTCACGCATGTGTTGCATTTTCCTAGCAACTATCTATTATAGAAATGCGGTAAGAAATTCACAAAATAGAATCATAACCAGTCATCAGTATATCTACTCTACAGTAATCAAAGCAATAGCCGAAACATCAAAACCTTGGTAGGCTGCTGTTCTTTCCTCCCGTTTCACCCAATTGATCCATCCAGCCTCAGGCTATTCTCCTCTAGACACCAAGCCACTCAACAGCCCTCACGTTTACCTAATGCTCCCAGGCGGTAGTTGATCGTGACGACCACCACGTCGTAGAAGGCCACCATCACGTGCGGCGGGAACAAGTTGGACGCTCCGCGGTAGAATTCGCCGCCGTGGATATACACCATCACGGGATACGCTTGTGGTCGGCCAGCTTTAGTCTGGAAACAAACACTTCCAGTTACTATTACGCAGTAGAAACTATTGAAGTTTCTCTTTCACCTTAGTCAAGTCTTATACGTCTCCAGTCGCCCTGAGTAGCTCGGTCAGCTGAGGCACCGCTTCAGAAACTGAAGTCACGCATAGCCATGGGTTTTTGTGAACGTCCTTTCACTCATCATCTCTTCATAGTTTCATAATCACCTGCTCATTCATACCCCCCAATATGCATTGAGAATTGCGGAGATGGTGTCTTCACTAATTCGAAAACACGTTCCATTTCCTGAGTAATTTTCATAGTAATATTGATCGCTGCTCTATCTGGTGTTGTTTTGTAGAAACGGCTGATAGGCTGGCAAACTCTATGACGGCTATCATCAGCTGAGCCAACGTCATTGAGTAAAGTTAATTCCTCTTATCACCACTTATCTACGCACGGTCAATAGTTCTTTAAACGTGGACCGTGAATTGGTACATATTTCCAACATGGGAGGAATAGGAAGTGAAGACACCATCTCCAACAAGCAAGCCAACGCAACTCTCAATGCATCTTGGTACCCCCGTATAACCTAGCTGTTGGTGGGGTCGTTAAGCGAACAATAATCATCATCCAGTCTCCATGGGGCAAGAAGTTCCAGCCAGGAGGATTTCACATATGTGAATAATCATAATAACGCTGCAACATGCGAACTTGACAAATACATCATAAGATGCGTACAATATTTGTCGAAAATGCTAATGAGTCAAATTTTATAATAACAAAGGTGGAAAGATCAGTTGTATGGAAGTGTCTGCTGTCGCTCATTCAAATAACTTTGGAATTGAAGAATTTAGAAACCACTCGTGATTTCATATCTTGCTGAACAATCAATGTCTAGGAAGATTTGAATGATTTGATTTTTTTAGTTTGAAAATGTTGTCACATAATCAGTAATCACTCAAGATCAGACATAGAACAGGTTGTTAACCACTTGACAGCCAGGTTACCGACTCACTGCCCTTCCCCCAGACCGGGCTATTATGACTGCACAGATACTTGTGTTCAGATAGCCTTTCATAACATCCATACCAGAAACAAATGGTTTTTTGTATTGACATGTTGTTGTGCTTGATATGTAAAACAATCAATTTGCCAAAATCACTGTCATAGCATTCAGAGGCTTGTCAATTTGACACGTGTAAGGAGGCAAAGCCTGTAACGAGGTTCTGAAATAACAGCTGACTAGTATATCATTTTACAATACGTTAGCGTATTCTATCGGCAAAAAAAAATAACACCTACTTCTCAATCTATCTCCTAGATGTTAATATAAGTTCCATGTCAATATAACGTAATGTTGTCGAGATATTAAATGCAACATATCAGAAAGTGTAAGAACGCACATATGCGTCAACACGCCTCAAGTGGTTAATTTTATTTTGTATATAGGCCTACAGCTACTGTTTATTTCAGGCCTGTTCCTAATTATTTTATTCAAACTTTTTTGCCATTTCATTTTGAGTTTACATTTGTTAGGCTTTGTGGGCTTTATTGTAGAATACATACATGCATCTTCTCCACATGAAATGTCAATAATAACAATAACAGCGATAATAATAATAACTATAACTATAATAACTATAATAATAAGCATGGTAAAAGACTGTTGATGTATGACATTCCAACTATTTTTAATTCTGTTCCACAACATTGAAACTTCAAATTATAAGTTCTGTCAAAAAAGGAATCAAGTGCTGGCTTTTGGACTCCTTGAATGGTAGGGTACTTTGTAATTATTTGCAGTTGGTAGGCCTGTGCGAGACACAAAATTTTGAGTCGAGTTCGAGCAGAGATTGTGCTCAAACTCGACTTGAATAGGCTGAGAGATCTGCTCGAAACTTTGGGTCTCGAACGTTTTTCGAGAATAAAATCACTAAACTTCACAAATCGCGATGTTTCAACTTTTTAGGTTAGGTTGCGATGTTGATCCCGCCTAAAGGTATGACGCATTGTATACTAACAAACTGAGAAAAAAATCCCTTACATTATTTTGCGCTCTGATCGCTCGTGAGCGAGTGTATCGGCATTCGGCCGTAATAAATTATGAATTTCTGATCCTACTTCTACTCCGCCAATTGCCAAGAACTTTTGATTTTTCAGGAGAACATCTTTTCGGGTTAAAACACGCATTTTGGAGCAGTTTCGGTTATTTTTCTATTGTGCTTTTTGAGATTACAAGTTACGATTTTTAAGTAAGAATGAATAGTGATGAAGAAGGTGACATATTTATGGGAAAGGATTTAAGGCCTTCTGTTTATTATGCTGATGTGTTACTTACCTCACGTTCTTCCTTAACTTACTTAGGCCTATACACATAGGCCTATATGGCTTGCAAAACATTCAATTAAAAAAAATTAATCTAGGCCTATTCTTGATAAAAGTTTTGTGAGCTAAAATAATGTATTTTATAGCTTGAATTTTTACTTAAAATTCAAGCAAATTTACTTGCTTGCTCGAACTCGCTCGAAGAAAACTGCTTGAACACCTATTTTTAAAGTGTGTAGGCCTACTCGCTCAAAATTTGCTCGAAATTCAAGCAAAAACCTTTGCTCGCTCGAACTAATAAAAGGCCTGCTCGCACAGCTCTAGCAGATGGAATTGTTGTCCTAATACTGAGCAGTCACTTCAATTGCTTTTCATTTCTATTTTCATTCTAATTTTTCTTTTAATTTTTCATTCTTGATATTGGTTGAGTTGAAGACTCAACTCTGTTAATTATCTTTTGTTATTATTCTGAATATTATTAAAATTGAAAAATTATAATTTTCCAATTTATGCATCATGTTATTTATATATACGCAGTTGGTGTTTTCATTCTTATTTTTATTGATGTTTAATCCACAGATAAGCCTTGTGTTGGGCTTTGTGAAAAATGTGAACTTGATTTCTTCTATGTGAATGTGTGAAAAATAAACAATTAGTAGCCTATTATTATCATTATTAACAACAACAACAAGAGAGATGGGCCTTACCGACGGGCTGTACACGTTGAGGTACAAGCAGTCTTCGTCCATGTCTCGAACACCCTTGGTTATGCCCGTGTAACGAACGGGTTGCGGACAGGCGGGCCCAAAGTCCACGGCTTGGATCAGCTGCCAGCCGCGATGGGCTCGAGGAGGCTGTAAACACACGAGCAGTTAGCATGGATTGCGTTACTAGCCGCACGTGATTCCAGCCAACCTACCAACAGCTGGGTTCTCCGCATACCATGGGGTCATTGATGGGAGATTTCCATTTATATCGGGTTTAAGAGCCCGCATCTTAGACAGATTTACAGGGTGCACTTCCGCCACATATATCTCGAGAACTACAAACACCACGGACTTGCGGTTAAATGCAATGACTAAGTAATACCGTCACAATTAGATATGCTTCGTCAAAAATTGAAGATTAATTTCATTATGAAGCAATAATTCAATCAAAATATGCCTGATTTGATGGTTTTCATTGCTTGATTCCCAGTTACCGAATAATAGTAAAAATAAACTACAAACGTACATCTTGAAGTTCAACTTTGCTCATCAATATTTGAAATCCTGATTCGCCAGTAATTTTACAGTCTTCCCAATTTCCTAGACCAAAATGTGTAATGTGACTGGATTTTGTCCATATTATGAAATGGAAAACTCCTCAATCTAGCAGTGGTTACTGGAACTCATTCAGTATTATCCACTCTTCACTTTTCAACCCAAAACCAAACTTTTGAACGCGCATTAAACTTGGGTCGAGCATTTCGAAGAGAAACATTCTCAGCTAAGATGCGGGCTCTTAATGAAGCACTCTAATGATGAGTAAGATCTGTTGGCGTCGGTGAATGATATATTCACGAGATAATGGGATAAGGAGATGAAGGTTTCTAAGGTAATAGGAAGGAAGCGATTGTGGCCTATATTGTGGGAACCATCCCGGCATCAGCCTTGATTACACAGAGAAACCACGATACACCCCTGTGAAGATGGACTGTGGTGGGGATCGAACCAGGTTAGTGATGACCCTCATCTCCCAGATCACTTGAAGCGAGCGCGTTATCAACTGAGCGACTTCTGCCGGTGGATGGAAGATGTTCACAAAAACCAGTGTAACATAAGCAGTGTGAATAATTTTATATTTCAACGTTTCTTCACAAAAGTTTGAATAAAACATAAATACTGAACATCACAAATTTGAATTGAACATAGTTTTACAGTTTTTGTGTTGAGTCATAATTTTCTGTTGGATCACAATTCCTTCAAATTTTTCATATTTTTGTTGAAAATTCATGGTAAATTTGGGATAATTTCCCCTCAAAATTTGGTCAAATTTGGACGGATATTTTCCAAATTCTTATGGACATTTCAAGGCCTCAAAACAATCTTGTTGACAAAGAACAAGAACATTTTTGTCATTTTTTTACAATTCTTTGAACGAAATAAGTAGTTATACCTGTAGTTGCATCATTATTCATGACATGGTTGGTGTGAAAACTCATTGGGCATTTCATTGCAAATGGAATCATGTTAGCAGTGTACGGGAGTCAATTTAGCAAAATATTGTTTTCATGATGATAACTTTTAAAAGGTATGAGATATAAAAATTATAATACAGAGGAAACACAGATATTTTCAATTACTTCAACATGGTATAAACTATAACTATTCAACTAATATTGCATTTTCATCAAACGTATATATAGGCCTATATCTAAAAAAAATATTTATTCAGCTGTGGGCCTACACACTTGCAATATAAGTTGTCTGGTTCTTACTTGGGTCGACTATACCATCTTGAAGGTATTTAAAATATCTGTGTTTCCCCCTTATTACAATTTTATATCTCATACCATTCAAAAGTTATTGCCATAGAACTGACATTTTACCAAATCGACTGCATTGGGCTTTTAAATAATCAACTGCCCACAGCAATAGACTCCAAGACCAAGAATCTTCCTCATTTCATTGTTCAAGTCAGGGTCAGATAAGATAAGGTAACACTTTATCTCAAGTTGACAAAACCTGTTTGTCACAGATTTCTCTAGATCCCTATTGATCACAGCGCCTTTCTCTCTCTTATCTCTCGAATGAGTCGGGATTGCAGGCAGCTGATTTCAAGCCTGGCCCAGATTCTCGCAATACAATGAGCAACACGTTGTTGATATAGCATGATTGTATGAAAGCTTATTATTTTACTACAATCAGTCACTAACAGTATTATGCATTACTCCCTACATGGTCTTAGTATACAAAATCTAAGGTTGTAGGCTCTGGAAAAAAGCTAATAAAATAATGCATTAGGCAAATGCCAAGTAATAAAGGCCCGAAAATGCCGCCAAAATTTAAGCAAATTCTGCACAAAGTTCTAGTCAAAAAATACACCTACATTCATTAATCACAAGACAGTTTGATTGGTAATTTGAATATTATCATTGTTCTAATAGATGTTTCACATTGATTTTATGAAATTTGGATTGCTAGTATTCAAGAATATAAATAATTGAATTGGGCAATTTTCTAAGATCAGGATTAAAAATTGTGAATGGAAATCAAAAGGTTTCACGGAAGGTATTGAATTATAAATAAGTATGGAATGATATGAATGAATGAGTGGATGAATGAACAAGGAAGGCTTGATGAATGTATACCACTGTACCTTGAACCTCCCTTCTTGTACGGGTGGCATCGCATAAGGAATTCCAAGGAACGTGCTGACTTCTCCCAGGATTTTCTCCACAGGACTCTGGTCGGGTGTAAACCCCGAGTCTGGGTCTGGCTTATCGTAGAGATGCCTGAAAATATAATGCATTCAATAATTAGGGTCTGGCCTAATGATCAATCAGATTCAATATAGAAATGTAGGCCTGATAATCAACTGCTCATTAAAGGAGGGGTAAGGTGCAAATCTTAATTTTTACCATTGGTCCGTCTCATTATGTTAAGACAGAAAACACCCTTTGAAAATAAATAAATAACTATTATAAATATTTACAAAAAAATATTTTGAGAAAATACATTGTGTGAAAACATCCAATATTCGCTGAATATGATTTTAATTTGTTCAGTATCGTGCAAACATCTGTCATTCAATTTTTGACAATTCCATTGTGAATAAACCAATGTCCACTTCCTCCCTTCAAACACCTGCCCTCACTCCGTCATAGTAGAAATACGTGTTGACAGTTCAAGGTTATTGGTGGCATAACTATTTGCAACGTAAAGCCACATGCCATGCGAATTAATCAATTGAAATTATATGGTGATAATAAGTAACTATGTTATACATATCAAACGAAAGATGACATTCAAGCGCAGATATTTTGTGGGAACACTTTTTCTTTACCTATCGTAGTTCTTCTACGTTCCTAGCTCAAAAAAGCGTTACATGTTATTCTCCATAAGAGGGATTTTCGTTAGGCCCGGTCGAAAATTATCGACTTTTCGCGTTTTTTTTCTCCCATGTCAAATGGGGTAAGAATTTTTGCAAGGGCGTTATCTGTCATAACATAATGAGACGGACCAATGGTGAGAATTGAGTTTTGCACCTTACCCCCCTTTAAAGAGATATCAAAAGTTGAAACCGAAACAAACTATACCGGTACGAACAACGGCAGAGTCATTTGACGCGATAATCAAACACAGTGATGTTACTTTGAACGTTACTTGGTGGTAACATTATATGTAAATATTTAAGGCCGATAACCTCTCCAAAGATAGATTAGTACCAGTACCAATATGTCGAAATATCTTTATAACGTACATAACTTCTCAACTCGGAAAAATTACAAGTAATAATTTGATAAATTGGCATTTGATGAGGAAAAAGTTTTGAAAGAATAAAGTTTTTTCAATAAAAATTCTATTTTCCAACCAAAATAAGGGAGAACTTATTCTCTACTTCGACTCCCAGTAATTTATAAGTGTAGCTTAGTTCTTTTCAATGTAGTACTTTTGTAAGTTTGATTTACTTGTGATTTAAATGATCCTACCAACAACAGCTAGGTTACTTGGGAGTATTACAATCTTTTAAAACACTTTCACACCACTCAAACTGACAGCATAGGTTCAACACCTGATGAACAAAGAGTGTGTTGCACCACTTTCGGTGCTGCGCTAGTCTCCCAATCCTGAGACAAGGTCCAGACAAGATACATCTCATAACAAATTATTATTGAAGCTGCAAGGCTCGGAAAAAAATCAGTTCTAGTAGGCCTAGTTATTTCGGGTCTCGACGATGTTAGTAAAACTAAAATCACATTGTTTTATAATTTGATCAAATGTGAATTACAAATATATTTTCCAATTTTTACAATTTATAATTTATAAATTGTGAATACTGTATTAATCAGTAATAAATACTGTAGTTTAAAAAAACACATTAAATAAAAAACTCAGTTGATCTTCGTCGAACTAGTCCGATCTCCAACGGAGTGAAAATCCAACTCCAGACTAGCTGGAAATACTCTCTTCTCGCTTCAACTCACTTAGAATCCAGAAGAACTCTGGTCACACAGTTCCAATATTTCTACTGCCAATTGAAATCCAATAAGAGGATGAAGACAAATTAATAGGGCGAGAGAACATTCGTCAATCAACCATCTCCCAGTTGGTTTGGCAAAAACTTATTCATAAATAGACCTAAGGGTAGAGACATGTAAAAATACCAACTGCTATAAGAGCAGTAAAATCCAAGTGTTTTAATACGTTTTTCTAATATTTCTTCATGTTTCAATACATTTGATGTCGTTTAATCGGGTTTCTGAAAAGGCGACAGAGCACTAGAAACGACTGATTCCGCTATGTTTCAAGATACTTACGATATAGGCGCTATATTCGGGATAAAAGCATTATAGATGCTATTTTTGGCAAATTATATCAATCAATTTGTAAAAGGGTAAAGTCGGTTTAGTATTTGTGAAAACCAAAGTGCCGCTGCAAATGCACTTGGCAGATGAGGCGTGGGTTTAACCTGCTGGTGGACACAATTTTTCCTGAGAGTATCAATTGTGATGTTTCTCTTGTATTCTATTGTATGTTGTATAATTTTTGTAACAACCGTAGGCCTACTGTTGTAATATGTCTCTACCTATAGGTCTGACAAACACAAACATGAGGACGTACACTTTGAACCCTTGCACTTGTCCTGAGGAAGTCTTCACAGTGACTTCCTGGTCCCTCTGGATGGTCTGCCAGTCGGCGCGCTGCTTGCCCTGAAGGTCGGATCTCCAGCCAGCAAGCACTCCGGGCAGAGGGATGGACGTCGGCGGAATGCCAGGCAAACCATTCTGAGCACAATATCAGATCATTGATAACATGGAACTTGTTGAAAGTTGGCAATTATTTTGTGGGGTCTTGTGATGGAATGTAGGCCTATTGAGATTGGTAGGCAAGCAAACCCCCGGGGCCGAATTCACAAAAAGTCATAACTTTGATCCGGCTCAAAATTACGACAATTTCTAGAGATAATACCATATTTTATCTAAATTATCTTTAATTTTTTGATCTTTATTCTTAATTAAATCTATCATCATTATCAATCTACTATCATTATCTTTGAGACAGTAACAAAGTTGATCGGTAATATCTTTGTAGCAACTTTGATCGGGATCAGAGTTGATCACGATCACCGCTAAGACCTTTTGTGAATTTGTGAATTTGCCCCCTGGACATATCATTTCTCAAGCCTGCAATAGCATACATGCCCATCTCAAGCAGAGAAGTATGTTTGAAACAATCATCAATTTGCAAAATTTCACCATCTAGGTTATATTGTGATACAACGCATCGCGACCAATTTTGATTTTCTTTTTATCCTGAAATTGGTGTTTCCTACTAGATCTTCTTGATCAGATAGCCACTGCAAGTTGAGAATTGTCATCATTTAATAGTTTGAAACTCCCTTGAACATGATGAATTAGGCATGAAGATGCCTAGGTATAAAGATCTGTCATTTTTGGTAAAAAAGCATCAAAACACTTTCAATGAGTCACTAAAAATAAATAAACCTCACGCATAACCCTTGGCCAAAAGTTTCTACATTCCTAGGCCCCTATATAATTATTAATTTTAAAAAATGAAAAAACAAATGAAATTGGTCGCAATGCACTAAGGCCTACATGACAATATTATGAACGTTTGTTCGATATTACTCCAAGTTACTTAGATAACGGCATTGAATTAACCTTACAAAATCAATGATAACGGTAATTATGGTAATTCTACAGCTAATACAAGATGCAGAGCTTTCCTACTCGAGACGGGGAGGACCGCTTTTATTAGGTAAGTTCAGTCTTACCGAATAAATTGCAATTCTCCGTTCCAAAAAATAACAGTTTTTTCTGACTTTGGTTTCAATCCAAGGGCAAGAGTATCTAGGCTAGTTAAACTGGGTACCGCTAGTCAAACTAGTTAAAAAGCCGTAGCTAAGCATTGAAAATGATAAGGTACAAATATATTCACACAACTGGAAAGTTCAAGTTGAAGATTTGGGTTTTAAGTTCAAGTTGAATTTAGCAAGTTTGAGGGTGAATAGGCCCACATAATATTGAGCATTGAGCCCTATTTCAATGTTTGAAATTGGTAGTAGGCTACCGTACCTAAAAGATCTTTATTAGATCTGTTGAATGAAGCCAACGCACATTAGCGGTTATTATTTAATTGTCTAAAACTTGCTCAAATATAATGGATCATGCCTAATGTTATCCATACAGCTCTGCCATTATTGGTAAAATAAACCAAAGCCAAAATCACTTGGATATAATTTTGAAAATTAAAACCAGGTGCAATTGACTTGGATATTATTGGTTATTGTCACAGGCCTGGAGATAAAATGGTAGGCCTACTGGGTTTGGTCATTGATTTTTGGTTATAAATGCGGTTATTTTTCCAACGCACTAAACCAAAATCATCTTTCAAGAAATCCAGGTCCCCATACTTCAAAATTCGATAATTTTACTGATTAACGTACCATGGCCAATTTTTGTCCTATGTTCGCGTTTTTTGTGTTTTCTGATAGATCTTGTTCATATCTATGGTGTGTAGTTTGGACATTTTGTATTTTGTTTGTTTTAATATGTTTTTTACTCACTTGAAGTTGATGCTTTGTGATCTGACTAAGATGACAAAGGTGGACAGTAGGTTAGGTTAGGGTCAGGTTAGTGTACAAACCTCGCGTATACCGCCGGCAGGCAAAACGGAGCTTATATACTCTAAAAAAATGAAGAAAAAGTGACAAAAAATTGAAAAAAAAAATGCCGTGGTACATTAATCAGTAAATTTACCCAAAATTCACCCAAATAACACGACACAAGCCACAAAACACTGTTTGGTGCGGTCTACCGCAGTATGCCAGGATTGTCTACAAGAGCCAAAGCACTTCCCTAGAATATAGTTAGTACAACATTATTGTTATGTAAGTCTGGCCACTGAGTAGATGTACATTACCACTTGAGGTTTTGAAGGTTTGGTAAATATACTCGGTATTCTAAAATATGGGCTGAAGCCTACCTGATATCTGTATCCATCTTCCGCTACACCGTCCCTGTTATTATAAACACCTGCGCCAGACCCAGGAATATATTGTGGGCCATATCTTCTACTATTGTAAGTGTAAGTTCTGTAATTATCATCCCCAGGATTTGGAGCACCTTGCGGAGTATCATACGAGCTGTCTCGATACCGAGGCGGCCCTTGTTGACAAAAGGTTAACCTCAAATGTAGACTCAATAGAACCAACAGAATTGTTTTTACTTCAATAAACTGAACCATTTTACACAAAAGACACTGAGCTTATAGCTTACTTGACCTGCTACAGGTATGTATTGAATCTGTATTACTAGGTGCACTCTCAAACGCACAAATTTTGGAAAACCATTTCACTACCATGTCTTTATCTTCAAGTGAAATTAATTAATAGCTAGGGGCAACGCCCAGCAAGTCTAATGCAACCCACGCAAGCATTCTCATACTGATTCACATGTTTATTAAAACAACGACTTATTACAGATATGCTTGTTATTAATAATTATCATTAATTCAGTATACAACACAGATTTACAAACAAGACGACAATAATCCACAGGAAGCGATGAATAAAAAAAATATGTGCAATTCTTTGTTGTTGTCGTTCTGTTTGGTGGTTGTTTGTTTGTAAGCGACCACCAAAAATATTAATATACAGTATACACTACTTCGTAGGCGACCACTATGCGCAACAGGTAAGGTAACCAACATAACAACAAGTGACTGAATGCAACGGCACTAGTGCTTGTCGGTAATGCAGTTCAGAAGGACTTCTTCACACGGTGAAAACCGAGGTCGATCGAGTGGACTCACTGACCTATAGTGGATCGGCTAAGCTCAAAAATCGCGCATTTAGTGATTAAAGCGTGAAATTTGGTAGAGATGTACCTATTGATATTTAAAAAATGTTTGGCTATGATATCAAGCGATATTTCGCCCCTGAGGGCTGAAATATCCATTGGCATTGAAAAAAAGAAAATAAGGGGGTATAGTGTATATGTATTATTCATGTTTTCAACTTTTTTTTTCTCTTGTTTAGTAACTCACTAATATCTCAACAATGTAGTGTGCAAAATTTTTTCAAAAAATCATGTATATTCGATAAAATACATCAGTTTAAAGTCAAAAATGTAAAAAATCCCTTTTTTCGAATTTTTTTTTCGTATCATTAGTTTCTGGGAAAAAATGGTGTACATGTTACTGAACGTATACCTAATGATATACTGAAGCGATATTATATATTATTTGCTTCGTGGGGTCAACCGTATGAATATAAAATCAAATTTTGGACTCCATAAAATAATTATTTTTAGTCCAATTGAAAATAGCTATAGTTTTATAGTTTTTTATAGTCAAGTTTTATTTCCATTAATTGTACATTACATATGACACAGTGTGAGCACAAATGACAAGGTATGAACACAAACCCTTTAGGATATATACCATTAAGGGTGTATGGAAAGGTTTTTTACCATATATAACTTATTAAAAAATAAGTTAATAATATAATACAAGATAAATAATAATAATAATAATCATAACAAGTTGGTATAATATACTGACATGTATATTATGCACCTTGTGATGTGCATATACTAGATAAACATATTGGAATATTTTAATACTGTTTTAGTGAAATATTAATATTGATAAATACATGCTAATAAAATGTATATAATTATAGTTAATAATGATAATAATACAAACTAATGCCAACATCACGCTATTTAATATTTATAATAGCTATAATAATGATTTGTAGGATTAGCCATTTTTTACAATTTTGTAGGATACAATTCAGTTCACTTCCTGTAGCCTATCATTCAATCATTTTGAATAATCGTCAAGATATTCTTCTACTGTATAATATGCTTTTTTAGTCAAGAAATCTTTTAAGTGTTTTTGAAATGATGTTATTTCTATTATATTTTTAATGGATTTAGGAATTTCATTAAAGAGTTTAATATTTATGTAGTTTGAATTTTCTTGACATAATTTGATAGTATATTGTTTTGTATGGAATTCTAATGCGTTTCTAGTTGAATGTTTGTGAATATCTTGTTTTTTTTTAAGGAGCTTTCATTCCTTTTTATGTACAGTACTGATTCTAGTATATATATGCATGCAAGTGTCAAGATCCCAGCTTTTTTGAATAGAGGTTTACAATGTGTTTCGGGGTGGACTTGGTATATAATTCTTATAGCTCGTTTTTGGATCGTAAATATTTTATGAGCTTGATTTGAGCATCCCCAAAATTGAATACCATATCTTATATGACTTTCCAGTTGAGCATTGTATACTAATTTTGCTATTTTTACATTGCTGATAGCTCTCATTCTTCTGAGCGCGAAGCATGCCGAGCTAATCTTTTTGGATATTTCATCTATGTGTTTATGCCAGTTCAAATTTTCATCTATATTCAAACCTAAAAATTTTGTATATTCTAATCTCTTCAGCTGCGTATTGTCTTGGTGGTTTTGAATTATATCTATTTTTTGGAGAGTTCTAGCTTTTTGCACAGTGTGAAATTGGATGAAGTTAGTTTTTGAGGAATTTAGTTTGAGTTTATTGTTTGAAAACAATTGTGTTGCTATGTTTATTTTATTTTCAGCTTCACTTATGGCTGTTTGTTGATTTTTTGAATGAGCTATTATAGATGTGTCATCCGCAAATAATTCTGTATCCTCGACTGAAAAGGGAAGATCATTAATAAATATTATGAATAATAAAGGTCCTAAGACCGACCCTTGGGGTACTCCACATGAAATTTGTTCAAATTCAGATATTACTTTGTTCTTGATCCACTTGCTTCGTCGAGACTAAAATATATTCATATTATATTTAATGATGGAAAAGAAGAGAACACAAGTTATTTCGAGGTCATTCAAGATCATCAAAGGTCATTAGGTAATGTAATTCAATCAGCTTTGAAATATATTGTAGCGTTTAGCAAGTTGGTTACTATTTGATGTTAATAAAAACTCACAACCAGTTTCCAGGTCTCACCACAAGGAGGTAGATATATACAGCAACCCACCCTCACCTACCCCAACCACCCAACCATTATAATAGATCAAGGTCCTAGTGTTCGCAATCATCACATAAGCACAATGCTGTGCAAGGTAATCCTGAAGTGTAGCAAGAGCAGCGCGACCACTACATCCTTTTTTGCACTTGCATGAGAGAAGCATCTGGCATGGACGACCACAATGGCTTCCATTTACTGTTTTTATTTAACGTCCATCCCCATTCACTAGGCGAAGGCAACTCAGGACGTGCAGTGAGCGAATTCGACCAAATGTACACCTTGTACATGGCTCGCCTTATATGCTGTGTCAGTGCAGCCTCAGTCGGTGGGATTCTATCAATGGGTTTTGATTGCTGAGTAAATTAATGCCTGTGCATGACATCTGTATGTTTGCAATCAGATGTTCTGGCATAGATTAATATAACAAATCTTTCAATGAACTTATCACATTCTTCTGATACCTCAAGAATACCAGATGTTGATTGCTTGAAAGTATTGTTCGCTTCAGGATGAACCATCCAAAGAACCCAGAATTGCTTCTTTCCATGGTAAATGAAAGAAGAAACCGTGTCGCATCCTGAAAATGAGTGGAAGAACAACAAGCCTCAAGCCTTTGTTGTACCTAATCTATTTGTTGTCCTAATGTCATGGACAGGTATATACCGTAAACGGTCTCCTGTTCCAAATGCAATGTACATCTTACCAGGAGCGGCTGGTCCATATGGGCACTAGGGCTCGAGCCCCACCAGCGCTCCAGAAAAGGCTGAATTGAATTTCGATTAATAGAATGAATATTAATTCAATACAAACATTTTAATGTTCAAATATGATGTTAAAATACCCCTATAGTATTCATATTGGATACAAACGTGAAAAAATCGTTTAGTATTCGACAAGCAAGTTTCTACTGCACGCTGTGGATCTCGTGGGGCTCAGATGTGAGTGAGCCCAACCACACGTCACTGTAAGCATCTGACGCATGCGCGAAGCGTGAAATGCAGTGTATATTGTGGCAGCAAAACAAGTGTCGATGGGCTCCACTCGTTTGAGACCCAACTCTGCTCATAGCACTGACTGTGTATCGGAAACGTTCGCTCACCGATGATGCACGAATCACCAATATCTCACAAAACACATCGGCCCCCTCCCCACCCACCCGGCCACACTTCAATGTTCAAGAACTAAATTAATGAAATTCATTTGTTTAGCCAATTTATCAATGTTAATTTCATCATTATTTTATTTATTGATAATATATATTGATTTCGTCTGTGACCAGTATAGAATGTATACCTTATATTTGATCAAATTCTTATTGAGAACCACATCGAGAGCTGAAAGAATGAAATAATCTCCACTTTTCTTAAAAATTATCAATACCTGCACTTTTTATGGAAATGGCAGTATACCTATAAGAATATGGGTATTCAGGAATCCACACTAATATGGTTCTCAATAGAATTTCTGAGAGGTTATATAAGGGAAGTCCAAACTCGACCGATTCCAAACGCGACCGAAACCAGACTCGATTTCGTCCAAATTCAACCGAATCCAAACTCGGCCGATTCCTAACCCGACTGAATCCCAACTCGACTGATTTTACAAGCCGTTAGCCGAGCCCACAGTACGGCAGTATCAACTCGTCTGATTCCCAACTCGTCCGATTCCTAACTCGACCAAATCCTAACTCGACCAAATCCTAACTCGACGAATCCAAACTTGACCTATACTTAATAAATCCCCTATGGTAGCCGTCTGAACTCGACTGAATCCTAAGTCGACCGAATCCAAACTCGGCCGATTCCTAACTCGACCGATTTTACAAGCCGTTAGCCGAGCCCACAGTACGGCAGTCTCAACTCGTCCGATTCCTAACTCGTCCGATTCCAAGGTCGACCGAAATAGAGTTACCACCCACTTCAATACTGTCAAACCAACGCATTGCAAACCCCCACCAAAGAGACGGGTAATTGTATCTTCGCTGGCCATAACAAATAGACCTACCCAAATGACTACTTGTATACAAGCGGAACTCAACTTACATATTTCTTTCTCGCTACGTTACCCCTCCCCCCACCCCCCTCCCACCAAACTCGCCACTTCGTTGTGGTGACACGTCCGAGGCGCTTGAAAGGGATGCACTGACTACCTGTGCCGAAAGGAACAATGGAAATTGAATGACCATTATCGAAATGAACTAAAATCAAAGTTAATGAAGATGATTATAATAAGAGGATACGCATTGAAAATGAAAATTTAAGCAATTTACCTTTTTATTCTGAAAAATTCACTCATATGCGGCCGATATACGGCGGTTTGTTGTGTGAGTGAGTTTTATTCATCTACTGGGCATCCTACCTGTTCAAATTCATATAAACCCTTGACTAATCTCTCACTTATGATCTGACTGCAAATGACAAAACATCAAACAATCATTATTCACGTGTAGGTGGTGTTCTGGATGAATATAGTTCAATTGTGCGATGTATATTTCTTTTTTGATTTTCAATTTTCGACCAATTTTTGATGAAATCATTGTTATTACAGTACGATGATGAGGTGTGCATCAGCTAGAGCCGATTATATCAACTGATAGCAAGTGAATGCAGCGATAATGAGTGAACTAATTGGTTATCATCCCTTGTTAATTCTAGTTATTTTCTCACCATAAATAATGATGCTCCGATTGATAATTAATAATCAGTTGGTTCAACCGGCTCTTTCTCAGTAAGAACAAAGAATCAAAATCAAGTTTTACAGATCAGATAACACTTGGCATCCAATATAGCTATAGAAGAACATGAAGGTTATCGGTTGATATACAGTATATATATATATATATATATATATATATATATATATATATATATATATATATATATATATATATATATATATATATATATATATATATATATATATATATATATATATATATATATATATATATATATATATATATATATATATATATATATATATATATATATATATATATATATATATATATATATATATATATATATATATATATATATATATATATATATATATATATATATATATATATATATATATATATATATATATATATATATATATATATATATATATATATATATATATATATATATATATATATATATATATATATATATATATATATATATATATATATATATATATATATATTATATATATATATATATATATATATATATATATATATATATATATATATATATATATATATATATATATATATATATATATATATATATATATATATATATATATATATATATATATATATATATATATATATATATATATATATATATATATATATATATATATATATATATATATATATATATATATATATATATATATATATATATATATATATATATATATATATATATATATATATATATATATATATATATATATATATATATATATATATATATATATATATATATATATATATATATATATATATATATATATATATATATATATATATATATATATATATATATATATATATATATATATATATATATATATATATATATATATATATATATATATATATATATATATATATATATATATATATATATATATATATATATATATATATATATATAGGATGCCAATCTTTCTTGGGAAGGTTGATCTGCTGATTATTATCATTTTAGAGATCTCTTGCAGTTGCACATAAATCTGCAGTGGCAAGTTCCCTACCCCTGTGTTCAAGACATTTTGACCACCTCCCTAACCTTTTGACGGAATTGTTTTACCACCCTCATTTCATCCCCCTTGAATATATTGCCAGTCCTATTTAACAAGGAGAATTTACCCTAGATCCCTCCCTTGATAACTACTACTCTATCATGACTTCTCAAACCATGACTCACGTGAGTCCTCCTCTAAAGGAGAGGAGTTATTTGTATAGCTTGTAATCAACTTGTATAACTCCTCTCAGCCTCCTTTACCTTCCATTGCCCTGAAGAAATGACACAACCGATCTAATTATCTCTGTCCTTTCATTGACTGCCAGCCTAAATCATGAATCATTTCAGTGGGGCTCTCCAATATTCTCTTCCTTTCTCCCCCACCTCCACCTCCCAACCCTACCCGTAACCCTTCTATTTGCAATCCTCTGAACCCTCTCTACATCCCTTACCAGGCCTATACCCTATAAGCAAAGACGAACGAACAACGAAACAACAATCTAACAATTCAAAGTTAGAAACTAAGGTCTTTGCCATAAGGATCGCAAACCAAACCTGCATATTCTGGCAGAGGACACACTATAACGTAAAGTATACCTTTTCCTTAATCTCCCTACCTGTCTCCTTAAGCTGCCTCATTACGCTTGTGGAATGCGATATCACACACGAGAAGATGGAAATCAACAACGGCTTCAAGACATTCAGCAAAATGCTATCGGATTTAGATTTGTAAATTTAGGATATAACCTTTCCAAAAATATTTTAAACAAAAATCAATTAAAAAGAAAGCAATCAGCCACCAGAAGTGTGAGATTCAGCATCATCAGTATAGTATTTTTTAACACTATTAATTGATGGAGATGTTCCAAAGCTGTCATCTTGAAATAATCAAATAAATAAATATATAATCATGGAATATATTTATTTATATATCAGAGGGTACCGGGTTCGAGTCCCAGTCGATGCATATCTTTTGTGACATGGCTATAACAGCCTAATATATATATATATACATACATACTATATAAAAAATATGTGTGTTCATCTGTCTGGACTCTTAAGAGGCCGCAGGCGCTCGTATTTCACGCCGCAAACTCTCACGGCCGTAATTTTGGTGATATCAATATGAGTGTTTTTGCTTTATGTTAGTAATTGAAAAACGAAGGTTACCGTCAATACAGAATTTTAAACCAAAAATTTGTGATTTTTCAAATTCTTCAAATGAAGAATGGAAAAATTTCTAATTTACGAAAACCTAGATACATATCTTTTAATACCGAAAAAAAATATAGAATGTGAAATATATCAGAAGTGTGAGCTAGGAAATTAACGGCGTTTATGTGAATCTGAGTTCGGCGGGCTAGTCTACGGGTGGCGCCTAGCACACGATGCATGTTAAACTCGAGTCTGAAGCGAGCGAACAACGTGCCCGCGTAGAGCGCCTGCGGCCTCTTAATGATGTGATTCACTGATATTGGCATCAACGTGCCGCACAGTTCATCAAAGAAACATAGGTTGCGAGTGGACCAGGAGTGTGTAGAGGGGATTCCAGGGCTAGATTTCTTGTGTCACTTTATTTGTCAACATACTACAATAATACTTGACGTTTCCACAAGTTCGATGAACTGGTGAAAAAAATACTAAAAAACGTGCTTCATACGTAAGACTGTATTGTATCGTATCACTAGTATTTAGACTGGAAAGAAGTGTTTCTAATGGAATCTATTGGAGAATCAATAATTGAAGACCATTTCTCACACAAAGTTTTGAAACTAAAATCATTGAACAAGTATATTCATGTTGCAGTATGAGCAGCATTATATTCTCAGGTACTTGTGATCTTCATCAGAACTCCATCATTCCGTTCCTCTCCAAAACACTGCAAGATTCCCGGATGTCATCATGGCAGTGGTGACTGGTGACTAACAATAGGGAGTACTGCAGTTAGGGGGACAAGCCACTGAAATTTCTATCTTCCTAGATAAGGGTTCAAAGGTGATGAAATTTTTGCACATGATGTATTTTTGCTCAAAACGAAATATGTAAGAAAAAAAATTGAAAATGTTGGCATTTTTTGTTTTTAATTTTTACAATAAAAAATTGGACTTTTTTAAAAAATACTACTCCTCCCACACTTTTCATATTTTTGGAGTTATTATTTCTTCATATTATTCTGCACAAATGTATAAAAAATAAATGGGGAGCACATTTTGGAATTTATTCTGGAATTAATTTTTTTTATAACTGGAACTTCGCAAATATTTTCCTTCTCAGTTTTGGACAAAATAATTCAATTTAAAAATGTATTTGAAGGAAACTATGAACTTAATTGAAAACGTGCTCCCCATTTATTATCAAGAATATCACATTTGATCCACATTAAGAAAATCAGTTCTTCAAGTATTACCACTAAAAAGGAGTAGCGATTTTCAATATCTCATGCGTATGAAAATACTGAAAGGAGTTACAGGCAATACAAATTTTCGATCGTTATTCACTACAATGGCTTGAAATATGACATCTTCACGTTTGATAGTGTGACAGAAGTCTCCAAATGGGACAAAACTTTTGGAGGTTCTTTAATAGATTGTAAATAAAAATAATACGGGAAAAAAATAAAAAAAAAAACATGATTTTCAGTGGCTTGTCCCTTGATGAAACAAATATACAAAGGTACGAAACCACAGAACAATGAGTGTCTATAGCATTGCAAGTAGCCCTGAAGAGCCCGCATCTCAAGACAGATTTACAGGGTGCACTTTCATCACATATCTCAAGAACCACAAACACTACGAACTTGCGGTAAAATGCAATAAATAAATAATACCCTCACAATTAGATATGCTTAATCGAAAATTGAAGAATAATTTCATTATGAAGCAATAATTGAATCAAATTGTGCCCAATTTGATGGTTTTCATTGCCTAATTCCTGGTTACCGAATAATGGTAGAAATAAATTACAAACGCACATCTTTGAATTCAACTTTGCTAATCAATATTTGAAATCCTGATTCACCTGTAATTTTACAGTTTTCCTTGCCAAAATGTGTACTGTAAATAAATTTTGTCTAAATTATAAAATGGAAAACTCCTCATCTAGCAGTGGTTACTGGAACTTTTTCAATATACCGTAATCCCCTTTCCATTTTTCAACGCACATCCATCAAATTTGGGTTGAGCATTTCAAAGAGGAACATTCTCAGCCAAGATGCGGGCTCTGAAGGGCATAATATTTTATTCACATGAAATGTACGCAATTTTCTTGTTCAACATCCACTATCAGATCTCGACATTCATTTTCTGTATAATTCAACTAGAATCTGTTGACCTTGTCCGCGTGGATTCATTAAAAATATGTATCTTGAATTTAGTGCTGCTAAAACGCAAATATTTCAAGTGCCTATTCATTTGGAACGTATTATTTGAAAATGAGGTTTTATCAAATTAAAGTTCCATAATTCAATTGATTCAGGCCTAAATGATTAGTGGGTCTATATACCATAACACTGCCATGATTTTTCAGTGTGACACTACTTAATGCCATCTGCCGAAAGCTCAGTACGGAAGTATCCCAATAATTAATAAGCTTGTCAATCGCTCCAAACACCCAGCTGTTAGTAGTAAGAGAGTGCCGCGAGAGCAGGGAGTGAACGGTGTCTCGCAGTGTTTGGACAAGTTCGAGCTAGCGTGCTACACCTTGTGCAGCACATCGGATTAAGCTCAAGTCGGGCATTTCCCCCCTCACTGCACACCCTTTTTACCCATATCCTTTAGCCAGCTATGTGCAACCATAGCATGCAGCTCCAGGACAGATATAGCAGGTTGCATTCTAACAGGCGTTCAGCGGCGTGTACATTTTATGATGAATTTAAAGTTGCGGACGTTCAACAATTAATAATTAAGTTATTTTTCTCAATACTTTTTCATGAAACTGTATTTTTCTCAACAATAACTGCTAAAAAAACATTATACAACATGAAAGAAATGATTTATTCAAGAAAAATTGGTTAAAAAGTGGTATGAATTGGAACAATCATGAGGAGTGCTGCCATTTCGCAGTACTTACACACGAGCTGTCACTGCATAATGATCTTTGCTTTGCTCATACCAACAAGATAGAAACATTCATTTCATCACTATTTACAACATCCAGTAATAATTTATAGGGATAGATAGATATGGACGATAACGGCAAGACGGCATGTGAAAACCGGCCTACATAATTCTACCAACTACAGTATGTAGTATTTTAAACGTTCACTCATATTTTTGTATATAAATGTCAGAATCCGCAATAGGTGGACACACCGGTGATGCTTTATTGGCATCGAAGTTACTCTAATAATAACTTTTTCAACTATTTTAGTATATAAATAAATACCATGATATTCTAAGAAACCACATTGTCATGTATCAACTAGAAACTAGGTTTGCATACATTTCACAACGTTTTAGTAGTCGGTGCAAATAAATCTGATCAAGAGTTTATTGATCACACATGTTGCATCAAACAATAACATCAATAAACTATGAAACAAACAATATAACAAATAATAGAATGCAATTACCTAGTTTGCGACGGGATGAGAGTGCTAGCATTGGCAGGGAAAAACGGGAAGGGTGGGAGGAGTACACTACCGGTACTACGCACATCACACGCAACAATTGCTCCTAATTACTGGCAAACATTTTCAAACTATGCAAAATTCTTTATCTTATTGAAGATATTGGTGATAACAATACGCTCATCTCAGAGGATCTCTCCACATTACGATTTACATTACGAAATAATTATTTTACGATTTTCCAATACTAGTGATCTACTTTCTGTTGAAACTCGTGTCGATAATAGTGTTTATAATATGACGGTGTCGGATGTGCTGTCTTCGACCGTCATGTACATTCCTTCCTCTTCGTAGGCCGACTCGTGCTTGGCAAGTATCCTCAGCAGGGGACGTAGCTTCAGCCACCACTGCTGCTTTGGGATCCGGAACCTGGTGACAACAAGCATATCGTCACTACCCTGCTGTCTGGCGTTCTTACACTTTCCAATACGCTCAGCTGTTATTTCAGAGACTCGTTCTAGACTTTCTCTCCATACATGTGTCAAATTGATGAGAATCTGAACGCTAAATGATAGTGATATCGGCAAATTGATTGAAGGCCTATTACATATCAAGTAAAACAATATATCAATACAGTGAAACCTCTATACATCGTTTTTCAAGAGATCAGGAAAATAAAACCATCCATGCGGCAAAAACCATCCATCCAGGAAAATTCAACATTTGTTATATGGGAGTGAGGTGAGGGAATGGTACAAGCAGGAAAACGATGGATCCGGGAACGATGCATAGAGGTTTCACTGTACAATAAAACCAATTGTTTCTGCTATAAATGCTATAAAGTGAACACAAGTACAGTAGAACGTCAGTTGTACGATTCTCATTTATACGATTTTTACATTTATACGACTTTTCCAGGTGGTCCCAACCATTCTCTATAAGACTACATGTTAAATTTCTTCCATTATACAACTCATTTATTCACGACTTTTCGTAAATACAACTGAATTTCTTGTCCCCTTCCAACATTTTCAATAATTCTAGTCATGTGTTCATCATAAAGTCGTGAAAACCCAAAAACGTAAACAACACATGCGTAAGCACACCTGTTTATCCTAGTAAAAATACCACCTCATCATGACTTCTTCACTCCTACCCAGGTTTTTCCCCCCCCCAAAAAAATATTAATAGATATTGTCTAGTCCTAAATCACTTAATATTCATGAAGAGACGCATCATTTTCTCAAACCAATCATCACTCTTTAGAGCAACAGGACCTCCAACCTCAAGGTTTGGAAGCACACTGCCAAGAATGTTGCAATCCCACTGGCACATTTGCCCAGCCAGTGACAGCTGATAATGTGTGGGAGGGGGTTAGGGGGGGGAGGGGGTATGTAAGGCGTGTGCAGGAGCGCATTTCTTTCATGTCAACAAGAAGTGATTTCAAAATCGAAGTATTTTAAAAAGGCAATGATGATCGCTTTTCATTGTTTGAAGTCAAATGTCATTTCAATAATATTCCTTTTCTAACAGGGACAGAAAAACAAAAAAATGTAATTCTGTCAATGTCATGTCAAACATTTGAAGTAAATGCCACACTAGGAGTCGTCTGGACAGTGTTAATTGGTTGCTATGAGCATTGGTAAATGTCTGCGTCTGTCTCTCACAAAGCACATGTCATCTGAGAGCTGTCAAGGACATAATGGCATGCTGTAGTGGCTTTTGGGTTGGTGAGGGGGCGGAGGGGAGAGCTGTGACGCGTCATTACTTACAGACCAGACCAAAAACATCATACACAAGAAAATAAAGACAAAAAAAAAAACATTGATTATGCAGTGGGTAAATGTTTGAACCCAGATTCATTAATAAATCATTTATACGTTTATCCATTTATACGATTTTTTTTCTCAGTCCCCTGAAAGTCGTATAAACGACGTTCTACTGTATCTGTGTGATGAGGCGGGATTTAGATAATTCTGGTAATTGAGATCATTCTGACTTGATCAAAATTTTGGAACAGTTTTTTTTTACCTGCTTTTTCCACGAAACCACCACTTTCCCCTATTAGAATTTAGTTGACCGTACTATTTGTAAGGAAAGCTTGGCCATGGGCTGCAACTACAAGTGAGAAGCCGTTGGTATGGGCCTCAGGCCCTGTACGTCAGCACTCGGCAAGCTGTGGATGCTCAATCATCGTGTGCCTAGTCAACGAGTGGCTGGGCACACGACCAAGCCAACAAATCTAATTGAAACCCGTAGTTTAGGTGCAGCAAAATTTTACCTTAGGATTCTACTTTGAGTTACTTGCTGTTTATTTTGGGAAAAAATGCAGGAAAAAATGCAAAATTACAGTTTAAAAAGAAAGTTACATATTTCCAGATGAAGCACATTTATAAACCATATTATAATGTCAATCAATAGCGGAATACAGTAATTGGAGAGAACTAGAAATATTGCGTCCGTCTTGCCAATCGGTGATAAGCAGTCATGTTGCCTTCGTGAAATATATTGGCGATAGAAATTACACATAACCTTTAACCACTTGACAGCTGCGTTACAAAATCACTACCATACCTCCCAGGCCATGTTTTTTCACCTATTATTTTGCACAGATACGTGTGTTTAGATAGCCTTTCATAACGTTTGCAACAGAAACAGATGGTTTTATTGTGTTGATGTATTGTTGTAAATGATATGTGAAACAAGAAATTTGTCAATATCACTTTTATTTGCCGTTCAGAGACTTGTTAATTTGACACATTTAGCCTAGAACGATGTTTTGGAATAACAGCTGACTGTGTGATATCATTTTCAAATACATTAGCGTATTCTATCGACCAAAAAAAAAATTAAACTGATTCCCAATCCATCTCTCAGATGTCAGTACAAGTCCCAAGTCAATATGATGTCATTTTGTCAAGATATAAAATGAAACGTTTTGGAAAGTGTCGGGACGCGCATATGCGCCAGCGGCTTGGGCAGCACGATCGCTGCGGACGCGTATTTGCGCAAGCTCATGTCAAATGGTCAACTAACCCAAACTGCAAATCAAGCCAGAACCAGTAGTTATGACAGTTGGGACAGCTGAATACAATCACAACGGTAGTTACACTGTGACTGAACCTTCTATAGAAAGACGTGCGCATATCGTATAGTTTCATTCATAATTTCTCAAAGAGAATATACAATAAGAGCAGGCCAAAAATGGAGAAACAATTATCTGTGAAATTATTGGGATATGCTATGAAAATTCAAAGAATATTTCATTCAGTTGGTAGGTCACAAGAAATGGGCTGGCTACAGAAAAGAACGCTGGCTCTGAAAGCTACTCACTCGAAGTTGGTGCCAGCCTTGAGGTCGTTGAGCGGAGTGAAGCGATACTGTCGCTTGACCACGCCCATCATCACGGCCGACTCTGGTCCGTCCACGCGCACCGATCCGTCCTCCTTCACATTGGCGCGCAGCTGTTCGATGATGTACTCTACGCTCTTGGCCGCCATTTTGGTCCCCATGTTGCGGTCAAATGGGGTGGGGGATCCTCCCTGTTGCATGTGCCCCAACACGTTCATACGTGCAGAGAATAAACCTACACAAATACAATTGCATTTTCAAGAATGTCCTATTTTTCTGGGCGCTTTTTTGACAAGAACAAGTGGCTGTAGTGACTATGCATTGATTGCTAGGTAGACCAACCTACTTATTAATTCAATGTTCAATTTGTATTTCCCCATAGTTGGTATGCCTAGCATCAAAATTTTTCATCATGACTTGATAGATTTTCGTGGTTTCCCTCAGTCGTTCACGTTCATACTGGGATGTGAAACTCACAAATTTAATCAACTACAGTAAAATAATAATGAAAAATGAAAGAATATGATGATAAGTGAATAAATTGAATTGAAAAATGAATACAATGAACATGAAAAAGATACAAAATGCAAATACATAATAAAAATAACAAATAAGAGCAATACCATTATTGGAAAGTAGGACTTGATTTACAGAATATTATTTTGTGATGGACGATATGAGATGAATGAAAAAAAATAAAAGCAATAGTTTGATGAATCAATGGATAGGCCTAAATGAAAAATAGTGAAAAATGCATCAACACAGAAAAAAAAAATCCCAAAAAAATCACCAATATTACGATGAATGCAAAAAACGAAGAAGATAATGGAAGAATTCAAGATGCAGGAGAATCTCTTTAGAACGTCCTTCAATACAGCGATCATCGCGATATATCATCGTTTTGAGATAGTTCCGGCCAATTCCCATAAGAACACGTGTATTTTTTCTTTGTTAATACGTTCCTTAATATAACGACCATCGCGAGAATACGACGCTTTTTTGGTTCCTTCCAAGAAAAATCATCAATACTACGACGAAACGACGAAAAAATTGTTATTGTTTGTACCGTTTTGTCCCGAATATAAGCGGAGGGTTTTTCTCGAAATTTCAAGCCCTCAAGTCACCCTCAGCTTACTTGCAAATCTCGGCCTATAATCAATAAAAAGATGTTTTTTGCTCATTTTAATTGGGCGTACAACACCCGCACACTAATAACAACGGAATCGACTTGAAACTGCGAGATATTCCACTGAAAACACGTTCAATGAATGTTTCATCATGAAGAAGCATGATTTTTCCAATTTCCAGCATTTTTATTTGACGCGCAATAATAAACATAACCACTTTGAGCTGTTGGCTGCATGGTGTGCATCATTCATCCTACTGCCGAGTGCCGACTGCGTGTAGTCCGACCTTGTCTGACTTTGACGCGCACGAGACTGTTTAGCGGCCGGCAATTGCACCGTCGCCTCGCGTGCTAGTTTGGCGGTCGACGTGGTCTTAACTCCCGGTAGACAATTCCCGTCGCGCTCGGTGCATTTTACGCGATTAACTACCGGTTGTCTAATGATACTTTTAATGTGTCAATGTTTTAATGTTCTTACGTATGTACAGGTACTCTTAGTGACACTATACGGTGGTATTATTTTCATATTATATACCCTTCCAAAATAAAGAGAAGTGTATAGGCCTACTTCTACACATCACGATTGGCACCATGTCTGTTCAATGTCAGGCGTGCTGCTTGACTACAACTGACGGGTGGAGAAATATGATACAGTTGAACACTTCAGACACTTGAAATCACACATCAGTAAATTGCAGGAGGAAGGTTGAAAAGGGGGGTATTGTATCATCAATTCAGAGTGATAATATAAACTCACTGTCAAAATGTTGTTACACAGCATTATTATACAGTGTCTTACTTTAAATGTTTACATACCACATGGCAGGCTATTCGCGATCGAACTCCGCCCTATGCTATAATATTGACGACTGACAGTATTTTATGTATGCCTTGTAAAACAAACACAAAGTTTTATTGTGAATTTTATTGAAAAATTTGGTTGAACGACCATCGTGATATAACGACGATTAGCGTATCTCCAGTCAACGTCGCACTAAAGAGGTTCTACTGTATAATGAGCAGATTGAAGATATTTTCTCTTAATGTAAATGATTGAATTGTTTAGTATCTCTGGAATAATCATTTCAAGATTCAGACCTACTGTTTGTTTAATTAGTTATCTTATTGATAATTATTCTTTGGGGTGGTAAAATCCCCCGTCCGAATGATTCTGCCGTTAATCCATAGCCTCAATTGGGGAACAACGATTGTGTACCAAGTTTCGATGATAATAAATGAAAAAAGAATATTTATTTACAAATTGACTGCCATCAACTATTCAAACTATTTTGTATTTTCTAAACCACTTACCTTTTCCTTCCTCAGAATATAAACGGAAGATGAAGTCAGTATTGTAGTTTTCATTGCACTTCTCATTCCTGTAGACAAAAACACACTGATTAAAACTTTTCTCACAAGCACTATTGTACGCAAGAATAATTGGTGCAAGCTTTTTGAGAAAATTCTCGGGCCGTGCGAATCCATGTTTTTTATTTCGAACCGAATCCGAACCGAATCTTTAACAAAATTACCGAATCCGAATTTTTTTAACATGCATTGTGAAGCGTAATAATGGGACAAACGACACTGCTGATCAGCTTACACTTGATCCAGGAAGTGAAAATCTTATCTCAGCATTCTCATAATTACCGCTGCATGAAACATTTTATGCAGCACAAGTCTAACCATTACAGCAATTGTTCTTGAGAATGGAGAATGCAATGTTATCACTGTTTTTGGTGCCAAGATTCGAAATTTTCGAATCTTTCATGTTAGACCGAATCTGAATCTGGATTCGGACTCAATTCGAAAAACATGGATTCGCTCACCCCTAGGAAATTCTTATACATTATCCAAGGAGCCCAATTTTTGATACACCAGTATTTATTTTTAAATTTCACGAGACTAACATGGAAAGCAGTGAATTAATCTAGGTAGTAGGTGTTACAATGTTATGAGTGGTTTTGATGTTTACAATTTACATTGAGCAGAAGTTTCAACTTTCAAGTACTATAACACCAGAACAATTCAATAACTATACAGCATAAATCCACCATTCACCCCGACATCAGATATTCAATAATCTAGGGACTGACTATTTGTGATAATTAGGAAGCATGTACATTAGGTCAAACACTACATTGCCCATTGACAATTTTCTGGCAAATGAGAACATAATGATTAGGCACATCAATGTACCATCTATTTGTTGCTCTGTTGCTTTGACAATATATAATTGTTAGATTTTAATGAAGAAGTGAACCAATTAGGGCCTCCCCCCCTCCCCATAGAGTGAAAAGTTCTTGCCGGGGAGAGTCATAAATATCAATTTAAATATAAAACTTGAACAGTGTAAGATACAATATCAACAAATACATCACAAGAAGAGGATAATATCAGTAGTTTTAGTTTCCTGGTCCCTTGAAAAATGATAGATAGAGGTTTCATTGTAACATATTGTGAATGTTTATTATGGATCCACAATATTTTAGAAGTTACTTCTCTGAATGATATGAAGCAGTTTCACTTCAATAAGTTCACACGGAAAGTTGCTGACGATTGTGTTATATATGGAATAATTGAGAGCATAGGAATAGAAGATGAAATTCAACTGCAGGATGATTTAAGAGGCCGCAGGCGCTCGTATTTCACGCCGCAAACTCTCACGGCCGTAATTTTTGAGATATCAATATGAGTGTTTTTGCATTCTGTTAGTAATTGAAAAAAGAATGTTACCGCAAATACAGAATTTTGAATCAAAAATTTGTAATTTTTCAAATTCTTCAAATGGAAAATGGAAAAATTTCTAATTTACGAAAACCTAGATACTCATTTTTTAATACCAAAGAAAAATATAGAATGTGAAATATATCAGAAGTGTGAGCTAGGGAATTAACGGCATTTATGTGAATCTGAGTTCGGCGGGCTAGTCTATGGGTGGCGCCTAGCACACGATGCATGTTAAACTCGAGTCTGAAGCGAGCGGAGAACGAGCCCGTGTAGAGCGCCTGCGGCCTCTTAAACAAAATTAATGAGTGGGTCAAAGTCCATCAAATAGGACTCAACACTGGAAAATGTAAGGTAGTCCAGTTCTCCAGAGGCAAAAGAATCATAAAAGTAGCAGCATTTAGAATTGGGAAAATTATACTGGAGGAGGTGGATGGGTACAAATACTTGGGAATATACATACATAGAAATTTAGGGTGGGGGGAAATATGTGAGAATCTTGACAAAAAGGCTGAATTTCATTATGAGGCAACTTGGGAGACATTCATAAATTAGGTCACACTTTTTTAGACCACTTGGAACCCCCCCTCCCTCCTACCTCACAGTTGGTTACAAAACCTATTACCCTCCCTCCTTTGAATACGTCACAAATTCTCATACACCCCCTTCAACAAAAAATTGAAATCAACAGGTGGCAAAGGTACAATAAAGTAATAAAATCAAAATATTCATTTCATTATGCTTGCTTTTTGAGTAGTCAAACTTTGATCATTACAGTAGAACCTCTTTAGCACGTTTATGGGCTAGGACGTTTTTGGCGTTAACACGCTTTTTCCAATGGTCCCAGAATTGTCTTATGGCCTTATGTGTGAAATAATTTCCTCAACACGTTTCTCCGTAACACGTTTATCTCGTTATTACGCTTGAAAAAGTGATCCTTTAACCTTTCCATTTAACCTTTCAAGGCTTTCTTTAACCTTTTTCTCTACCTGCTCGCCTGAACTCCCTTGCAACCAAACATGGTTGCTTAGCAACGGTCCCCAAGTAACACCCCCCCCTCTTACCCCACCTGCCGTTGGCATAGCAACGGAGAGGCAACACGTGCTGCGAACGCATCATTTTATCTCGTGTTGTTGTCGAGTGCAGTTCATACAATGTCAGGCAAGAAAAAGGCGCTCTCGTTAAGCAATAAGTTACGTATTTTAAAAGAAGTGGATAGCAATGTAGGGATGACGCGAGTTGCTTTGGCACGGAAATTAGGTTTAGCTGTTTCTACGTTGAACACAATTGTGTGCAAGCGAAAAAGTGTTGAAGATGTATTTACGCGATTGTAGTCTGCACCCTATTGTAGTCTGCACCCCAGTTTTTTGAAGTAGGTTTTAGAAAAGTACTTCATTTGCGGTTATAGTCTGCAGAGAAATATTAATGGGATGTGAGCGGTAAGTGGATATCCTAATCATAAACCTTAAAGCACTCATGTCATAAGCTCTGGAGTGTCTTCTTAGCATACCATAAGTTGATTGACAGGCCATTAAAATAAAATTATCATGCAAGTGGCCATCTGGTTTTCAAGAGGATTTGGGGGGAAGGTGGAAAAACCAAGCCAGAATGATGTTTCTAAGAAATGTTTTCACTTTGTTATTTTCATAAAATCATTTGGGATCTAATCAACAGCCTTACACACAGCCAGTATTGGTATCACACACTTTCATAATAAACAAATAAAGTATGGTACATCAATCGGCACACATCGCAACGTATCAACCGCGGAATTTTTCATGATTCAGTGGGCCTGTATCAATATTGCTTTCGCGATGTTGTTTGTGTCCGAGCGTACGGCAAATGCGAACCCGGCAAGTGAGTACTCAACTCGCGGTAAACAGAATACATCGCGCTCAGTCGCTTTCGGATTGTTTCGGCCCCAGTTGTATTGCAACCCATGCGTCATCGAAGTGAAACAAGTTACCTACCTAGCAAGCCACTATTCGTATACTGATAACGTACGTCATTTTCTACGCCCCATTTGAAAAAATAAGATGTAACTTAGAGATAGGGTTTTGCTACATTTTAAAAGCTAATAACCCCATTTCATGCGAACAAAAAAATGATTTTTTTTTTTTTTTTTGAAAGAGGGTCGTTTCACTAGTACGGTTTTTGCGTTAGTACGGTTTTTCCCTTGTACTCCCTAAAATCCAGCGATCTCGGCCGCTAGGAGGCGGGATGCGCCTGCGTATTGAATAATGAAAATGGTCTATTGAGTGTAGTTATTGTTTTGTTTTATATTTGATTTAATTTGAGTGTTAATTTTGTATTGTGTATCATATTTGAATTGTTTTGTAGCATAAATGGTTTATGGTCTCGCCACCGCACAAAGCTGCATTCGCTAGTTAGACAATTAATAAAGTCTATGCGATCTTCATATACCAATAGACTACTACATGAAGGATGCAGCCCCAAGGCTTGGACTGCCACAAAACATTAGGTGAACCAAGTCAATTATTTCACCCAATCAAAGTTGAAACTAGATTCATTTACCTACAAAAAATTTAGCTCCATCAAACAAAAGTGCTGAAAATTTCAACAAACTACCAGAGAAGTGAAAGAAGATGAACATTACCTGCTAGTTAGTGTAAACCTAGAGACATGGAAAAATAGTGTCCATTTTACTATTCATTGCATTTAGAATTTAAATTGCAGCACCTTGGTGCATCTTTGGTTTTAAAACATCGTGTTTTGTAGCGTAGCAACTTTCTGTAGAGTAACAACAGTACAGTACGGTAAAACCATTACGCAACGTACAATAGACATACGAAAGAAACACCTCAAATGATCTTTTTAGATGAATTGTGTCTATCAGCGGGGTAAACCAACGCCTCATCTGCCGCCTCACAGCCCGCACTTGGGTTTGTAATTTTTGTCCATGTTTCTAAACGACTACCACCAGCTAGGTTATATGGGAGTATGAATGAGCAGGTGATAATGAAACAATGAAGCAATGATAGGTGAAAGGACGTGTACTAAACACATGCCTTATGCGGGACTAGAAGTCATGGCTAACGTGATTTCAATTTCTTACACAGAGCCCATTAGCTGGCCGAGTTACAGAGACGACTTTGGTTCATCCAATTCCCCAACTAACTCCACGTCTTTTACTCTGCTCTTAAGGAAAATAGTATCTTGAACGCGTTCATACCAAGTTTACCGTCTACATTGCTAATACAGTAAACCCTCGTTAATTCGAATTCCAAGGGACCCCAAAAATCAAAATTCGAATTAAAAAAATTTGAATTGTGAAAAAAATGTTTTTTCCTTGTATAGTACAGTAGTATACTGTGTGCGTGCAGTTTGGTTGACCATGTGCGCCTTGCACGTTGTTTGTTCCCTCCTACTTCCCCCTTGCTCTAAGGAAACCAACTTTGACAGCCATGTGGTTATCTTCAAGTCAAGTGTTTTCTCAGCAATTTTAACAACACAACAAGGAGTCCTATTAATACCATATATTATCATGTCATTCATTAGTTAACACTTATCACAGTTCACAGTGTTGAAAGAGTCAAATTACCAAGCTGGATGTTTGGATTAAAAAGTAAAAAGCAAGGCAATAAATATAAATATTAGGGCCTGGAATGAAATTAATGAATTATTCTCTCTACATGCACTAGCCGGCTGGTCTATTTATTATTGTTTCGTGTTTGTTCAATTTGAATTTCAGCAAAAATTACGAATAAAAGTTGACACAATCATCCATTATCCTAAACATTATCGCTCGGGTGTCTCGACTAGCCAGATGTCTGTCTGTGACCCTGAAAAGACCCCCCGCCTAACCCCTCATCATGATAGCACGCGCTGCACATGTGGCTATGACGTATCTCTAGCTTGCTGGGTCGCCAGGAATGTTGATGACAAAGGATTTCACGTGATAAAATATCCAATTGTGAAAACTTTTATTCGTAATTTTTGCTGAAATTCGAATTAAACAAACACGAAACAATAATAAAACAGTAGTTTGGACTTATCATCAGTTCGAAATTCGAAATAATAAAAATTCGAATTATCGAAATGAATTAACATTGATATCCCTATACCAGCAGCCGGGGTCATTTCTTTGGTTCGAATTAGCGCGGAATTCGAATTAACCGAGTTCGAATTATCGAGGGTTTACTGTACGTTGAAACGTAGCAGAATCAGATGTTTTTATTGCTTTGTCGCCTTATCAAAAACATGATCAATTGATTTCAAATATATTGAGACATGGAGAAATATTAGAAACCAATCAAACATGTACTAGAGCACGTTGCTAGTTATACCTCAAGATGAGGCCACGTTGCACTCCTTCAGCCATCTTGGCTGCCATGTGGTAGACGTCTTGCTGCAGATCCTTGATGGAGAACTTCTCCTCGAAGATGTACGCCGCGTCGGCTCCTCCAGCCAAGCCTGCCACCGTGGCCAGATAGCCGCAGTAGCCTCCCATCGTCTCGATCACAAACACGCGTCGCTTCGTGCCCTGGGCAGACTGGCGGATCCTATCGCAGATCTGCAAGACAAGCCGACTTGAGGCGACGGAACACAGAGGAACAGGGATACCAAGGTCAACACGTGAGGTGAGAGAAGCTCACAATCAGTAATAACAATCGCGTTAATTATAGGCCTGGTTACGGTTTGATTCAAGTAATGAAATAAGGATTTTATGTCTTTATACTTGAGTATGTTGAACTAGACGCTTGCAGCCCAATCTGGTCACCACTATCGAGTGTACCTTGCCCCCTCTCAGGGACCATTCACGATTAAACTTGGCCGTAAGCTTGGAAACTGTTTGTATGACGACATTTCTCAACAACAATAAAGTTAGTACTTACTAAGGGTGTGCGAATCCATGTTTTTTATTTCGAACCGAATCCGAACCGAATCTTCATAAAAAATACCGAATCCGAACCCGAATCTTTTTAACATGCATTGTTTAAGCGTGATAATGGGACAAACGACACTGCTGATCAAGTTACACTTGATCCAGGAAGTGAAAATCCTATCTCAGCATTCTCATAATGACTAGAAACTGCGAGGTATTCCACTGAAAACACGTTTAATAAATATTTTATCATGAAGAAGCATCATTTTCTCAATTTCCATCATTTTTATTTAACGCCCAGTTGTCAACAACGTAGCTGTTTGCTGCATGGCATCTGTCATCCAACTACTGCGTGGTCGTGACGTGTGTGATCTAACCTTGACAAGGACGAGACCAAAGATCTTAGTATCTAACTTCGTTAACGACGTTAGATACTAAGGTCTTTGACGAGACTTTCGTTCGTCCGACTCGAGACGGCCGAGCGCCAATCAAAGCCGGCCATATATGACGACACCACCCACTCGTAGGCTAGTGCGCATCGCACATGCGCGATCAAGAAAGTTGACAATGCAATGTTGCCACGTTTTTGGCGCCAAGATTCGAAATTTTCGAATCTTCTATGTTGGACCGAATCCGAATCTGAAAGTGGATTCGGATTCGATTCGAAAAACAGGGATTCGCACACCCCTAGTACTTAGCAGTAGCCGTGACGTACAAGTTTCAGAACTCCAAACGTGATTTCTTGAATTTAAGGAGAACGTAGGAATGGACTAATCAGCGCCTAGTTCAGACAAACGGTCAACCGCCATATTGACGGAATGTGTCCAGCCCCTTGCGTTAATGACCGGAACATAGGTATCAACGGTTCGCCAAACTGTTTTTTGGAAAATCATTTTTCCGAGCAAAGGTGTCGGCCGTGGCGACCAAAAAGTGTTTTTCTTCCCGGCGATGTTGCGGTCGATAGACGCACTAGACTTTAGGGACACTACTTGTAGGTTATGTTGCACTCAAGTGACAGCTGATGCATGGAGCTGTTCAACTGGTTGATATCAGACGTAAGAAGAGTATCGTGAATGAAGTAACATTTTAGTAGGCTTATAGCCTCAAGTTAACGGAATAAGTTTAAAGTCAAGTTTAATAGACCATTTTCATTATTCAATGCGCAGGCGCGTCCCGCCTCCTAGCAGCCCAGATTGCTGTTACTGAATTCTGGGAGTTTTGGTACTGTTCAAAAAGTCGGCCCGCTTATCCATGTTTTAAATGCGAAACACCAAGATATTTAACTTGCATTATCTCTCATTTCACACACTCTGACAGTGTGTAAATCTCTTGTAATATAGTAAACATATGAATGTTGAAACTGCTATCATATTATAAGTAAATACGTTCACTGTAGCGCACAATAATAAAAATCAATAGTGCTAAATAGCATTGGCAGCATAGGACTTTTGAACGCGCATACTAACATCACGTTCTAGTTCAAACGATCGCCGTTAGATGGCTCATTCTTTTCGAAAATGGTCTATTGTGAATGGGCCCTAACACAAAAGCTAGTATCATTTTCAGGGGAAATTTATACAGCATTTAAATGAACTTGTTAGTTTTAAAACCAAGAAACAAAACTCTAATGATCACTAAGATCTATTGGGGTCTGTGGATGATGAGTGCAAGGCTAGGAAGAAGAGATGAAGGTTATTTTATAAGGTGTTTTGAATAGTTGGAAGGAAGCGGTCGTGGCTTGATAGTGCCCGTGTCAACTGTCTTGGTAATGAAAGTAATTCATTACACGTACATATATGAATATTGAATACGTACATTTGTAGAAGACAATTTGAGAATGAGCAATAACCATGTCGGAAATAACTCACCTCTGTTATCTCATTGAGAGCTGTATCACAGCCGAGGGAGAACTCTGTCCCGGGGACATTGTTACTGATTGTCGACGGGATGATTACCAGCGGGATGCAGAACTCCGGGAAGGCGGGCCGGTTCTCCAGAAGCTGAAGTCCAGCTTGATAAGCCTGAAGAGAGAGATACAACTTCATAAAAAAACATATCTATGATTATTGGTAGTTTCTTAAAAAACTTTCAGAAAGAGTTTTGAGTAAGGTTCAAAAGCCTCGGAAATTTCAATGATATAATATAATACTATTCACTGTCCCCATTAAATCCACATACAATGATTCATGAAACAATTGACACTCTATTCAGGATGTTGAGACATTTCTGTGAAACAACAGACAGTAATATGAATCTTGATCGAGATGAGATAGTAGGCCTACATACATTCAAAACATAGAATTGACTGAGAACAGTTGAAAAGACAATTTTGACCTACCAAATATCACGTTTACATATATTCAGAGACATGTAAAAATCGCAATTGCGATAAAAGCGATAAAATGTAAATATGCATTAATTCATGTTTTTATAATATTTCTTCATGTTTCATTACATTTCATGTTGTTTAAACATGTTTTTAAAAAGGCGACAAAGCGCGACAAACGTCTGATTCCGCGATGTTTCATCATAGTTGCGATATGGATGCGATGTTCGTAATAGAAGCTCTATAGACGCTAATTTACTGAAAATATACCAATTAGGACGTAATAATGGTCAAGTTATTTGGGGAATTTGAAAAACAAAAATGCAGCTGCAAATACAGGTGGTCGATGACGCTTGGGTTTAACCCGCTGGTGGAAGCTATTGTTCAATTTAGGGGTAAGGTTTTCTCAGACGAAGGAAGGGTTAGTTCCAAGGGGAATGTGGCCAAATGCAGGTGGTCGATGACTCGATGATGCGTGGGACTGGTATGAACACGTCACAACAAGTACGATTGTTCCCGCCCTTTTACCCAGCATCCTATGCGACATATTTTTCCCGCGTCGAAATTCTGACCATTAGCAACGCAAGGTTGGGGGCAGCCAGCCGCATACACACTTGGTATAACAACTTCCGCACGTGACTGAAGTGAGCTTAGTCTGTCGCTAGCATCCGAGCTGTGTAGTTGTCAAGTGTTCATTAAGTTTTGATGTTGTAAAATGCCTCGCGTGAAAGTGACAATCCACCAGCGCGCGGACGCATTCAAGAGTGATAAATTTTACGTTAGTGACTCTTCTATATTAATGTGCGGAATATGTAACGCTAGATTAGAGTGGGACAAAAAAGATACTTTAGTCAAACATGTTAGAACAGCGAATCATGTGAAACTGAAAGAAAGCCTAAGCTGCACAACCGAAACGGCAGGCAACAATTGAACTCTGCAACAACCAGAAGAAAGCGAAGATGGAGAAAGACATATTCATCAAGGATACAGTGAAGATGTGTCTGAAAGCAAACATTCCCCTCAACAAACTAGACCATCCAGCAGTACGAGATTTATTTAAAACGTAAGTGTTACTAGGCACCATAACCCAACTTTTTTACATCCAACTAGGCCTTGGCCTAGCTTTAGGCATAGCCCTAGGCCTATAGTAGGCCCTTTTTGATTAGAATAGGTCTACACATTTCATGTTACAAAGCCTAGCCTATGCAATACTCACAGTAACCTAACTTCTTTACATCCAAACCCGTAAGCCTAGGCCTAATCATATTCGATAGTTGAGTTGTTTCAGGCCTAGATTTTTTTAGTAGGCCTAGGATACGTTTCTAAATATTGTTATTTTCTTTTCAAGGTATGTGAAAGGAGCTGGCGATCTACCATCGGCCAACGCTTTGAGCAGGGATCACGTTCAGGCATGTGGCTCAGAGTTGAAGGAGGAGCTCCGGGAGGCTTTAAAGAACAAGCCGATTGTGATAGTGGCTGATGAAACGTCGGACTGCAAGGGCCGGTGCGTGCTGGCAATCCTTTTCCAAACCATGACTGCAACTTCTACTCAAGATGTGTATCTAACGAGCTGTGCTTTTTTTGGATAAGGCAACGGGCTTAACGTGTTGCCAAGCAATAATGGAAGCCCGAGCAATACTATATGGCATTTCATACAACAATGTGCTTGGTTTAGTATCTGATTCTGCCCCGTACATGGGCACCTGTTTCACCGCCATCAACACTCTACTTGGTGAGCACTTGCTCCATTTTCAATGTTGGGCCCACAAAATTAACCTTGCTGGTGATGTGTTCTTAAAAGAGTTGGGAAATTTGAATCTATTGGTAGTTAAAACGAAGATGTCTTTTCCCAATGGGCGGAAGATAAAAAGTGCCTATAAGAAGTTTCTTGAGGATGAACATCCTGAACTAAAAGCAGTGCTCTTTCCTTCCCCAATCATTACAAGATGGAATTCTGGGTTTCATTCGGTCAAGTACTTGGATGAGTACATTGACGTACTTGTTGAGTTTTTTGAACAGTACGAAGGTTTAAACACAAGCTCACAATATATTGTCGATCAGTTCAAGGATCTAACTGTGTCTCGTACGTTGAAACTAGAACTAAAATTTGTTGCTGAAAGTTGTGAAAAGTTCATAAAACTAATCAACAAATTGGAGGGGTCTAAGTATCCATATGCCCATCTTTTGTGGGACGATCTCACTTCACTTAGTGCTGCCCTTAAACGATATTCCAACGGGTCGTTTCCCCTACAAACCATGGAGTTGTTATCACAGGTTGAAAACGTAATTGACAGAGAAAAGGCGAAGAAAGTGCTGCGAGAGTGTGCGCAAAAAAGCTTCCTCAAACTTAGCAATCATATGGTGCTGGGACCAACCAATAGTTTTTATGTAGCCTGTGGACAGTTGTTCCACCCGTCGAAAGCAGGGTCAACCCAAACAGCCAACGAACAATCAGTTCTTGCGTGCAAGAAGAAACTACCAACCTTTTCAAAGATTCAAACCGATGAATTTGTAGAGGGCTACCTATATTTCCATCAGCAGCTTGTAGGGGTAGTGAGAAATGGCGAGGCAGTAGACATTGTGCAAATATTATCGGCAATCCGGAGTGTCCAGAAAGATTTTGCCGAAGCAGCGTTACAATCAAATTGGGCCCCGGTAAATAGCGTAGATGCTGAAAGGTTTTGCAGAAAGTATAACCTTATCCTCACAGATAAACGGACAAATATGATGACTGACACAGTAGAAACGTGTTCTATGCTATCGTTCAATAGCACCGTGTAAAGTTTGACAAACATTATGGTTTTATGAAAGATTTTATTAATGTACATATTTGACGAAGAATAAAATTATGTATGTGTATCATGTTAAAATAAAATGTCTGTCTTGTTACTGTACTGCCATTGCTTACCTTGCCAATTCCTCTTCATCCCAATCTTCAAAACTGTATGCCTATTGTAACTTGAATAATAGTTCTACTCGTCAAATACTGTTCAAATACGCAACAACGTTGGGATATTTCAAAATAATAGATGCACCAAAGTGCTATTTTTCAAAATAATAGATGCACCAAAGTACTATTTTTCAAATCCAAAATGCTTTGATCGGAAAAAATAGATGCTTCATTTACATGTCTCTACATATATTCATTCAAAGGATAGTAAGCTTGGTCTATTGATAGTCATTTCAATTCAATTTTAAATTTGGTCATTGATTCTAAATTTTTTACAGCATACGGTGATTTATTGTAGGCCTACAGTTTGAATTTCAAATAATTAGCGTTCACCTGTGTACGTTTCAACAAGCGTTTTTGTGAATATAAATCCCCGTTTTTTCATGTTTGTTTCCACAATACAACGAGAAACAGCGAGTTCTAGGGGACGTACCTCGAAGCCCCCGATGATGAGCAGGGCCTGGATCTTGAACTCCTTGAGGCGCCCGGCGATCTGGGCCAAGCGGTTGCCCGGCAGAGTCCTCTTGGTGCCCAGCATGGCTCCCCCCTGGCCCACCCAGCCAGTCACATCTGACCACCCCATGTTTTGGATGTTTCCAGCAACCAGCCCTGAAACACTTTACATGTTATTCCGACCAATTCAACTTTTTTGGATGAGCAAAGCGAAGACTCAATTTCACCATACCCGAAAAAAAAGTGCCCGTTTTTTTTTTGTTTCTTCGCGCTCCACAGGTCAAACAAAAATTTAAAATCAATTGAAACTTGGCATACACCAGTGTCCTTATCTAACTTGAAGAAGAAAAAATTCGTCAAAAATATTTCCTTCGAGAGAATTCAAATTTCCACGGAATTTTGATATGATAATTAATTAATTATACACCTCATTCCAAACTTTCAGTCCAATCAGATCAGCCATTTTGATGTAAAAAATATATAATCCAATTTTTTTAAATCACTCGAAGCTATTGAGAAATCATTCAAATCCAAGCAACAGGTGTGGAAACGATTAAAACAAAGCCTTCTTTATTATCATAAAAATTGATTAGGAAATAAGATGGCAGTGACATAATTGTTTGGATTTCAAGGTGTATATATATATATAATAACCAATCCAAAGATATAAGTTGATATGTTCTGGCTCATACATCAACGCGGAAACACATAATGCGTTTGCCTAGTTGTAATATCCATTTCCTGATGACACTATAATATTCTTACGAATTTTCAAGTGAGTGGAGTCATTGTGATCTGAGATTTATTTTCTAATATATATTTCCTGATGAATGACAATATAATATTCTTACGATCTAAAGTAAGCTATTGAGATGTGAGATCTTTTGAGAACTACTCGACAGATGTAACGTGGCCCGCAGAGACTGCAGGTGGAAAAGAGAAAGTAGGTAGAGGGGAAGGAGGGCGAGAGCAAAACACAAGCACCGGCTATACTGTACGAATCAAAAACTTGGAAATACAATTTTCTCCCAAGGTATCTCCAGTCTCCATAGGGCAAACAGTTTCCGTCGGAGGGGTTTCACAGATATAATTGGTCATAAAACTTGACCAGTGCAAGATACAAAATCAACAAATACATTACAAGCTGTGTACCAATTTCCTCAAAAGAGGGCTGAAGGAATAAACACTACGACTATTACTACTAAAGAACAGAAAATATTTGTCGGAAATGCCAGTGACTCAAATATTTCAATAACAAAGGCCAAAAGATCACTTGTATTGTCACAATAACACTCGATATTTCTGCCATAGATTTTTACCTCACAGCATAGACTACCGTTGGATTGTGAATGGGATACACATTGTGAATGTTTATAACGGGCCTATATTATTTCCTCTGAATGGTGAGAAGCAGTTTCAATACAATATGTTCAGACCAAAATTCACTACGATCGTTTATATATTACGTTGACACTGAATATGTCATGCTCTGGTGGGTTTCCTTAAATTCAAATTTCAATTTTTAGAATCATTTGGAAAATGGAATCAACGAGGGCCTACTGGTGACGTCACATCGCTAGCAATTAAACCTACCTTCGATGCCGTCGTGGATCCCGTACACCGTGTCACCCCTGTAGATACAGTTGCGCACGAACGAGCGGACGGCTGCGTTCATCCCGCACGCAGGGGCACCAATGTGGACCACTGCCAGCGTGTAGCCTTCCTGCACAGACATCAGTCCCAATACAATCACGCCCAACACACAGTGTATATCACTATTGAAACAAGTACAAATACGCATACGAAACAAAATATCAACCTGAAAATAGATTATAATGAATAATGACAGTATTTATATCCTTAGTTCTACAGAAAATTGAAACCACCATCTCAATTTCAGGAATTAAAATCAATTCTTTGGTTCTCCATAGACCAGGGCTTTCCAACTAGATATACCCGAAGGCCATTTTTTAATGGGGAAATTTGAGGTGGGCACACAGTTGAATGTTCAATAAATTTCATGTATTTTCCACTTGTTTTCAATTTGGTACGCCAGTATACAAACTACATATTTTTAATGCACACATATTCAAGCTTTTTACAACGGAACATTAAAGAAAAAAAAAATTCAATTACTTAAATTGTACTTCCTGTCTATGTCTTCATTCAGGTCTATATAACCGGCATGGCGCAAGCAGGGAAGCAAAGCTCATAAGATTGCCAAATGAGTGAGCCTGTTGTCACAAGCCAAAGTGAAGTCATATGGCTATCTGAGTATTTTGTAGGGAATTATCAACTATAATGTCAGTTCAAACGCCGCCCCTACCGTTTAGTTTGTGACAACAGTTCAACCCTTGTCTAATATATTCTCAATTTCACTACACAGAATGTTTTGCTAAATTGCAGTGTAATTTTACGTTGGTTCATAAGATCATACTGCAGGCCATTTGAAAAGGTTGCGTCGTGCCGGAGTTGGCCCGCGGGCCGCCAGTTGGGAAGCCCTGCCAAAGGCCACGAGTCATGACGTAGGCATTACCGATTCGGTATACAAACATGAATAGAGTCAAGTAATTAGACGAGCTTTAGCGAGGATTCAATTTGACATACTGAAAAAAATTGGTGTTCGTTTTTATGTTTTTTTTTTTTTATGTTTTTTTGTCGGTTCTCCACAGGTCAAACGGCTACAGCTATCAACTTCAAACTTTTTTTCATTATGGTTCCTCATCTAGCTTAGATCTGTATAGTTTTGTGGCATTATCGGGTGATAATTTTTATTTTTATGAATTTTAGAAATTTCAAAAATACCCATTAAAATAACACGGCGGAAAAATATTGAAAAACATTTTATTTTCAAAAAAATTGAAATTGTTTGTGAAGTTGAATAACATTTTGATACACATTTCTGAAAATTCTCAGCTTGATCGGGTCAGCCATTTTGACGAAAAAACATGAAATGTGCTAAATTGGTACCACTCGAAGCCGTTTTTACCCATTTATAACTAAAATGTTACCCAATTGGCGAATTTAGGCAAAAGTTTGGCAATGGAGTCGACATACTATTACTTTCCGCTCGTCTAACAACGCGTATATAGCGTTTTCCTAGTGTCTACATCACGACTCAGAAAAAGGGACAGGTCCTGGAGAACAAAGATATCAATTATAATTTCTTCAATTGAGATGATGATTTCTAGTTTTCTTTAATATTAGGGAATTAAATATTGCCACCGTACGTTGAAATCTCGTTTCAGGTTTGTGATGTTCTTCGACCTGAACAGTGAACATACACACGGATTTGACGTGCTAAAGCTTTCGGTTTCATTAGTCCCATGTTTGGATACGAGCGAGGACAAGTGAGTGACGATTACAGTCACAATGTTCGTTACAGCGGCAGCCGCTATTCATCGGACTGTCGGTCTGTCACAATATGCGGACGTCGTTGTTACCATCCTAAATAACTCAATCCAACTAATTTAATGAACCCAACCATCCAAAGTAATCTATATTAACTAACCTAACAAACAAACATTGTAAACTAATCCAATCTAAACTAAAACCAATCTAAAACTTACTTCCGGCCCGAAGAATAGCCACTCCGTATACGATAATACCAGAAGAAGCTTAGGCTCTCTATAGGCTGAATATACAGTTCCAGTACAACAGATTAATTTGAGATAATTCCAATTGACCTACTTTATTGTTAGACAAGATATACATGATTCGATAATAAAATAAACACTCCAAATTATTTGTAATCTCGTCTCAATTTCAAGAATTGATTGGCCAACATCGAGCATGCCCATGCTTTGGTATGTGTTCTCAAAAGGGAAATATCATCAGTCATCACCAATTTAAAAATAACCCAGATTATTCTCAGTGTATTTAAAAACCAGTGAATCCCTGCTCAATTCCTTACCCTATTCTCACACAAACCCCTTTTTTTTAAGTGCACCATACCTTTGACAATTGCTTCTACAGAGAAATGGAGATAATTATTTAACAATTTTTAGTGAAAACTACGATTTATTACGTCTCTCCCTGATTTAATTACGAATTTTCAAAGTTTGACATTTCACGAAATTGCCCCGGGCATTCGAGATCTATGACGTAGATCCCACGCATCGTCTGTCAGTTTTAACTTCCTTGCCGTGATTTGCCGTGATTTTTTCATGAACGGCCAAAAGCACTGAACTAGATCTGCTCTACACGGCTCACCTTTGAAGTTAATAAAAACTATCCAATACCATCACAATCTGGAAACCTTCCTCCACAACAGTGGTGACCAACCTTTTTGGGCAGGGGGCCATTTAAATTCTCGAAATATCACCGCGGGCCACACAAGTTCACTTCAAAAAGTTGTATGTATTATATATATCAGCGGCGTTCGGTGATTATTTTGCTGGGTATGCTTCTCTTGATAAGAACGATTAACACATACAGGGTGGTATGTGCGAAGCCGGTGGCCCGCGGGAGGTTTGGGGGGCAAGGCCCCCATTTTAAGCCCCGCAGGGAATTTCTTCCAAACCATGATTTTAGGTGCATTTTGTCGACTTTCGATGGAACGTATGAATGGATTCAGATGAGAAAACAAAGGACAAAAAGAAAAACATTACGCTCAAGATGGTAGGCCTTTGCTCGGAGTATTTTAATTTTTTTAAATGCAAAATCACTGACAACACACCGATTTGCCTTTGAAGTAGGTAAAAAAGTACATATTTGTCCACTTTTCCTGAAATAATTGACATTCATTATTGGTTTCTTTGCACTTTGACATAATGTTAATTTCGCTCCGAAGCACGTCTTGCCGTCACAACACTTATAATAGAAAAAAAAATAGTGACCAAGGGACAATGACTCACTCACTATGAATGTGATTTTGTGCTTCGATTTCCAATCTCACCGGTAGCGTATATAGTGGTAGCGAGCTAGCCTTTTGCGCGTGTTTGGTCCCGCATGTGGTACTGGTTTCGATACACTGTTTTGTTTTGATTTACACGAAATGACGTTGATTATTATTCTTATTAATTTAGTAGTGGCTAGCTAGAGAATTACCCCGTCTTTAACACTCTGAATGCACCCACGTCTTAATTGGCCTGCGGGCCATTTGATTTCGACATGGTAAATAGTAATATAATTCATACAAGTCCTCAGCGGGCCACTGAAATAACGCCCGCGGACCATATGTGGCCCACGGGCCGTGGGTTGGTCACCACTGCTCTACAAAAAAGTATATTTAAAATTACAACATTGAAGTGTTTTAAACGATTTCGAGCAATATTATTCAAGGCTTACATTTTCACAAAAATGTGAAGAAATTTAGCGATCTTTCAACTTCTATAGCATCTCACACACATACAAAATAAAGGAAATTTTTATTCAGAAATGCAGAAAATTGAAAAAAATATACTTTTATCATAGGAACGTAAGATAGTCGTCTTATAATGCTTAATATGAAGCAATGTATTTCAATAGTTTCCGTTACCTGCTATAGCTTCTTGAGCGGTTGCTATACGATAGGCCCCTACTCAACCCGTTGTAGGAAGAAAAGATGACAATCGACCAGCGTAATGAAATTTACACAGCTGTATGTAACTGAGAACTACGTAAAAAGTATTGAATATTTTGCTATGCTGTATTTTTTTTAATTTTCTGTATGTCACAGTCTTCATTATTGAATAACAATTTCTTCCAATTTGTATGTGTGTGAGATGCTAGAAGTTGAAAAATCGCTATATTTCTTCGCATTTTTGTCAAAATGTAAGCCTTGAATAATATTGTTCGAAATCATTTAAAACACTCCATGTTTCAAATTTAAATACACCATTTTGTAGAGGAAGGTTTCCAGATTGTGATGGTATTGGATAGTTTTTATTAACTTCAAAGGTGAGCCGTGTAGAGCAGATCTAGTTTAGTGCTTTTGGCCGTTCATGAAAAAATCACGGCATGGAAGTTAAAACTGACAGACGATGCGTGGGATCTACGTCATAGATCTCGAATGCCCGGAGCAATTTCATGAAATGTCACACTTTAAAAATTCGTAATTGAATCAGGGAGACGTTATAAGTCGTAGTTTTCACTAAAAATCGTTGAATAATTATCTCCATTTCTCTGTAGAAGCAATTGTCAGAGGTATGGTGCACTTTAAATATGCACAGTGAAAATGTCTCAAGCAGATCAACAATATTCTTATTTCAATTCAATTCTTCATTTGCCAAGTTGATTTTTAAATCTAAAAATACTTCATGATAAAATATATGGCAAGCCAAGAATCAACATAAAAATCAACACAATATAGTTGAAAATGAACTATATATACGAGATATCCATATAAAAAAAAAACATTCATCCAACACCGAATCAAGACACTATGTAATAGGATCTCTACGAAGCTACCCCACTTGAACACGGTATCATCTTTCTTTTTATATGTATATCAACAGTTGAACCTGTTCTTTGCTACAGTACTACCATACCATTGATTTTCCCTCGTCATGGTGACTTATGTTCAATTGTTTCTCCAGGAAGTTCTTAGCCTTGAAACGATCCATTGTGCAGGTTCATCACTTTTATATTGTATATCATGTGGTCTGTTTTTTCTCTTAAATATGTGATAAATTACAATATTATCTTTCCTAGACGGAAGCGATTTTTTTTCTTCTGTATCAAACACCATTTTATTATCTAATTGCTCTCTCTATTCATCTGTTATATCTTATTGTTATGCTATTCTGTTTCAAATAGGAAACCCTTATGGAGGCAGAGTATTTATTTTTTTAGCAATGAAGAAGTTACATATTCACTTTCGTAAGGTTTTACTCTGGTCCCTTGAAAAACATACTGCTTCGTATTCATTAGTAATAGACTCTATCCGTACGAACCTATATGTGTGCTGTCATGTATGTAAGCTATTCTATTTTTAAGCTTAGTTGTTCTAGACTTTTTCATCTCATCAATCTGTACTGTTAAAATATACATAAATAAATATACTTTTAGAAATAAGAACTTGACTGCATGTAAATAAGAGGTACAAACTGTAAAGAAATAAGGAACTGAAGTAAACATGATATGTTTTTAAATAGCAATGTATCTTGTCAAGGTGGCAACAACTGACTATCCATGTAAATCACCTGACCGCATAGAAACGTGTTTGGTAAATCCCCGAGAAGAGAACGAGATATTTTCAAGTTGAACGCAATTCCCTTGATTGTGTTCATCAACACCAGGGGGTGCATTCCTGTACGATTTGATCTGGTTCTAGTGATGGTGGTATTAACTTGGTATTCCTAAAAAGATAGACCTGGAAATAATACCAGAAAAGCAGGATTAACTTAAACTTGCCAAAGAGCAGGTTTAGCGTGTTTTAAGATCCACTTCAAGATTTCAAATATTAATTTAAATATCTAATATAGTGAATATCGTTACGGGAATGCAATTTCTAGAATAAGAACTGAAGGCAACGGAATATGAATGTATTGAAATAATTTTACTATTGGTTTTATTATCAATAGTCCATTTGCCAGAATTCTTTTCGAAGCTTGTATACTCATGTTGTTCTAAGAGCAAATTTTCACATTGGCAGTTCGGTTGCATCGTTAAAGCGGCTGCTTTCAGCGCAAGGCGGGCGGAGTTCGATCCCATTTAGATCAACTTTTTGTTTTTTATTTCAATTTCATTGAAAATAGTGCATTAGGCTGAGATTTGACATAGTTCAAGTTTTGTTGAAATTGGATGAGATTTAGATATATTTTAGCTGATTTGTAACAACATTTGTCAAAAAACTGTTTCACCGACGTACTAACCTACGCTTCCCTTAAACCTACTATAAAACTCGAACAGGAATACGAAGTTAAACCTCTCTACAACCGAGTTTAACACGGTATTAACTTGGACTAGGTTTATCTAGATGAAACTAATTGTACAGGAATGCACCCCCAGTAGTTACTACACTTCTCATCTAATCGAGCAAGAGTTCTAAATATTGTATCCAGTCAAAACGACCTCTTACCCGATTTTGAAATACAGTCCACTAAGCAATGACACCCCTACTTCATAGACACAAACATGAATACATGAAGCTGAATAAATATGAAAGTCGTGGAATAAGCTTATTTGCTATGCTGAATTACTTCATTATTTCTACACAGTACCGTATTGAAGAATGAATACCATGTTGAGATGAACTGAGCAAGAAGCGATTTAGCCCAAGACTCAGAGCACGACTCAACAACAGGGCTGTGACACGTTGAACAGATTTTTGACTACCCTGATACTGTCGCGATCAAACACTCATTCAACTCATGCTACATGTTACTAGACGTAATGCGTGCGGCGTTATCAGTTCTTACCGATCCCCAAAGAGTGTATTGCTACAGAAAGGAAGATATGTTACATGTTAGCTTTTGACAAAGTTGAAATAGGTAAGAATTACACAGTATTTGAATGAATGATGAACAACTCTCGTTCCCAAGCGGCGTGGATAATCAGTCGAGTTCCACATCACCGACTAACTGGAGATTATCGTTTTCTCAACAACCCCACTAACAGCTAGGTTATTTGGGAGTATGAATGAGCAGTTGAGACCCACGCCTTAAGCGGGACTTGAACCCACGCCTGGCTATACCTCAGTTTTCAAGGTTTCCAAGGACTGTCAGTCATACGGACAGCTTATAGGGCATAACCCCCGTAACTTATCATTAGAGACATGTAAAAATAGCAATTGCTGTAGCAGCAATGAAACCTAATTAAGCACTTTAATATATGTTTTTCTGATATTTCTTCAAGCTTCAATACATTTGATGTCTTTCGATAATGTTTTTATAGAGAAGACAAAGCGCTACAAATCTGTCTACATGTTTCAAAGCATTGGTGATATAGACACTATATTTGGAATAAAACCATAATAGATGCTATTTTACCCCAAATTGTATCGATCAAGTTGTAAAAGGGTGAAATTGGTGTTTGGAAAACAAAGTTGGAAAACTGCAAATGCAGGCATCAGACAAGGCCAGGTGGTGGCCACAATTCATCCAAAAATATTGTTTGTTACAGTTGTTACTCTATAGAACATTGTTGCGCTATAAAACACGATGTTTCAAAATTATAGATGCACCACTGTGCTAATTTTCAGCTTCTAAATGCAATGAAAAGAAACATGTCTCTACTTGTAACCCTCAATTGAGCCTGTTAACCAGTGCACATAGCTCACCTTGCTCAGCTTGATGGCAGCAGAGAGGAAATAAAACACAGGCGTCAGTCACACGTATTATCTTCAAGCGGACAAGATTACAGCCTGGGACTCATTCCCGTGCCCTGTGGCTATCGTAAGAGATCACTCGACTCAACTGGTCTACTGGCAATTTTTCTATTTATGAATATATAAAAGTAATCTTCACGTAATTGAATTTCATATTTTATATTTCATATTTCACTCCACTAATGTCCAGTTTTTCATGAATAATATATTTGTTGATCACGAGATAATTAGCAGACTGACTTGTTAATACCTTTGGTTACATTTTGTACTTCAATTAATAATTATCATGAACAATAAATTTTCATTTTTCTTAAAATGCAGTTGAAATACAACATACATTTCACTCTCATTCTTATTCATAAATAGTAGCCTGGAGATCCGACAGTTGGGTCACATGATCCCTTACGACAGTCACAACATACCAGAATGGCATGCTAATGAAATGGGGCCTAACCAACGTAACACAAGGAACAGATAGCCAGGGCTAGCCCGTGGTCTGAGCCGCCCAGGTCGCAACATTTCCAGTGACGCAAAAGTTAGTAGTTTTTCGTAGTTTTTCTTCATCTCACTGCAAGAGGTGTTTGACAAATGATGAAAGTTATCATCGCCGTTGGTTAATTTATTCAGAGAAATCAGGCAGGGTTTTTTGTCTTTGCTGCAAGATTTTTGACAAAAGTACTCGTTGCAAGAGCAATGCTCTAGGTCAGAACGGTTTCGATGATTGGAAACATATTTCAACAGCACTGAAGTTGACTGAACCTAGATGAAAACTCCCCGAATCATTACAAATCATATCTTGAGTGGAAAACTATAGGATCACGTATCATCTCAAGCTTAGTCGTCGAATATATAAAATCTACTCATGTCGCCCAGGGCGCAAAAACATCGCAAGTCGGCCCTGCAGATAGCTGTTAGCACTGAACTCTCTGCCACAAAGCAGCTACCCCACGCTGGACTCATTAGCCCCATCACGCCTCGGTACACGATAACGACTGGACGATTATAATGTTCCTACAACTGGTATATTTCACACACAAATAGCATTGAAGAGTGCAAGGGAGGCCAGTTAGCAACATTTCAAGATTTAGGTGATAACTTTTGAACGGTATGAGATATCAATATTCTATTTCGGGGGACACAGATAATTCCAATACCTTCAAGGTGGTACAAGTATGAACTATTCATCTTATTTCGCAATATTGTCAAACATGTACAGCTAACAAATGTTGGCCTATACTCCTCTACAGTACAGTAGAACCTCGTTACATAGCAGGTTTTTCTTGGGAAATCTCGTGTACCTTTCATCTCTATGTGTTCTATCACCGGGCTCACCACTATGAGTGGGCCTTTCTCTACCCATAAATCTCGGTAAGCTGCTCCCCTCTTCTCTGCTGTTCTCTTTCCCTTTCACCCAATTAATATATTATCTCAGTCAAGGTTAGTATTATGATCCCATTAATAGAGATCCTTGAAAACTCACTCAAGTCTTCCAAGAAGAGATTCCATCTTATTGAAAATAAAAGTATTTACAAAATACTAAAAAGTTATTGCTATTCATATCCAGGTTTTTCTTCTAGTTCATACTGTTTCTCTCTTTCCTTGTCGCCCTTCTGTATTCACCATTCATCTAATCGTTCCACACTGTGAAGAACAAGTACACCATCGACGGTATCGAGTGGTGACGACTTCTGGTAACAAGCTAAGAACTGTGCACCTGCCAAAACTACACCACTACCCACGGTTCAGGGGAACCAATTGTCTTTACTCATCCTCTCGGTAATAAAATATTCATTACTGTTATTATTATTATGATTATTATTTCAACACAAAATAATTGATTCATTTTTTTTTCTGCAATTTTTCACGAAAACACTGAGAACAGTATGAATAATTTTGGATTACTATTCAGATTTATTTTCTAAAGAGAGAACTTATTTCTCTTGTCTTCGATTTATTACGGTTAGTTTTGAGGCGGAACAGATTTTCTTCAAATTAACAAGACCAGGCCTACGTATTTATTTTTAATCTTAGTAGACTCGCACACAAGTAAACTTTTTGCGACTTTGCGGGCCTACAGAATTGAAGTTATATCTAGATGTAAAAATATGAATGAAAATCCCCCCCCTCCCAAAAACAAATATAGTATGAAATACAAACAAGTAGGCATATGGCACATAACCATACTTGTCACATGACTAACTACCTCTCCTCATTCTTTTCATTATTTACATATACATTAGTTACTTATTTACATTGATATGCATCATTATTTTCAAATTAAGGCCAAGAATGAATTAGAAAGACCGTTTAGAAGCGGCACCTTTTGGCGGTTTCAAAACTTCCGAGGCAGTCTTGTAACCAATACAAATAATTATTTCTGGAATAATATTTCAAATTGAAAGCAATTAACTTTTCACCAGGACTGAATATTCCAACGCCAGCCTACTCACCACTCCCTTGCCGGCAGCATCAAACGCCGACTTGGGTGGTTTCAAGCGAGTCAACATCTTGTAGGTTTCCAGGTTGCGCACGAAGCTGCGGCCTCTCAGCTGCACGGCTAGATCCCACTGCTTGTCCTCCATGGCCTTGGCCACGGCCTTGGTGCGCTCCACACACTCCATGAGCGGCACGCGCACCGCCTGGTTGCCGTCCAACGATACGACGCACGCCTCCGTGTCGGGCGTAGCCTCCATCAGCGCCATCACCGCCTCCGCCCCCATCCGGCAGCCCTGGGTACACACACGCTCATTGCTGATACAGGTCTTATCATCAAATATATTGTTTGATCGAGTGAAAATTAAAAAACCACCGTTTGGTGAGTTTCTATTACTGACTGGAATAAGCATCGAACGAGCAATATGGAGGGTCGGTGGAATGTTCTACAAAATAGTATAGAACGGTCCAAGAATGATACAAAATTGTGAGTATAATGGCAGATCCTACTAAGAAAACAGTCCAGAGAAATCAAAACTGCACTGATAAAATATACTGGTATCCTATTTCAACTAATAAACTAAAATAATAAACCAAACCTGACTATGAACTTAATTGAAAAAATGTGAATAAAATTAATAATGAACCAAACTTTTGTAAACTAATTAACTGAAAATTACCTTCATTTAAAAAAGTGTGAATAAAGTTGATAACAAATCAAACTTCATAAGCTAATCAACTATCGATGGAGTTGATTGCTAAAAGTGTGACTTACGAGGACTCGGTCGAAGGCCGAAGGGCTGCCGCCGCGCTGCACATGGCCGAGCACTGTGATCCTCGTGTCCTGATGAAGCTGGTCTACCACCACCTTCTTGATCTTCTCCGCCGTGATCGGATTACCGTCGCGATCAATCGCCCCTTCAGCCACAATAATAATGTTCAAACGCTGGCCTGCAGACCGCTCCTGAACAGAACAATATCGCTGTTCACGGGGTATTTCCTCAAAGTAACATTGGAAGAGAACATCTGTCAGCGTTTGGTTGTATCAAGACCCGGTTTCAGGAAGGCTAACGCTAACTGATACAAGTGCTTACTCCAAGGGGGCACGTGCTAACCTCCTTTCATTACTGCAATCGTAATACGAATACCCCTGGGGGCGCATTCCTGTACGATTAGTTTTATCTAGATAAACCTAGTCCAAGTTAATACCGTGTTAAACCCCGTTTTAGAGAGGTTTAACTTCGTATTCCTGTACGAGTTTTATAGTAGGTGTAAGGGAAGCGTAGGTTAGTACGTCGGTAAAACAGTTTCTTGACAAATGTTGTTACAAATCAGCTAAAATGTACCTAAATCTCATCCAATCTCAACGAAACTTGAACTAACTCAAATCTCAGCCTAATGCACTATTTTCAATGAAATTAAATAAAAAACAAAATGTTAACCTAAGTGGAATCGAACCCCGCCCGCCTTGCGTTGCAAGCCGCCGCGCTTACAATGTAACCACACTGCCGATGAGAATTTCGCTCTCAGAACAACATAAAGTATACAAGCTTCGAAAAGAATTCTGGCAAATGGATTATTAATAATAAAACCAATAGTAAAATTATTTCAATACATTCATATTCCGTTGCCTTCAGTTCTTATTCTAGAAATTGCATTCCCATAACAATATTCACTATATTAGATATTTATTTTAAATTAATATTTGACATCTTGAAGTGGATCTTAAAACACGCTAAACCCACTCTTTGGCAAGTTTAAGTTAATCCTGCTTTTCTGGTATTATTTCCGGGTCTATCTTTTCAGGAATACCAAGTTGATACCAAAATCACTAAAACCGGATTAAATCATACAGGAATGCACCCCCAGGAAATCGACCAATTATAACTAAAGTTATAAGTAACTAAACCAAACAAATATAGGCCTAACTAAGATAATTATAAGTAAAGTTCAAGTTATTACGGTATATTTACATTTATACTCATTGAAATTTAATTTGATTACACATTTCATAATGTCCAATTAAAATTCACTGCAGTCCAATTATTAATTACGTACATGCGAATTAGCAGACAGAAGATGAACGAAACAAAACATCAGTTCAGTTATATATTTAGACGCGCGAGAAAAATCACTTGAGGCCCGTAAGTCAATGCTTACGTCGGCTTTTCAACAACTTCGTTTCTGCTCTTTTGGTTTTCATCTGTCATTTCAAGGGTTTCCAGCAAGACATCAAGGTAATTCGTTACTGTCGTTAATATTGTTTTGGTTACGGATTGCAATTTGAAGTAATTGTTATAAATTGATCAAAGATAATGTGTTAATCCCAAAATCATACGAGAAGAGTGGCTTTTGGGATCTCGTAAATTAGTAAATGAACTATAAATGGATAAAATGGTAAAATAGTCGGTAACTATCAAGGTGATACGATCAAGTATTGTATATTCTTATGATTTGTATTCTATTTTGTTTAAGATTATTGAAACTATCATTACTGTATTAATTAGTGTTTTATATTATATTATTTCATTTTATTTTACTCATTCATTTTTTTATTATTGTGTTATAAAATTGTATTAACATGTCCGTAAACAGCATATCCTCACTAATAAAAATATTTACTACTACTATTACTACTACTACTTCTACTACGAGTTTACCGATTTTCAGTAAGTTGGTTCAAAAAGGGGCTAACCGTAATCATCGAGTTAACAGAATTACAAGTTATCAATGAAGATGAATGTTGTGATGAAAGTGTCTCGATGGTGCACACAAGACAACGCAACTACCCCTTCAGCGTATACACTCATTCGTACGCACAAACATACCAGCACAAGCAGAAACAAAAGGAGTCGAACACAACTATTCAAGAACGAAGAGAAAGCAACACAAAAATGTACAAATCCGAAAGAACTGATCTAATATTAATAACCCAGTAACAAGAGTTCACCTGAAAGCTAACCTGTAACGATACACATGTACGCTTCCAGTACGAGAACAAAATGCAACTAGACCTCACGTAATAGAGTGTTAGAAATGATGGTTTGTCTTGCCTGTAGCAGTTTTTTACACATTTTCGTGGGCCAATCGGCATGTGGAGGCCACTCGGGGATAAAGACATAGTCGGCCTCGCTGGTGAGAGCAGCCACTAGCGCTAGATACCTGACAAGGTTCACACCACACACACACATTAGTTCATCTGGCACGAGAGCAGAGCAAACGGTGGTTAGTCAGGGAGCAATCTTTATCAACCAATCACATTTCATTATTTGATTCTTTGAGAAATAGCTGTGAATGGAATACGAAATAGTGGAATGCAATAGAACGTAATTACTCAAATGTAAGCCTACTGGATAACAACATAATTTGACATGAATTAAAACCAATTATATTTGTGAATGTATCAATTTTAACTATCAGTTAATTGCATTAAGAAGAGGTGTAGCCTACTATATCCTACTTGTTTAATTAGGGATAACAATCAATGTCCGTTTACAAAATCGATTGATTTACTTGGATGTTGTAAAAAATAAAAATGTAGTGCAGGAGGTTCCTGTGCAGAATTCCGGAGCAGTTTTGATGGGAGATCTTGTGGGGGAATTCTGCACGGGATTCCCTATTATTTATTACTATGTAGTATAAGGAGACGGAAGGCAACGTATGATTCAGTTGTCAGTTCAACTCCAGAATACTCAGCAAGAACAGTTATCCAGACCTACTCACCATTTTCTGACATGTGTTCACCATCATTTTTCATTTATTTATCCATTTATTAAAAAAAAAATTCATTTTGTATGTCTATGAAATGATTTATGTATATATATATATTGGGTATAACGACGCACTATACTGATGGCTATGATCTATTGGCGTCGGTGGATGATGAATGAGATGATGGGATGATGTGATGAAAGGTTATTTTATTAGGTGTTTTGGATGGTGGGAAGGAGTCGGTCGTGGCCTGTTGTTGACCCTTTTAGTGCCAAGAGCCGATATATCAGCTCCAAATATCTTGCTCGAGAAATGCCAAGAGCCGAAATATCAGCTCTTACTTCGAACTGATGTAGTTCCCAAAGTTTCTGTAAGGTGGCAATAGTAGTGACATATTCAGAAAGCTGCTATTCACACAAATTTTGTGGTACCAAGGTCAATATTCTATCATCTTTCCACAGCCGTCTATGTTTGCTGACATTTGGCTGAAATATGACAATGTTATTCTAGTTTGTTTTCAAAATGGCGTCTTGAGGAAGACGTGATTATTTTCAAGTTGAAGAAGTGATTAGGGATTTAGTAGATGAATCAGATGAGGGAGAAGGAAGTGACTTTTCGGAAGATGCATTATCCCATCTTCAGATGAAATAGTCATGCGAGTGACAGGGGCAAAGAGAGTGATGTACCTGATAAAAATGTGGCTAGGCCTACACCTAGGACAAGAGTAGGCCTAGTTCATGTCATGTCGTCGTCTTTTCGAAAGATAGTTTGTAATGATTGAAATTCCACATAAAAATGAATGAAACTCATGATTCTTACTCAAAACAATTTGTTCTTCATCATGCAATTCTTCAAAATAATGTTGAAAATTATTTGTTATCTGTACCATTGTTATAAACCCAACAAATGTTTTAAGAGTTGAAAAAAATTAAAATAAGTCATTTTTTTATTCATTGTCAGATCAAATGTGAAATTACAGTATTCCTCCTCCAAGTGTCCATCCTTCCATCACATTTCAAGAAATATTTCATGAGATTTGACCGAATGATTGGCAAGTTATGATTTTTTTTGTGATTCACTGTAAATCGGTCAAAACCTACCTGGCATTATTAGACACATTTTCGATCAAATCTGGTGGCACTAAAAGGGTTAAGGAACCATCCCAGTATCAACCTGAACGACAGAGGGAAACCACGAAAAACCCCTGCCAGGATGGTCGACCATGGCGGGAATCAAACCCCGGTCTCCCGAATGACTGTTCAGTGTGTTGCCACTTGGCCAAAAGTCTCGGTTTCTATGATTAAGCTTAGTCCAATATTCACTAGTTGAAAGCATTGGCAATACCCAGTGATGGCTGGTGACCGGGACTGTGGGGACAATGGGGGAGTGCTGCAGTTGAATGAAGCAAGTTAAATATATACAGTGGAACCTCATTCATACGTTTTTCAGGGGACCACACTAAAAAAATGTATTAAAGTGAAAAACTTATTAATGAAACTATTTAACATGTGGAGCATAAGAGTTGGATCAAAAAATAAAACTTATAAATGTAATAAATGTATAAATGAGAAACTTATAACTGAGGTTCTACTGTATACTGCTAAGCTATGAAACCATGGAATATTATTGGTGGTACCCCCCCCCCCCTTCCTCCCAGCATGGCGATTTTTACGCTTACACTATAGACACTAACTTATAAAAATTACAGTCTGTACCTTGCCTGCATAGATTTAGTAAAGAATTGCGTATCAAATTCGAAGCTGCCATACCGCAAATATTTTGACACTCATTTAATAGTATTGCATCAAGTACAATAACAATTAGGCCTACGGGGCTTTGTAATACCCAGCCGTTGGTTGTAAGAGATGAAAGGCAGAGAGAACTGCGGGGCAGATTCGGGAAGCACATTTGAGAGGTTAAACGGACGTATGTCCCCCCCGATCTGCTGTGAGCGACAAGCCTGCAGTACGGCCAAATGTGGTACAAGTTGCCAGGCACAGCTCTTGCAGGCGTTCAGCAGCTCACTCGTTTCAACATTCATTCGACAAGGCAGGCGTTAATAATTTAGTGATGTCGTTCTTTTGTTGCCATTACAGTAGAACCTCTCGAGTAAGTTTCTCTTCAATACATTTTCAGCTTGGTGAGTTTTATTTTTCGAACCCATCCATACGCTCCCATTTGTTAAATAATGAATAGTTTCTTCAGCAAATTTTTCACTTCAGTGCATCAAGATTTGTGTGTGGTCCCCTGAAAGAAATACTCGAGAGGTTCAACTGTAGTTGGATATGGATTGGTATTTTCTTGACAATGACTGTTGGGAAAGTACATTTTACAAAATGAAAAGATTGCTTTCATCCAAGTTGAATTGATTAAAAAATAGCCTAAATACAACAGTACAAGTGCTGCCATTATTCTGCAGTAGGCCTAAATACACACAAGCTGCCACTGGTTATATTTAAGTTGTGTTTAGTTCTACATGTCACACCTCTCAAAACCACCTAGAGAGCAAACATTAGGGTGAAAATGTAAGTTATTCAAATGAGCCTATTTGTTAGGTTAATAAATAGGCTGACCTTGAAAACGGCAAATGAATAAGTGGAGAAAAATATGTCAGCGAAGTGTTAAAACTTGAAACTCGAAATTAAATATTAGTTAGCAATAGGGCAACACATAGATAAATGAAAGAAATTATTTTGAGCGTAAAAATAAGAAGAGAGCCATCGCATATTAGAAGATTACAAGCAACTTGAAGCTCAAGCATTCAAATGAGTTCTATTTCAGTGAAGATCGCTGGAAAATTGTACGTCAAGATTGTTGCTGGGTGGAGGATATGCGCATTCATCGAAACTTCAGAAATAACAAACATGTTTTCGGATGATGATTATTTGCTCAATACACCCACCAACAGCCGAGCTATTTGGGGATATGAAGGAGCAGATGACAATACAGTGAAACCTCTATGCATCGTTGCTGGATCTATCGTTTCCCTGGATGTATCATTCATTTTTTCTAGCCCCACTCCAATATACTGGTAATGAATGTTAAATTTTCTTGGATGGATGGTTTTATTTTCCTGGTCCCTTGAAAAATGATGGATAGAGGTTTCACTGTATATATGAATGTTCCACTAACCCACGCGGGACTTGAACACACGTCCGACTCGACTTTAGTTTCAAGGTCATGCCCCAACGGGCGGCCATGCGTTCTTTATTCAAAGACATCACAACCCTGAAAGTAAATTACTACAGATAATGACAATATTCATTTCTCCAATTTTAGAGAAAACTAGAAATTGTCATCTCAATTTCAGGAATAATGAATAATTTCTTTATCCTCCAGAAATTAAGTCGTGACGTAGGCATTACCAACTCCGTATACTGATTGATTGGTGATGTTTGAGGGCGCTCAACGACGTGGTAATCAGCGCCCGTGACATAAACAGAATTGAGTAATGGCTAGTCACGACCAGGCCAGGTCCTGGAGGACATATAAAATCATTATTATTTCTGAAGTTGAGATGATTTCTAGTTTTCTTCATAATTGGGTAAGTAAGTACGTATATTTTTGTGTGTGTGATTATTCCTTTGAATTCAGTTTCAAGGTTGAGATGTCCTTGAAAGTTACCCACTGAACACTGATTGAGATGATGCCAAATGTTTGTGAGAATGACTAGGTCTAAGCCTAGGCTGTGAAAGAATAGTACCGTTAAAAAGTGCACAGCAGAAGGGTCATAACTAAGGCACACAGCTTATCAAACATCTCGTAGCACACAAACTGGTGCGGTTGCAATGCAGCCATCTCCAATTATTGTTATTTCTGGTTTCAAATGACAGCAATCAATCAACATACAAACAGATTTAGCTTGATTGGCAATATCTACACAGGGTTCGACTGTCCTTCCAACGCAATCTGATGGCAACTCCCCCTGTAGGATCGTCTCAACTTATTGACGAACGTAGGTTCAAACGAGTTCACAGCTTCAATCAACTTTGGCACCTGAATAATATTCTCCTACTATAGTATTAATAAATATCAAGGCCAAGTTTTTCTGATCCTAAGACATGAACTTGCAACTTCAACTGTTCACTTGGAAAATCGGACGAAATTTCTATTTTGATTCACAGATGATCACAACAAATAAACAAGAATGGAAATCAACAACTAAAGACTTGAAACAAACACCAGTCAATGAGAAGATTTTGAAGAAACACAATCCAACTTGTTTTTTAGTTTACAATGGGAGCCGGCAATTTCATATCAACTGAATGACATTAGACGAACTTGCTGTTCTCTTTTAAGAATATGTACAAAAGTTGACTACCGTATTGTCCCGAATATAAGCTGACCCTCCAAACTTTCAGATCAATAACTGAACAAAGGATTTCTAGGTAGATAGAAGTTATAATGTAAGTACACAATTCAATACAAAATAATAATGAATAATGAGAATGAGATTGTCATAATATTAGTTAATCAAAAGGTGAGTTTGTCATCACTTGTCACCCACATTGGCACCCAAGGTTTTTTAGTCTTCCATAATTATTTTGTGATGGCAGTGAGGTGACACTCCAACTTCAAGTGTCAAAAAACAACTGGTTGTCAGTGTTAAAGCATGGGGCAAACAAGCGATCATGAGTAGGCCTATCAATCATTAATATAAACTACTGTATTTGACAAGACTGTTTATGTTAGCAGTATCAAGTTCCACTTGATCAGTAACACAGTCCCCCCCCCCCCCTCAGTCCTCAACCTTCTTCACTGAAAACTTTCAAAGCAAGATGCTTTAGAGTTAACATTAAACAGATGTCAGAACTCCTAATCATGATCAGAACTCTTTTATCATTAATCAATGGTGGGGAAATGTCTACTGATAATGACTGATTTAATTGTTCCCAGTCCACTATTTTCTTTCATGACAAAGATTTTTGAAAAGAGAGAGGATGAAATAAAAAGAATAATCTATCCACTTTATTTTCTGGATTGAATAAACACATGATAATTTACAGAGTGCACATGTAGCATAGTAGGCCCAATTATAATCAAAAGAAACATATTTTTGACTGATTATAAGCCGAGATTTGCATATAGGCAGATGCTGACTTTTGAACTTACCCTATTCAGGACAGTACAGTGGTTTTGTTTTTAATTGAGATTTCTCATTAAAGGTCATCTCAACCCTGGGGCTAGTTCTGTCCCAACAAATTATAACGTCAATCTTGTAGGACCCACTCTCTTATCTGAATCGTGACTGCAGCATCAACCGACTCTGTCCATGTTTCGTTACAGAATCAGGTAATGCCTACGTCATGACTCATGGTTAGAGATGTAGGAATTTCGCATTAATGTAATATACCATAAAAGTAAATATTTCACAAGGATTATATTTTTGGTTTTCTTTGTTTCATGGAATTTTGATACATTCAACATCATATTTTATTTCACCATTTTTTCACTATAAATGTCTTTTTCAAAGCATTTAGCTACATTTAGTTATTTGTTGAAAATTTGCACAACATTGAAGACAATAAGCTGAATTGTACGAAAAATTGTTTTCGAAAAGTGTGTTCAAATGTAAAATTTATTGTAGAAACCAATTGTTGAGTTGAAAAGAATCATTATCTTTCCTTGTATAGCTATTAATAGTAAGTGGTATTCGAACAGCTTCCTGCATCAGAATGAAATGTCCAAAAGAATCTGGAAATTCCGTTGTCCTGGAGTTATTGATCTAGAGTTTGCAGCTTCTTTTTTTTTAATAGTTTGCTAAAAAATTCTACATTTCACATAAAAATAGACTATTAAAACTGAATGTGAGTGCTATATTCCTACAACTCGACTCATGGTCTCTGGAGGACAAATGAATTATTCAAACCTTGGAAATTGTTATGATAATTTCTAGTTATATCTAGAAAAAAAGAAAAAAAAAGAATAGCATCATTATTGGTTCCAATCTAGGCCCAGGGTTGAGATGTGGTTCTCGTCTCAGAGTTAGGTTTGAGCAAGAATGACTCATGCAGTCGATGGAACAGGAGAAAGTCGTGTTAGTCAAGATCAGAAGTACTCCGTGCATGCCATTCTCACCGCATAGCTCAGACCAAGTGCACCTAACTAGGGTTACGGCAGTAAGAATGATCCACTGGATGATTAAGGCTATTACAACACGGTACACGAGAGTACAGAGCCTGTACATTATCGCAATCTGTAGCTCTAGGATGGTAGGCAATGCCTTTGACTATCCAAACACCAGAATTGAGTACATCTAGGTTAGAAAATATGGTGACTTGACAATTCTACATTTTATTTCCAAGTAAATATTTCACGATACTTGTAATCGAGGTATTTCTTTGAAAAAAAAAAAAAAAAAATGGGCCCTACCATAGAGGTCAAATAATAAGGGCAAATTGCAAAAACAGAACAGACAGCTTTTTTTGTCTCAAACATCTAAATTCAATTAAACCATTGCACTAGTTTTCCCAATTTTTTCTCATCACAATCTGTTTCATTTAACGACAGTAGACATTTGTTCAACTAGTCAGTGAATGAATAGCCTTAAGATCCGAGGGTATAGAGGGTACGGTATTAAGAAAGTCTCAACATTGATTGGCTTGCCTGCTCTAATTTGTTGCACAACTTGGTCTCCCAATCGGTAGGTGGCGGCATTTCGGGGATGAAAACATAATCGGCTTCACTCGTCAGAGCCGTGACTAAAGCCAGATACCTGAGGGCATCCGATAATCGCTCACATTACTCTCTGGAAAGTGAAGTCTCGGGCTGCGTACGTCAGTCCTAGCTCTAGCGCAACTTACCCGCAGTGCCGGCCCATCACCTCCATGATAAATGTTCTCTGGTGGGAGTACGCGGTACTAACAATAGCGTCGATCGCCTCGATGATACGGTGTAACGCCGAGTCGGTACCGATCGTCATGTCGGTGCCGCAGAAGTCGTTGTCGATTGAGCCTACCAGACCAGCGATGTGAAGAAACTTGTACTTGTTACGCTGGTCCTGCGTTATTTCACCTGGAAAACAACAGCCCGTCTTTATTTCCAGCGCCAAGCAAACACTGATTCAATGTTATGAACTGTGGGAAATACATTTTTTTTTTCAATAACAAGAAAACTCACTGTACAAAATCATTATTTCCCAATTAAAGCTTAGAGTGGAAGTAGGATCGTTTGAACAGGGCAATGCAAGGGCAATTTTATCAACCTATTTTAATCCTTTTGGAAAAAAACAAAAGAACTTCAACACCAGGACTGCGCTGACCATACTTTCAATAGATTGGGTTCATGAAATGAGGTTGGGCACATCTCCAAATTACAAGACAAACACAATTCAATCAATTCAATCTGATCTAACGGCAACGAGGTCTCGCTAGTCTCTGATGCAGGCCTGAGTCTGCCTAGCGTGTCTCGACTCACCGTTGGTGAGCAGCTCGTCAAGAAGGCTAGACCACTCTTGACGGAACAGGTTGGCGCCCGTCAATGAGCCGTCACCTCCAATCACTACCAAGTTGGTGATACCGCGACCAACAAGGTTCTTGGCAGCCTTCAAACGACCTTGGCGCTCGCGGAAGTCGGTGCAGCGAGCGGAACCGATTGAAGTGCCACCCTATTACAATCAACCATATCATTAGTACACTGCATTTCGCAAGTTAACAATTGTTATTATTATTGAATTGTTCAATAGTTGAAATGCCCTACAACAAGATGGGCTATGCATAACAGTACTGATAAAGATCTGTTACTTTTGGTAGAAGTGCATCAAAACATTTTCAATGGGTCGCTGAAAAAATATCCTCATTAACCCTTGGCCAAAAGCCTATCTATTAAGCAGGGCATTGAAGGGACACTTTCTCAAACTTTCACATATTTCCTATTCTTACTCATACTCTCACTCCGCCTACCTTGTGTATGATGGAAGAAACTGAAGACCAGTTGGCCTCTTCTATGTACTCCCCTCCATCGACCATGCCTTGATAGCCCTCGCGTATGAAGAACACTTTACAGCCCAAGTAGATGCCCATTCGCACGACTGCTCGCACCGCAGCATTCATACCTGATGACACAAGCTTTATGACCCCACCAACAGCTAGCTTATCCACATCAATCAGCTGGTGACACATGAGGGACTTCAACTCACACCATTCAGACAACCGAGTAATAAATGTGGGCTTACAGTTGTTCCACGTCTGTACAAGAACTGATCACTGGACCTACGTTCAGAAGTAGGCCATGAGGTGCATTATAGGCCTGACACCTGAGCTTATAGGAGGTTTAAAACGAGAGGGTAGAGATGCATAATTACCGGTCACATTGAAATTGGTGATATTACCAAGGGTGGTAATTTACGATTTTTTTTTCACTATAACACGACAGGAAGCAGGGAAAATAGATATTAATCATGAACTCATGCTACAAGAATGTATATAATTATTAACAATAATATGTTAATGACTTGGGAAGGTGAAGGTGGAATAACTTTTGAGATATTGTTGTTTAAATTTATATATATATATATATATATATATATATATATATATATATATATATATATATATATATATATATATATATATATATATATATATATATATATATATATATATATATATATATATATATATATATATATATATATATATATATATATATATATATATATATATATATATATATATATATATATATATATATATATATATATATATATATATATATATATATATATATATATATATATATATATATATATATATATATATATATATATATATATATATATATATATATATATATATATATATATATATATATATATATATATATATATATATATATATATATATATATATATATATATATATATATATATATATATATATATATATATATATATATATATATATATATATATATATATATATATATATATATATATATATATATATATATATATATATATATATATATATATATATATATATATATATATATATATATATATATATATATATATATATATATATATATATATATATATATATATATATATATATATATATATATATATATATATATATATATATATATATATATATATATATATATATATATATATATATATATATATATATATATATATATATATATATATATATATATATATATATATATATATATATATATATATATATATATATATATATATATATATTATATATATATATATATATATATATATATATATATATATATATATATATATATATATATATATATATATATATATATATATATATATATATATATATATATATATATATATATATATATATATATATATATATATATATATATATATATATATATATATATATATATATATATATATATATATATATATATATATATATATATATATATATATATATATATATATATATATATATATATATATATATATATATATATATATATATATATATATATATATATATATATATATATATATATATATATATATATATATATATATATATATATATATATATATATATATATATATATATATATATATATATATATATATATATATATATATATATATATATATATATATATATATATAT